>JAABKJ010075445.1:164572717-164662305 GCA_011634705.1 Andricus grossulariae | reverse complement strand
TTTGTTTTTGAAAATTCATCATTTTAGTTGAAAATTCATCTCTTTGGTTGAAATTTCGTTTTTTTTTGTTTTTTTTTTAAATCAACTTTCCTAACTAAAAATTCAACTATTCCAGTTGCAGATTCATCTTTTCAATTTAAAATGTATCTCTTTCGTTGAAAATTATTTTTTGTTTTGTTTTATTTTGAAACTAGTTTTTTAACAAAAAATTCAACTATTCCTGTTGAAGATTCTTCGGTATATGCAAATGACTATACTCATATGTATATTAAATTTCGATCAGATTTTTTTAACAGAATTAATTTTGAACAAAAAATGAAATAGTTATATTTTCAGTTAAAAAAATTATTTTTCAACTAAAAAAAACGAATTTTCAAGGAAATAGTAAAATTTTTACCAAGAGAAATTAATTTTAAACAAAATACATGAATTTTAGATTATAATGATGAATCTTTAATAAAACAAATTAATTTTGAACCAAATAGTGGAATTTTCGACCAATAGTATTAATTTTCAATCATAATGATCAATTTTCTATAAAAAAGACAAATTTTCAATAAAATGCACGAATTTTCAACTAAAAAAGATAAATTTTCATCCAAAAATGAAATAATCATATTTTCAGTTAAAGAAATTATTTTTTAGCTGAAAAAAAGAGTGTATAACAAAATAGGTAGATTTTAAACCAAAGAAATTAATTTTCAACAAAAAATGGATTGGTTATATTTTCAGTTAAAAGATTAATTTTTAACAACAAAAATAGAATTTTCAACAAAATAGTTAAATTTTTAACCAGAAAAATCAATTTTCAACTAAATGCATGAATTTTTAATTATAATGATGAATTTTCAATAAGAGAAATGAATTTTTAAACCAAATAGTAGAATTTTCAACTAGAATATTAATTTTCAACCATAAATATTAATTTTCTACTAAAAATATAAATCTTCAACGAAATGCATAAATTTTCAACTAAAAAACATAATTTTTTAACTAATAAGATGAATTTTTCGCTAAAAGTGAAGTAGTTAAATTTTCAGTTAGAAAATTAATTTTGAACCAAAAACGAAATAGTTATATTTTCAGTTTAAAAAAAAATTATTTTTCAACAAAAAAAAAATGAATTTTCTAGAAAATAGTTCAATTTTTAACAAAAGAAATTAATTTTAAACAAAATACATGAATTGTTGATTATAATGATGAATCTTTAATAAAACAAATAAATTTTAAAGCAAATAGTGTAATTTTCTACCAATAATATTAATTTTGAACCATAATTATTAATTTTCTACCAAAAAAGACAAATTTTCAATAAAATGCATGAATTTTCAACTGAAAAAGATAAATTTTAATTTCAAAATGAAATGTTCATATTTTCAGCTAAAGAAATTAATTTTCAGTCGAAAAAAAAAGAATTTCTAACAAAATAGGGATATTCTAAATCAAATAAATTAATTCAAACAAAATACATAAATTTTCATCTAATAATATGAATTTTCAGCCAAAAGTGAAGTAGTTAAATATTTAGTTAAAAAATTAATTTTCAACCAAAAATTGATTAGTTATATTTTCTGTTAAAAAGATTAATTTTTAACAACAACAAATTAAAAATTTTCAATAAAATAGCTAACTTATTAACCAGAAAAATTAATTTTTAATCAAATTCATGAATTTTTAATTATAATGATGAATCTTCAATAAAACAAATGAATTTTGAACCAAATAATGGAATTTTCAACCAAAATATTAATTTTCTACCAAACAATATTAATTTTCAACTAATAAGATGAATTTTCTGCCAAAAGTGAAGTAGTTAAATTTTCAGTTAACAAATTAACTCTCCGACAAAAATTGATTAGTTCTATTTTCAGTCAAAAAAATTTATTTTTAACAAAAAAAATATATATATATATATATATAATAGTCTATTTTTTTGAAATGATTATATAAAAAAATAACTTCAATTCTTTTATAACCTTTATATATTCTAAGAACTTCTAATCTGAATATCTATTAACATGATTCGCATTTTTCATAAAATTTTGAAAAAATTCTGCAAAATTAAAAAAGGTGCCTTTAAATTTTTCAGTTTATTATTTGACATCCATGGACGTGATTTTGAATGTTTTTAAATATTATCCTAATATTAATTTTTAAAATATATCTATTTTAAATTTTCCTAGGAATCACAAGAAAATGTTTTCGATATCATGAAACCTTTTAAAATTCTCAAAAAGCTACTAATTTTTTGTTTAATCTGAAAAAATTTGCGGTTTGCTTTCAATTTTTTGAAGTCCTTGCAAGTTTTTTTATTATTTATTTATCTTTTCAAAACTTCTAAATATATCTTAAGGTTACTAGAAACGTTTTCAATTTTGTCATCTCGCAAAATTGAAAATTTTTGCTTTCAAATCTTCTACAAACATTTTAGAAATTTCAAAAAATCTTTTGGAATGTTTTGAAATCTTTTTGAATTTTCTCTTTTAATTTTTTTTTACAATTTTTCAAAAAAATAAAATGATTTAAAATTTTCCCAAGAATCTTAAAAAATGTAGAGTTTGCTTGAAATTTTTCGAAGCTCTAGCAAATTTTATATGATTTTTTTATTCTTTTAAAAACTACTATACCGTCTAAATATCTTTTTATATCATTCGTATTTTTCTTGAAATTTTTCTTCTGATAAAAGTTCTGGACGCTCTAAATAATTTTGAAAATAAATTGAATTTTGCCTAAATTTTTTTTTTAATTCTGCAAAATTAAAAAAGTTGCCTCAAATCTTTCAGTTTCTTTTTTTTTTGCAATTTTTGAAATCATTTGGATTTGAAATTTTGAAATCCTTTTTAATTTTTTCTAGGAATTTAAGAAACTGTTTTCAATCTCTCGAAAGCTTTCAAAATTCTTGAAAGCTTCTTTATTTTGGTAATCTTCAAATATATACATTTTGTTTAAAATTGTTTGAAATCTTTTCAAATTTTGAATTAGTTTTGAATCTTTTCAAAACCTCTCAACCTTGTATATAGATTTTTAAATGATTCGAATTTTTTTTTAAATTACGCAATTTTGAAAATCTTAAAATCAATTTTTTTAAACAAAAAATCATTTAAAATTTTCCTAGGAATCTAAAGAAACATTTTGTATTGTCTTTAAACCTGCCAAAATTCTTCAAAAGCTTCTTTTTTTCAAAGTTTGAAAAATCTCCTAAACATACTCGAACTTTTTATAATATTTTGTGATCTTATAAAATTGAAAAATTCCGCTTTAAAATAATTCAATTTTCCTAAAAAAAAGATGGTATCTATCGTGATTTATTTTTATTTTTTTTTTAAATTAAAAATTTTTTTTTAAAAAATGTTTTTTGTAATTTTTCAAAAATACTATACACATTTTTAAACCGAATTTTTCATGCAAAAATATATTTTTCATTGATTGTTATTTTAACCTCAAACAATAATAAAAAAATACTTTTAATAAATAAATAATATTCATTAAAGAATAACTTTGTGAATACTTAAGTCTTCAACCAAAAAGATGATTTTTCAACATAAATAATTAGCAAAATAGTTGAATTTTCAACCAAGAAGTTAAATTTTCTAGCAAAAAAGATGAATAAATAAAATAAATCTTAACCAAAAATACTTGTTTATTCATCAAAAAAATAAATCCTCTACCAAAAAAGACAAACGTTAAAAAATAGAGTTGAATTTTCAACCGAGAAAGATTTTTCAGCCAAGAGAGAAAAAATAATGCCACAAAATTGTCAATTTATCAAGCAAATAATAAAAAATTTTAACCATAAAAAATGAATTCTAAACCAAATATATAATAGTAGACTTTTCAGCCAAAAAGAATGATCATTTAACCAAAACTATTTAGATTTTCAACCAAAACGATAAATTTTCAACTAAAATGTTGAATAATCAACCAAACAAAAAGAATTTTTGAAAAAGGAGTTCAACCAAGCCGATGAATTGACACCATAAAAGGAGGAATTTTAAAACATAAAGTATAATTTTTCACAAAAAAGAGATGTTTTCAAGAAAATACGTGAATTTTCAAACAAATTTTTTATCTAAAAATATATATTTTCCACCAATAATTGAATAATTCAATTTTAATTTAAAAATCAATGTTTAAAAAAATTGAATTTTTGACAAAGACGTTAAATTTTCTACAAAAGTGATGAACTTTTATTTAAAAGAAGGTGGATTTTCAAAGCAAACAGTTGAATTAAAAAAAAATTCAAACAATGATAGAATTATTCAATTTTCAGTTAAAAACTAAAGTTTAAAATGAGAAAAAACGAATTTTCAACGAAATAATCGAATCGCCTACTAAAAAAAATGACATAATATTCAAAAAATTAATTTTCAGAAAAAAAATACTTTTGAACAAAACAGTTAAATTTTGAATACAAAAAAACACTTTTAGCAACGAGATTCAACTTTCAATCAAGTAAATGAATTATCAACCAAATAGTTGAATTTTCAATTAAATAGTTTATTTTTCAACTAAAAAAGATTAATTTTCAATTCAAAAAATGTTTAACCAAAAAAATTATACTTTTAACATAACAGTGAAATTTGTAGTCACAGAAATGAATTTTTCAACTCAATAGATCAATCTTCTACCGAAAAAAAGGATTTTTGGAAAAAGCAGTTCAACTTCAACCAAAAAATATGAATTCAAAATGAAGAAAGTAATACTTGCTATTAAAACGAAGAAAGAATCTTTAGCCAAACGAGAAAAAAATCTACCAAATTGTTGAAATTTCATGCCAAAAGCGAGAATTATCTACAAAACAGTTGAATTTTCAAACCAAAAGTATAAACTTTCAACCAAATATTCGAATTTTCTTGAAAAATACTTAAATTTTCAGCCCAAAAAGGCGAATTTTCAATAAAACGATTGAAATTTCAGATGAATAGAATGCTTTTTTATCAAAATTGTTCAATTTTGATCAAAAGAATTTAATTTTCAACCAAATCATACCATTTTTAACAAAAAAACATGAATTCTCAACCAACAATTGTTGGAATTTCAACTAAAATGATGAATCTTCTATTGGAATAGTTAAATTTTTAGTTTAAAAAAATTAATTAAAGAAAATAATTTAAAAATATTAATTTTTCAAAAATTTGAAAAACTCCTGATATTGAAAAATTTCTTTAATAATGGATTTTTAAATTGTTTATATTTTTAATGTTAGGAAACAAAAATCTAGAAACCTGAACTCGCTCGTGAAATTACTGCTGGTACATTTTATAATTACCGTGTGAAATTAAAAATAAAATATAAAAAAAATTAAGTAATTAAAAATTTTTGATATTGAATTATATATCTTATATGTAACAAAAATGTCGACTTCTAAAATTTCAAAAAATTTGAAACATTAAAGTTAGTTTTTAATTTTAAATTGTAAAATTGTAATTGCTTCAAATTGAAAATGATTTTAATCAAAAATTCAAAAAAAATTTATTATTCAAATTTGGATTTAATAAGAAACTTTTAATAAGAAACAAAAAATTGCAATTTCTTAGAATTGTGAATGATTCAATTTACAAAATTCTAATATGAAAATTAACGTTTTGAAATTTTCCTATTTTCTAAATTTTTATCTGAAATCATTAAATTTCGGGACTCTATAATTCAAAATAAAAGTTTTCAATTTTGAACGCTTTGAATTAAAAATTATACAAATTCAACTCTTCTCTAATGAAATAATTAATTTTTTTAAATTTTAGAATGAAATTTTTCAATTTTGAGAGCTTCTGATTGACCATTTTTCAATTTAAAGTACTTTTAAATGCAAATTATTTAATTGTAAACGCTTCTATTGAGAAATTACGCATGTTCAACTCGTTGTTATTATAGTTGAAATATTTTCTTTTTTTTTTAAATTTTACCTAATCTAAAATTTTTGGATTTGGAACGTTTTAAATTCAAAATTGTTTTATATATTTTTTTAATTTCAAGCACTTTTAACTCGGAATTTTAATAATTGTTTTAAAAAGTTGAAAAAATTTTATATTAAATTTTGTTTTATTCGAGATATTTATTTATAGCAACATTTTATAATAAATATTCAAAAATTAGTTTAATAGTGGATTTTTAAATTATTTATATTTTTCATATTAGGAAATAGAAACCGAGAAACCTGAACGCGCTCGTAAATTAACTACTGGTCCATATTATAATTACTGTGTAAAATTAAAAATAAAATCTAAAAAGAGTGAATCATAACAAATTTTAATGTTAAATTATATATTTTTTATAAAAATTGCATACTCTCGAATTTCAGCAACTTTTAAACATTCAATTTAGTTTTCAATTTAAAATTGTACAATTTTAATCGCTTCAATTTGAAAATTATTTAAATTCAAAAGTTTTAATATTTAATTACTTAATTTTGAACGCTTTTAATAAGAAATAATATAATTTAAATTTCTTCGAATTTTTAATTATCTAATTTTCAAAATCCTAATCTGAAAATATTACACTTTTAACGTTTTGAAATTGTCCAGTTTTCAAAATTTTAGTCTGAAAATTTTCAATTTTGAGAGCTTCTGTTTGAGAAATTTTTAAATTAAAACAATTTCCAATGCAAATTATTTAATTTTAAACGCCTTTATTTAGAAATGATACAAGTTCAATAACTTTTTATAATATTCAAAATGTTTTGTTTCTTCAAAATTTTACCCAATCTAAAATGCTGAAAATTCAACTATTCTATTGAATTATATTGAATTCAATTCTATTATTTCTTGGTTGAAAATTAATTTTTTTGACAGAAAATTTAACTATTCCAGTTTTGGTTGACAAAGGTTTCTTTTTTGGTTGAAAATTCACTTCCTTTGGTACAAGTTGTATATATTGTTGGAAATTCATTTTTTTCTGTCTGAAAATTCCACTATTCTATTTTTAGTTAAAATTTATTTTTTAGTTGAAAATTTAATAATTTTGTTGAAAATTCCTTTTCTTTTAGTACAAAAGTTACCTTTTTTAGTTAGAACTTCAAATATTTAGTTGGAAATTGATGCATTTTGTTAAAAAATTGGTCTTTCTAGTAGAAACTTAATCTTCTTGTTTGAAAACTCATCATTTTGGTTGAATATTGAACGTTTTCATTTTTGGTTCAAAATTGATATTTGTTAGTTAAAAATTCTACTATTTGGTAAAAAATAGAGAATGTCATCAAAACACGTACACTGATTTTTTTTCAGTGGAAAATAATGTTTTGTTTGTAAAATTCAGAACTACGCAAGAAAAAGTGACCAGTAATTGAAATATTAAAGTTGTTCTCTTCAAACTGAATGACCTACTGTTTCAATTTTTTTTTTTATAAATTAACTATGAACTTTTATTGATAATTTGTATAAAAAAAGCACGTGTCGTAATCGTTTCAAGTACCGTTAGATGATATATTTGCTGTTTTTTCGAAAGATATCGTTTTTATTTGACCCGAGTATTATAAGTGTAAAGAAGATTTTGCAAGTGGCATTAGGGTCGATAATGTTTATTTGTTTTATGTTCTACGCTTATTTTTAAAAAAGATATGTATTTTTAAGTAAATTACAGTTCGATTTTTTATGTTTCGTCCCGGAATGACTCACTGGACTTGTCAGTAAGGCTATGTGAATCAGACCTACATTATACATTGTGATTGATCTAAATTCATTATAATGTATATTGAAAAAAAATCGTTTATATGTTTGTAAATTTGATAAATTTTACAGTTAATGATATAGTGATATGGTGAAATCATATAGTGATATAGTGATATAGTGAATGATATGGTCCTACCTTATACATTTTAATTGATCTTAATTCATTATAATGTACACTAAAAAAAAAAAAATAAAATTCGTTCATAAGTTTGTAAATTTGATCAATTTTGCAGTTAATAATATAGTACATTTGAACCCTCATCCGTGGTTGAAATGCACTATATTATTAACAACAAAATTTATCATATTTACACACTTATAAACGATTTTTTTTTAAATATACGTTATTATGAATTTAGACTTAGTGAATCAGTCCTACCTTATACATTTTAATTGATTTTAATTCATTATAATGTAAACTAAAATTGAAAAAAATAATATTTGTTCATAAGTTTGTAAATATTATAAATTCTGCTGTTAATAATATAGTGGATATAACAACGGATAGGGGTTGAAATGCACTATATTATTAACTGCAAAATCGATCAAATTTAGAAACTTATACGGGATTTTTTTTTTCTGAATATACATTATAATGAATTTAGATTGAGTGAATCAGTCCTACCTTATACATTTTAATTAATCTTTTTCAATAGAGTATTTAATTTTCCAATCGAATAGAGAAATTTTCAACTAAAATTATGAATCTTTAACTGAAATAGTTCAATTTTCAGTAGAAAAATTTTCAACCTAAAAACAAAGATTTTTCAAAAAACTTAAATTTGCAACCAAAGGGATGAATCTTCAACTAAAATTGAGAATCTTCAAACAAAAGGATTGTTTTTTTAAGAAAAATTGTGAAATTTTCAACAAAATAGATAAGCTCTTAACCAAATAGTTAAATTTTCAACCAAGAAGATTAATTTTCTCACGAAAAAGACAAATTTGTAACACAATACGTGAATTTACCACGAACTAGTTAAATTTTCAGCCTAAAAATTAAATTTCAATGAAAAATTGATTTTTAACAAAATATTTAATTTTCAACCCAAAGAGATGCATTTTCATCTAAAATGATGAATATTCAACTAAAATGAAAAATTTTCAACCAAAAAGGATATTCTTTTTAATAATATTGTTGAATTTTTAACAAAATAGATGAATTCTAAACCAAATAATTGAAATTTCAACCAAATTCAACTAAATTTCTACAAAAGAAAACGAATCAATAAATATTAGAATTTAAAAAAATTTGTGTTTTTAACCAAATAGATGAATTTTGTACTCAAATTATGAATCTTCAGCCAAAAAAACTAAGTTTTCAACAAAGTAGTTCAGCGTTCAACCAAATAGTTAAATTTTCAATCAAAAATATGATCTTTTAAACAAGAAGGTTCATTTTTTTCAAAAATACGAATTTTCAACCACTTAGTTAAATCTTCAATTAGAAAAAAAAAAAATGTTCAACCAAAAATGGACTAGTTAAATTTACAGATAAAAAAATTATGTTCAATAAAAAAAGAAGAATTTTCAACAAAACAGTTTAATTTTAAGCAAAAAAGATAAACTTTTAACTAAAATTTTCACGTTCCATTTTCCACTAAAAAAGATCAATTTTCAATCAGCAACGGAATCATCAGATTTTCTCGTTAAAAATTTAATTTTCAAAAAAAAAAAAAGAATCTTCAAACAGTTGAATTAAACTAAAAAAGACCAATTGTCAACAAAATACATGATATTTCTATTATATATAGTTGCATTTTCAACTTATAAAGGAAAACTTTTTACCCAAAAAGTTAATTTTCAACCAAATAGTTTAATTTTTTTACCAAATTATTAAATTTCCAAGCCAAGAAGACGAATTTTTACAGAGAGCTGAATTTTCCACAAAAAGTTAATTTACGACCAAAAAGTTGAATTGTCAACTAAAATGATGAATCTTACCAACAAAAAAATTATTTCTGTACTTTAATCAAGAAGATTAATTTTCAACCGAAAATAGATTAGTTAAATTTTCAGTTAAAAAATTAATTTTTAATCAAACATGAAAGGAATTTTCAAATAAAAAAAAAATTTCATTCAAAGAGATTAATATTAAATAAAAAAAATTAATTTTCAACAAAGTAGTTCAAATTTTTAGCAGGAAACTGAACTGAAATTGACCAATTTGATTAAATTTTTTGTCTTTCTTTCCTAAACAATTTTTTTAATTTTTAAAGTGCATTTGTATAGCTAAAAATTCATCTGCCTATTTGTTAATAATCAATTATTACGTTGATAGAACAAAAAGTTTAAATGCTGAAAAATAGCAAAATAATGCATTTGTTCATTAAGCTTGTTTGCACGATTATCAAATTCTATTGATTCAGAGGAAGAAGTCATTGTTCAATAATTGACTCTTAATAATGTATAATCAGGCGTAATAATGCGTAATAATGCGCATCAATGCGTAATAATGCGTGATAATTGCAATAAGACACAATCATGCGTACTAGAGCATAATAATGTGTAATAAAGCGTGATAAGGCGTATTAATGTTTGATGAGACGTAATAAGGTGTAATAAGATGTTCTAATGCGCATTATTGCGCAATAACGCGTACTAAATCGAAATAATACGTAATAGGGCGTATTTAGGCTATTATAGTTTAATAATACGTAATGAGGCGTAATAAGACATAATTAGGCGTAATAATGCGTACTAATGCATCATGAGGCGCTATAAGACGTTATGAGGCATAATAATGCAAAAATAATGCGTACTAATGCGTGAAAATGTGTAATGGTTTGTAATAATGCGTACTTATGTTTATTAATACTTAACAATACGTAATAATGCGCAATAAACGTAATGAGTGTGATAAGACGTAATGATGCCTGCTAGTGTTTACTTAGACGTACTAATGTGTAATTAGGCGTAGTAAGGTTTAATAATGCGTAATAGACCGTAATAATGCGTAATAATACGTAATGAAGCGTAAGAATGTGTTATAATGTACAATCATTTTTAATAATGCCTGCTAGTGTTTAATTAGACGTATTAATGTTTAATAATGCGTAATAATTTGTACTAAACCGTAATAAGATGTAATGGGGCATAATGAGGCGTATGAATTTTTAATTAGGCGTAATAAGGCGTATTGAGGCATAAGATGTTATAATGCGCAATAGTGCCTAATAAGTGTAATAAGACGTAATAATGCGTACTAAAGCATAATAATGCCTACAGAAGCGTAAAAAGGTGTAATAAGGCGCAATAAGGCGTATAAAACCTAACAATGCGTAATAAGGCATAATAAAATGTTATCATGCGTAATTACACGTAATAAAGCGTAAGAATGCGTAATAATGTACAAGAATTTGTGATAATGCGTACTGATGTTTAATAATGCGTAATAATGTGTAATAAGTGTAATGGGTGTTATAGGACGTAATAATGCGTACTAATGCGTACTAAAGCGTAATAATGCGTACTAAAGCGTAATTTGGTATAAAAAGGCGTAATACGGCGTATTAATATTTAATAAGACGTATTAAGGCGTAACGGGATCTTATAATGCGTAATAATACGTGATGGAGCGTAAAAATGTGTAATAATGTGTTATAATTTGTGATAATAGTGTGTACTAATGTTTGATTAGGCGTAGTAATGTTTAATAATTCATAATAAAGTGTAATAATGCGCAAAAGGTGTAATAAGACGTAATAATGCGTACTGAAACGCAATAATGCGTAATAATGTTTATTAAAGTGTAATAAGGTGTAATAGGGCGTAATAAGGCGTAATCATGTTGAATAGGACGTATAAGGCGTAATGAGGCATAAGATGTTATGATGAATAATAATGCGTAATATTTTTTTGGTTGAAAATTATTTTTCGGTTGTTGAAAAACTTATACTGTTTATTGAATACCACATTTGGGTCGTCCATATGATACCTAACGCTATTTTCGACGATATTTTACCCAATTTCATTTTGCCTCTCGTCTCGTCTCGATATTGTTTCGTATCGATCTTGCCTCGCCTCGATCTTGTCTCGTCTCGATTTTGCCTCGTATCGATCTTGTCTCATCTCGATATTGTCTTGTGTTCAGTTTGTCTAGTTTTGGGACTTGTCTCATTTCGATCTTGTTTCGATCTCGTCTCGGCTTGGTTCTTGTCTCTTCTCATCTCTTGCCTCGCTTCGGTATTCGTCTGGCCTCGTCTTGAATCTCGTCTTGTCTTGAGTCGGGTCTCCATCTCGTCTCAACACGTGCCTCGTCTTAAGTCTTGTCTCATCTCATGCCTCATCTTGAGTCTCGTCTCGTTTTGAGTCTAATTTCGTCATGTCTCGTCTTGAAACTCGTCTTGCCTCGTCTCGTCTTGCCTCGCCTTGAGACCCGTCCAGTCTCGAGTTTTTTATTGTATTGTCTCTCTTTGTGTCTCGACTCATCTTGAGCCTTGTCTCGTTTTGGGATTTGTCTCGTTTCGTCTTGAGTCCTGTCTCGAATTTGTCATCTTTTTGATTAAAAATCTAATTATTATTATATTATTAAAATCCATTGTTCAAGTAATTCATTAAGACAATTTTGTTGAAAATTCATTTTTTGAATGAAAATTTAATTATACCATTTTTGGTTGTAAATTCAACTTTTTTAGTTAAAAATTCAACTATTTGTTTTAAATTTCATGTATATTGTTAAAAATTCTTCTTTTTGGTCGAAAATTAATCTTTTCGTTAAAAATACGTCTTTAAGGTTAAAATTTCATTTATTTGGTTGATACTTGAACTCCTTTATTGAAAATTCATCTCTTTGGTTAAAATGTAATTGTTTCGATGAAAACTGACGTATTTAGGCAAAAATTCGCCTTTTTGTTGGAAAATAATCTTCTTGGTTGAAGATTCATCTTTTTTAATGGAAAATTTAACTGTTGTATATATTGTTAAAAATTTATCTTTTTTAGTTGAAGATTATTGTACTTTGAATATTTATCTCTTCGGTTTAAAATTCAACTATTTTGTTGAAAATTTAACTACTTTGTTGAAAATTCATTTTGTTTGGTTGAAAATTAATTTTTTTAACTGAAAACTTAACTATTCAATTTTTGGTTGAAATTTCTTTTCGATATTTGAAACTTTAACTATTTTCTTGAAATTACGTTTTTTTTTTTTTGGTTGAAAATTATTTCGTTGTTGTTGAAAATTTATCTTTTTTAGTTGAAAATTCGTGTACTTTGAAAATTCATCTTTTTGATCAAAAATTTAACTATTATTATATTATTGACAGCCGTTTTTCAAGCCACTCATTGAGCCAGTTTTGTTCAAAATTCATTTTTTTAAATGAAAATTTAATCCTTAGCCCACCTCACCCCGTATCCTAGCCGACTTTACCCCGTACACTAGCCGACTTTACCCCGCACCCTAGCCGACTTTATCCGGTACCCTACCCGGCTTTATCCCACACCTTAGGCCATCTTAAATTTAAATAATAATAGATTTAGAATCATTTACCAATAAATTAGAAATGCGAATAAGTGTATTTCTACATTCTCATTCTATAATGAAAAGGTATTAGATTTGCATAAAATTACCTCCCCCCTCGCTTTTGTCAAATGTCCACGTTTTGTTACCGCCTGAATCATAAAAATAGGTTTTTACGAATGTTTCTGAGGTTTTTAATTTGCTAGCACGATAATTCTCGAAAAAATTAACATGTTGGATTGGCCTTTGGCATACTCGTTTAGGCGTCCGTATACCTTGAAAAGAAAAATTTTTTCGAAACGATTTGCATAATTCACTGAAAATATTATCACTATCCTTCGGACTTATTTGTTCAATTTGAAAAAATGCGAAATGTTTAGTTAGTGATGCGTAAGTTACTTTTTAAAAAGAGCCTGTTATCTTCACCGTTATATCGCGAAGACAGTAAACATGTATCAGTATGGTTACTGATCCAGATTGTGACTTCACCTTAGTTACTTTTGTACTTAAGAAATATATACATGTATAATGATGAATATGGACTAAGGAAAATACACAATATACCTCAGGATATTTTTGCGAATCAAAAATTAATTTTGACACAACTTCATTCATATCTGTCGGGTAGCAGTCTTTATGCCCCCTTCTTATTGAAAGTCGTAGGTTATTCGAGTCTGGCTGAATAAAATAATTTAAATGTCAACCAACAGTTAAATTTCCAACTGAAAACATTCCATTATGAACTAAAAATGAAACAGTCAAATTTTCAGTTTAAGAAATTAATTTACAATCAAAAAGTGCGAATATTCAGCTCTAAAAACTTTTATCACATATTATTAAGAAGAACTGGAAGAAAAATTATTAAATTTTCGAAATAAATAATAAGATCTATATTAATTTCTTCTAATTATAAATTTATCATTGAATAGTTTTTTGAAATTATAAGCTAACCATTATATTACTTATTCTTTGACAATTGTTTAAATTATTTAATGCTATTATTGAACAATGTTAATAAGAATTATTTAAGCAGCATTTTTGTACAACGAAACTATTGCTGATAGAAAATTGGGAAAAAAGTAAGCGACATTCTGGTTAGCCCAGCACGGCTATTCTACTTTTGTCAGTTTTGTCGGGCTAGTTTGAGTATGGCAAAATTATGTTTTACTAAAATAACTTATTGCTACACATCGAACTATTTCTTTTTTTTAATCTGACACTTTTTTTTTTAAGAAGCACTATCCCTGAGCGGATTCACCAAACAAATTCTGTCAAAAATTGCCCTACAGTTCGATTCTTCATACTCCTTCGTCTTTTTCTTAGAAATAACTGTAAGTCTTCCGGGAATAATTTTAGACTGTAGGCATTTCACTTTGACTGAAGCAAAAATTTGTGTTTAACAACAAAGTCCACACTTTTTTTGTCCAAGTTTTCAGTGATACCGTTTCTTTTAGGAATTTCCAGTTCCTCTGAACGGTCATAAATCATTGTATTGCATTATAAAAAATAATTTCCAGATAGTTACATAAGAAAGAAAAATGGCATATAGTGTTATAAAAAACCTAAAAAACAAAATTTATTACTTTGTATTTAACAATGCTTCCTGATTCTGTTGTAATAATTTTGAAAATCTTTTAAAATGTTTTAAATTCTTTTGATATATTCTCTTAAAATTAATTTTTCAAAATAAAAAATCCGTTTAAATTATTCGATGAATTATAGGGAAAATTTTTTTACTATCATGAAACCTTACAAAATGCTTAAAAGCTTCAACATTTTTATTTCAAAATATTCAAAAATGTAAATTTTTTTATCTTCTTAAAAATCCTTTCAAGTCCTTGATTAATTTAGAATTTTTTTTAAACTTCTAAATATCTCTTAAACTTAGAACAATTTTTTTATAAAACTTTGTAATCTTGCTAATCGAAGAATTTGACTTTAAAATCGGTTTGTCAATTTTCTCATAAAATTTATTTTTCAAAATAAAAAATCAGTATACATTTTTTCATGAATTTTAAGCAATTTTTGTATGATCGTGAAACCATTCAAAATCTTTGAGAAGCTTCAAAATTTGTATTTCCAAATATTCAGAAATTTACGTTTTTTTAACTTTTTGGAAATGTTTTCAAGTTTTAAATTAATTTTGAATCTATTTAAATCCTTTAAATGTCTCTTAAACTTGCTGGAATTTTTTATAAAACTTTGTAATCTTGCTAGTTGAACATTTTTCTTCAAAATCGTCCTTTTCTGTTTCGAAATTGTACATTAAAAACATTTAAAAATTCTGAAACAGCTTCTTTTTTTTAGAAATCTTCAAAAAATCTACACATTAGATTTTTTATATCAAAGTGTTGGACTGTTTTTTTCCGTTGATTATTATTATTATTATTATGAAAATGGCGCCATACGTTTTTTAATAAATGGACAAGTAGCAAAAACGCGCTACGCGCGCACATGCATGTTTTCCACAATAAAAAATTTGTTAAATAACAAATTTCAAATAAATTATGAAAAAATTCTGATTTATTGTGAAATTGTAATGTGTTTAAAATATTTGTAACTAAAAAATTAGGAAAACCTTAGCAATTAACAGATACTTGGATTCTATGTTATATTTCTTGAAAGGAAAAGATTAAATTTTGTATTTCAAAGTGCTGAAGACCTTTGTACCATTGATTATTGTTCACAAATTATTTAATATTATTCAGATAACATAAATGATATTTCAACAAAAAATGTTATTAATTTTAAATAAAAATAGTTAAATTTATGCCGAAAAAGAAATTTTTTAAACAAAATAGCTGAATCCTTAACAACAACAACAAATAATTTTCAATCAGTTGCAATTTTAACCGAAAAAGACCAATTTTCAACCAAATAGTTCAATTTCAAACCAAAAAAGGTTTGTCAGTCAAGAAAATAAAATTACCCAAATTATAATTTAAGTGGATAAGTGGTTTTGAATACAAAATAAAAATGTAGAATAAATATTTCTTTTTTATGTTTATTTGTTCATTTGTTTTTAAGGTTGTAGGAATATCATTTTCAACAATGTTTGAAACTGACTCGAATTATCCTTAAGATATCGAAAAATCTATGAAAATTAAACAAAAAATTGCCCTTGAATCTTCCAGATCTTTTTCGACATTTGTAGAAATCTTTTGAAATGTTTTGAAATTTGTTTAAATTTTCTTTAAAAATTTACAAATAGTGCGACTAATTTACCTTTCTTACGCCCGAGGTTCCTATTGACTAGGTAGTTGAGCACGTAGATGTTATCTGTGGTTCCCATCCCTTTTGTAAAACCTTTTTGGTAGTGTGATATACTTCCCTTCCCTTCCACCTGTCTTTACAGTCTCATTCTAAACACTTCATCATAAATTTTATATCCCAACGAGATGAGTGTGATACCTCTATATTCATCCACCCGTTTGCCCACTCCTTTTTTATTCAACAGTACTACCAGCTCTGTCTTCCATTTCTCCGGCCACTTTTCTCCTTTCTATACCTTGTTGCAAATCCTTCAAATCTCTTCTCTTACTCCTAATCCTTCATGTTTCAGTGCTTCATTTTCCAAGCCATCTTCCCCTGTTGCCTGGTTTCTTCTGAACCTTGCAATTGCCTCATTCACTACTCAACTGGCAATCTCGTTTTCGCTTTTCTCGTCCCCATCTACCACGTTTCTTTCTTTTCCCTCGACATTTTTTTTCACACCTACCAACAGCCCCTTGAAGGGCTTAGTTCACTCTTTCATTCCTATTTATTCATTTATGCCCTTTTTTTCTCCTCTCTTCCTGTTTATGACTTTCCATTCCCTTCCTTCCTTTATCGCTTTCTTTACCTTTTCCATGTACCCTTCTTTTTGCTTGTGTCTTTTCACATTCATCCTTCATTCGCGCTCTCTCTTCCTCCTGTTGAGTTCTTCTTTTTTCATTCCTTCTTTCCTCCATTTTCTTATACTCTGCTTTATCCTATCTTCACTTCCCCTACATTCATCGTCCCATCAACCTCTCCTAAACTCCTCTTTGTCTTCTCGCGGCCTTACCTCTTCCCTTACCTCATCAACCACTCCTTTAAGTTTTTCAAGCAGCGTGTCTACTTCCTCCTCTTTCAAACTCTCGATCTTCTTGTTTTCTTTTTTCTATAAATTCTCCTAATTTATCCTTCTCTCAACTGCCCATTTTCAATATCTTTTCCCTCTTCTCTCCCCTCCTCCCGCCCCTACTGCGCGTTAGGCTAACGTATCTCATTATCGCGATCACCTAAAATTTGTTGAGACTCACATTGCAAACTTCCATTCTAACCATTAGCCACGTACGTATTCCTCTTCTTCATCTCTCCTTCAATTGCCGTGTAGTATGGCGTTTAATGGACGATATTGCGACCAACCTTGCATTTTGTTCTAGAACATTGAGACTTGGCATATTTGTAGTATATACACCCAGCTAACTTTTAAGAGGGGGAAACAATATTGCAACCCCGGGAGAGCAGCGGTATAACGGGTTGCCTACCTAACAGTGGTATATCTCAAAAACGTAATAAAACGTCCGTTTCGGTGACTTCGATAGGCCGGAATAGATCCCTCATTTTTAAAGGCATATCTCGACCATGGTGATGGGTTCTGAAAGAGGGCTGCCTACCTTTCAGGAGCCCACACAGAAAATACCGGAATCACAGTGTTGCTATCAACATTTATTGAAAAACTGATATATTTGCTGCATTTTTTGGCGAAACTACATCTGAATCAACTAAAATCTAATCATTGATGAAGAAATATTCGAGCATATACATCTGGCCGTTTGCTGAAGTATTTTAACTTTTAACCAAGTAGTTGAATTTTAAACAAAAAAGATAAATTCTCAACGAAAAATGCAATAGTTTAGATTTTAACCAAAAACAAAATTTTCATTTTAAATCAGAAACACGTTAATTTACCCAGAAAACATGAATTTTCAACAAAGAAGATTAATTTTCTACCAAAAAAAGTTAAATTCTGAACAAAATCCATAAATTTTTAACCAAATATTTAAATTTTAACACAAGAAGATTAATTTTCTACCAATGAAGATGAATTTTCAAGAAAATACATACATTTTTAACCAAATAGCATTATCAACCAAAGAGATTAATTTTCAATAAAGCTAACGAATTCTCTACAAAGAAGTTTAATTTTTTTATTAAATAGTGGATTTTTCCCGAAAATATGAATTTTCAAAAAAAGAGTTAAATTTTCAGTTAAAAAAATTAATTTTTGACAACAAAAAAGTCCAATTTTCAACTAAAATTATGAATCTTCAACCAAGAAAGTGAATTTTTAAGAAAGTAGTTAAACTTTCAACCCAGAAATTGAATTTTCAACCTAAAGAGTTTTTTTATTTCATCACACAAAGATTTTTTATTTTAAAATAAAAAATAGTAGGAAATACCCAACAAAGACGAATTTTCCACAAAATACATCAATATTCCACCAAATAGTTAAATTTTTTATCAAATTGTTGAATTTTCGACCAAAAAATACGAATTTCCTACAAAACAGTTAAATTTTCAGCATAAAATTTCATTTTTAACCAAAAACAGCTTATTTTTTAACCATTCAGTTGCATTTATAACCAAGAAGACGAATTTTTAACAACATAACATAGTTTTATCCTTAACCAAGGAAGAGTAATTTTCAATCAAACAGTTGTATTTTGAACCAGGAAAATGAGCTTTCTACAAAAGAGTTTTTTCAACCAAATAATTAATTTTTCAACCAAGAAGATGAATTTTCAACTAAAATTGTACATTTTTTAACTGAAATACTTGAATTTTCAACAAAAAAGATGAATTTCCAAACAAGAAAATTGATTTTTATACAAAAAGATTAATTTTATACCAAAAAGACGATTTTTAAACAAAATACATGAATTTTGAACGAAATATTTGAATTTTTGACAAAAAATATAAGTTTTCAACATGAACATTCAATTTTTCACTTTCAATTTTCGATTGAAAAAATTAATTTTCAACCAACCTCAGAAATTTTCAACTGAAATGATGAATCATTGACTGGAATAGTTTAATTTTCAACTAAAAATGGTACTTTTTCTACCTGAAATTGGATGAATAAGTTTTAAATTTTTTATTATGTTCAACTGAAGACATGAATTTTTAACTGAAATCTTAGAATATTCAATTGGAATAATTACATTTTCAGTTTGAAAAAACATTTTTCGTTATAGAAAAAACGAATTTTCAACAAAATAGCTTTCTTTTTCAACCAAAGAGGTAAATTTTTAATTGAAATGATGAATCTTGAACCAACAAAAATTAATGTTTAACAAAAGGGTTTAACTTTCAACTCACAAAATTAAATTTGTATTCCAAAAAAGATGAATTCTAAACGAAAAATCTAGTAGTTGTTATCCCAAAATATTTTTTCTGGTGCCCAGGATTTAAAAGTTTCATCATATCCCTACTAGATATTTTTCCCCGATTGTATGGGGGGCATCCCAGAATGTTGGCAATTCTTACAAAAAATATTAAAAGGTAAAATACTGGTCTTATATTTGTCTGTTCTTAAGAGTTCATACATTCTATGACCTTCACCAGCGCCAAATAATGTTTTTTTTTAGTGGGGCACACAATAAAAGTTTTCTTATTTATATTAGCTACAATTGTTATCCGTAAGATATTTCTGTCAATCTGATTCGTAAATTGAAAAAAAAAAATGAAAAACTCGAAAATATCACATATTATGTTGAAAATGCAATATATTTTGACTTGAAAAGTTAAGACGTTAAAGCGATTCGTAATATATTCAATATAGTAGCTACCCTGATTCGTATTCCCATATTTGTGCGAAATATCACCCCGTTTTCCTTGTTTCGAGAGCTATTTGGGCAACAAGGAAGTGAGAGGGGAGGTCGAGTAAAAATAGGCAAAAAGTTGGCAGCGCAGATAAAAAACTTTTCTAGAGAACTTTAAATTTCTTCAAATCTTTTGAATTCTGCAGAATATTCTTGATTTCGTAGAATTCACTGGTGACCTTTTGAATCCTTGATAGGAGTTCTTAACATTTCTGAATACCCCGGGTACTGTCAATTGCTTTGAGATCCTTAAATTCTCTAAAATTTTTCGAATTCGAATAAATACTATAAACTTTACAAGATCCTTTGGATTTTTTATAACTCTTCTGAATTCTTTGAACTCTTACGGAACAATTGAGTTCCTGTAATTTTTTGAAATCGTGAGAATACAGCTTGAGTTTTTTTTTAATCCTCAAATATCTAATAGAGCAATTGAATTCTATTCAATTCCTTGAATGTCCTAATTTAGAAGAACATCAAAATTGCCAGTGGTAATTTGTGATTTAATCATATCCGACTGGTACACACGTATATCAAACATAAGGAAATAATTTTTGTTGGGGTGCAGTTTTAACTGTGAATATACCACCGGTAATGAAATTTTTACGACGCCTTTATCAAGAATAACTGATAAAAACTATTTCAATGAATGTAGTTTTTAGGTTATTTCAGTTATAAATATATTGAGACAAATTAAAAATGTCCATCTTTCTAAAGGATGTTCAGTAGCTTATCAACAGACCAGTACAAATTAGTGACACTTACATTTTTGATAATAATTGATTGAAACTAGCCTATTAAATTAAAATGTTGAATAATACTATATTAGGTTTTATAAAAAATATATTTCTTGAAGGTTCTACAGTATAACTTAATATAAAATATGATATAATGTCATTCCATTTTCTTTCATTTTGTCTGATATCACAGTCTAATATCTCAGTTTAACGTCTCTGTTATATTTATTGTGCAAACAAATTGTTTAATGCTGTCTTTCAAGCAATGGATACATCCGAATGGACGCATTTGTAAATGGACGCTTGTAGATGCTCCTGTTTTGTGACCTTCGGGGTATTAGAGAATTAAGTCGTGTAAGCTATTTCAATATTCCTCTGCTCGAATTGTCTTTCACCTTCAGCGATGCAAAGGTGAGTTCTGCGCAAGGTATACTAAATTTAATTTCATGTTGTGCATTCTTGCTTCCATTACATATATACTAAATCTAGTACAGATTTTTCTAGCAATGCAATAGACATATTTTAGAAATGATTAATATTGTAAAAAGTGAAGGTACTGTTAATTTCAGATCCGACACTGACAAACTCACTATAATATAAAATGACATTATTGAAACTTACCAGAAACTTGAGTAAACTATTAAACTTACGAATTTCTTCAGTTACTAACCTAAATTTTTGCAACAGGCCGCAATAATTTTGCTCTGATACAATTTGTTCTAAATGTTGTAAAATGTATAACAAAAACTAATAAATTAAACTTTAAAATT
Organism: Andricus grossulariae; assembly: GCA_011634705.1. Taxonomy (NCBI): domain Eukaryota; kingdom Metazoa; phylum Arthropoda; class Insecta; order Hymenoptera; family Cynipidae; genus Andricus; species Andricus grossulariae. Next base: position 164,640,826 of record JAABKJ010075445.1, on the reverse strand, counting down.
AACAAAAATGTAACTTAACAATTTAAAGTACACAAAAAACTCTTTTTAACAACAATTTTTGTCATCACTATCTCTCTGCCTATAATTTTTTCAATTCAATGAAAAATGTTTTTTTAAAGGAGAACAAAAACTTTTTGAAGTAAATGTTTTGTGAAGAACGAGAATAATTGAAAGAATTTTGCCGAACATTTCGCCGAACATTTAACCTTGAGAATTTTGAAGATTTCAAAAGAATAAAAAAGTTGTCTTGAAATTTCTGGTGAAATTTAAATAATGTTTCATTTGGTAAATGAACTTTGAGAGAAAATTGAAAAATGATTCTCTAAAATTTCGAAAAATAATGCAGAAAATTTTAAACCAAAATTTTTCAATTCTGCACGTTTACAACATTTTACAAAAAATTCGTGTTAGTTTAAGAAATATTAAGAAGGTTCGCAAAGATTTTATAAAATTTAAAACAAATTGTCGATTTCATAAAATTCAAAAAAAAAAATCGATTTTAAAAGATGTCCAAGAAAAAATTTAGAATCTTTTTAAGAATGAAAGGTTTAAAGGAAATTAAAAACTTTTTTAGATAAAATTGAACAAGATTTCAAAACATTTCGAAACATTTTTTATTTTGTAGAATTAAAATATTTTTTTAGGAAAAATGCTACTCATTGAAAAGATATTGAGAAGTTTTGAAAAAAATTCAAAAGTAATTTAAACCTTAGAACGATTTCAAGAAATTGAAAACAAAATGTAGAATTTTCGAGATTTCGAAAAAAGATGCTTTTTAGTAATTTTGAAAGGTTTCAAGAGAATAAAATTTTTCTTTTAAAGACTTCAAAAAATTTCTAAAATTATCGAAAAAGAATCTGGAAGATTTTAAAGCATTTTTTTTAATTTTGCAGTTAAAAAAATATGAAAAATTTGAACCACTTTAAAAGATATTGAGGTGTTTTGAAAAAATTTCAAAAAATGATTTTGGAAAAGAATGTAGAAGATTTTAAAGCAAAAATTTTGAATTTTGCAAGATTACGAAGTTATTTGATTTTTTAAAAAATGATTTTTTACTTTGAAAAATTAATTTTAAGATCGAATTAAAAATTATTTCAAAATATTTCCAAAATTGAATGCGGAAGATTTTAGGGCAATTTTTTGTATTTTGCAGAATTTTGAAAACAATTTAGGAAAAATCTGACACATTTTAAACTATATTTAGAATTTTTGAACAATTTCCAAAATAATTTCAAGAAATTTAAAACAAAATGTAGATTTTCATCATTTACGGACCCCAAAGCCACAAAACGGAAAACTAATATTAGTACTGAGGGTCGCAAAAAGCCAAGAACAATTTACTAAATATAATTGAAATTTTAAAGCATTTGGGTACAAAAAGTGATAGTATCAGAAAATTAGAATATTTAAGTTTAACAGTATCATAATAGAAAACTTTTTCATTTTTAACGGTGAAAATGACGATGAATTTATTGTTTGATCACAAAATAATGTACCATAGAATTTTAGTCTGCGATCACCGCTCTCGGTCGGTCCGCTGCAGCCTTTAGTCACTCAATGCTTTAAAAATGAAGATCGCTGGCGATTATTTATGAATTTTTTAATATTTTTTATTTAGTTTTTCAATAAAATTGTGTTTTATAAAGAACTAACAGTAAAAAATAAGAGCATATTTTAAAGTTTAAAGTGGTATTTATTTTAAACTGCTTCATGGAAAATGGAAATTTTTATCTATACTTTAAAAAATAAAAAATGTTTTTATCTAATTATTCCTCAATTTGCATATGTTAGATGTAGTAAATGTGGATTACCCGTGGCTTCAATTTCCTCATTCGATTTCCCCATCCATAGGAAAATTATGAGATTTTGCTCGATGCGTTGATAGACAATCTAATTCTAATACACAACACTTCTGTTTAACACTTGGAATCGATCGGGTTTTCATGGTTAAATTTTCGATCAAATGAATTTGCTGAAATGCACCAACATAAGTGTTAAATTCCAAAAGGTAAAACAAACGATGTGGGGAGGGAAAACCGCAGTGCCTTCTAGCCGTGTCTCAGAACAGGATCAGAATATGATACTTCAAGTTTGGCTATACTAATGACCAGAGGCTGGTCAAAAAATGGTCTCAAGTAAAGTAGATCCTTTTATGATGAATAATTTTCATCTCAATTTTTTTTTGTTTCTCACATATTTTTTCTGGAAAATATAATTTTGAATTTTTTTGCACTTTTTCAGAACAATTGTTTCCAATATTAGATATAAAAACTGAAATGAGTTAAAGTAATTGATAGTTTTAATATATTGGAAGCTTTAAAAATGAATAAATTAAAACTTGAGGCGTAAAAACTACACAATTGTACAATTACTTTAAAATTAAAGATTTTTTAAATCAGGACCTTGAAACTGAGTTCTTCACTAAAAGAAAAAAATTTTCGATCCAAAGAAATGGATTTCTTTGATTCAATTAATTTCATCAAAAAAAGCCGTTCACCTAATTGTACTGCATATTGTTTGAAAGCAACAAACTCATGTATTGATTAAAAAAAATATTTCTAGAGTGCCATTTCTTTAAAATAAAGAAATATTTCTTGGCCACAGAATATGAGATAATTAACGCAAGAAATTGATTTCTTTAAAACTAAGAACCTAGTTTCTTTGAATCTCGCTTTCCCATCCAAAGAAATATTTCTTTAGTTTAATGATTTTTAGCATTTAAATTAAAAAACATTCTATTTGAAATAAGTAATTCATCGATGCGTGAAATAAATATTTTGGTTTTTTTGAATCAAAGAAATATTGAGATAAATGAAAGCAATATTAATTAAGGGAAAGTGATATTTCTTTCATATAAGGGGATGTGGGTTCAGTTTCACTTTATTTAAACGGATTTGAAATTTACAATCGACTTCAGTTCGATTGAAATTTCCGAAGCAGAACACTGATTTACTTTTATTATTTTTTAAAATTTATTTTTCGATTACTTGTAAACGATTTCCGAATAACCGGAGACTATCTGTTTTAAATATTAATTTGAAAATGTGCTCTAAGCAGAGGTTCCATCCGATTTGAGTTTTGAAGATTGACCTTTGAAGCAGAGCTTGAGATATCACATTATTTAGTTCAAATGAAAAACTTTACTGAATATTACACATGTGAACAGTTTGTGAAATAAATAATTATAGCTTATTTGATTTTATAATTTTAATTATTTATATATATTCAAATTTAATCAGTTTCTTTTTTGAAGTTTTTGGTGTATTGCAAGAATATATACGGAGTATTCTGAAAATTTTATAAATTAATTATTTTAATGCTCACAAACTTTTCAATATTTTAAATGTACCTAAATGGGCCCTGTTAATAATATATTCTACACAAGCAACAACATTATTTAATTACTAAATTTGTTACATGTTAAAGGGGTTTCGACCACTGTGAACAAATGCAAAGATATTATTAAATGTTCAAGATGTTATAGTTAATTTTCGATCATTTGGTATTTTTTTTTAATAACAAATAATTAAAAAATATACCAAATGATCGAAAATTAACTATAACATCGTGAACATTATCTAATTACTTTTAGAAATAACCAAAAAGAATTATAATTGAATATTCTCATAAATTCTCGACAAATTATCAAAGCTTCGGTAACATACCGGTGTGTTACCGGTAATATCACCCGATTTTAAATTACCGATAATTTACAAACTCTATATCGATCTGACAGTTTGCAGAAATAAACAAAAGGAACTAAGGCATTAGTGAAAACATTAAGTAATAAATAATAATGATATATAATACATTTTTGTAATTACGAAAAGAAATCAGATAAACTTCCGAAAAGGGGATACCTCCGATTTTTCAAAACTCCATATGTTCATGTATCTTCAAGAGCTGATTACGAAAATGATAGTGGAAATACCTGAGAATTTGAATTTGAAGATCAAAATCCAAAAAACAACAAAAATTTCATATTTCAACCTTTCATTTCAGTCAACAATGAAATTTTTCAAAAAAGCTTTTAGTCAAGGTTGTAGTTCACAATGTGTAGCGGCGTGTGACATATGAAGGGTCTATTCTTTCACGAACGACAACTTCTATTTAAAACTTTTTGACCAATATTATTTCTGTGACCAGTCACAGGAAGGCCGAACACTTACTGGAACCAAGCCAATTGCACGTACTGAATTTCAAAAGCGATTTTCTCAGAAACTATCAATCTCAGTACTATATTCGTAATTAGCGTGAATACATAGATATACAGAGTTTCAAATTTATCAGAAGTATGCGTTTTTCGGAATACTACCCAAATTTACATTTAGTTCATGTACAGTAGACAAAATGATGTATATCTTCGATCTTCGTTGTTTGCCAACAGGCAACGCAACCTGTCAATGGCCTGGATTGACTACCGGAAAGCTTTCGATTCAACCTCTCATAGACTTATCATCTGTCTAGTGTACAAATTTCAAAATTGCTTACAAATTATCAACACTTTGAGATATACAAGATAATTTGAGAATTTGAAGGATTGCTGAAAATATTTATATTTGAGCAAATTTTAATGTTTTAAACATCAGTTTTTATATCCCTTTACCATTCCTTTTGACATTTCTCCTTACCATTTCCTTTAACTATTCCCTTTGCCTTTTCCCTTTAATATTTCGTTCACCATTCCATACATTTAGAATGTGACGAAGCATGGTTTATGGGTGTTTTAATAATAAAAATCGATATAACGTTGATTTCCTCGAAAACTATCACTCGTACGAAAAAATGTTTCAAATAAAAAAAGTGTGTTTCGATGAGATCTACAACTTTTATATCAAATATTTTTTGTTATTTTGCATATTAGCTGAGATAAACGCAAAAACCATGATTTTTATGGGTTTTTCATGGTTTTCGCCATAAAAATAGACTGGTCGCCAATTTTCACTATCATATTCGTAATCACCGCGTCAAAATACATAAGTACACGGAGCCCGAAGAAAATCGGACATATGCCCTTTTCGGAAGTATATCCACAAAAAAAAAACACAATTTTAATAATTAACATTTTATGGCACTTTAAGTCGTTTTCCCAAAAACATAATTTGTTTACTTTCAAGGTAATATTTTACGATTTTAACAAAAAAAAGACGCATCCTATCAAAAAATAATTAATAACAAATTTGTAGATCTTTTTCGGGTGAACAACTTTTGTTTATTAATTTTGTTCGTATCTTGTGTTGTTTTTCCAAGAATTTAATTATTTATTGTTGATTTTATTTTTTACGATCAAAACAAAAAGCACGCATCCTATCAAAAAATTATTAATTTCAAATTTGCAGCTCTTTTTTGCGTGATCAACTTTTGTTCACTAATTTCTTTCATGGCTTGGGTCGTTTGTCAAAAAATTGCATATTTTTGTTTTGTTTTTTTACGAATAAAACAAAAACTACGCGGTCCATCAAAAAATGAATAATAACAAATTTATATATATTTTTTGGGTGCACAACTTTTGTACATTAATGAACAACTTTCTTTCCGTAGGTTGTGTCGTTTGTCAAACAAAATTTTTTTTTTATTTTGAATATACTTTTTACGAATGAAGCAAGAACTGCGCAACCTATCAAGAAATGACGAATAAGAAATTTCTAGGTCTTTCTTGGTTGCACAGTTTTCGTCCCCTCATCTTTTTTCATATCTTGCATAGTTTGACTGAAAATTAGAATTATGGATTTTTCAATATTTTTTGTGCGATCAAAATTTGAATTTTCGATTTTTCAAGAAAATTCAGAAAGTTGTTATGATAATCTTGTAAGGCTTTCAAAAAGCAAAGTTTTCCTTTTTTCTTCACTTTTTACATTCTCATCTCAATGAGAAGGTATTGGCTTTATGTGAAAAATGACTTTCGCGTATTCAATCAAATGTCGACGTTTTGAGGCCCACTGAGTCAGAAAAAATGGGTTTCACGAAGGTGTCTGTCTGTCTGTCCGTCTCTCTGTCTGTCTGCCTGTAGTCTGTAGTATCGTGTAGGCACGATAACTTTCGAAAGATTGATCAGATTCGATTGTGCTTATAGAAACATTTCAACTTCAAACAATGTCAAGAAATTGAAAACAAAATGTAGATCTTTGAAGATTTCGAAAAAATATGCTTTTTAGTAATTTTGAAATGTTTCAAGAAAATAAAAAAGTTTTTCTTTAAAGATTCCTGAGAAAATTGAAATGATTTTCTATTTTGAAAAATTAATTTTAAGATAGAATTGAAACTTATAGCTTTAAAAAATATATAAATTTTCACTCCAATAGAACTCTTTTTGAGGGTTCCTTTTTAGTTTGGTGATATCCGATAGATGGCTATTCAGATTTTCAACTGCGCATGTGCCGAAAAGCGCGGGCCTATTTGAAATCAATACTATGTATAATAATACAGACAAATATTAACAAACCTTTTTTATTCTTTTTAAAAAGCAATTAAATTAAATGACAAAAGTACCTAACTTCCTAAAAAAATGTAATATTAACGGAATATTGCAAGTGTATATTATACAATTTTAAATAGTACCGCGCTTTTTTGATACATGCGCATTTGAAAATGTCGGATTTCCGACATAACCTTAAAAACTGTCATATTTCATGTGCACTATCTTCCATTCAAGAATGATTAATATCTTTAATTTTAGTTTATCCATTAAATTTTTCCCAGTGGAATATTATTTAATGCGAATTAAAAAGTAAAATGTGATTCCTTAACTTGTAAAATCTTCGAAGTGAGTCAAGGCAGAAGTGACAAAAAAGTGCTCTATTGTAACCGTTTCAATCCATAATTTGGGTTCATTTAGAAACCATTTATCATTTTGGGTTCCTTTTCAACAAGAGAGGTCCCTCTTTGTTGCACCTCCTTTGAAACCAAAAATTGGTTTTAATAGAAACCCTAATTGTTTCTGTGAAGGATTTTTCCAGGTTTTTAAGGATTTCCAGGGTGCTAAACACCCTGCTTAAATCCGGGGGGGAGGGGGTTGCCCCAATCCACCCTGGATCCGCCCTTGAATGATTGTGGCAGCCAAGTCGATTTATTAAAAAGTGGGATGTGAAAATGGTTGTAAAATGAAAGCAAAATAAGGAGTGCGAGGTGAATGGAGGTTGGAATTGTCACCAAACACGAGAACTCGTGAAGAGAGTGCGTGCGCGGGGGCGTCACGTTCACCGCAGTTCTGGAACCAATAGGATCGGAGAACGTTGCGTGACACAGAGTGCTCTTTTCCACGCTTTGGAGAACGCTCCACCCGCGAGGGACTCCATATAAAAAAAAAAGTTAAGCCTCAACCCTGCTGATTGTGTCCTCAATAACTCAATTTTTGTGTGAAATTAATTGCAGGAAATGAAGTGGACTGAGAAATCAAATTTGGTCTTAATGAGGCAGTGAGGAAGAAATATTTTAACTCTTGATAACCAACGCAATAATAAATAGACTGCTATATATCTTCCTTGCGTTATTCCTCTGTATAAAAAAATCACCATGAAGAGGGTGGCCGCAAAACTTCATTTTCAACATTCCCTGATTTTTTCCTGGTCGTTAACACGGAGAAAAATAGATTCAAGAATTTTTTTGACATAGTCGGAGAGGCTCTCATTTTATGACCAGTCTGACTGTTATAAGAACGCCAGACTCACTATCTGAAAACCATTAAATTAATCCCTTTCTTAATTAATTAATTAATTCCATTCAAAGTCCTAAAATCAATTCATAAATATGACTTAGTTAAATGTACTAAGTATGATGGAAACTTATATTCAATTATTTCGTATACCAGCCCTTGATGCCATACAGTATCAAAAGCCTTTTCGATGTCCATTAGTAATACTCCCGTGTGCTTATTTTTATTGAAATTCTCAGTTATATGATTAACCATTCTTGCCATTTGATCCACTGTACTATGTTTTTTTCGGAAACCAAATTGTTCATCCATCATTATCCTGTTTTCATTAATGAAATTTATCATTCTTTTTGGAATCATTTTCTCAACAACTTTACTAATATGTTGCAACAAACTAATGGGATGACAGCTCTGTGGTAAAATATTGTTCTTACCAGGCTTTGCTAAAACAATAACCTTAGCAGTTTTCTAAAGTTGAGGGAAGTAACCCAAGTACATTACGGAATTTACTATTTTCGTGAAAAATACTAAAGCTTTTCTAGGGAGTCTTTTCAGTAGATGGTACGTTATCCCGTCGTCACCAGGAGCTTTATTGTTTTTGAAATTTCTAAAAATTTTGATCACTTCAGTTGGCGTAGATAGTTTTACTTCCTCTGTTTTTATTTTATCATTTTTTAGATATTTCCTAAAAGCCCTGATAACTATACTATCGTGACTTTTGGATCCTAGATTTTTATTTAGTTCGTGAACATTTTCTAAGTTATCAGCTATTGCATTTACTTTTCCTTTCGTACTACATACGTATTTTTTATCAACCAATAGTGGTGGAATTTTTTGTTCTTGTTTTGTAAATAAAGTTTTTAGTTTCCATAGTGAGCTATCTGATGGGTTTACTTTACGAATAGTCTGATTCTATTGTGAATTATTCCATTCATACATTTTTACTGTGATTAATTCATTCATGTGATTAATTCATTTGTACCACAGTTTTTATATGATAGTTAATCAGTAAATCTTTATAAACATATTCTTCAAATTTATTCCAATTAGCGTTTTTATAGTCAAAACATGCTTTAGGTTTCTTTTTAACTAAATAAGCATCGATTTTCATGAACACGGGATCATGATCTAAATTTAAAATTTGCATAGTTATTGGATTAGTATACCTATTTACATTCTTTAGTAAAAATATGTCTAGTACACTAAATCTTCCTATTTTTGGATAGTGAATAGGATTAGTTGGCGCAGATATAAAACTATGAGTAATATCGTATCTGATTATATTCCGGAATTAAGTTCCTTCGTCAAAAATTCTATTAATTTTCGAGAAAATATTATTATTATTAAAATTCTGGATAACCATATTTTCATGTATGTAGATGTAATCTCACTATTTACTAATATATCATTAGATTTGGTTCTTTCTGGAACAGATGAGAGAAGGTGTCACATTAAAAACTTTACTAATATATATATTACAAGAATCTTCAAAAAAAACACATTTTTTTATTCACTTGAAAGCTTTCAAAACTTGAATATTATAAACTTGAATATTTGAAAATAAAAAGTATGAAGCTTTTTAAGCATTTTGAAAAGTTTCGTGATAATAAAAAATATTTCTTGTGTTTTCCTGATTGAACTTTTCAAAGTATGATTCCCACACGTTAAAAATATAGACCAAATTCCACCCCTATATCTTTAAATATAGCTAAAATCCATATAGGTCAATTAAGGAGAACATAAATAATGCACTGTTGGGTACTTACTATTTCCTGCTGGAAATATTTGGTTTTTCGCAGATAAGAAAAATGATTCTACAAAGCCTTGGGCTTGTGGATACTTTCTGCAAAATAAATGCAATTTCGCTTACAATTTATTTTCTTCTTATTAATATTAATATAAATAATACTCTATTGGGTACTTACTACTTCCTACGGGAAGTATTTTGTTTTTTCCAGGTAAGAAAAAAGATTTTATTAGGTCCTGGAGTTCTGGATCCTTTCTGCAAAATAAATGCAATTTCACTCACAAGAAAAAAAATGATTTTTTTTTTATGAATCTCAACTATAAGAAAAGAGAAATAATACGTCTAAAATATAAATATAGATATATCTTACTCATGTGAGTGGAATCGTAGTAAGTGCCTTCGGTAATTGTAACCTGTTGCTATCTGCGCGGTACAGAATTTGCAGTTGAATTTGTTATTCCCAGAATGCATATTTTTAATATGATTGTTTAGCAGCCTTTCATATTTAAACATTTTTTCACATTTTTCGCAGGTGTAGGTAAAGCTAGCTGTGAAAATAAATGACAAATTTTCATTGCAGTCACATTTTAATATTTTTAAAAGTTTGAATTATAATATGTTTGTTGATAATCCTTTCTGCAAAATAAATGCAATTTCAATTAAATCTATTTTATTATTAATAATAATATAGATACAAAATAAATATCAGGCTTTGTCCAATGTTACCAATTTGAGGGGAGGGGGAGGTCACATCAAAAGCTACGTTTGGTCAAAAGTTGGGAGGGGGGGGGGTCTAGTGAAAGTAACATTACGAACTTACCCTTTTTAAAGAATTCCTCTTTTTTCGCCGGTTATCAAGAAATTTTCCCTTTTTCTCGGGTTTTCGCTTGAATGCGAACTGAATTAATTCAACCCAATAATAAAACCCATCTACTTTTAGTTGAACGTTAATTATTTTTTGTTGAAAATGTAGATATTTTCTTGACAATGCAACTATTTTATTAAAAATTCATCTTTTTTGGCAAAAAACTTAACTACTTGGTTTTAAATTTGAACTTATTCTTTGTTGCAAAATTAATTTTTTTGGTTGAAGATTCATCTTTTTAACTGACAATGTAACTATTATATTTATGGCCAGGCGCGGATCCAGAGAAAAAGGAAAAAGTGAAGGTAAGTCAAAAAATCCTGGGGGGGGGGGCGATCGCCGATTCACCACCAATGTAGATCCGCGCCTGTTTCTGGTTCAAAAATGTATATTTTTAATTGAAAATTCACGTACTTTGTTGAAAATTCGTCCTTTTTGCTAGAAACATTATCTTCTTGGTTAAAAATTCACCTTTGTCTTTGAAAATTCAACCAATTAGTTGAATTTATTATTTTAATGTTACGGTATTGATCAGATCTTTATTATTATTATTATTATTATTATATCATTAAGCCGTTTCCCTTTCGGGGTAGGCGTGAATTGCTCGGTGGTAATAGTTACCTGCAAAGGTCACAAAGCGTAGCTTTTCTTAATATTCTACATTGGTAAATTTGACCTGTTGAAAACAGTAAGTTACACCATCGCAATATACCTACAAGTGCATTAAAGTATATTTTTGCGAACCACGGTGAATTACAACAATAACTATTTCAAATATGCATTATTACACTGTTACACAGTTATCAATTCTGTAAAAAAAATTGTATCGCCATGCATCTGTATTCCGCATGGTAATTTCTGCTTTTTTACACAATAAAAAATATTATTTTTAAATGGTTATAAATTCCATGCTATATGCATACAAAGGTCAAGTCAAATTTTAAATGCCAAATTAATATTCATATTTATTTATCTAACATTTAATTTATACAATATGTACTTATATATTAACTGACGAATTATATTAACATACGTTAAATATTATATTTACATATAATCACTATCACTGTCACTACATAAGCACTTGATTTGTACACTTCCTTTGTTGCTATCATTCTTAAAACTCTTTTGGTATCATTAAAACAGTTAACTAATGTGTTTTACAAAAAGTGCATCTGCGCCAACTGCCAAGTTGTCCTACCTTGTTTGGTAATGTGGCGCGTTTCGATTTCAATTCATCATTATTGAATGAAAAACAAATTATGAAGAAAAATTAGTACAATTTGATGAAAATAAAATAAATATATTTACGTTTATTAATATTAACATATTTGAGGAATTATGTCTGTCTGTCTCTTGAAACGACAAGAAAAAATGTTGTTGGCAGTGCAGAATGACTCAACGAAATGAAAAATAATAAAATGAAGGATATATTTCAATTATTATCAATGGGGAAACTTTTTAAACAATTCTTTATATTACCTGTCAATTTTAGTCCCGAGTGCGTCATATTAGTCGCATGTGAATAGTATTCGAAAAAGATTTTTTACATAAAACTTTATTAATTTTACTCAAAATATTAACCTTTAAAGCATTCAAGAAATTCAAGAACGTAAATTGTTTTTAAATATCATTTCATCATCATTCACAATTTTTAATAAGAATTTAGTTTAGGGAGCGTTCACATATTACGTAACATTAAAAGGTGGAAGGGGGCTAGTGCTTCGTTACGATCTGTTATGTGTGAGGAGGGGTATTTTGACCCGATTGCGTAACATTTTTAATTTATGAATTTTCTGCACAATCAACTTTGTAAATCAAAATTTCTATATGAATAATTTTACCTCGTCATAACATTTTTTCTGAATGTTTCTAAACATTATTTATGGAAGAGAAAATTTAAATTGTAAATGTTTGTTCAATAAAGGGAAATAATTATGTTCCTAAGATTTTGCTACCACTCTATAATTTGTAAAATTTCTGACATTTTTAAAGAGATAAGAAAAACTAAATTATGAGCAAAAACTTATTTTGAAGAATTTGAAAAAAAATTAGAATTTTTTTAGTCATGAAATATTTAAGGAGATAACGTTTTTCAAGATTTCTGGGAAAATTTTAAATGTCTTAGGTTTTATTTTAGAAGAATAATTTTAGGTTTTGAAGATTCCAAAATTTGCGGAAAAAGAATATGGAAGACTTTTTGAGACAATTTTCTTAAACCCATTTTTTCACTTATGGGGTTTCTTTGGGACCCTATAAAACAGACTTATGGGAGTGATATTTGAAAAGTGATATTTTATTCGTATTCTATGGCTAATTTTGAAGAGAAATGTTGAGTTTCAATTCGATGGAGATAATATTGAGGGTTCTGAATAATATTGACAAAAACGTATTTTTTTCTTATGGGAAATGCATGTTAAACTTCATGGTGCTTGCGGCACCCCTAAATATCATTTTTTTTTTTTTGTAAACAAAAAAAAATGGATTTATTTTTTGGTGGATTCGAACAAATTTGGGGGGTGTCCCCATAAAAATTCGAAAAAAAAATTTTTGGACCATCCTAGTAGCCACTCTGTTTAAGATATTACATTGAAAATTGAAAAATAATAATACAAAAAGGTTCTAAAATCTTCTTATCAAGGCTTGAATTGTAGAAGTTATTTTCTTAATTTTTTATTGTTAGTAATTTTTTCTGGAGGCATTTAATGCAAAATTGTTTAATTAAAAATATTTTAAATTAAAAATTGTGCAACTATAAAGACCTTCAGTTTGATTTCAAAGAATTAAGAAAACCAGACCATATTTTTACGTTTAAAATTTAAACCAAAGAATTTAGAACATTTAAATCTAAAATAAAATTAAAAACTGACTATCAAGGCTTTTAATATGAAATTTTGCAGTTTTGAAAGATTTAATAATAAAAGTGGCTAGTCATTTTTAATATTTGAATTTAAAGCTGCAACAAGTTTAGGAATTCTAAAAAATTTGAAAATTATATGTTTTCTAATTGGAAACATTACAAATTAATTAATTCAAACTTGAAGCGTTGAAAATTAAACAATTCCAAACTTTATTTAAAATTTGAAAGATTATTCAATTAGGATCTTGAACCTAAGTCGTTGGAAATAATTAATTTTTAAATCATGCATAACGATTTTTAAAATTCAATTATTTTCATCTAAAGTAAGAATAACTGTCACAATTACTGCGGTATCAAGCGTTAGTATGACTTTATTTGACTATTATTTGTAATATATAATCCCCTCTCCTCCCTTCTCCAGCTAAAATTCCCCTCCCTCCACCAGCCCACACTTTCCCTTTCCTACTCACCCTCATTTCTAATAATTTTCCCTACTTCCCTACTTCCCTACTTGCCCTTCTTTTCCTCCCTAATTTCCCCTAAATTCCCCCTCATTTCCACTACTTCCTCTCCTCTGACCTTATTTCCCGCTCATTTCTCCTCACCCCCCCACCCACTTCCACTCCTCTAATTTTCCCTCACTCTCCTACTCCATTTACCCTCATCTACCCTACCATAATGTCCCCTCACATCCCATACTACCCCTGCCATCATTTTTCCTCATTATCCCACGCTTCTCCTCATTTTCCCTACTTCCCCTCATCCCTCCCCCCTTATGACCACTTACTTCCCCTCCTTTCATTTCCCTACAACCCTTCCTCTCATTTCGCCTACTTCTCTACCTCTCATTTACTCTACTTCTCTTCCCCTCATTTATTATATATTATATATATATATATAAAAAACTAAAGGTTAACAACCACCGCAGGGTCCCACTGGGAGTAACTGTCATCTAAAAAAGTCAAACTGCTGGTATTGTCCGGACCTAATCAGGGAAACAGGCGACGGGCGGTGAACAACCCTCCCACCGTCCAAATCTCACATTCGTCTTCCTCTACCTGAATCACCGAAACTTTTGGCAACTGCCCCAGGTTATGACTAACCTGAACGATCAACGGCTACCGAGGATAATTGACACAGCAGCCACGGAAAATTTCATTCACGAGTCCTATCTAATGGATCAACATCTACGGTCCTGCGACCTGGGGTTACCCTGGTTGAAGGACCAGATGACGATCATTGACATCCGTGGCGAAAGGACTTATGTCGGAATGGATGAACGCTTAACCACCTATTTTATGCAACGCCCGGTTGATTCCGATCGGTCTGTTGCCGAAACAGTCAATTACAATCATAATTTTACCGCGGAACTTGAAGTGCAGTTCATTGATTTCACTCAAGGGTTCCAGAGTGTCTTCGTGCCAGGACCAAAACTTACTCAAACACGATCCACCAGCCATAAGATCGTTCTCGCTCCCGGAAAACTGGTCCGACCTTGGCCATACCCGGCCTCCCAAGAAAACAGACCAATAATGTTAGACGAAGTACAAGAGATGCTGGCCAATCAGGTTATTGAGCCCAGTATTTCCCCTTACTGCTCCCTCGTGGTGCTTGTTAAAAAGAAAGATTGAGCCTAAAATAAAGCTACGAATTTCTGTCATTTAAGGTGTTACCTTATATCGTTATTGTTGATTTCCAGTTTCACGGTTCGTGACAGTTGTCTACATATGGTCGATCGTTACCAACTCCGGTGATAATACATATGCCTTCTAATAATTTTTCCTAAATACAATAATTTCCATTAAAACGTTACAAACAATGAAGAATCGTTACGAGAATAAAATGTGCGACTTTTATTAAAAATCAAATGTACATTAATACTTTTCTTGCATCAGAGAACATTTTTTGAATATCTTCAAGGGCTCTCAAATTTAAAAATATTTCCAACGAACATCTAGGTCCTGGGGAGATTCAAGCTTCCAATCTGTTCTGAAGTTGGCTCGAATTCAGAAACAAAACAGTTTTTTACATTCTTATGAGAGAAGATATTAGATTTGTGTAAAATTTGACCTACTCCCAACCCGTTTTTGTCAAATTTTTACGTTTTGAGACCTTTTGAACCCGAAAAGCAAGTTTTCGCGAATATGTCTGGCTGTGACTGTACGTGTGTCTACGTGTGCCTGCGTCAGTGCGTCTGTAGATTTTTAGTCTGTTAGGACGATAACGTTCGAAGGCATTATAAATTGGATTATCCTTTGTTATCCTTGTTAAGCATCCTAAACTTGAGTTGAGTACATTTAAAAATCCCATGTACGACTAATCGTGGTGCACAAAAAGATGAACAATTTACTGCAATGCCTTTTTTGTATAAACAACAAATTACCAGAGTTGTAGCATTTATTATTTGAATCAAACAAATTGTTCTGAAAAAATATTTGTTTCAATCAATCAGGCAAACAGTTTTTATTTCTTAAAATTGATATAAACCTTTTTTTAATTCAAGAAAAAAATGGTTTCTTTCAATGATATGAATTTAAAGAAATGTTGTTCTTTGATTCAAACAGTCTGTCTGTCTGTAGTCTGTAGTATCGTGTAGGCACGATAACTTTCGAAAGATTGATCAGATTTGATTGTGCTGTGGCATACTTTTTGAAAGCCTTACAAAAAAGAACGAGTTTGTTAACCAGCTATTTTGGATCAAAATTCAAGAAGTGAGCACATTTTGAAATTTTTTGATACAACTTCTTTTTTAAATTTGAAAATTATATGTGCTGTTGTTAGTAGTGCTCCAAGAGGCAAACAATTTATTATTGTAAAATTTTTTGATGAAATTAAAATTATCAGAATTAAAGCATTTTCAAAATCTCAAAAAACAAAATAAAATTGATATTTTAAGCGGAACAACGCATGATATGAAAAAAAGTCACGAGAAGAAAAACGTTTCTTCTTGAGAGCCCTAGAAGATCATTATAACAACTTTTTGCTTTTTTTGAAAAATCTAAAATTAAAATTTTTATCCCATAAAAAATAATTAAAAATTCCATTTTGCGGTCAAACTATAAGAAACATAAAAAAAATGATGATACAAAAATTGTGCAACCAAAAAAGATCTACAAATTATTTTGTGATCACTTTTTGATAGGCCGCATAGTTTTTGTTTGATTCGTGAAAAATAACATGAAAAATAAAAAAAATTCAATGTCTTGGAAGACGACACAAAGAAAGAAAGAAATGATGATTAGTTTATCAGTTTTTGGCACTTTTAACATGAATTAATATTTAAATAATTGTGAAAAAATACGTTGTTTTTCAATGAAAGATAAGAAAAAAAAACGTATATCTTATGAAGTACAGATGCATATATGCCACCAGAATGCTCAAATACGGTCGCAGGACATGTACGAGACGACCTATTTGAATAAAAAATTTTTGGTTGAAAATAGTCCAAAATAGGTTTTTTTCGAAGAGTCTCTCTTATATATATATATATATTAACTCTTGACCTCAGAAGACAATAAGATTATTTTTTTCAGATTTCAACATTGCTCGAAGTTACATTTACTTTATTTAAAATCTAGAATATTTTTTCGTTAAATCAACAGGTTCCAAAGCACAGATACAAACTCAGAATTGAGGTTTTTATCCCCTTTTTTGTTAAAAGCAGGGTTATTTAAAGAGTCGTAACTCTGCGCTTATTGGAGACAGAATGTTCTATGTTGTAATTAACTTCCTCAGAATTTAACCTTGTTTAATTTTGCTGTAGAACATTTTACTCTAAAATGCAATGGGGTGACTTAGTCTACGCCAGGAGTCTCCACAATCCACAGTGGGACAGGAGCTTATCAAATTTGGCCAAAAAGACATTGTTATTGTTTTACACATATGTTATCGTAAATAGAAACGAAATTTCACGAGCTTTCATTCACAAGTATTATCTCCAGAGTCTATCCAAATCGTGGAATGGCTTACGATCAACGTCATCAAAAGTTTGCAAAAAAAACTTATTAATTTCTTCAATTTAGTCTGAATTTCAATGATTTAAGGTTTCAAAATTCATCAAAAACATTTTTAAAGTACCTGAAGCTACTGAATAACTTGTAATATTTGATTCATTACGAATGGAAGAAGAGTTTACATGCACATTTTTCTAGTTTTCAATACTGGACAGCATTAAGGAATTCTTGGACGTTATTCGTCCCACTCCCCACTTACAGGGATACCACTCCTTACTATTCCTTCGTGGCTGGAACGTAACAGCATGTTTTTCACATTTTCTGATATTCTCTTAGGGCCCTTTCACACGATTACACATTCGCAAGTTGCGGAGTTACGCAAGTCATGGGTTGTGAAAACAGAGATTTTTCCTTCAGCGGAAAAATCTCCGAATGGCGGTAATTTGAATGCTCGATTTTTTTTCGATTTTGTTTTAATAGAAAATTGAATATTTTTGAAATTATAGGCAAGTGTATTGCTGATAATAATTATGGAGGAATAACGGTGATGAAAAAAATACATTTTTCGATGTTTTCATGAAAAGAAACAAGCCCATGCCAAATCATATTATGATTTTTCTTCAAGTTCTGTGTGCATGCGTCTCGGATGTTCCCTGATTTTATATCGCTTTTTTAACAAAATGATAATTTTTTTTTTGCACAGAAGGAAAGTTTTTTTGACATTTGTTAACATGAAAATGTTATGCTTTTGCAAACATCAGCTTGTATCCCAGCCAGGGTTGCACGGTTACGCGTAACTCGAACTTTTATACGTATTATACGTAAAAAATGTAATAAACGTCAAAAATGGCGACTTGAATGGTGGGAGGCGGTGGCGGGTGAGTGAAAAGAGCATAATATAACCTCACTTATTCCGGAATGCAATACGTGCGAGATGAAATGAATTATTTTTTATGAAATTAAAAAAAAAAAGCAAAAAGCAAAATTTTTACATTTTCCCTCTTTAAAATAAAATTTAACTGCTCCCAAAAGGAATTTCTGGGTCTGGCACCTCAAAACATTTTTTAATAAATTAAGAAGCTATCAAGTCAATTCGTGCCTTTATTGTATTAAAGAATGAGGTTACGTTTATTTTCAATATAAGTGCAGTCGCCATCTTAAAGTAGTAAATTACATGTAAAAAAAGTAGGGACGTAAATTACGTAGGTAATTTGCATGTAAAAAACTACGAAAATTATATAAGGTATATTACGTACGCAACCCTGGACATAACAGTACAAGTTGTAAACGGGGATTTAGAGGCGTGAAAATTTCAGTAGCAGTTGATAATTAATCTTAAACCTGGAGAACCTCCTCTTTATCACAAACTCGACCAATTAGACAATCTCAGGCAGCAGACTAGAAACTACAAAGTTAGTTACAATTAACCTCAGTTCTCCATCTCTGGGGCGATTTACGCCAAGTGGTACGAATTCCATCCACCAAACCGGGTCCTATATAGATTACAATAAAACACATACAGGGCACAGTAAATCCCCGAGATATTATTTATCCGAAATTGGATAAAAATGCTGCAAACAATTGAAAAATAAAAATATCCGACGGCAGATAATTGTTATCAGGCAGATAAAAATTGTACCAGATAACAATCGTGCGACGCATATTACTCGCACGTCGTGCGGGTAACGCCATGCGACTCATAATATACGCATATCGCCTTCACCCTGCCGGATTAAGTAACGGTTAAATGAGTGCGTGCACAATGTGTCTCATATCGCCATCACAAGTGCGAGTATCATTTGTGCATATTAAATAGTTTCCTACCACTTGGTGAACCTGCATAGTTCCAAGGAAAGGTGAGCAATTTTCGCAAATTTTTTGCGAATATTCTTCGATTTTGTCTTTGCTTACAGAAAAAAGGTTAGTCCAGAACAAGCTGTTTGCAGAAGTTGAAGGATAGTTTTGAATTTTACAATATCCTTTCCCTCTGCGACAAATCTGTCTGCCACTCGTTTGACAACTCCACCTACTCCGTCTAGATCACCTTTCCCGTGGCCAGCTTCAGAATAGTTCAAAGTGAAGTTTAACACGCTTGGATACCACGTTTTAAATGCACACCAAGACAATGGAACATAGGAATTGGGTTACAGGAGTAACTGAATTTTGAAAAACAGTTTTCAAAACAGGCTCAAGATGTGCCGATATTGCAGGCGCATTATGTTGGGTCGACCCTGACATCGTTAGGAAACAGTAAACAAATCGGCCCACCTGATCCACGCGCATATAAGCAGCCGTAAGCTCTTCTATTGTCTCGTACGGGAATGATACGAGAAAAATTATAACGTTCAGCCTTTTTTCATATTTGTAAAAAAAAAGGATTTTAATCATAAAAAGTCAGCTACGTATGAAAGAAAACACCGCTGAGCAAGTAAAGGGCTGTTGAAAAAATACGAAGCGCCATTAGGGGGGGGGGGGCACCTCGAGCGTTACGCTAATTTCAAAGCTACATGCACTTACTATAGAAAAAGTATTATTTGGGGGGGGGGGGGAGGATTCTCGGAAAAAAGTATTACGTATTTTTGAGCGGCCCCTAGCGGAATGGATTTTATCATTTTTTTCACTCCGAACTGGTTTTTAACGCACGTACGGGAATGGATTTTTTTTGTCAAAATGCATTTTTCAGTTTTCATATCGGATTCACAAAAAAAAAGTTAATATTTTAAGCCCAATTTTATAGAATCTTGCATTAAACAATACGCCTAATATTTCTGTATTTATTACTGAACTGTAACTACAATATTTTATTAGACAAAAAACACGGACGGTAATAAAGACTGAAATGACAAAAATCGAGGGACAGACTTTAAGATTTTTATAATATTATTTATTTGGCTTGAAAGATGTGTATAAATTAAAGTTATGTTCATCTACAGCTTACATACTTGATACATTGAGCGTTTTTCAGGTTACTGTCGAAAAAATAAAGGAGAAAATCAGTTTATCCTTGTGCAAAGTGAGGTTGGGATGCCGTACGGTAATGACGTTTGGGATGTTATATTAGATTCAAGTCAATAGGAATAGAAACGAAAAATAGAAATGAACATTTTATACAAGATGATAATAAATGTTTATTTAATTAAAAAAAAAAAATCAGTACGAGTTTCTAAGTTAATGTTACATTACTGGGACTTCAAGTTTTCCTTCAATTTGACCAATACCCATATAATGCTGTAAAGACCCATCTTAATTTGTAAAAAATATATATAACTAAAAACTAAAGGTTAACAACCACCGCAGGGTCCACTGGGAGCAACTGTCATCTAAAAAATGACATCTGTTCCAAGTACGACCGCGGTAAATCCCATTCATGGCCACGTCTCACAACCGTGAGATGGGTGGTCACAGGACACGACGAAATCTTATTTAAATAAGTAACACGAGAATTCTAGATCAATCTAAAATATCTATACCTTAAACCTATATACCTATCTACCTTAATGATGTCATGATAGTAATAATAATAAATTCTCAAATTAAAAAATTTCTAAAATCCAAAATTGAATTACATAATTTTTAAATTACATAATAAACGAATTATAAAGGTATCAAAAATATTAAATTTTCTGAATAATTAGGATTCAGAAATCAAAATTTGCAGAAAATATATTTTGATGTAAATAATTAAGCAAGTAATTAGGTAAATAATTTAATAAATATTTCAAACTTCTTTGAAGTATCATATAGCACATCGGGATCGATAAAATAATTTATAATTATTTTAAATATTTAATCAATAATTTACTAATTATTAAAATTTAACTTTCGCGAATTAAAAAATTTAAGTTAGTTTACTAATTCGTTAGTTGAATAATTTTGAAATTATAGAAGTCGATAAATTTGGATTTCTGAAATATAAAAATTCGGGCATTTATTATTCGGTAGTTTCATTTTTCATCTATTTTTCTATTCAAAATTTATTTTTTCATATATTTTTTACGTGCTTTAATATTTTACTGGAATTCAAATTTTTTTTTTTTTTGTATTAATTTAAAATAAAAATCATAAAAATCGTGGGAAATTGTTTTAAATATTTTCAGAGTGCTTGCTGAAATCTAAGAGTTTCTTTGCACAGAACAAAGTTCAAAATTCAAAAAATGATTTCTAAAAAATTATAACTCCTACCGGCTGCATTTTTTGCAACGTTTTTTTTATTTTCAAATTAATTTTCCAACAAAAAAATCGAAAAGAGCATTTGATAATTATTTTTGTCAAAATTAAATAATTTTTTTTTATTTTGTATTTTTTTGTCGTAAAAAGTAACCATAAGAAAAATATTCCCGGCTATTCAACTTTTCAATGTCCAAAACTTTGAATTTAAAGTATTTTCTAACCAAACTAAAATTCTCCAATATAGAATTACACATAGACATGTTTATTTGTACAATTTTAAATAGAATATTCAAGGAAACATCATAAAAAGTAAAAATGGAATGAAAGTGAAGGGAATCGAAAGTCAAAATTAAATTTTTACTGATGCAACATTCTAGTTTTGAATACAAAACTTTATATAAAAATCGATAAATAATTTAATTACAATTGTAATAACAAATTATAGAATTCATTATAAATAATTATGTTAGTAAATAAATTTTTGCGCGAGACGTTCCAGGGCTTCTGTTTCCTCTTACCATTACTCTTCAAGCTATTCCAAGTCACGCAACACTAATTTTCTTTATAAATAATTCAAATAATTCAATTTTGGTTTTCTCCTCCCCCATGCATTCTCTCTTCCCTTTCCTCTTCTAAGCTCTTAATCCACTTTTCCCCTTGTCCACAACCACTCAGTATCCACCTAACTTTATCTACCACGCTCTTTTCGCCTTTCTCTTCCCCTGTACATCTCCCCAACACGTGCTCCCACGATTCCCTTTCATATCCACATACTCTACACATTTTCATTTCTTCACTCATCCAATATTTACACTCATTCATGCCTTCTCCTATTCTGAAACGTATCATCCTTAATATGTATAAAATACATAATAAAAGTGTGGATTTAACATCCATTATTTATTGTACAAAATTAAATATTTCACTGGTAAGGAGACTTTGTGCAAGTAGAATTTGTGTTACAGTAAGAGTCAATTTGTGTTCAACTTTCTGCAGCGTGGAAATGCAATTTTAGATAAAAAAGTTGTCATTCCGATTAAGAGTGGCTAGAATATTTGTTGAGAATTTAATGCTTTACTTTTGTTATAACTACTAGATTCGTAGCCTGCGAAAAATTCTGATAAAATTCACAAAAACGATTAACCACTAGAATATTTGTTGTCGGCAAAAGCTAACGCGGGGTGAACATTTTTTAAAAGATACGTTCAATAGGGCGATAAAAAACCCCAGTGGGCTCGAATGTTAAGAATCTTCATTAGAATGTTATCTGGACTGATATAGGGCATGTTTAGAACGTTCTAATGATATTTTTTGACTCCGATGTCCACAAAACATTTCAGAACGTTTTAGAAACTTCTTTGAGATTTTCTCCCCTGGAAAGGATTATTCTTTTGTTAAAATAGCTCCCCTATAAATTGTTCCTTTTGGTGTCAAAATATCCCCTGAATTTTGGCAGAATTCAAAGATGTATCAAAGGGCCTGTCAATGCCTTTAATGCAAAAAATTGCTTATTTTATTCAAATAGCTTTTTTAAATGGAATTGTTTTACTTTGAAGTCTATTTATTGTTTTATTTCGAGTGAAATACATCACTCAGATTTCTAACAGAATTAAAAAAATATCTTTAGGGGTCGTGCAAACCCATTCTTCGAAAAAAGTTTATTCGAATTCATTTTCCATTATTGAAATAGTATTTTAATTTAGCATTATATGAATTTCATTATAATGCATGCCAAAGTAAAAAAAGTCATTAACAGAGTCAATTAAAAAAAGGCTGTGTCTAAGTTGACCAAAATGCGATGAGCGTAGACCAAATATTTCGGTGTGACTAGGCACGTTGTTAAAATATTTTAAGCGATTTTTCATATTTTTTAAAATTCTATGACAAAGTTTGGTAATGCATTCCACTAATAATATAACAATGGATGTATTCTAAAGTAAAGTAATCCATTAACAACGGCAATTAAAATAATGCATAGTGTATTGTATATATACGCAGGGTAACCCCTGAAAAATCAGGGAGAAATGAGTTTAATTGTTTAATTTCGAAAATAACTAATTGAAGGATACTTTTAAAATGTAATGGTTCTTGACGTCCAGGAACAAAGTTACTCTGAAATCGTTGTGTCACTTAATTGATACGACTTATTCAAATTTATCTAGGTAGAGAAAAATACACATCCGAAAAAATGCATAAGGAAATGTGAATATTTGACACGATCTCGGGTATCAATAGGTAGTGGAAAAATAAGAATTAAATATACCTGTGGTAAAATTCGGAAGGAAGGTTGAAGAAAGGAATCAGGTCCTGACTAAGGTGCTGCTGAAACGGCGGCACAGCAGAAAAAGCGGGACTCGCTATTTCCTGAGCCGTGAGGGCCCGAGTAAAAATGCTTCGACTTGAGTTCAACTTGGCGCTGTCTTGAGTTCGTCTCCAAGACATCGATGTCTGGCTGAATTCGAATCGTAGGTTCTGATTTGTGCGCGGAATAAGCCGAATGTATCCAAGTTGTCCAAGTGTATATCCAAGTACCTTAGGTGAAGGCGGCCACCCAGGAGGCGACCTGGTCTCGGCCTGAATAGAAGGCTCCTCAGGAGAAGTCCGGCCAGGTGAATGTTGTCTGTCAGATGAAGAAAAACCAGGGTTACGTTTTATATGAGGATTCCATTCGGACTGTAGTGAATCGTAATTTGATGGAGCTTTAATAAAACTTTGGGGGAAGATTGGGTGTTTTTTTCCTACTGGACAATCTCGGATTTCATCTGGGGTCAAAATTTCAACTTCGCCGCTTATCATATTTACTTTGATTCTCGAGCTAGCTCTATTTGTCGTACAAATTGAACGAAGGAACCCACTATACTCTAATATTGCAAAAATGTCACCATTTGATGCTGATAATACAATATATTCTTGGGCTGGCACGGGCCTACAGCGTTTTTCTTCTATTCGCAACCTAATTGGATAACCAGCAGGAAAAGCGTATCTTCGAAATTCGAATACTAGGTTCTGATTTGTGCGCGGAATAAGCCGAATGTATCCAAGTTGTCCAAGGGCATATCCAAGTACTTTAGGTGAAGGAGGCCTTCCAGGAGGCGACCTGTCCCTGTCACGAAGAGGCTGCTCCTCAGGAGCCTGAAGTATAGGCCGAGAAGGAGAAGAGCGGCAGTGAACCGGGTGGGGAGTATCAAGGCAGTCTCTGCTTGACTGTAAGCCTAACTCTGCGAAAAGAAATAGAGGATTAATGTTTCTTGTTGAACGAACTTCAAAAAGAGCTTCATACTTTATTGAATTTTTTTGGTGTAAAATAATTATTATATCATTAGGCCGTTTCCCTTTCGGGGTAGGCGTGAATTGCTCGGTTGGAAAGTAGTAATGTGTGGAAGGGCATATATGTATAGGGTAGATAGGTATATAGGTGTAAGGTATAGATATTTTAGATTGATCTAGAATGATCGTTTTATTTATTTAAATAACATGTTCATTCCGCAACACTGATCCGACCCAGGTTGTTGATCAATCTCTCTAGCGATCACCCCACGTGGAGAGCCTAAAAAAATTGTTATGTGTGGCTCTCCACTTGGGCCGATTATTATCCCAGGTCTTTGCTTCAGGCGTCATTCACTCTACTCACATTCTTTTTATAAACTATTTGTCGCCAAACTGTCTTGTACTGGCATACTGCTCTAGCTTCCTTCACGCCCATGCATTTTTCCATGCAAGCTCTCGTGTTTCTATGTCTTCTTATGTACTTTCAAATAATTAATAAAGGATTCTGTAAAGAAGAGTTGTGCCATAAAAATGTCAGGTTAGAAATGCCTGAGGCTCAGTGTGTTAGGATTTAACATAACTCACTGTTTTGTTTTCATTTTTGGAATTTATTCTGAATTCGTTAAAAATCTCCTGGAATTCTTTTAAACTTCATGGAATTCTTTTAAATTCTTTTAAATTCAAAAGAACATAAGACCGATAACTATGCCAGTTAGTCTCTTATAGGTAATTTCAGTACCATTTTTGTTTAGAAATTATTACGATGTCAATGAATTGTATTTAAAAACAAAATTGAAAAGATTCCCTTTGCCTAGAAATGTAGGCAAATATTTAAACTTTCAAATACACCTCTCGGTTATATTAATTTGAACAATAATACTTAAAAGTCTTCGATTAAGATACTGCTTACCTTAAATAAAAATTTCTAATCATTAACTAGACTTTTTATTTTGATACCTCTACCCCTTTTATTAGAATATTTATATTATAATAGTATTTATATCAGATTTATTTATGAAAATTCAAATATTTTTAGTTATTAAATAAAATTTATTGATATGTAAAAAAATTAAGAGAATTACAATTTTTATTTTAAAAAATGTTGCCAAAGTTAGCTAATTAATTTCAAAATTACTATTTTTATTCCCATCAATTAGATTTTTCAAATATAAATCGAAGTTTAAATCGACCTCGATCAACGACCTCAAAAAGGGTAATTTTCCTTCAAAACTTTTGGCTTTAAAACCAAATTTTTCTAATTTTTTGAAATCTACAAAAAAATAATGTTATTCCCAAAAGTTTGATTAATATAATTTATCTATATTATTATAAATAATTCATTAATTAATGACCTCAATTTTAATAATGAAATTATTGAAAAGATTCCCTTTGCCTAGAAATGTAGGCAAATATTTAAACTTTCAAATACACCTCTCGGTTATATTAATTTAAATAATAATACTTAAAAGTCTTCGATTGAAATACTACTTATCTTGAATAAAAATTTCTAATCATTATATAAACTTTTTATTTTGATACCTCTACCCCTTTTATTAGAATATTTATATGATAATAGTATTTATATCAGATTTATGTTTGAAAATAAAAATATTTTTAGTTGTTAAATAAAATTTATTTATATG
The DNA here is from genome assembly GCA_011634705.1 of Andricus grossulariae. NCBI lineage: Eukaryota > Metazoa > Arthropoda > Insecta > Hymenoptera > Cynipidae > Andricus > Andricus grossulariae. The sequence continues at coordinate 164,614,670 of JAABKJ010075445.1, read as the reverse complement.
TAAAAAAATATAACAAATTTGAATTTTTATTTTTAAAAAATGTTGCGAAAATTAGCTAATTAACTTTAAAATTACTAATTTTATTCCCATCAATTAGATTTTTTAAATATAAATCCAAGTTTAAATCGACCTCGATCAACGACCTGAAAAAGGGTCATTCTTCTTCAAAACTTTTGGCTTTGAAACCAAATTTTTCGAATGTCTTTAATTTTTTGAAATCTACAAAAAAATAATTTCATTCCCAAAAGTTTAATCAATATAATTTATCTATATTATTATAAATAATTCATTAATTAATGACCTCAATTTTTATAATTAAATTATTAAAAAGATTCCCTTTGCCTAGGAATTTAGGCAAATATTTAAACTTTAAAATAAACCTGTCGGTTATATTAATTCAAACAGTAATACTCAATAGTCTTCGATTGAAATACTACTTATCTTAAATAAAAATTTCCAATCATTAAATAAACTTTTTATTTTGATACCGCTACCCCTTTTATTAGAATATTTATATGATAATAGTATTTATATCAGATTTATGTTTGAAAATAAAAATATTTTTACTTATTGAATAAAACTTATCTATATAAAAAAAATTTTAACAAATATAAATTTTATTTTTAAAAAATGTTGGGGAAGTTACCCAATTAATTTCAAAATAATAAAAAATTTAATTTATATTTTCAATTAATTTTCGAATCTAAAATACTATATGAATTATAATTTGAATATATATATATATATATATGTCATAGGCCCTTCAGTTCTATTCAAAAGGAATAGAAACCAAAACCGAATGTGTATATATATATATATATATATTTGATGTTATCTGATGGACCAGGATTCTAATATATTAAACAATAAAATAATAATATTAATATTAATAATAGTATTAAAGTCTTGGATCTATAGATCTATAGATTGCAATTCTAATACTCTGGATCGCTGTCCCATAGTTAATAGTCCAAGATTATATCCGGTAACATATTTTTTAGTACCGGGTATAATGCATTTAGTTTAGTCTTTCCTTGTTGGGGGGGGGGGGTGCTATGTATAGTAATAGACCTCATCAAAAATATTCTTATATTCGTGGACCAAAGCTGAAGTACCAAAAAATGGAAAAATTACGAAAAATTACGAAAAATAGTGTTTTTCTATTTATTTTCAGTCCAATAAGGTTTTCTATCTAATCTGGGTGAACCGTTAAAATTTGATGTATATACTATGATTATGCCATCCAACAAAATCGTTTTGTTGACCGCATTTGGTTGATTTCAGCAAAAAATTTGGTCAAATGAACAACATTTTTTTCAGTTGACCAAATTCGTTTTATTCAATCAATGAAAGTTTCTGGTTGAATCGTTTCTGATTTATCAAGGACTGAAAAAAAAATTATTTTAATAAATAAAATTTTCTATAAGCTTGTTTTTCTAATAGACTCATACGGGAAGAATTCAACTGGCATTCCTGGATTTCCCTGTCTGACTTGTTGTATATGAAAGCAATATGTTTGGCAGTATTTGCTTATTCTTGAGTAATGTTAAACAAACGATCTCTGTTTACGTTCCAAACTAGCAATAGCGCACTCAGGCGTAACAAGGCAGGTGCGATTTTAACGTCTGTCACATTATATATATATATACACATGAAAGTTCAGGGGGCTTGAGGTCACCCACATATTTTTTACTTTCAAAGATAATGCGCCGAATATTAATTTCTAAGAGTAGCCGAAGGAACGATGTCTATTACCATAAAAATAACACATAGGAAAGATGGGGGCATTTGAATATAAAGTAGACAACAAGAAACAAAAATATTCCAGCAAGCTGTTCAGACACCTGCCTTACTTTAGAAAATGTAATGCTCCAGTGACCTTATTTTTAATCATCTTTTCTGATTACGATAATATCTGTAATCATCTATAGGATAATAGGTCTAAATTTGTAAATCAAATATGATTATAAAATACTTCAGTATTATGTTATAAAATATAAAAACTTTCGACAAGAGCCCTGGTAGCAAAAATGTCTACAAGTATAGATATATTTAAAATACGATTGTACTATAAAAACTATTTTGTATTTTTGTACAATAATTATTGTAAATAATAGAAAATTGCAGAATATTACAAAGTTTTACAAAAAAATACAAGATGTTACAATAGATTAAATGTTGAACAACCTGCACTACACACTAACGAAAAAGAAAATTGTAAAGGATCACGCGCTAAATACATGGGAAAAAAGGTCCTGGTGGAATTTTCTAACTTTGTGATATTTTTTAGTTTATGCTCTCCTGATCAAAAAATCCTTATGGCAAAAACTCAAATTATGGACAGTTTTTGCGCTGTTGATCTTACGACTACCATAGACAATATATATATATATATATATATATATTTCATACAACGATTATTAAACTGATCCATCCACGTATATAAAAAATAACTTACTCAATCGGTTGCAAATTGTTGGTCTAGAAAGATTTTTTGCTTCTCCTGTAAAATAAGGTTGATTGAAAATAGCGCCGTTTAGCTTTCCTCGCTTCAATTTTATCAACATTTTAAAGAAAACCTATCACAGAATATTTTTTTTTTGCCATCCTGTGAACTTTAATTTATCGTCCTTGTCCAGATGTTATCATCATGTCTACATCAGGTCGGCTGTTATTTAAAAAATTTTATTTAGCAATCATACAGTGATTATTTTTTTTGTCCAATTTTTTCTTGAATAATTCCCATCTAATAGAATTAAAACAACTACACAGAGTTATGAAAAACCTTTGGAGTTATAAAATCAGCCTTTGATAATTAGGATTCAATAAAATCTGCAGCTTTTTTTACAACGAATGTTACGAAGCAAAATATTATATAACATCTTGTAATAAAATTCCTTGAATTTTTTTAATCTCTTAAAACTTCTTTGGAATCCTTCAAAATAAACTCAAATATTTCCAACGTTTCAAAACCTTTGGAAAATACACACAATTTTTTTAATTTCTTGAAAATTCTTTGGAATCTTTTCAAATATCCTAACATCTTGAATACCTCTTTGAGTTCTCTTAAAATCCAGTAAAAATACTGAAAGCTTTGAGAGTGTGTTAAAAAATTTTGCAATCTTTCAAAATATCCTAAAACCTTGTAGAACCTATACAATTCTTTCAAATTTTCCGATACTCTAGGATTTTCTTTAAACCGCATGACATTCTTTTCAATATCGTAAAATCATTGAAATCCTTGGAAAATTCTTTGAATTTCTGGAAAATTCTTTGAAATCCATTAAAATATGTAAAAATATTCAAAATCCTTTGAAATTTTTCGAAGCTTTTAAAAATTCCCAGGAATTTTTTGAAATAATCTAAAAACTTTGGAAATCCTGGAAAATTGATTCAAATATAATAGTAGATTTAGCAGCCAGAAAAAAATAACTTTTCACCAATAATAGTTAAATTTTCTTATTGAATTCTATTAACTCAATTCAAATTCAAGCGAAAAAACGAGAAAGAGGTGAAGTTTCTACAAAACAGGGAGAAAAATGAGAATTCTTTAAAAAAGGGGGAAAGAGTTCATGGACATCTCCTAATCTGTGCAGTTAATGTGCCGTCTAAGTTAATATTCAAATTATATCAATGTTCTCAAATACAAAAAAGTCTGCACAATCTAATTAAAAATAATGTTATACTAGTAGTATCAAATAGCTTAAACTCATTATTCATTGTTCGATTGCCGGTTATATAAAAATACGTTTATATTTAGTATTTAAAAATAGGAGGGGTCAGCTTCAGTGTCACGTGACATTTAGAGAGGGGAGGGCTACCGAAATGTCACTAATTGTGACAGGAGGGGGGTTAATTTAAAAAACAGTAAAAATAACCCTAAAGTTGTTGTCCGAGTGCAAGAAAACGCCATACCTCTATCAACCACTTGATGAATCTTATGGTCAATGTTTCGTGTCATCCGCGGCTAGAGACCTGACTCCAAGGAACAGTGTTGAACGATGTTTTCTCGCGTAAATTTCCCGCTCTTGCTTTCCTTCTAGGACAAAAGGAGCAGAAGTGGATGACGTACACTTTCCAGTTGCGTCGAAATTGTTTGCTTTAAGGAACCATAATAGTAGCTTCCGGAGACTAAAATATCTCTCATAATAATCAATCGGAAAAGAAAAATAGCATTTCTTATATATCTGCCCGAAAATAAGTTAACGTGTTTTGTCATTTCCGGAAAAGCATCATATTTTGAGGGTTAACATTCTTACGGCACAAATATAACAAACATAGTTCAGCGTAGCTCATACCCCTATAAACTTGAAGGGCTGATAAAAAACAGTTTATAAAAGTTATATTCGTGCGAAACGAAAAATAACACAGCCCCACAAAAAAAATTTTCTGTGCACGATACCAGACCGCCATACCTATATGTTTTTGGGGTCGCTGAGTCCGAATCCAGGGTCCGTTTTTCTCCATCAGGTCTGTATCAAGGTCTTCTCAAGGTCAAATCCAGGAAAAAACTCGAAAGCCAATAACACTGAATACGTCGTATGACACATATGTAAAATAAAATTGGATCAGTTCAATACAACTAACACTACATCTGCGTGGTGATACTTTAATTCTTCAAAACCTGCTACCATGAAGGACACTGGGAAGATGGCAACTGCTTCAAAAGAAGATGTGTAGAATGATTCGCTTTCCAGTCTGTCATGGTAACGAAGCCAGCGATGGCGCGCTACCTTGCAGGGGGACATTAGGGTGTGAGAATAAAGCCCTAATGTGTCTGACGACAAGTTGACATTGTCCTCCTCAAAGTCAGAAAGCTCTCAGACTAAGACCTGAGGAGGTATGAGAGTTATCACCCTCAGGATGGTGGACTTGCCTGCAATCGGAACAGGATCCCTAACGCGTGGATAGTTAAATCTACTATGAGACCTAAAAAAAAACATGACACAACCTCAAATACTTCAAATAAACAGACTTCAGGCTCTTCATTCAAAACAAATGTAGCAAGTTCTTTATCTGAATACTACTGTAACGAAAATGTTGATGCATTTTGTTACGTATGTGCTAAGTATCACCTATCAGTTGTGTCTGTTCACAGGGATTTTCCTCGATTCAACCTTGAAATGACCTTGACCCTACCTGATGGAGAAAAACGGACCCAGGATTCGGACTCAGCGACCCCAAAAACATATAGATATGATGATCTGATCTCATAGACAGAAATACATTTTTTTTGGGTTGGTCTGTGAAAATTTAATTAGCTTTCCAGTAAAAAAAATTGAATAGATACAACGCGAAAACGAATTCAGGTTAGGTTTAGTTATACGATTTGCTGACATTATCGAATTGGACCTTTAAATTCAATTCTGCAATGCATAGGCCTCTATTCGGCCGAGTTTATTTGATGAAATAAAGGGAAATTATAAGTTTTTCAGGGTATAGATGAGTATAATTATGAAAAACAAAGTTGCCCAAATAAACTCGGCCGAATAGAGCCTAATGCATTGCAGAATTGAATTGAAATGTCCAATTCGATAATGGCAGCAAATCGAATACACCATGTTGTTGACAAATCGTTTGTCTCATATATTTATATCATAGTTGAATGATGAACGTACCGGAAAACAGAGAGGGTCTTTAGAAGTTCTAGATAGAGCCTGGCTAAAACAGCGTTACAGAACTAGTCTGGCCCTCCCGATTTTTCCCGATCAGCGCCCGATCAGAAATAGGGAAAACTATCCGGGGCCCTTCCAAATCCCGATCGCAATTTCTACATGGGTTGCTGTAAAACATACTAAAAATGATTTTACACAAAATTCACCTCATACAATAATTTAGGGCTCATTTAGGGTTCTGGGAATATAATAATCAAAATTTGAAAAAAAAGTTTTAAACAATTTTTGTTTAAACAATCCTATTAAAAATGAATTAAACATATTTATTTTTTTACCCTGCGTTAAGGCTCATTTAGGGCTCCCCGAATATGATATTTGAACAGTAACAAAAATTGTTTAAACATTTTTTTTTTAATTTCGATTATTATATTCCCAGAACCCTAAATGAGCCCGAAATTATTGTATGAGGTGAATTTTGTGCTAAATCATTCTTAGTATGTTTTACAGCAATGTTCGGCAGGCTTAACGTTAACCTAGCGCAAACACTATTTTTTTTTTTTAATATTAGAGCCCTAAATTTGGGACTACGGGCCAAAAATTAGTCCTTAATGAGCCCTAAATTATGCGAGTGGAAAGAATGGGTTTTATGATTTTCTTCGTGTATTTTTTATAATGTTAAGGTGGCACAACACTATATATATATATATATATATAACAAAAAAAAGGGTAAAGGAAAAATCGCACGACCTTCTGTCGACGATATTTCAGGAGCCTTAAATGAGCCTGAAATCATGCAAGGGAAATGAAAAAAAAAAGAAAATTTGTTGGTAAATTTGTTTGAACAATAATTGTTTAAACCATTTTTTTTAATGTTCAAATATCATATTCGGGTAGCCCTAAATGAGCCTCAACGCAGGGTCAGAAAATAAATATGTTTAATTCATTTTTAATATGATTGTTTAAACAGAAATTGTTTAAACATTTTTTTAAAAGTTTGTTTATTATATTCCCAGAGGCCTAAATGAGCCCTAAATTATTTTATGAGGTGAATTTTGTGTAAAATAATTTTTAATACGTTTTACAGCAATGTTCGGCCAGCTTAACGTTAAGCTAGCCCAAACACTATTTTTTTTTAAATAATAGAGCCCTAAATTTGGGAATAGGGGCCCAAATTAGCCCTAAATGAACCCTAAATTATGAAATAGGTTACATCTCTATACCTCAATTGTGTTGTGCCAGCTTAACATACCTTCATGTCCGTGCTAAGCTTCTGGAACATTTTCGATGGGTCCTGATGACGTCATTCCTACCTTACCGACATTCTTGATTAGGATTAGTGCGTGTCTGTATGAGATAAGCCTGTGTGCGTGTGTCCGTGTGAGGTTGACATCGAGACTGCTCTAGAACATTCCTTGATGACATAACAGAGTAATACTGCGCAGTTCTGCCAGTCAAATGCATGTAACAACACGTTCAAGGTTATTTCTTATCTCAACAATTTTTTCGCGTAAATACTTTCAAGGTTATATTTTGCTTTGTCCTGGCAATTATATATATATATATATATATATATTAATTATAATTATTTATATTATCAGAAAATATATCGGACACATTGTTGTCGAAAACCTGATTGGTTGTTAAACTGCCTGAATATTACTTTTAGTGGCTGTTTTCTATTTGTTTCTCTATTAAAAAAGACTACGAATTTCTGCACCATCTATTTTGTAAATTAAAAGTTCCAAGTAAGTAATTTTATTTCCTGATTGGGAATATCTTAATTTACGAAGTGTGTACACTGTTGGCGCCGATAAAATAAACTGTCGGCAGCGGTAACAGAAAAATTACCGGTACCGACAATACGATTTCTTGGGAAGTTGTAAATGATTTAGGTATTATTTTAAAATATTAATTTTAAGTCTTGAATATTTCAAAATATGTTGAAAAATAATCTGGAAGATTTTTAGACAATTTTTTTAATTTTGTAGGACTTTAAAAATTTTAGTCAAAGTGAATTGTTTCAAAAGATGTTTAGAAGTTGTAGAAGTTTTTAAAAGATTCCAAAATAATTGAAATCTTGAGATGATTAAAAAAAAATTAAACAAAATGTAGATTTTTGAAGATTCCAAAAAAAAGTAGAAACTTTTTAAGAATATTGAAGAGTTTCAAGAGAATAGTAAAATTAGTACAAGTGGTGCAAGTGTAAACAGTAAGCTTAACCTATTGCTATGTTTATTATTGTAAACGTATTTTAAAGTATAAAGAAGAGCCTAAAAAGTATTTAAAATACCTGGAATTTCACTAAAACCAGGATTTGTAAAGTGTGACAGTGCGAATGTGCCAAAAGTCATCGTGTGCGTGGTGAGAAATGTTTGCTCATCGATTGACTTAAGTCACTCATAATCGCTCACTCTAACCTCTGCCAATCAATTTTATGTCGGTAGAGGCTCTGGGCAGAGGTTCGAGGAGTAAAAATTATCTCATGTTTCCGACATGTGATTGACAAAAATTTGAGGATATCCTTGGAAACATCTCACTCTCACGCACTTGAATGAAATTATTCATTACTATCTTCTTTAGGCTTTATATTTTAAGTAAGATTGTTTTTTTTAGCGAGATTTGCTTATGACTGGCTGCTGATTTTCGCCAGTTTTAAGTGAACAAATATCTCTCTTAGAAATCGTAATTTGAATTTTCGTCAGCTGTCTGCTAGATACTTCTTTGTCAATGAAGCAACTCTAGTGATCGTTTGAGCGGTTTGCAGGATGTGACGTTTCAAGGTCACAGAATTTTTTAATAGCGATTTCGGTACTTTTTCCTCAAATTTTTTCTTCTTCAAAAATTAAGTATTCACAAAAATTGTTGAATGCACTGAGCTTTTCAAAATTTTATGCAGTACAGTGAAAGCTCGCCTATTCGCCTGACTTTGAAACGAAACGATTGGAAGCTATTCTTTTATTCCCTAGCTGGAGGAGGCCCCACCTTTACCGCGAGTGGGCAGTTTATTTTTGCCAACGACGTTCATTGGCTGTCCCGTTCTTGTCTCGATACGCCGCCTATCACTACTTTTTGAGTCGAAAAGCGCGGGAGATTTGAAATCAATAATAATACAAATAAATACACTCAACATTCCTAGAACTGCTGGCCCACGCAATACAGGTACAAATATCATTTGGAATAAGATAAATACATCAATCATTTGAAATAAGATATTAATTTGATTCAACTCAATCGAATTTGCTCACTAAAAATATTATTGATGTATTGTTTATATTTATTCAGCAAGGATTACGCGGAATGAATCGCGGAATGTGCTTGCTATTTGCGTGCGATATGGGTCGCATCGTGCGACTCGCACGCGTGCTTGAAGCGTGCGTCGCACGATTGTTATCTGGGGCTGGTACACTCGGCCCTTCCGGGGCGACAGTCGCAACCGTCTCTCGCCCTAGGCGCTGAGAAACTGCGTGGGCCATCAGTTCTAGGAATGTCGAGTGTAATTATTTGTATTATTATTGATAGTATTTATTATTTATTTCAAATCACCCGCGCTTTTCGGCTGAAAAAGTAGCGCCCGGCGGCGCATCGATACAAGAACGGGGCAGCCAATGAGCGTCGTCGATAAAAATAAACTGCCCATTCGCGTTAAGGGTGGGGCCTCCTCCAGCTTTAAAATAATTGGTCGGGTACGTTTCAAGGACCTTAAAGTAAACGGAAGTTTACTATCCGAAACATTTTAAATCCGAAACATTTTTACTTCTTATAAACGAAGTAAGAGAAACAATATCTCAAATCTAAACATAAGTCTTCTCTGGATGTAGATGAAAAAGCGTTTTGTTTGAAAAAAATCATATTGATAAAATCCTGGAATTATTTATTCTAGTTGAAAGTTCTGCTACTTAAGCCGAGCTGTAAACCCGGAATAGAACTTTGATAAGAACCAATGTTTTTTGTGCACCTGTTTTCCTCGTTTTTAAGGTTACTGTCTCAAAAATCTCAGTATATAAGTGGCCCGACCTCAGCATCCAGAAATCCGTATAAAAAAGTGGACACATTGTTTTTTCTGCTAAAAGTATACATTTCTGATTTTTCTGGTATATTTATATACCTTATACGTTTACGATGGTGTTATTTGGAGCTGTTTTGGGGGCATGGGGGACATTGGCTTTCTGTGAGTATACGCGAAGAAATTAAGTTAATTAAACAAATTTTTTCCGATTTCGTATTCAATGATTTCTACAATTTTATCGGAATTTACACATAAAGATATTAGGAACCACGTTCCAAAAATGTGAATATTTACTATTTTTCTCGCATTGCAAGCTGTTTCGTTTTTTTCAACTTCACAATTAACATTATTTTACAAAGCGAAGAACATATCATCACAATTTTGTATTTTTTGCTTGAAATGTAAAAAGCAATTTTTACAAGAGAATATTATATTGAACCAATAGAGCATGGAACATCAAATATTTTGATCATTAATATGATATTTATTTTTAAAATTTTCAGTACAACACCAACATAACCATAATGATCATAAAAAGCATTCCCCACAAGAAAGATTAGCAATATCTTTTAATATAAATAATAAGGATTTGAATGAAAAATGTGACAAAGTTCCCCATGACAAAGAAGCTAGGTGGAAAGACATAAAAAAAGCTCTTTCAGATCTTCACGATGCTAAGCAAGATCAACGTGAAAACCCACAAAAATGGGAAAAGTTGAACGAAGACGATAAATACAAGGCGCAAACAAAACGTCGGCAAGTTTCGTAGTTTTGCACACGATTGAAACCCGAAAAAGCTTTAAATTTAAATTTATCATCAATAATAATATAGAACGCTTCTAAAAAAAAATGCATGATACCAGAAGTCTAAACAAATACTTCACCCATTAGAATCTAATATTTTCATGCTTCAAGTATTTAAAAATAGGCTGTGTTTAATTTCTGCCAAGGACTTTTCCATCTGTTTCCGTCAAAACTGTTTTTTCATAATGACTTTTCTGACATGTATTTTAAAACCAAAATTTCATCACATCACTATTTTTCCGAACAAAGAAAGTCGTTTTATGCAAACCACTAATAAGAAAATCAATAAACGCGGGCGTTTTTTGTAATTGACACCATGCCCCCACCGGCACCATACCACACTTTATTTTGTTTTGGTTAAAAATTAATTTTATTATCTGACAATGTAACTACAGTAAATTTCCGTTTATTTTAAGGTCCTTGAAACGTACCCGATCAATTATTTTAAAGCTGGAGGGGCCTCCACCTCCACCGCGATTCGACAGTTTATTTTTATCAACGACCTTCATTGGCTGCGCGGGTGATTTGAAATCAATAATAAATACTGTCAATGATAATACAAATAAATACACCCGACATTTCTAGAACTGCTGGCCCACGTAGTTTCTCAGCTCAGGGGGTGAGATACGGTTACGACTCTCGCCTTTGAAAGACCGAGTGCGCGAGTAGCCAGTCGCATATATTACGCAATTTGATGCATTCCAAGTGAAAACGGATCAGGCGGTCTTGGTTTATTGCGCAGTTGAAAAAGTCGCGGTCCGTTAGTTTGCATGCACGCATCAGTGTTTTTCAAGTGTCTTTTAAGTGTTTTTGTTGGCATAAGACGATTTTCCAACTAAAAATCAATATAATAGAATCAAAAATAAACGCAAAAATATTTCGCGGTAGAAATGTCGCCGTCAGGAAAGTTAGTACATGGTACTGCAACTGCATACGACTTTTTGGAGAAAATCTCCGAAACGTAAAGGTACATTATAAAGGTCTCGATAGTAGTATTTTTGAAGTGTTTCAAGTGTTTCGCGAAATACAATCAACTATACGAAATTTTAAGTGAGAGTACCCGGTTCTGATCAAATCGATGTGATTTACTTTTACATTTAGCATATTTTCTTGGAAACGTCGTGAGACGTATTCCCATGGCGTCGTGAAAAAATACTCAACTTAAACCAACGAGGGCGCTCTTCGGGCCTCTTTTTTTTTATTTCAGCCACTGACTTTAAAATAAGCGATATTTAAAATAAACGGAAGTTTACCGTATTCCATTTTTTGTTGGAAATTTATCCTTTATGAGTTGAAAATTCGTCTTTTTGGATAGAAAATTAATTTTTTATTGTTGAAAATTCATCTTTTTTAGTTGAGGATTCAATTATTTGGTTAAAAAGTCGTCTTTTTTGGTTGAATTCAACTAGCTGAAAATTCGTTTTTTACATTATCATCTCAATGGGAAGGTATTGGTTTTATGTGAAAAATACTTTCGCGGATTCAATCAAATGTCGACGTTTCGAGACCCCCTGAGTCAGAAAAAATGGTTTTTACGAAGGTGTCTGTATTTTATTGTTTGTATTATTCATGGTTTAGATTGTACATCCAACTACCACCTTTATGCGTGTATTTTGTTTTGCGAATCGAAAATCATGTCCGAGTTAGGAAGTGATTCGTTGTACGGTGGAGAGTCATTGTTGTAACGTCAGTCACACCAAAACTTCTGTTACAGGGAGGGGCGGGGCAAGGAAAGGAAACCGAGAGTCGCAAAGGGTTGATGTTTTATGCTGAGAAGGTCACCAGTGCGATCCAAAAATACGTTTAATGTTCTTTTAAAGGTTAAGGTCATGTGACGAGTGAGCAACGTGACCAGCTTTCTACCTTACCGACACTTTTTATTTGTAAAATTATTTTCACACGAATAGCCACATCGAGTTGAAAATTTGTGATGATAAATAAGCACTAAGAAGCGCGGCTCTGGTCCTAAATTTTTATAATTATGAAAGAAGTTTTTTTTGTAAATATTCTTTTTTTTACTTTTTTTGTAAATATAAAAATTTAGGACCAGAGCCGCGTTTCTTAGTGCTTTTTATTTAATCCCAAATTTTCAACTCGATGTGGCTATTCGTGCGAAAATAAGTGTACAAATAAAAAAGTGTCGGTAAGGCAGTAATCTCGTCACGTGACCCACTCGTCACATGGCCTTAAGACTTGTGCAAAGTAAAATAATAATCATAAAACTTTTGGAAATGGCATACTATAAATAACTCCGAAGCTGTTATTCGAAGAATAATAATTAATTATATTAGAGATGAAAAAAAGTCATTTGCGTGAGGACCTAAAAGGGTTACTAAAGAAGAGTGTCTGTCTGGTAACTCCGGCCACAGAGAAAATCGTAATATTTTAATATTTTAAAAAACAAATTTTATCGAGCTGAAAAAAAAAATTAATTAGAAGTTCTTGACAGAAACAAATGAAATAGAATGTGAAAAAATCTGGCTAGGGGATTACCGACACGAAATAGACAGGGCTACCCGACTATTAAATGCTGAAATAAAACTGCTATAAAATTATAAATAAGAAAATACGTGCAGTTATAAAACAAAAATTACAGGTAATATAGTCAGAGAGTGAATTTGTATGTCTCAATCAAAACCAATATAATATTTTGTGTACTTTTGTAAATATTTGATGAGTTTGGTCCATTTTTCACAGAATGCACTTGTTTTCTAGGGACGAAATGTATAGGTCAGATTTTCTTTCGAGCTAATGAGAGATGAGTCTATTTTTAAAATTACGCTATTGGACAATTTTCAAAGATGACAATGTTCATGTATCATCGCAGAAAGTATAGTTTATTCAAAATCATCAGCGGCTATTATTATTTTTGTCCTGGGAAATTTCGTGAAAAAAACTTGGCAGATCACGTTAAATACCATGAAAAATGGTTTAGTCCCTTGAAATACTTTTAAATCTGTTCAAATCTATTGAAACCCATTGAAAACGTTGAAATTTTTTTTATTTGATGTACACTGAAAAATCGAGTGAAATCCTAGATTATTTAAATAGTTTTAAGGTTATGTAAAGGTAAAAACACGAAGTACTACAAGGAGACCGCACGCCATGTATTTCACCTGGCGCCATTTCGCGATCGCCTGTCCTCCGATTTAAGTGAAAAATTCATCAATTTGAAAAAATTAATAATTTAGAAGATCAAATGTTAATAATATAAGTTATCTATTGTTTTAAATTTGAAAAATAGAGAATTTTGGTTAAATTTGTTTTAGGTTATTTTTAAATAAAATTAACAGTTAAATAAGAACACAAAAAAAAGAACAACATAGTTTAAAGTTAAAGAATCTAAGATTATATTATATACTGGACTGTAATTATTGAAATCTGAAATTATATTTAAGCAATTATTACCATTTTTCTTAATAAAGAACATTTGTGCTGATAATAGTAAAATGCGAGCTCATAGACGTATAATTTTCATTGTTCACCCCTGACTTCGCTTTTCAGTCCCTAGGGAGTAAAAAGTAGAGCTTTAGCCCCGCTTCATAGGCGCCGAAAAAGGCTGAAATCATGCATGTGACATAAAAATATATTTTAAAGGACATTAAGATGCCTACATATATAGTTTCAATCATAATTACTCTTCCGCTTATTTTTAGTTAGCTGTTATTTATACTCTTTCTTCATACAGTAATATTATTAATAATATACAATGTTTGCATTAAAACGACGACATTCTTCATCAAAGCAATGAAGATACGATTTCGAAAATGTTGTGCACTTACTCCCTTCTTGGTACTATAAATAATTTAAAGTATAATATTTTTCTTAAGCAAAAGAATGCATCAGCTTAAGTAAAAAAATGGTTGAACCCTCCTTGCAGAGAATAAAAATTTAGTTAATTAAGAATGTATTCCAGGTTATAAGTTTCCATGTACCCATTTTTAAATGCGAATTCCAGTAAAATTTATAAATATTTTAATTGTTCAACGAATAAAATCCTGCAAAATAATTTATTTATGATTAAAGCAGTAAAAGTTTAATATGTAAATGTCTTTTTAAATACTTGAACTTGACTGCAATCAAATTAGAAAGTTCTAAACTTTAGAGCTACAATATTTCACCTGTATCGGAGATAAGAAGTTCCTATTTAACATTCCTTACAACTTATAATTATGAGTAACATATAATTATATTAATTGTTAGTTAATAACTATTAACAGTTATTTTTCTGAGCATAATATTATTTTTAAATAGCATCTCCTTTTAACATGTGTCAATTTTAGTACGTCTATTTATTTCTAAAACTTAGACTTCCGTCTTTCTTCGACACGGGACCACGGACACCAATCGTCGCGTCTTTTCAATAAAAGAAACAATTGCTACGCCTTTCTAACGCAAAAACTGGCGATATGTCTATTTAATGCAGAAATCTGCAGCTACGTCTACCTGAATATATCACTCGTGCGTCACATCTTTTCTATGAAGGTTTTGTGTTCAACGTCTATTCTTCTTATGCTCCAAATTATGGTATATATTTTCACCCACCGACATATTATGTTGTAATACTCGAAAAACTAAGCGTCACATGTTTTTTCTAAATCGATTTTTTTGGGGTGAAAACCGCCCCCAAAAATAGGGGTACTGAATACCACTTTAATTGTATCACATTTACAGACATCGGAAGTGCGTATAGATTTTCAGAATAAGATAAACGAACGCATAGATGAGGCAACTTGGGAGGCGCTTAGAATCACGAGGAAACAGTCGCCGCCAGTGGGCTGAATCGGGAATTTACTATTCAAAATCACCTACAGCCTACAATTCTTGACCAATTTTCAAATTTTTTGTTTGGAATTGATCAGAAATAGTTGCATAAGAGCGTCTATCGATTAGATTTTTCAATTTTTATCATTTTCTATTTTTTATATAAATAGACAATGAGCGAAAATGAGACATTTTTTAATTATTATTTTTTATCTTTAAATAAATAACTTAATTAATCCCATCGTCGATGAAAATAAATGTCGAAGTATCTAAATAATATGAATAATCAACAGGTTATCGAATCTAATTGTTATAAACAAATTAAATCACCAAAATGTCAATATCGTGGAAATTTTGCTTGCAAAGTATATTTGCAAGTTGAAATTCCTTCATTTTATCGACAGGATCACATTTGACCATGGAAATTTATTGTCTGGTATAATTTGTTCATTTTATAAACAAATTATATAAACAAATGCATAGTTTAGGCATTTATTGGAAGAAAGTAATCGTTTTTATTTCTTAGTACCTTCAAATTATATTAGCGGTAATATTTCATGATAAAGATTAGTTATTCGATATTATTTGCTTATTTTATAAGCAAAGTTTATGACAAAATGCATAGTTGGACCATTTATAGATAGAAACTACCCGTTTTTCTTTCCGATCGTCTTCAAATTATATAAGTGGTGGTGTTTAGTTATGAATAATTTTTATTCGATATTATTTGTTTATTTTATCAAAAAATGCATAGTTTGTTCATTTATAGACAGAAAATAATCGTTTTTCTTTATGATCGTCTTTAAATTATATAAGTGATCATGTTTAGTGGTGAAGACTTCTCGTTCGATATTATTTGTTTACTTTATAAATCAATTTTATAAATAAATTCATAGTTTCGCCATTTGTAGACATAAAGTAAACGTTTTTCTTTCTTATCGCCTTAAAATTATATTAGTAGTGATGTTTAATGATGAGGATTTGTCGTTCGATATTATTTGTTTCTTTTACAAACAAACGAATAGCTTAGCCACTTGCAGACAGAAATTAATCTTTTTTTATTATTGCTTTCAAATTATATCACTGGAAATTTGAGAGCACTTTCGTGTGTTGAATTTTCTGAACCGCTTGAAATCCTCTTTACGTGCTTCTGCAGCTTCTTTTGAATACTGTCCGATTGAAAGTAAAAAATTCTATAAATTCTAGAAATGGTCAAACTGAGCATTTGTTTATAAAGTAAACAAATAATGTCGAATGACAAGTCTGCATCACTAAACATCATCACTAATATGATTTAGAGACGATCAGAAAGAAAAACGTATAGTTTCTATCTAAAAAAGGTCAAAGTATGCATTTGTTTATGACATTTTTTTATGAAATGAACAAATAATATCGATTGACAATACTTCGTCACGAAACATCACTACTTGTCTCATTTGAAGACGATTAGGGAGAAAAACGATTACTTTCTGCCTATAAATGACCTAAATATGCATTTGTTTATAAACTTTGTTCATAAAATAAGCAAATAATATCGAATGACTAATCTTTATCATTAAATATTACCACTAATATAATTTGAAGGTACTAAGGTGGAAAGCGATTCCCCTCATCGAAACCCTGAAAATGTTGTCAGTTTTCACGTATCTGTGACCCTTTTAGAGATAATTCAAAATTATTGATTTTTTTCGAATTTTGAAAATTCGTTTACTGGTTCAGGCCGAGGTCGCCGAGGGCCAACCCCTTCAGAAAACCCTGAAAATGTGGTCGGTTTTCGCTTATGTCTTACCGTTTTCGAGATAACTCAAAATTTTCATTATGTTTTGGTATTTAAAAAATCTTTTTATTGGGTTGATGCATGTTGATCGAAAACAAAACCCCTTTGCAAAATCCTTAACATTATTGTCAAAAGCGATTCCCCTCTTTGAAACCCTGAAAATGTTGTCAGTTTTTGCTTATCTCTCACCGTTTTCGAGATAGCTCAAAATTTGCATTATTTTTTCGTAATTTATAAATATTTTCATTGGGTTAATTCATGTTGATCAAAAATAAAACTCCTCAGCAAAAACTTTAGAATTTTGGTGGAAAGCGATTCCCCTCTTCAAAACCCTGAAAATGTTTCAGATGTAGCATCTAAAATAATTAAGGCCGTTGACAAGAAACTAGAAAGTGTAATGCGGAGTATTTTATACGATCTGAACAACAAAACAGAAGAACTAAAAGCGATGATCGTAGCAGCAAATGACGTTGAGCAAGCTTTACAGGAGAGAGAAATTCTAGCTCAGTTTCCAATGACAAATATAGAAAACTTTTTATCTCTCGAGCAACAGCTCACAGAGAGTCCAGAGATGACCGCGGCCCTAGTAAGTTTACGAAATTGTAGCAGCAAGTAATATTGTAATTTAATTCGCCTATCGTGGATTTATTCAATATTTTTAGTGCACCTTCACTTTCTTCTCATAATATTCCTAATTTTTGTATGTTTGTCGTTTTTTTTAGAAATCTTTTGTTCGGCTGAATACGAAGCTTCTCACAAGTTTCAAAACAGCTGTAAATGCAGTTTAACCTGTGATTATGTCAAAGGAAGTACAAACGGAGTACAGTGGATTTGGTCGTTCCACTAAAGGACAAAGAAAAGAAAAACTTTTCTGAAACAATGACGTTCATGATATTGAAAGGTATGTATTGTTATATTCGATAATGTTGAGAAAATTTGTATTTCGATTTACTGATTCTGCGTAACTCATGTTGTATTTCTTGTTACAGAAATTGTATTGTAAAAATTTGCAGATGTCTCCGTCAATGATTTTAATTCGTACATAACACGCTGGTTGTCAAATGCCAGTGATCGAGATGGTGGAAAAAAATCAGATTGAGTGCAGCAGCTGTCCGAGAAGAAGATCCAGAAGAAAATGTTTAAGTGGCATATTTTTTCAACCAACTTTGTTTTAAATTTTTATTAGAATTTAATATTTTGAAACTCACAAAGTTGTACTACGTGTATGTTTTTTTCTGACAATATATATGTCGTTGCATGAATCTTAAAACTGTTTTTCTTTTTATTTTTGACAACTAAGATTCAGGCCATAGTATCCTTTAGTCATAGTTATTTCCAGCCAAGTATCATTTGTCGCTAAAACTTCTGTATGCACTCAAAGATCCCCATGAAAATTTGTACTTAAAAGGTCAAGAAAACAGGATATGGGATATCCTGAAAAATGTCCCAAAAATCTCCCGGGATATCCGTGGCATATTCCAAGGATATCGACATTTCCGCCTTGTACGATATCCACTCAATGTCCTGTGCGGGATATATACAATTTTGGCAATTAAATCAAATATTTCTGAAATACATATTAATTAAAATATGTAGAATATGCCTGAAAACATGGAGATTTACAAACATCCGTTTGACTAAAAACCGCTTCATACAAATCACGAATATTCGGTTTCTTTCCAATTCTATCTCAAAATAACTATAAACAAATCATTACCATGAATTATTTTCATAACCAATAATAGCCTACTTACAATAAAAAACAAGCCCCTTTCTGTAAGTTTAAAAGTTGGCTGTTATTATATCTATAATCTCTAAATTGCGCAGTTTAGAGATCGCACTTTTCACACGGAGAAAAATGGATGTTTAAATGTAGATGTTCAAAGGGTAAGATTGTACCGCCTAACGTGCAGATAGTCATGCCAAACATCTGCTATCTTTTTGAGATGTTAGGCGTGAAATATTTTTATGTTATGGAGTATATTACAATTTTGGAACATTTTCAAATAATTAAAATTAGCTATCGTTAATTAAAATTGAAGGCCGGGATGCAAGGACCGGGCAAGTGCTCGAAAACGTGAAAAAGTATTGCCCAATCGTCTTGTAATATCCCGATTTTAAAGTTCAAAAAATTAATTAAAAAAAATATGCACTTGTAGAGAATATTAAAATGGAACTTTTTTCTATTTAAAGTTTTTCTTTCCAATGTATATTTTTAATAGTAAAATTAAAAAAGTGGGCAAAAATATTTCCCAAATTCAATTATTTTTTAAAACATAAATTAAACCCGTTGAAAAATCGTACTCGCTGGGGTTTCGAACCCTACCTAAAATACCTAACCCGTATGTACCTAGCCGATGCCTTAGCCAATTGCACTATGGAACCGCTTGAACGTTTGTGACAAAATCTCGGCTATGCTTTTTTCTAAAAAAGCGAGGGTCATCTCAGAAATATATTCATTATTTTTTTAGTTAAAACATATTATAAGAAGATGGGTTTAAAAAATTGTAAGGTGCAAAGGGTGTAGCCGGGTAAGCATGCAAAAACTGCCCCCAAAGGAAATCCAATGTTGAGTCAGCCATTTGAAAGCATACAATCAAAAAAAATCGTTTCAAACATTTCAAACCGTTAGCCACCACATTGGATGTGTTAGAAGGGGTAACGACCATTTTAGTTTTTATTTGTTGTCTCTGTTTTTATCGTTAGAAAAAATCTAAAAATATTTACAGTACTTCTTTCGGTCATCCTCAACGTGCATGATTTTTTCGAAAAAAATTTGGCGGGAAATTCAAACTCAAAAAAATGTCAAAATTCTTTTTTGTATTTTTTTCGTGTGATGAAACTCAAGTACTATCTCAGTTTTTTATCATACAATAGAAACCCGAAGAGCTTTTTTTTAATTTTTTCAGAGTTTTAAATTTAGGGGATCTTATGTAAACAATGGAAAACTGTAATTTTCACATATTCCAACTCCTGAGGCCCATTGATACCTGAATATATTCATATAATACAATTATATAAATAAATCACCTGTAATGTTACTGTAAATTTCTATTTTACGATTACTATTATTAAAAATCATGACTGTATTTCGAGAAATGTCTGAAATCATTCATTTGTTATGAAAAATATCGTACGCACCAAGGGGGAAAGGCACTTCTTCGACTTGTGTGGGTTTTCATAACTTGTCTCCCCAGGGTGCATAATATACTATAATATATTATTTACAAAATCAGTAGGAACAAAGATTTTATCCCCACTTTTCCAAATTCTGTTCAAAAGTGGTCAAAGTTATTCATTCAAAGACATTTGTACATATTCAAGTTATATTTGAAGAATATTCCATTACATTTTGGTCAAAAAATTAAAAACCTTAAGCCCTTGCTAAGAAATTTTCCGTCACACCTTTGCAAAAAGTTGCTTTGTGGTCCACAGGATAACTCCTCAACGGATCATCAGAAATAGAAAAACAAAAAGGATTTCGGTGAATTAAATGAATGCCTATAAGACGATAATCTGTTTACATTAAAAAAATTTTCTTATGGTTTTGGGGGTCTAAAACTGGAAAATTCTATTTTTCACCTAAAAAATCCGACATTTTGTTTCTGTAAAATCGCAAAAAAAAATCAATTAATAAGACCGTTGCGTTCTTGCGATATATATGTGAAGAGCATATATTGAATTTGGTGAAGATCGCAGGCATAGTTTCCGAGAGAGACTGTGCACCGACTTCCAAAATGTAGTTTTGAGAAAAACACGTTTGAAGTTTTAGGCACGGAAAAAATTCAACAGTAAACTGAGTCCTTTTCTTTCTTGGACGAAGATCCTTTCTATGAATCACGAAGAGAGACTAAAGAAACATAAGAACAAAAGACAGAGAATAGCCCTTCACCACATTCAGAGTTGTCAAAGGTGATCCTCTAGACTTCAACCCCCCCCCCTCCGCCTTTAAGGGAATGGTGAAGCGAGACTGATGTTCGGCCTACTTTCCATATAACAGCGAGACCAACCCACCAAGTGTGGTACGTACACTGGTGGATTACTGCAAGGTAAGGGGTCTTCCTCTTCTGCTAGGGTGCGATGCCAATTACCACTATACTTTGTGGGGAAGCGCGGACATCAAGTCAAGCGGTAATGACCTATTGGCATAGCTTATCACTACTGATTCAGATATTCTCAACACGGGAAGTACGCCCTTTGTACCCGCGGGCCCTTTGTGAGCTTGAAGTCCAACAAGAACGAACTAGGATCAGATTTCCACGGAACTGAGGAGTGTCCTCTCGGAGTTGCCAGGTCAATTAGAGACGTGGAACCCTGAAGATGGCAGCCAAGATTTTCACAGAAGCCATAAAATCTACTTATGGAAGTAACTGTCGACTCACAAAAGTCCAAAAGGCTGGGGAGGCACACTGGTGAAACGCGAAACTAGAAGGGTTTCGCAGAGAAACCACAGAAAGATTTAAACGTGCCAGTACTAGCAAAATGGATGAACTATGGACCTCATTTACGACATTGAAGGATGTATACAGGAATGTAATACGTAAGGCGAAGCAAGAAAGCTGGACCAACTTTTGCACATACATCGAGAAACGAGAAGATACAGCTAGACTATATAAGTTGCTTTTCACTACTTTCCAACCGAGCAATTCACGCCTACCCCGAAAGGGAAACGTCTTAATGATATAATAATAATAATAATAACAATAAATTGCCTAAGATACAGCACTTCGTCCTCAAAAATGTTGTTCTGCGAAAATGTTGAGACTTGAATCACAATTTTCATTAGTGAATGTACTTTTTTTATAATATAATCATGATAAAGATAGTAAAAATATGAAGAATGCAATAACAAATATACTTGTATAATTTAAATTTTATTATGATTTTTATGATTTATTTGATAGTACGCCAAAAAATATGTAAATCATCCATACTCAATTTAAAGCAAATTTAAAAGAAAAAAACAATAGTTAATTGTTTCAACAATGACATAAAGCTTATTATGTAATTATGTAATTATTCAACAAAAAGTAGCATAGGATACCAATTTGAGACAAAAGTGGACATCTCTGGCTCAATTTTTAGATATTTTGTAAATAAACAATAATTAATTGTTAATGCGTAAAAATGTAGTTTTTTAATTTTTGGATCATATTTGGGGCGCTGTGGATAGGTTGGGAGGGGTGTAAAGAGTGAGTTTGAAATGAAAGTTATTACTATGGTTTTATCATAGAGGAAACCTATCCTCCCTCTACGGTTTTATTTCGTAGACACTCCTCTTCAATCCCTAAGAAACTTGGCACGTTTCAATCAAACCCTGAAGTATGAGTTTCATTTTTCGAAAATACAAAATTTCCCCATTTTATTAAATGGGATTTTGAAGTGCCCGGTGGCACGTATCAATATTTGAATTGGAGGAAAAAAAACATTACGGATTTTCTTTATCCGGAAATGAAAACATTTTTTTTGTGGCCCTGTAGCTCGAAAAGCATTTTTTGGACCACCCTATTATTTATACCTTATACTTCTTTGTATTTTTATTTTTATCGAACATTAATTTGAAGTTCGTATTCATGAATTGCATACTATTATTATCCTAATATTAATATAACTCACTATTTAACTTACACACATGCTACACAAGTTTTATTCCTTTTGCTCTTTTTAATTATTATAAAGAATGAAAACTCACGTAGGACCTACAACATAATTTTTATTCAATAATTTATATTAATTTTAAAATTATAATATCCATTAGTCATCTTTACAATTTCACACTACTTTTTTTATCTGCAGAAAAATTATTTTGTAAGAATATGTAGCCTTTAAAGGTTCAAATATGTATTTCACAATTCTAATGTATACAGATTTTAGGATATTAAATTATTACATTCTTCACTTGTATACACTTCAAAATTTTATTGTACCTTTCGACATAAAAAGAAGTATTCTAAACCACGTGTTTACAAAATGTGGACTCCATCAATTTTAAATCCTATCAGCTTCCCTATATTTTGTACTCATCGATTATTTTTATTAATATAAATAATTTTAATTAATTTTAGCAAGTTTCCAGTGTTATTCCCTTCACTCAATAACAATAAACTCAATTTTACATGACTTTTATTAATATTAAAAATGGCGGCTCGGGCGCCTTCAAGTAGGCATACGCGTTTTCCAATTGAATCATGTATCGAGTGTATTATATATATATATATATATATATACCGCACAGACGTCGGATTCAAATCTGATTCGGTTCCACTTAGGTTCCACTTAGAAACCAATAGCTAATATGGTACGAGTGCCGAATACGAACACATTAGATCCTCATAAGATCCAATTAGAAACACAATTACCTAATAGAACGCCATATAGAACCAGGAACAAAACCCACTTTCGAAAGTAACAGGACCTGACAGAAGCCACATCCTATTAGGTTTTTATTTGGTTTCTAATAGGCATTTTTACTAGGGCAAGGGAGTATTGAGACACTTGAAACCCCACCACTCGACTAGGACCAACAGGAATACGGAAGTCTTTACAAAATTTGAATATGTGTTTGAAAACGCATGCGCGTAGTGAAAGTTGTAAGAACAACCTAACCTCAATTCATAGTTGCGGCATTGTGATTGGTTGCTGTTTGAACATTCTGCGCTAAAAAGGAGTTTCGTATTCCGGTCGGTCCTAACGAATCGCAAACGATTCCCACGTGTCTCAACTCTCCTTAGAGGATCTCTATTTTGAACGAGTCGCAGCTGACAGGCTAACCTCAAAGGGAAATTGCAAACTTCAAGAGTTTTTTAAAAATCAAGGAATAGCAAGCGAGGGCCAAAGAATTCTGGTCTTGACGTGCATCACTAGTTGAGTTCCTCGGGGTATAAATTTGGATTCATTTTTTAATCTGTCTGCTAAATTGTGTAGAGGAAGATTCAGGCAGGAATTATATGAGAAACATCAAAGGATATATGTATATAAATTAGACTTGAAATAACATTATTCTAAATTGCAGCTCTACTGCAATTTTCATTATCTGAAAGATACTTGCAACTCGGAATGAAATGCTCCTTATTAGGCACTAAGAATTTGGATTATGGAATAAACTAACTTGCAGCAGGTACGTAGTACTTGATCTAAACATTTGTAATTCATATTTGGTAAATTTCCATTAGATATTATGATTAAGTTTTGAAATTAATTGTAGGTTGAGTTTCGTTATTTCAAGTCTAGACCTCTAAATTCAAATTTAACGTCGAAAAGTCCGTCATAATAACAAAAGGTACGAAAGATAAAAGGAGGGAACAGAAAGATGGAGTAGATAGTAAAGCGGGAAAATGTTGACTAAGCAAGAGAGAAAAGTTAAAATAAAAGGTACACCTTGTAACGAGCTGCACTTAGCATCTTGACTCAATCTTTCCTACTCTTATTCTTCTGTCTCTGCTTCTTTACCAAGTTAAGTGCTCTGACGTACTCATCCTCGTGTAATTAATTTTACAAGAATTCGGGATTAGAGAAGAAAGGCCTTGACTCAAAAATAGCAAAACAATGCAATAAGAATATACAGATTGAAACAAAAAAGATTTGTTTAAAAATTTAATATTTCTTTTTTTTCTTCTTTGGTAATAATTTAAGTAGAGCACACCACTGGGTCCGTTCAAAAACAACGTCACGCTACTTTGAAAACTTTTTTCACCCTTCTCCTTTTTTTCCACAGATTATCATATAAAGCATGAACCGCCCAGGGTGACGTCACAATTGAAGGCCGGGATGCAAGAACCGGGCGAGCGCTCGAAAACGTGAAAAAGAATTGTCCAAGTGTCTTGTGATATCCTTATAAGTACAGCTTTTCCTTACAAAATAAATACTCCAAGGGACCCAACCGATGTCAGCTCATATATTTTCTTCCATCTCCCAAAATTCCGACACGCTAACTTATTCAGTTTAAAAATAAGAAGGCAAACAAAATTAACATTACAAGGTCAAATTTTGATTACGTCATAGACTACCATTGACCCTTAAGGAACATTTTATTGACTTGATTATCTCTCACGAAAAAACTGGCGCTGGATTAGCTAATTAAATGACCAGCAAATTAGAAGCGGATGCTCTCAACATTAAAAATATCAGAGGACAGGGCTATGTTAATCAAAGTAATATGAGCGAAAAATACAACGATGTCCAACCAAAGATTCAAGAAATGAACGAACATGTTCAATGTGTTCCATGTGCGGCACATAGTTTGGACCGTGAAGGAGTTCATGCTGCCAAAGTTTTTCTGGATCAACAATTCGTTGGAAAGTTCTGATGCAACATATTGATGTATCTTTGAAATGTCACGCGGATACTAAATAGTCGACTAAATTAAGGGCAGTTAACGCCTTAAACACACAACTCTCACAAGTTGTCACTGCATTAAATATTTCGGTTTCTGATGAGTATCATGCAGACACCATTGCAACAGGTAAAAGTTTATTGGCTTAAATAGATTTTAAATTTCTGTGCACATTAAGTGTGTGGGCTCAAATTTTAACTGCTATTGGCAGAGTAAATCGATAGTAGTAGGGCTATACAAGCACGAGGCCAAATTCCGAGGGATGGCGCCACCATCGCTACGCCCCTGAACACCAACAGATGGCGCCACCGACTGTTCCATGCTAAGTTACCGGCAGTCGGTAAGTGACCTCGGTCGGTAATGCAGTTTCCTAATGTGACAACAGATAGCGCCACCGTCGGTATTATCATCAATCGATAATGCAGTTTCCCAATGTGACAACAGATGGCGCCACCGTCGGTATGATCATCAATCGATAATGCAGTTTCATAATGTGCCCAACAGATGGCGCTACTGTCGCAAGTTACCGACAGTCGTTATATTATCAGTTGGATCCCTGCTAAGTTAACACTATAATGTGTGGTTCCGCGCTAAGTGACCATTGATCGGCAAAACAGTTCATTACCATCATTCGGTAAAACAGGGAGGTCGGTAACTTTTCATATTATCATTCCAATGTCGGTCGGTAAGGTAGGGAACAATGTCATCATCAGGCGGTAAAACAGGGAGGTCTGTAACTTTTTATATTATCATTTTTTTACATGTGGGTCAGGTAGGGAACAATGTTACCATCCGTCGGTAAACCAGGGAGTTTGGTAACTTTTTATATCCTCATTTTTCTATATGTCGGCAAGGTAGGGAACAATTTGACCATCAGACACCAATAGATCTGACACCACCGACCAAGAAAGGGTTCTGTTCCATGCTTAGTTATCAGCTGTCTGTAACACACAGTGAGGTTGGTAATGCAGATTCCTGCTACGATAGCATTGCACCTCCAGTATGTAAAGCAGAGAGGTAGGTAATTTTGAGGTTATGTTCCATGCTAAGTAGGTAAAACAGTGAGGTTGGTAATGGAGATTCTTGCAAAGTGAGCATTATGTACTATAGTTACATTTTCAGTTGAAAAAATTAATTTTTAACAACAACAAAAAACGAATTCTCAACCAAATAGTTGAATTTTCAAATAAATTGATGAATTCTCAGCGAAAATTATGAATCTTTCATCAAAAAAATTAATTTTTAACAAAAGAGTTAAAATCTCTACCAAGAGGATTAATTTTCTACCCAAAAAGACGAATTTTTAACAAAACACATGAATTTTAAACCAAATAGTTGAATTTTCAAATAAAACATATCAATTTTATCTTTGGACATCAAATAAACCCACTCTAAAGCATAACATTTTATGTCCGTAAGTTAGGACATTTTTCTGAATTTTTTTCGGTTTTTTATTATCTTGGGGGTTGAAGAAAAAGTGTTCCGGAAAAGATAGGGAAATTAAACTTGTTTTGATAATTTTGGACATCAAATGGAACGATTCTAAATCATACAATTTTAGATCTGAGTGTTGGATAATTTTTGACGATTTTTTTTTTATTCTTAGGGGTTGAAACGGGGTGTATTCCGAAAGAGATAGGGGTGCCGCACCTTCTGGATTTAATTTTCGTGCCAAATAATCTTATAATCAACACTAACATTTTAGGTCTAGAAGTTATGTCATTTTTAATGATTTTTTCGATTCTTAGGGATTGAATTGGGGTATGTTCAGGAGGTTCAAGGTTTATTACATATTATTATTATTATTATATATATATATATGTACATATATACATATACATATATTATATATACAATACATATATCCATTCAGAACTTTCAAATTTCAGGTATCGCGCAAACATTTTTTTTTTTTAGTAAATTCGTTTATTGTAAACGTTGCAAACTTGAGCGAGGTGAATAAATCAATTTTCCGTTAAAAAAATGAATTTCAAACCAAAAAGAAAAGCAAGTACATACAATTAATGAAAGCTACAACCGCCCTTAATTAAGAGGGCCAAGAGACGCATCCGAGAATTAAAAATAATTTATTGCCTAGATTTTTTTCTAGGACGGTGTCGAGCGGAAGAAGAGCTATCGTGCATAATCGTGTCACAGAAAATGGGACATGCATGGTTTAATCAGGCATATAAATTGTAAAGAGTGCGATGTACGTCCAGCACATGCTACGACGACTTTAATGATCGCACATTGTCGCCAGTGTGGCAAGTGCAATATTGATTAGAATCTTCGAAGTGCATGCCACCCCCACTAGACAATATTACTTTAGCCAACGAAAGTCGCATGGGTGGTATTTTTAGAAATCCGCCCCATCCGCCGATCGAAGGACCTATTTACCTCCACTATCTCTGATTACGCCTATCGCAAACCTTATCAGGCAGTTTACTGTCACCATTATCGACTAAAAGCACCCAGAAAAGCTACAACAATACACAGTAAAAAAATTGTTCAAAATGATACCGAAATCAACATCATTTTGATATGCAACAAAAATGATACCGAAATCAACATCATTTTGATATGCAACAAAAATGATACCGAAATCAACATCATTTTGATATGCAACAAAAATGATACCGAAATCAACATCATTTTGATATGCAACAAAAATGATACCGAAATCAACATCATTTTGATATGCAACTAATTGTTATTAATATATTGCAATTTTGTTTTCACGTATGTACAGTCAAAATATGAATGCATCTATATGATTTTTTCAAATTTTTCACACTGTTTAGTTCAAAGATGTCGTCATCGAACGTCAAGTAAGGACAGAGTGACGCGAAAAAAACACGGTTTTCATTTTTTCGCGAAGGTATTTTCCAACCCATTTTTTGTACATAAACAAATGGGGACTTGTTTGAATCGAAATAAAGTAAGCTTTATCATGGTGTAAGCTGCGTTTCTGTGCGATTTTTTGCTTACGAGTAAATCACCAAAATGTGCAGCTGTTTTGGAGGGTCCTTCGTATCGTGAACGGATAGTAGTATGCTCAGGATTTCCTTATTATACATAGTTGTGACGGTAATTATGTTAGCTAGTTCCTCGAGGTCCACCTCAGTCCTGGGGTAGGGTATTCAAGCCTGGGATAATGATCCTAGATATCTCGGTAGACTGGCTCCAGTTGTTCGGGCGTCAGGAGTGAGAGATGCATCTTTCTTTGGCGGGACGTGTGAATAACTTCCAGGATGCGATGGGCGGTACGGATGTAATCGTCAAGGCTAGAGTCTATCATCTTAAGCACGCGAGTCAGTGCTTGGGCATTTTTGAGCTCCGCAACTGTCCGCGTCAGATTTTCCAACCTAAGATTGCCCTGGGTCAGCTGTCCTTCATGTAGGATTAGTCTTTTCTTTCAAAATTAAAAGTTTAAAAGCTTTTCTTTCTTCGGTCTTACGGTCCAATAAATACAAATATAAAAAAACGATTATAGTTGTTTTAAAATCGTTTTATTTTCAACTTTTCGGCTCTCACTGCGGGTCTTCATCAGGAAAGTTTCCATTTCTAAAATAAATGTAATTTTTATGACAAATTAAAACTAAAATACAATATCCTAATAAGTAACATAAACAATTTTTTGTTATTACCTGTCATTAAAAATTTTCGTAGTGTCAAAAAATAGACAGTTTAGAGTCAAACATGTAACTAATGCAAGGTTACATAAGGTGAGGATTTAATACTCATGTCGAAAATTTATATAGTGGTTATCAAAATTTGAGCCTCACAATATTTTTTTGAGAGGCTCCAAACCAATTCGATTACATTTTTAACGAAGAAAGTTCCAAATAATAAATAGGACGATGAAAAAACAGAAATTGAACTGATATCGAAATTTATACTATAGATGATACTAAATGGACGATAAAGCACAGGTCAAATTTTCATTGAACCAACATATGAGAAAAGCGCGCCATAGCTCTTGGATTTAAAATTGTGAATTAAATTTTATTTAAGTATTAAGTGTAATGTATAATGCATTGATACATCTTGTTAATATTCATTATTTCAGTCTGAAGATTGATTGAAATTTTTGTAAATTTTTTTATGAAAATAGATTTAATGATTCGCCGTTTATAAGTGTTTTGTTCTCTTGCTAAAATTCGAATGTTATTGAAATTAAAATTAAAAAATGGTAAAAATTCCACGAATGAATGTTGAGACAAACCTGTTTTCAAATTTCCGATTTCGCAATCTCTTTTATGTTCGGCAACTCTTGTTTTTAATCTTCTGCCAGTTTCCCCGATGTAATAGCAGACGACACTTTTGACAGTTTCGCGCGAGTTTCGAGGAGAATTTGAAAATGGCACTTTACAAATTGACAAATGACATTGAAAATCTGTTTCATTTATTGAACGATATCTCAAAAATAATATTTAGTAGTGTGCTAAGTTATATCCGACATTTCAATGATTTCAAGTAAAAGATAAAGAAATAGTACAATTTATGAATCAATAAAATTAATTTGAAAATAATGTTATTTGTGCCATAGATAATATAAAATAATCAGCAATATATAACTTATTATCATTGTAATGCAGAAGAAATATGGATAACGTAACCTCTCAATGCACCTGCAAAATTTTACCTTTTAATGCAAATAAAATGATGTAACATTGCCTATGAAGAAACAAGAAGTTTGTTTTTGTGTTTCAAAGCACAAAAGAACAAATGTAAAATATAAATATTATAGTCTGTATTATGATAATATCAGTTTTTATAATTCGTATATACATGCACGTAAATGCTAAAAAAAACCTCTCATTGTACAAAAAGAAACATATTCACATCTTATATTCGTATGAAGTGATAAATTTACAATATATAATAATTAAATAAACATACAAGTTTTGCAAAGTATAATATAAAATTATGTAAGCTTAAGATAGGAAATTATACAGTTGTAATTTCATGAAGGATATTTCAAATATTTTGGAAGATTTTTTTACCTTTATTGTTGCTATGGTAACCAAATGGCTGGCTGTGGTAGAACGCGAGTGGGGACGAAACGGAGAGCTTATAGCGGGGCGCACACATATTTGCACAACGCACAAGAGAACAAGCTTCAACGCGCACGGATCCGCATAGCTACTTCCTATGCAACAGGTTTTATCGGGCTAGTTTCAGGTGGCGCCGACCAGCTTTTTGTAACCTCAAAAATGTGAAGGGTTGACGATAGAATTGTGAACACTGTGTTTTTCGTGGACAGTTATGGTCCATTTATACCTCTGTCCGTCTGACCGCTGCAGGCAGAAAAGTCATAAGAGTAAAAGAGATAGAGCGTACTTTTTGTCAAATTTTGCGCTCTCTATCTCTTTTACTCTCATGGACTTTCTTCCAGCACCCGTCGGAAGGACAGAGGTATAAATGCGCCAATAATCTAATATTTATAGTGATTTTATGTGAAATAACTTCTTCGTCTGTCTGTGCTTATAAAACAGTATTATTTTAAGTTTATCTGACAGCATTGTTTTAAGTTTATTTAACTATGTTGAATTCAAGTTCTAACCTGAAAATTTAATGCATTTATGTTGAGAAATTTTTTAAATTATCATACTATTACACTTACTTGTAAAATAATTTAAGTTATCGAAAAACATTATAAAACGTGCACGTAACGGCGTTTCATTGAATTTTTAAGATAAAAATTTTAACTCACTTTACGCATTTTAATTAGGAAATTATTACTAAATTTTTATTTTTTGGACTTCTTTTTTCGTAGACGAGCAACATTTTCAAAACAAAACGACGCGACGCGCGAGAAATTTGAGGTTGGAAAATTGAAAATGGTCTGCTACAAGCGGCTGCAGATTACACAAGACCAGCCCTATCCTAGGGTTGTAAGTCCATGAATTATTTTTTAGTGCTCTAAAACATACTTCAGAACGAATCAAATCGGAGGCGGACACTTGGGTAACCTTCCTTGTCAGTACTAGCTGAGTGTGTATTTTCAGGGCCTGCCCAATAGACCCCCGTCAAATCTTTTAGGCAGACTCTTCGGAGCGCGATCGGAGACTCGGGAGCCCATCGAATTACCCGAAACGAATCACCCTTTCATTGTTATGAGATGCAGGCCGGTTCAAGAACTGAAATAATGAAAGCATTGCGTGATTCAATTTTAATTAGCAGAAATAGTTTATTCACATAATTTCAAGAAAGTGAAAAGAAGATGCATGAAAATGTGTCAATATTTGCAGTAATAATAGAAATGTTGAAGTGCACATGGTAGCATGCCCAGATACACCGCACTGTGGGAGGAAGCGCAAAAAGTGCACAGCCTTCAACTTTACCCCGATCAGCAATAATTTTTGTTTTAAATTGAAGTGCGCTAAATTTCCAAGAGCACCTTTGTCAGAGATTGTTGGATTTTCATTTGTTTCTTCATTATATGTTTACTCGAAGTATGAGAAAATCCACATTTTTCACAAAATTATTATTTACTCTTTAACAACGGTTTGCATATAATGAATATCATCTCACAGCGATGCAAGAGTACTCCCAGAATACAAGTCATTTGGTTATTGTATGTTTTAATTGCTATAAGAAAATGACATTAACAAACAGCCACATAGTTTAATTTTTATTGAAAAAAATTGTTTTTGGGTGAATATGCTTTAAATTATAGTGAGAGTGACTTTTAGTCACAATTTTTATGAAACATCAACAATCGTAAATGTTGTAAACGATTTTTTGCAAAAATTTGGAATTTGTTTCTTTCTTCATTATCTGAAATTACGTAGATATTCGGAAAAGTGATATATGTTTGATTATGTGTGTTCAAAGACAACAGTTGTAATTATGTAAGAAAGTTAAATAAGTAAACATAAAGCTTTGTCCGGGAAAATAATTTTTTTTGCACTGAAACTGCTTCGAATGTTTGTGAGAGAGATTTGTAGTAACTGTTTCTATGTAAAATTCACAGGAAACAGTTGATATTATTTAATTTTAAATGTTACGATTCGTATGTATTTAACAATATTGTAATTTTTATTGAAATAAGTTTGTTCTTCTCTAGAAATAGTTTGAAAGATTCATTGTCAGTAACAATTTCTATAAAACATTATACGCAATTTGCTTTGAAAATTTTGGAATTTGTGTTTTTTCAATTTCAAGTTCTTGGTTGAAATTTGAACTACTTTTTAAAAAATGCAGTCTTCTGGTTGAAGATTCTTCAGTTTAGTTAAATTTGTTCATTAAATTTGTCTTTCTTAGTTCTTCTTTATTCATAATGTGTCCCCTAAGGACTTACATGACTTCTATTTCTTACAATACTTCTGTCTACATATTTTCTAAATCTTATCCTTACTATTTACATTTATTCACACCTATTTACATAAAATCTTATATCTAGAACCTTATTTCTATTTTTGACGATAGCTCTATTTGGGTCGTATTAGCGATCGAGTGTGCGAGTGATCGAAAGCGAGAGTGCGAGAGAGAGAGAGAGAGAGAGAGAATTGAATTGTTAAAAAAAAGCTTTACTTAAAACTCAAGACAACTAATAAAATACTCAATGTCATTTAAATTAAAATATACTCCATAAATATTCTGGGATAATTAAACTTTCTAACCTCACAGTCTGACAACTAGCGTTATTTTTATAAAAATAATACATCGTATAAATATGCGAATATATATAACATTAATTATCCAGTTAACATAATAATGTGTCCAGATACCTTTTTCTAAAAACAAGAATATTGAAGTACTCTGTGTGATATTTGTAATGCGATAGATCTACTCCCATAGACAGATAAATTTAAACCTCAACTGCGATCAAACCGTTCAATAAACTCGAGCAAAAGTTTTTTCCCCTATATCGAGATTTTATCAATTTTCCTACAGACACTCTCGTTATCTGACAGTTAAACTCTTATTTTCAGTATAAATTTATTTTCAATCGCACCCAGATAACAATTTTAGCGCAGGATGCGCGCACTGCGGAGGAATGTACGGATTAATCCGCGGGACGTGCGTTCAGATCTCCACACAGATGTGTCATCCATGGAGACGCATCCCATGCGAGGCACGCGCCTGCGTACGGGAAGCAGGCAATTAGTGCGCGTGAATTAAGTATCTTAAATTATTTATTTATAATGAATAAAGTAGCTAAAAACGTTCAATTAAAACATTGTATTGGAATTTAATACAAAATACTAGTTGAGTAATATAAAATAACGTCGAACGATATTGAATACTTATTAAGGTAGAAGGTTGTTGTAACGTTTCTTAACGCCACTAATGAATTGTTTTGTTAACATGTGCTTAATATAACATACACTCAATATATATATATATACATTGTACTAAAAACTTAAAATTATTTAAATAATATGATTAATGTCGAATTATGTCTTTCGAAACTCCAAAAGTCTTTAAATAATATAAATAACGTCCACTTATAATCCCTTTTGATATCGCAAAACTCTTTAAAACATATAAATAACGTCAAATTGTAATGTCTTTTGAAACCACTAAACTCTTTAAATAATACAAATAACGTCGAATTATAATGTAATTTTAAACCATGAAACTCTTTAAATAAACTCTTAATCAGAATCCCCTTCTGACTCGACGTCTGCCATCTTCTCATCTTCACTGCCGTTATTATTATTATCCTTTTCAGACCTTTTTTTCTTGTTCTTTTCAAGTCTTTTGATTTCTTCCAACAAATCTTCATATTGTATATTATCAAAAGTTTCGTCAAATTCATCAGAGTCATCAGATTGGACAGATTCACTAGCTTGATTAGTTTCATTAACTTCGTCAATTTTCTCTCTGACAGAGTTTCGATACCTTTGTTTCGTTATGCGTAGTACTTCTCGCATCTCCACTTTATAATCCGCAATTGAATCAGGACCTTTGAAAAACGTACATCTTGTTACTGATACTGCAAAAAATGGAACAATTATTTTTAATCATTTTTAAAAAGAACAATTATTATATAAATTTCTATAATGAATGCAATTTAAAACAAAAAGAAATGATTATTATTATTATTATATCATTAAGCCGTTTCCCTTTCGGGGTAGGCGTGAATTGCTCGGTGGTAAAGTAGTGTTCACATTTTGGACAAAATCGAGTGCGAAGCACGAGATACGTGATAAGAATATGTTCGTTAAAGCCGAAGGAGCTTCAACAAAAGAGAATTCGCAATCATCAAATTACAGTTGTTCACGCTTTGACCTTTAATTTTAAAGAGTCTGTCCATAAATGTGTGGAAATCCAAAGACCGAGCGCGTAGCGCGAGATAAATACATTGTCGAGCGCGAAGCGTGAGATAAATATATTCTCGAGCGCGAAGCGCGAGAACCAACAGTCGCGCGCCCTAGGCGCGAACAAACTTGCGAGCGAAGCGAGTCGCGTGCGTGGCGCGCAATGAGAATGTGCCCGCGCAGCGGGCATATTTTTTTATATCATTTTAGATGGATAAAAAAAAACACCGTCAAGTCTTCGTTTGGACTTTTGACGTATTTCGTGTTTCTGGCTCAAAAATTGAATTTTTGATTTTTTTTTCATAGTACTTTCGATAAACAAAACAAAAATATCAAGTATTATACAAAGATTGCCTGACGAAAAAATTAAAGGTCTTTTAAGAAGCTACAATTCCTTTTGTAAACTTTTTTACCTATCTCTCGTTGTTCGACTTAAAATTATAATTTTCGACTTATTCATTTTCGATGCATAAAATAAAAAAAAACGAGTCCCATCAAACAATGGTTAAAAGAAAAATTGTAGATATTTTAAAAAGTTTCACTTCCTCTTTTGAACTTGTTCACGCATCTGTAGCTGTTCGGCGTTAAAGTGGAATATGCTATTTTTGCATTGCATTTTTGATGGACAAAACCATAATCGTTGGTCAAGGAATGCTGGTTAACCAATTCGTTCTTTCTTTAAGGACCCCAAAAAAGAGTGCCAAAGTTCAATTTGATCTGTTTATTTTTTCCAGAGAGTTATCGTGTTTAGGGATAGACAACAGAAATACAGACAAACGTTGTCGCCAAAAATTTATTTTCAGCTTCAGGGTGTCTCAAACGTCAGCCACTCCATTAAAATGCGGAACCATTGCTTTTTTAAAATACCCTAACTTTTTTACAATCCTTCAATATTTTCTGTCGCTCCTTTTTATTTACATTTTCAATTTGATGATTTGGGGATCTAAAAATATACTTTTTCCTTGAATTATAATTTTTTTAATATGACTCAAACCTATAATTTTTTTGATTTGGATTTTTTCCTCTATCTGTTAATTTTAATGAGAAATCTTTTTTTGAATACAAAATAGGGATTTTCGTGCTCTATCTGTTAATGATAAGTATTTTTTGAAAATAAATATTTGACCTCAAAAATGAATGTCAAGGCCATTACTTCTTAATACATGGAATATAATCTTAATTTTTCAAAATTGTGCAAAATGAAGGTCAAAGCAAGTCTTGCTTAATACACGGAATATAATCTTAATTTTGCGAAATCGTGCAAAATAGACTTTAGACACAGTGCCTATAAGGGTCTGTAGGTCCCCATCGATTACATAATAATTAGTCCAGATTAATCTAGATCCATCAATGTGTTTTTTTGACTCTAAACAAATCACGCCGATAAAGAATAATTCGTTGACTTCATCAATTGCATATATATATATATATATATATATATATATATGCCTGGTCCCTCCGCGATTTGACTGAGCGGTGTCAGGCAAAGTCCGAAGTAGCACTTTCACTTCGGACTCTGCCTAGGCAAATCGCAAAGTGTCCGACAGACTCAGGCAAAGTCCGGAGTAAAAATAAAACCTTTGGGGCTTTTTTCCGCTGCACAGTGGGCTGGCTCGGGAATTTACAATTCAAAATAGTCTACAGGTCGCAATTGTGAACGGATTTGAAAACTTTTTTTTTTTTAGAAATAATCAGCATTAAATTTTTTTTTAAACTTATGAAGTATATTTATCAATTTTTGTTTCAATATAATGATTTATTCAACGCAAGTTTTATTCTCTAGAAAAATAAACAAATAAACTCGATATGTATCATATTTAACGCAGATGTACTTAGAAAACATAAGTAATTCATTTTCAATATTTTTATTGTTCTTTAGTATAAATAATTTCCGAATTCAAGCCTTTTCAGGAAAAGCCCATTATTTAAAGCGTATTTGCAGACCCTATATTCCATACAAGTCACCAGCCTATTATTTGTATCAATTAGATTATTAATAACTCGAAAAACTCTCAATAATGGAAATCATTGTTGTTATAAATCATTTCAAAACCAGATATTCAATTTGCCTATTTCAATTAAAAATAGATTTTTTATGTGCCATAATGAATCTTAGTAGCATCGCCTAAGCAATGATTTTCGATCTGAATAAATTTAGTCCAGTGGCCATGGGCCTTCCCGTGGCCGATCGATGTACCATTGAACACCCAAGTTTTCTAGACGTATTTTGTCCTGCTGAATCCGAATTTCGAGGGAGTTTAGCTGGACGAGGCGACTTTCAATTGTTCATTAAAAATTTAATTGTTTAAACAGCTCTAATTCTTTTTGTAATCAAGTTAAATATTGCCCAGGTATGAAAAATGATTGTAAATCTCATAACAAATACATAGCACTTTGAAAATTGAAAAAATTTCAATTAGAAGCCGAGATATGACAGTTTAACTAACAAAACCCCGTGATGCCGGACTACTTATTTGTTTGAATCGCTATAACTTTGTTTCCAAATAACTTAAAGAAACCGCCGACCAATCAATCGATTTTCTATTCCACGAGGAATCTTTTGCTTTTTTCCAGTTGCAAAAAGATTCATTAGAACCAGAGATATAGCAATTTAACTAACAAAAAAACGCGACATCGGGAAGGATTTAATTATTTATACCGCTGTCACCTTTTTCCCAATCAAGTGACAGGTGTGGTTGGGTAACCGAATGATTTCCCATTTCATAAGGAATCCACTGGTTTTTGGAGGATGTAAAAATATTAATGAGAACCCAAGTTATGGAAAAATTAGTGCGAGAGCGGACAAGTTCAAACTTGCGACTCGTCTATTAAAAAGGATTCGCGCGCGGGAAATTCAGAAGTACTAAACCCATTTCCAAAGCGAAATATACTTAAAAAATAACATGTATGTGGGTGACACTTTTTGGCTAAATTTAGCAACAATTTTTTTTATTCATATCTTCAATTTGGACCAATTTTCTCAAGAAAGCGGCATAAGTGGCATGCTTAGAAACACTATTGAGTGCTGATAGCAATGTAGAATATTTTATTTTTTATTTTTTAAAAAGCACTTTTGATTGATACACTAGAGCCGGTTGTCAAAAATGGTTGGCTCACGAAATCACCCTTCCTCTCTAGGCTTGGAAAAATGTAACAAAGCAAATTTCAATCGGAAAATTTCATCGAAACAAAAGACCTTCTAATTAAGATGATAATATCATAATTATAATGATCATAATGAAAATTCAAAATGATATCATTATGTGCGAAGGGCAATCTTGACACTAGTAACGTTGTTGTCTCACATATTTGTGAGATAAAGCTACATATGTATATATTTGTACTCTAATGACGCAATGGAATATTCCTCAGATACGGTTGTTAACAAAATTATTCACTTAAGCATTAATCAGTTTTTTCTGTACTTTGCGAAAATGAGAATGGTCTATACATTCGTCTTCACTTTGGTGGTCATCGTTAATTCTATTGGTGAATATAATGATATAATATATCTATAATTCTTATTATATTTTGTATAATGCATGCATGAATACGGCTATTTCTCAGGCCTTTGGAGCGAACTTGTAGCCCCTTTTTCCGGCTTATAGTCATATAATAGCCATTTGTATATTTGTAAAAACTGAGTTAAAAGATATTTACCAAAGAATTTGACATATTGCAAACTTTCCCTTCAATGGAATGTTAAGTTATATGAATAATATAATATTGCAGAATTATTTAACAGAATTTGGATTCAATGATAATAATGATGCTTTTGGCAAAGAGACATCAAATTAAGCTAAAGGTATTAGTCATAAATGTTTTGAAAAAAAGAATCTTCTATTTTATCTTGCAGAATGTAGTTCGCAGTCAAAAGGGGATCCTCATAGCAATCGTACTCCTGATCTTTCTTCTTCTTCTGTTGGCCAACAACTTATGCCTGACCAAACTCCTACAGAGGAGCCTCCTTTTCGTGCCAGGTCCAGGTCACCTGATAGCAGGCCTCATTCTATTAGAGTACTTGGATATCCACTTGAACAACTTGGATATGTGCGGCTAATTTCCCGCACAAATCAGAACCTTCGATTCGAATTTCGAAGTTACAGTTTTGCAGCTGTTAAACCAGTTAGTTGGAGAACAGATGGAAAGAGCTTTAGTTTTGTTCCAACGCGAGAACATATTGTACTATCAACATACAATCGTGACATTCACGCAATATTAGATTATAGCGGAATTCTTCGTGGAATATATAGGAGAGACCATACTCATTCGCGAATTAAAATAAATATGATCAGCGGTTCAGTTGAGGATATGACGCGAGCTGAAAGGAGAGATTGGCCAGTAGGCGAAAAGTACCCTATTTTTCCATACAGTTTTCTTAAAGCTGTTGCAAATTACGATTCACTTCAGTCCGAATGGTATCCCGTTTCTTCTTCCGCCAGACAACATTTACCTGACCGGTTTGCAACTCCTGAGAAGCCTCCTATGCGTGTCAGGCCCACTTCTCCTCCAGTCAGGCCTCCTACTGATCAAGTACTTGGATTTTCAATAGAACAACTTGGATATGTTCGGCTCATTCCTCGCACAAATCAGAACCAGCGATTTGAATTTCGGAGATACGTTTTTCCTACCGATAAACCAATTCGAATGCGATTTTTCCTCAGAAAATTTACTATCGAAATTTTCAATGTTATTGTTGTTATTGAAGTCGATAGTGCATTTGACATTGTCGGGAAAAAATTTTTCACTCAGAAAATTTTGCCACAGAAAATTTACCATCGAAATTTTCAATGTTATTGTTGTTATTGAAGTCGATAGTGCATTTGACATTCTTGGGAAAAAATTTTTTTTTCAGAAAATTTTTCCTCAGAAAATTTACTATCGGAATTTTCAATGTCATTGTGGTTATTGAAGTCGATAGTGCATTTGACATTGTTGGAAAAAATTTTTTTTGCAGAAAATTTTTCGTCAGAAAATTTACTGTCGGAATTTTCAATGTTATTGTTATTAAAGCCCATAGCGCTTTAGACATTTTTGGGGAAAAATTTTTGCTTCTGAAAATTTTGCCTTAGAGAATTTACTATCGAAAATTTCAATGTTATTTTTGTTATAGAAGCCGATAGTGCCTTTGACATTTTTGGGAAAAATTTCTTTTTTCAGAAAATTTTGCCACAGAAAATTTAACATCGAAATTTGCAATGTTATTGTTGTTATTGAAGTCGATAGTGCATTTGACATTCTTGGGAAAAAATTTTTTGTTCAGAAAATTTTTCCTAAGAAAATTTACTATCGAAATTTTCGATTTCATTGTTGTTATTGAAGTCGATAGTGCATTTGACATTGTTGGAAAAAAAATTTTTTTTCAGAAAATTCTTCCTCAAAAAATTTACGGTCGGAATTTTCAATGTTATTGTTGTTATTGAAGCCGATAGCGCTTTTGACATTTTTGAGGAAAAATTTTTTCTTTAGAAAATTTTTCCTTTAGAAAATTTAATATCGAAATTTTCAATGTTATTGTTATTATTGAAGTCGACAGTGGATTTGACATTGTTGAGAAACAATTTTTTTTTTAGAAAACTTTTCCTCAGAAAATTTAATATGGAAATTTTCAATGTTATTGTTGTTATTGAAGTCGATAGTGCAATTTACATTGTTGGGAAAAATTTTTTTGTCAGAAAATTTTTCCTCAGAAAATTTACTATCGAAATTTTCAATGTTATTGTTGCCATTGAAGTCGATAGTGCATTTGACATTGTTGATAAAATTTTTTTTTTTTTTTAATTCTTCCTCAGAAAATTTACAATTGAAATTTTCAATGTTATTGTAGTTATAGAAGCCGATTGTGCCTTTGACATTTTTGGGAAAGATTTGTTTTTTCAGAAAATTTTGCGACGGAAAATTTACAGTCGTAATTTTCAGTGTTATTGTTGTTATCGAAGTCGATAGTGCATCTGATATTCTTGGGGGAAAATTTTTTTTCAGAAAATTTCTCCTCAGAAAATTTACAATCGAAATTTTCAATGTTATTGTTGTTATTGAAGTCTATAGTGCATTTGATATTGTTAAGAAATTTTTTTTTTCTTTCAGAAAATTAACTATCGAAATTTTCAGTGTTATTGTTGTTATTGAAGTCGATAGTGCATTTGACATTGTTGGGAAAGAAAATTTTTTTCAGAAATTTTTTCCTCAGAAAATTTACTATCGAAATTTTCAATGTTATTGTTGTTATTGAAGTCGATAGTGCATTTGACATTGTGCATTTGATTTGTTTTTGGTTGAAGATTAATCAATTTTTTACTTCTAAACTAATTTCTTTGCTTAAAAATTAAACTGTTTTCTTGAAAATTCCCTTTTTTTGGTTGAAAATTAATTTTTCTTTGTTAAAATTTTATCTTTTGAGTAAGCTTTGGTTTTCAAAAATAATTTTTTCAATTTAAATAATACAATGAAAATATTGAAAAATGTTCATTTAAAAAAATAATAATTTCTTTAACTGAAAATATAACTGTTCCATTTTTGGTTGAAAATTGAACTTTCTTAGTTGAAAATTCAACTATTTGGTTTTAAATTAATCTTTTTAGGTTAAAAATTTAACTATTTTTTTTATAAAATTCAACGTTTTGGTTGAAATTTAAACAAATTTAGTTGAATTGTTTTCCTTTCTTGACTAAAAAATCTTTCTTAGTTGAAAATTCTTTTTTTTTAATTGAAAATCTAACTATTCCATTTTTGGTTAAAACTTGACCTTTTTTAGTTGAAAATTCAACTATTTTATAGCAAAATCAGCATTTTTGGTTTCATAATTAATCAATTTGGTTGAATTTTTTTTTTTTGATAAAACATCTTTTCTAGTTTCAAATTTTTGTGTGTATATTTGGTTTAAAATTCAGCTTTTTGGGTAGAAAATTACTATTTTGGTAGAAAGTTCAAGTCTTTGTTTGAAAATCAATTTTTTTTGTCGCAAATTCATATTTTCAGGTTAAAAATTGACTCTTGAGTAGAAAATTATTTTTTTTTTTTGAAATGAAAATATAACTATTCCAAATTTGGTTAAAAATTAACTTTTGTATTTGAAAATTAAACTATTTGGTTTGAAATTGATCTTTTTGGATTCAAAATTCCACTATTTAGGTAGAAAGTGAAAGTTTTTGTTTAAAAATCAAATATTTTTGTCGAAAATTTATATTTTCAGGTTAAAAATTGAATTGTTTTTCTTTTGGATTGAAAATTCCACTATTTAGGTAGAAAGTTAAAGTTTTTGTTTAAAAATCAAATATTTTTGTCGAAAATTTATATTTTCAGGTTAAAAATTGAATTGTTTTTCTTTCTGGATTGAAAAATCTTTCTTGAATAAAAATTCTTTGTTTTTGTTAAAAATTGATT
>JAABKJ010075445.1:164443609-164569581 GCA_011634705.1 Andricus grossulariae | reverse complement strand
ACTATCCACATTTTGAGTTGATATACGGTTCAGACTAAAAAAGTTGGGTTTA
Organism: Andricus grossulariae; assembly: GCA_011634705.1. Lineage (NCBI taxonomy): Eukaryota > Metazoa > Arthropoda > Insecta > Hymenoptera > Cynipidae > Andricus > Andricus grossulariae. Next base: position 164,569,529 of record JAABKJ010075445.1, on the reverse strand, counting down.
TTTTGAAATTCCCATACTTTATAAGGATTTTTCGTGATTTCATAACATTTAAAAGGAATTAAAGTATTGTTGATAATTCTAAGGGGATTCACGAAATTTCAAAGAATTTTCATGGGTTTTCAATAAATATGAAACATTTTTTAACTAAATTTCTAATCGAAGAATTTGAAAAGAACTAAGACATTTTCTAGCATTTCAAAGATTAAAGGAACTTTTGAACATTTCAAAAAATTGTACCGGACTTCAAAAATGCCGTGCTATTTAAAAGAATTTTAAAAATTTTGGAAGATTTGAAAGGATATAATATAATTATGATTCATATGATTTTGGAATATTTAATAAGATTTGAAGGAATAACAGAAAGTTTTAAAAATTTTCAAATGATTTCAAAGACTTGAAAGAATCTTCAATCGCTCTCAATGAGTTTTGAGGAGCTTGAAAAGAATTCAGTAGTTTTTAAAATATTTCAAAGGATTTGAAATTCATTTATATTATGATTGAACTATTATGTTCAAAAATTAATTTTATTTCGCTGAAAATTCGGATCTTTGGTAGAAAAGTAATCTCATTAGTTGAAACTAAATAATTTTAATTGAAAATCCGTTTTTTGTTGTTGCAAATTAATTTATTATGTGGATATTTATCTTCTTTAGTGGAAAATAAATTATTTTGTTGAAAATTCTTTTTTCATTTTTAATGTAACTATTCCATTTTTACTTAAAAATGTGTAGTTTTTTTTTAGGTGAAAATTTATTTATTTTGTTGGAAAATCTTTTTTTAAATGTAACTATTTTGTTTTGTTTAATTGAAAATTAATTTTCTAACTGAAAATTTGACTATTCCGGTTTTTGTTTAAAACCAATCTTTGTTAATTAAAAATCCGTTTGTTGTAAATTTATTTATTGGTTAAAAATTTATCTTTAGTGGGGAATTCATGTATTTTATTGATTTTTTTAAAATTCATCTATTCAATTTACAGTTGAACTATTTTTTTGAAAGTTCTATTTTTTTAAATTGAAAATTAACTTTTTTTAAATTAAAAATGTATTCTTTTTTTACTCAAAATTTTATCTTTTGAGTTGAAAATTAATTTATTTTACTAGGAAATTCATATTTTTGGGTTACCAATTTAACTTTTGTACCAAGTCTTTTTTCCCCTTTAAAAATCAACAATTTAGTTTTAAAAGAACTTTTTTTGCTAAAAACAAGTTTTAGTTACTCCAGAATTCTATACCCTGAAGTATTTTTTTCGTCATCATTTATCATTATTCTGCTCTTTCCTGGTCCAATACGTGTATTTTCTGTGTGTAATAATTTTTCCCAACTTGTACTCTTCTAAAATTTAATTCTGGAGTGTGTCTTGCCAAGAAAAGTCCATTTTTTTTAGTTGAAAAATTAATTATTTTTGTGAAAATTCGTTTTGTTTTACTGACAATTAATTTTTTAAGTGAAAATTTAACTATTTCTTTTTTTGTTTGACAACAGTTTTCTTTAGTTCAAAATTCCGCTATTTAGTTAAGAATTTGCCCTTTTTATAAACTGTCGGGAATTTTCCAATTCTCGGGAATTTTATTATTCAGGAATTTTATTATTCGAGAATTTTATTATTCGGGTATTTTTCGATTCGTGAATTTTATTTTTCGGAACTTTTGTCATTCGGGAATTTTATTATTGTGGGATTTTATTATTCGGGTATTTTACAGTGTCAGGAATTTTATTTTTCGAAATTTTTCAGTCATCCCTATAATTTGGTAATTTTTTGTCGGGAATTTTTAAATCAGCTAATTTTATAATTTATCATTATTCTGCTCTTTCATAGTCTATAAAATGTATTTTCTGTATGTAATAAGTTTCCGTAACTTGCACTTCTCAATTTTAATTCTGGAGTGTGCCTTGAAATTCAAAATCACTTGATCCTCAACTTGATTGGTAAAACTAAAAAGAAAAGTTAATTTTTTAGTTGAAAATTAATTATTTTGATGAGAATTCGTTTGGTTTTATTGAAAATTAATTTTTTAACTGAAAATTTAACTATTTTTTTTTTTTTATTCAAAAACGATTTTCTTTAGTCCAAAATTCGGCTATTTAGTTGAAAATTTCCAGAAGATTCCAAGGCATTTTACTATTTTTAAAAGGTTTTAAAATATTTAATGACTTCAATGATTTTTTTTATTTGAATAATTTGAGGGAATTTCAAAGAATTTTTATTATATTTGAGGCTGTTTTTTTAAATTTTTATTTAATTCTAAAGAGATAAAAAAATGCAAGAATCGAAGGAATTTTCGATTTATTTCAATAATTGATTTCAGAGGATTTTTCATATTTTTGAGTATTTGAAAAAATTTAAAGTTTCAAGGAATTTAAAAAAAGTGTTAAGGTTTTGAAATTTTTTTGAGTAATTGAGAAGATTTCAAGGCATTTTCTAAAGCTTTAAAACGTTTTCAGTTATTTTTAGAGTTTTAAGAGGTCTTGAAATATTTAAAGACGCCAATTATTTTTTTATTAGAACAATTTGAAGGAATTTCAAAGAATTTAAATATTTTAGGCTGTTTTTAACATTTTTATTTGATTTTAAAGAGATTAAAGAAATTGCAAGAATCCAAGGAATTTTCCACTTATTTCAGTAGTTAATTTCAGAGGATTTTGAATATTTTTGAGTATTTAAAATAATTTCAAGTTTCAAGGAATTTAAAAAAAGTTTTAAGGTTTTGAAAAATTTTTAATTATGCTAAAATATTCCAAGGCTTTTTTAAAGCTTTAAAACGTTTTAAGTTATTTTTAAAGTTTTAAAACGTCTTGAAATATTTAATGACTTCAATGATTTTTTTATTTTAATAATTTAAAGGAATTTCATAGGATGTTAAATATTTTAGGCTTTTTTTTTAATTTTTATTTATTTTAAAGAGATTAAAAAAATTGCAAGAATCCAAGGAATTTTCCATTTATTTCAGTAATTGATTTCAGAGGATTTTGAATATTTTTGAGTATTTTAAAAATTTCAAGTTTCAAGGAATTTAAAAAATGTTTTAAGGATTTGAAAAATTTTAAATTATGCTAAAAAATTCCAAGGAGTTCTCAATTGATTTCAGTAATTTAATTGATTTCAGAAGATTTGAAATATTCAAGAGTAATTCAAAAGATTCCAAGACATTTTCGAAAAATTTAAAACGTTTTAAGTTATTTTTAAAGTTTTAAAAGGTCTTGAAATATTTTATGACGCCAATTAATTTTTTTTTATTTTAATAATTTGAAGGAATCTCAAGGGATTTTAAACATTTCAGGCTGTTTTTAAAATTTGTATTTGATTTTAAAGAGATTAAAAAAATTCCCAGTATCCAGGGAATTTTCAATTTATTTCATTGGATTTTGACTATTTTAGAGTATTTAAAAAAATTTCAAGTTTCAAGAAATTTGAAAAAAGTTTTGAGGATTTAAACATTTTTTAATTTTGCTAAAAGATTCCAAGGCATTTTTGAAAAGCTTTAAAACATTTTAAGTTATATTTAAAGTTTTAAAAGGTCCTGAAATATTTAATTACTTCAATTATTTTTTTTTATTTGAATAATTTGAAGGAATTTCAAAAGATTTTAAACATTTCAGGCTGTTTTTAAAATATTCATTTAATTTTAAGGAGTTAAAAAAAATTGCAAGAATTCAAGGAATTTTCGATTTATTTCAATAATTTATTTCAGAGGATTTTAAATAAAACACGTGTTTTTTTTTGTTGAAAATTAATTTTTTTAACTATACGCTTTTTGGTTGCAAATTTAACTATCTTCTTGAAAATTTATTTTTTTTTTGCTGAAAATTCGTAATTTGGTAGAAAATTATTTGTTTGAGAATTCATCTTTTTGGTTGAAAATTTATTTATTTGTTTGAAAATTTAAATATTTTGTTGAAACTAATTTTTTTTATTGAAAACTAATTAAATGAAAATTTATCTTTTCTTTGGTTGAAAGTGGAACCATGTTTTTGAAATTTATCTTTTTTTCTAGAAAATTATTCTTCTTCAAAAACTCATCTATTTTGATTAAAAATGCATTTTTTTTGTTTGAAAATTTAACTATTTTGTTGAAAATTTGTGTGTTTTTTTGGTTAAAAAATTATTTTTCAAACTGAAAACTTAAGTATGAAATAAGTATGTTGAAAATTCAACTATTTTTTTGAAATTTATCTTTTTTTGGTTGAAAATTTAACTGTTTTGTAGAAATTTAATTTTTTTAACTGGAAACTTAACTTGTTCTTGTTAAAAATTAATTTTTTAACTGGAAAGTTAAGTATAAATACTGAAATTTTAAGTTAGAAAATGTATTTTTTCTTAGTTGAAAATTCGTATTTTTTCGCAGAATATTATTCTTCTTGTTGTAAAACGGATGAAAATGTACTGATTTTGTTGAAAATTCTTTTTCTTCTGTTGAAAATTAATTTTTTTTAATGAAAATTTAACCATCACCTTTTTTTGAAAATTCATCTTTTTTAGTTGAAAGTTCATTTATTTTGTTGAAAGAATGTTTTTTCTTGTTGAAAAGTAATTTTTTAACTATACAATTTTTTGTTGAAAATTTAACTATCGTCATGAAAAATTATTTTTTTTATTGAAAATTAATTTATTTTTTACTTAAAAATTCGTCTATTTTGGTAGAAAATTATTTTCTTTTAAATTCATCTTTTTGGTTGTAAATTAATTGAATGGAAATGCAACTTATCTTTAGTTAAAAATTCTACTATGTTTTTATAGTTTATATTTTTTTGGAAGAAAATTATTCTTCTTTGAAAATTCATCTATTTTGGTTACATTTTTTTTCATTTCTTTAGTTGAAAATTTTATTATTTTGTAGAAAATTTTAATTTTTGTATCAACAATTTATTTTTTAAACTGAAATCTTAAGTATAAAACAAAATTTTCAGTTAAAAAATGTATTTTTTCAAGTTGAAAATTTTTCTTTTTTGGTAGAATATTATTATTCTCGTTGGAAACCGGTTGAATATTTACCGATTTTGTTGAAAATTCATTTTTTTCTTGTTTGAAAATTCATTTTTTTCTTGTTTGAAAATTCATTTTTATAACTGAATATTTACCCATTCAATTTGTTTAAAAATTTATCTTTTTTAGTTGGAAATTCATTTCTTTTGTCAACATAATGTTTTTTTTTCGTTCAAAATTATTTTTTAACTATACAATTTTTTGTTGAAAATTTAACTATCTTCATGGACATCTATTTTTTTTATTCAAAATTATTTTTTTCAGTCAAAAATTCGTCTTTTTTGGTAGAAAATTATTTGTTTGGAAATTAATCTTTTTGGTTGAACATTTGATTGAATCCGCGAAAGTCATTTTTCACATAAAACCAATACCTTCTCATTGAGATGAGAATGTAAAAAAATCGATTCTGAATTTAGTCATCAGGGGCTAACCATAAATGACGTATCAGCTTTTTTTTGGGTGGGAGGGGGGAGGAAATGTAATGTTAAAGTGTAGTAATTTTATATTAAAAGATTGTAACAATGTTATACAGATTTCATATCGGTATGATTAGAAAGGTGTAATTTCGGACATGTGGGGCAAATTCGGACAAACCCTAAATTCCCTAAATTGATATAGGATAAATTACTGAAAACTGTTCCAAGAATCTATAAACAGTTGAAGCCTTAACTGGTTCAAGATTCTGATTAGAACCACCCACCGTAAGCAATTTAAACTATGAATTTATGTATGTCCGAATTCATCGCACATGTCCGAAATTACCCCATTTCGCGGTAAAAAGTTTTTCAACCATTTTTGAAATTACCACTATCTGCAAAATCATACAATAATTTTCAAGTTCGTTGGGTTGACTTAAGATATTTTTGAGGAGATTTTAAGGGGTTTTAGTGGATTTCCAAGATTTCCAAATATATTACAAAGAATTTTTAGGGAATTTCAGCGGATTTCGCGAGATTTCATTAGATTTTAAAGGATTTCAGTGATTTTGAAGAATTTTAAAGGCTCTAAGTAAAGTATTTCCATCATTTTTTTCAGGATCTCAAAAGATTTCACAGAATTTCCAAAATTGCGAGCGATTTCAAAGAATATCATCAAATTTTATATAATCACACGGAATTTTAAGGGATTTTATAATATTTCAATGAAATTTAAAATAATGTACAATAATGAAGGGTTTTCAAAGAATTTCGAAGATTTAAAGAGATTTTCAAATATTTCAAGGCATGTCCAAAGATTTTGTAGAATTTTGAAGATATAAGGATATTTTAAAAGATTCAAAGAAATTTCAATACCGAGATTTTAAGAGATTTTGAAGATTTCACAGTATTCTAAAAGATTCCAAAAAATTTTCAAGTGCTTTAAAAAAATCAAAGGATTCAAACAAATTCCCAAAGATCTTAATGATTTAAAGGGATTCAACAAATTTCAATGTTGGTTTTATAATATTCAGAATGTTTTTATAGGACCTATAATGTTTTAGTATACTTGAAATATTCCAAGGAATTTTTAATTGATTTTAACGGATTTTGTATCATTTCTGAGGATTTTAGTGATTGTAAGGAATTTTAAAAGCTGCCAATAAGTTATTTTGATGAATTTTCCAGGATCTCAAAAGATTTTATAGAACTTCAAATATTTCAAGGTATTTCAAGAAATTTCAAGAAATAGCATTAGATTTTATGTCACTTCACGGAATTTCAAGAAATTTTATAATGTTCAAAGGTATTTTCAAGAGCTTGAAAAAATTTCGTAGAATTTCAAAAGATTGCAACGGAATAAAAATATGTTAGGTTACTAAGAACGTTTTAACAGATTCAAAAAATTTCCAGGAATTTCAAGGAATATCCTCAGATTAATTGTAGCTTCACGGGATTTTCAGGAATTACTGGTGACCTTCTCAGCATAAAACATCAACCAATTACGAATCTCCTTGAAACTTTTTAAGGCTCTTGAAAATTCCTTGGAAATTTTTAATATCTTTTAAAAAATCCTCAGAATCTTTTGAAATACCTTAAAATATTTTTGATCCTTTGAAATCTCTTGAAATTGTTTAAAGCTCTTGAAAATTCCTTGGAATTTTTAAAAATACTCTAAAAGCTTGAAAATGGTTTGAAATCCCTTCAAATTATTAAAATATTTTAAAAATTCCTTGGAATATTTTGAAATCCCCTAAAATATTTCAAATCCTTTTTCATTTTTTAAAGCTCTTGAAAATTCCTTGGAATTTTTAAAAATACTCTAAAAACTTGAAAATTCATTGAAATCCCTTCGAATTATTAAAATCTTTTTAAGAATCCTTGAAATCTTTTAAAATACCTTAAGATATTTCAAATATTTTGAAAACTTTTGAAATCCTTTAAAACTTTTTTAGACCCTTGAAAATACCTTTTGAATTTTTAAAAATACCCAAAAATCTTTAAAATTATTGAAATATTTTGAAAATTCATTGGAATGTTTAAAAATACCTTACAATATTTAAAATACTTTGAAATCACTTGAAACTTTTTAAGGCTCTTGAAAATTCCTTGGAAATTTTTAATATCTTTTAAAAAATCCTCAGAATCTTTTGAATTACCTTAAAATATTTTTAATCCTTTGTGACCTATTTGAAAATTTTTTAAACTCTTGAAAATTCCATGAAATTGAAAAAAATATCCTAAAATCTTTGAAATTTTTTTATCTTTTAGAATCCCTTCAAACAATTTAAATATTTTAAAAATGCCTTGGACTCTTTTAAAATACCCTAAAATACTTTTAATAATTTTCTACAAAAATAGTTGAATTTTCAACAAAAAAGTGACTAACAAAATTGTTGAAGTTCCTAAAAAGTAGATTAATTTTTCTCCACACTAATTGAATTTTCAAACAAAATACATGAATATACAACTAAAAAAAATTAATTTTTAACAAAAAATGGAATAGTGCATTTTGAAACAAATACTTAAAATTTCCACTAAAAAATGTAAATTTCCAACAAAAAATGGGGACCCAAAATAAAATAGTTACATTTTCAGTAAAAAAATTAATTTTCAACATAAAAAAAAAATAATTTTCAGCAAAATAGTTAAAGTTTCAACCAAAGAAATTAATTTTAAACTGAATTAATGAATCTTCAATAAAAAAATGAATTTTAAATAAAGTAGTTCAAATTTTACCCAAGTATTTCAACTAAAAAAGATTTTTATTTTTAATCAAAAAATATTTTAACTTTCAATCACAAACATTTGTATATAACCAAAAAAGAAGAATTTTCAAATAAATTTTCAACAAAAAAATATTTCAATTTTCAACAAACAGATGTACCTTAAACTAAAATAATGAATCTTTAATAAAGAAAAATTAAAATTTTAAATAAAAAATAATTGAATTTAACCAAAAAAGAGTAATTTTCAACAAAATTGATGAAATTTCAAAACAAAAAAAAAAATTTCAGTTGAAAATTTGTTTTAAAACAAACCAAAAAACGAATTTTCACCAAAATAGTAAAATTTTCAGTTAAAAAATTAATTTTCAACCAAAGAGAGACCTAAGAGGATATACAGATCTTCTCTAAGAGGAAACACAGATTTAGGTAGGACTTAGAGCTCTAGAAAGGATCTAGAGAAGATATGTAGATCATCCAGAGGATATAGAGATCTTGTCTAGGAGGAGTTAGAGTTCAAGAGAGGATTTAGAGGATCTATAGAGGTTATAGAGGTCATCCAGGAGGATCTAGAGATTTATAGAATATAGAGTATAGATATCATCCAGGGGAATCTAGTTATCTAAAAGATATAGAGATCTTCTGTAGGAGGACTTAGAGCTCTAGATTGGATGTAGAGATCATCCAGGAGGATCTGGTGGTCTAGAATATATAAAGATCTTCTCTAGATGGGACCTAGAGCTCTAAAGAGGATCTAGAATGATCTAGAGTATCTAGAAGGGGTCTTCCAGGAGGATCTAGTTATCTAGAAGATATAGATATCTTCTCTAGGAGGACTTAGAGCTCTAGAGAGGATCTAGAGATCATCCAGGAGGATCTGGTACTCTAGAAAATATAAAGAACTTCTCTAGATAGGACCTAGAGCTCTAAAGAGGATCTAGAATGATCTAGAGTATCTAGAAGGGGTCTTCCAAGAGGATCTAGTGATCTAGAGGACGTAGAGATCTTCTCTAGATAGGACTTAGAGCTCTAGAAAGGATCTAGAATAATCTAGAGTATCTAGAGGGGGTCTTCCAGGAGGATCTAGTTATCTAGACAATAAAGAGATCTTCTCTAGGAGGACTTAGAGCTCTAGGAAGGATCTAGAAATCATCCAGGAGGATCTGGTGATCTACAAAATACAAATATCTTCTCTAGATTGGACCTAGAGCTCTAAAGAGGATCTAGAAGGATCTAGAGGATCCAGAGAGGGTCATCCTGGAGGATGTAGTGATCTAGACATCTTCTCTAGGCGACTTACAGCTCTAGAGAGGATCTGGATAGGATCTAGAGAGGGTACAGAGATCATCCAGGAGGATCTAGTGATCTATAGGCTATAAGGATCTTTTATATCAGGACTTAGAGTTCTAGAGAGGATCTAGATGATTTAGAGAAGATCTAGAAGGATTTAGAGAAGATCTAGAAGGATTTAGAGAATCTAGAGGACCTAGAGAGGGTCATCCTGGAGGATATAGTGATCCAGAGATGATCTAGAGGATCTAGAGAGGGTACAGAAATCATCTAGTAGGATCTAGCCATCTAGAGGCTATAGAGATCTTCTCTTTGAGGACCTAGAGCTCTAGAGATGATCTGGGGATTATCTAGAAGGATCTAGAGGATCTAGAGAGGATCATCCTGGAGGATATTGTGATTTAGAGTGTATAGTAATCTTCTTCAGAAGGACTTAGAGCTCCAGATGGGGTCCAGAATGGATCTAGAGGGATTTAGGGAGGATCTAGAGGATCTATAGAGGGTCACCCAGGAGGATATATGTTCCAGAGGATCCAGAGATCTTCTTTAGGAGGACATTAAAGATCTGAAAATCTAGAGGATCTATGTATAGAGAGTCATCCTGGAAGATCTATTGACCTAGAGACTATAGGGATCTTCTCTATCAAGACTTAAAGCTCTAGAGAGGGTACAGAGATCATCCAGGAGGATCTAGTGATCTATAGGTTTAATTTTTTAAACTAGCGTAATAAATAAGCAATAGCTAATCATTTTAACCAAATGTTTTTCTTTTTCGTGAATATTTTTGTCTGAAATAAAATAGATATTTGAAATATTCTTCAAATTTTCTACACGGATCATATTAAATATAAATTTCCCTTGAAGCACTAACTGCAAGCTTTATTGTTTGAATTGATATTTATTAATTATTACTAACTAAAAAGTCAAAGAAAAAAATGAAAATTTCACAAAAACCTGCAGCTCCCTAGCATTATTTTTTAAGTGAATTGTTATAAACAATAATAAATTGTTCGAACAATTATGTTTTTAACTTAAATTTATTATTAGCAAACTCTAATTGAAAAGTGGACCAAAAGTGCAACATTCTAGCATTGTTTTTAGAGCATATGAATATAAATGATATTAAATTATTTTAACAATTATTTCTGTTAAATGAAATTGATTATTGCCTCAATCTAACTGGAAAGTTGAAAATCCATTGAAAAATTCGGAAAAATCTCTGACTTTCTAACTCTATTCAAATAGGACATTGCTAAAAACAGTAATAAATTCTTTCAAAAATGTATGTAAACAGTCGAAAAATAGTAGTTAACCAGTATAAAGTAGCAGTTTATACATTAGAAATCATTTTTATTTAAAAAGTCGCGAAAAATCATAATCAACGCCGAAAACTAGCAAAACCCATTTTTTGACTTATAGTGTTTTCTGGGACCCTATTAAATTAAACAGACTTGCTTTTATACAAAAATCAAGTAAGTTTAAGAGATATTTAGAACTTTTGAAAAAACTTAAAAATAATTTGAAACTTGTAAAGATTTCAAATAAAAAAAAAAATTCTGATGTTGATTTTTGAACATATCGAGAAAACAAGCTTTTTCAGAATTTCAAAATCATAGAGAAACTATTTTGTCAGACATCTGATTTTTGGCACGACAACTACTTTAACTTCTGTTAAAGAAGCGTTATCTTTAATTTAAAACAAATATTTTTCTGAGTGATTCTGGAATTCTTAATCATTCTGATGAAGATCTATAATTAAATATTCTTCAATTTTTAATGTGTGTAATTTAGATATAAATATAATTTTTAATGTTTTTCCCTAATAGATCAGTTTTTAAGATTAATAATAATTGAAAGTTTTCAATTTGAAAGATTTGGAAATCAAAATTCTTGAATTTAGATGATTTTAAAGGTCAAAAGTCAAGAATTTTTAATTCAAAAATTTCAGATTGAAAAAATTTGAATTATAATTACAGAATTTGTAACTGTAAATTTAAACTCTTCAATTTCTAAGATTTAAAATTTAAAACTTTTACATTTTTGAACAGTTACAATAGAAAATTCTTAAACTTTTAAAATATAGAATTTAAAATTATTCAACTTTGAAGATTCATTATTTTTGGAATGTTTATAGTATAAAATGATATAGTTTTAAATACGTATAAATATAAATCATAACAAAAGAATTTATAAATCATTCTTAAATTTGGATGATTTTGAAGATAAAGAATCAACAGTTCTCAATTCTAAATTTTTCAGGTTCAAGAAATTTTAAATGTAAATCATCATTGTAAATTTTAGAAATTAAATCTTCCAAATTCTTTTTCGACAATTTTCGAAACCTTTCGAAGTATTTTCAATTTTTTTCAATTTTATCTTAAAATTAATTTTTCAAAATTAAATATTTAAATTTTCCCAGGAAAATTAACATAACTTTTTTATTCTCTTGAAATGTTCAAAAATTCTTAAAAACCTTCTTTTTTCAAAATCTTTCAAAATCTACATTTTTTTGAAATGTCTTGAAATCGTTTCAGGTTTTAATTATTTTTGAAATTTCTTCCAAACTTCTCAATATCTTTTTAAATAAGTAGAATTTTTCCTAAATTTTTTTTTAATCCTGCAAAATAAAAACAATTTCTCAACAATCTTTCAGATTCTTGAATATAATTTTGGATATCTTTTAGATTATTCTATTTAAATAATTTTTGAAAAAACAAAACATTATTTCAAGTTTCCTATGAATCTTTAGAAACTTTTTTCTTCGAAATCTTTAAAAATCAATTTTATTTCAAATTTTATAAAATCTTTGCAATACTTCTCAAAATTCCCATAACTAACACGAATTTTTTCTAAAATTTTTTAATGTTGCAAAATTGCAAAATTTTGCTTTAAAATTTTCTACATTATTTTTCGGAATTTTAGAAAATCATTTTATATCCTGCAAAATAAAAACATTTTACCAAAAAATCTTCCTGATTATTGTTCGTCAGTTTTCGAAGTCTTATTTAATCTTTTCAAATTCTCTCATAAAATTAATTTACCAAATAAAACATTATTTAAATCTTCCGAGGAATTTTAAACAGATTTTTTTATTCTCTTGGAACCCTTCAAAAGCTTGAAAAACCTTTTTCTTAATTTAAAATTCTTAATTTTTTCTTAATTTTCATAAAATTGTTTCGATTTTTGAATTTTTTTTGAAATCTTGTCAAATACAATTTTTTTTTAAGTTTGAATTTTATCTTAAAATTAATTTTTCAACAAAAAAATAATTTTTTGGAAAATTAAAAAAATTTGTAATCTTTGCAAAATTCAAAATTTTTGCTTTCAAATCTTCTACATTCTTTTTCGAAATCATTTTTTTAAATTTGCCCCAACCTTCCTAATATCTTTTAAGGTGATTCGAATTTTGCATAATTTTTTTTGACTGAAAAATTTTAAAAATTGCTTTCAAAACCTTCCAGATTCTTTATCGACAATTTGGAAAATCTTTTGAAATCTTTAAAAATCTACATTTTGTTTAAAATTGTTCGAAATCGTTCCAAAGTTCAAATTATTTTTGCAACTTTTTGAAAACTTTTCAATATCTTTTAAAATGAGTAGAATTTTTCCTTAACAAAATTTAAATTATGCAAAATGAAAAAATTGTCGTAAAATCTTCCACATACTGTTCTGACAATTTTGGAAATCTTTCGCAATTTTTTGAAATCTTGTTCAATTTTATCTGGAAAAGTTGTCCATTCTCTTGAAATCTTTGATTCTCAAAAATATTCTAAATTTTTTTTTTAATCTTTAAAAATCGATTTTTTTTTAATTTAATGAAATCGACATTTTGTTTGAAATTTTATGAAATCTTTGCGAAACTTCTTAATATTTCTTAAACTAACACGAATTTTTTGTAAAATGTTGTAAACGTCTCAGAAAAATTAGACTTATAAGTTGATAACGTTCAAAATGTTTCAAGTTTCAATTTCAGAATAGTCTTCGGATCTCGATTGGCAAGGATCCAAAGCGAATCATATCCAGAGAATCTTATCCAATTACCAAAAAAAATTTGTGGCTCAATTCTCACAATTTATTTCTTATGATAATTGAGAATCTAATTAATTTTGAATAATGGCCTTGCAGTTCATATGAAGATGAAAAATATCCCATTTTTCAATAAAGTATATGAACATTTGAGAAAAATGAAATTTCCTGAGAAAAAGTGGACTTATAAGTTGATAACATTCAAAATGTTTCGAGTTTTAATATCAGAACAGTCTTAAGATCTCTATTGGCATGGATCCAAAGCGAATCACATCCAGAGAATCACATCCAAGTACAAAAAAAATTCTTGGCCCAATTCTGACGATTAATTTCTTATGATAATTAGGAATCTGATTAATTTTTAATAATGGCCTGCATTGTGGTGCATTAGGGTTGTCAAAAATTTGAAATTTTTCATTCAAAAGGACAAATTTTGAACAAAACAGTTGAATTTTCGGTAAAAAAATACGACTTTGTCAAAGTTCGTTTGAAAATTGAACTATTTCATTGAAAACTCGTTTCTTTTTTAGTTGAAAAGTATCTTTTTCTTAAACTAAAAATTGAACAATTACATTTCTAGTTCAAAATGTATCTTTTCAACTATTTGGTTAAAATATTTTCTTTTTTAGTTGAAAATGCATGTGTTCTGTTAAAAATGTGTGCTTATTGGTAGAAACTTAACCTTTTTTGTTAGAAATTCATCATTCTCGTTAAAAATTTATTTCTTTAGTTGAAAATTTAACTATTTTGTTGAAAAATTTTTTTGGATTGTATGCAACTGTGTTTGATTCAAATTGAAATATTTTTCGGTTGAAATATCATCCATTACAGTTTTTGATAACATTTCATATTTTTTATTCAAAAATTCAATTACCTTGATGAAAGTTGAACTACTTTGTTGAAAAATTTTTTTTTTCAAGACTCATAACTTTAGTTGAAAATTCATCTTTAGAGTGTATTTTGTACCCATTTTTTTTTAACAAAAAATATATATATCTATCCCATTCTTTGTTTAAAATTTATATCTTCGATTAAAAATTGATCTTTTCTATTTGAAAATTCAACTATTTGGTTGAAAACTCGTGTACTTTGTTCAGAATTCAACTATTTTGCTTAAAATTCATGTTTTTTGGTTGAATTCGACTGTTTTAATTTCATATTGGAAAGTTTTTGGTTGAAATATCAAATATTACAGTTTTGTTGAGAATTTATCTTTGCGGAGAAAAAATTCAACTGCATTGTAGAAAATTCGTCTTTTTAGCTTGAAAATTTAAATATTTTGGTAGAAAATTAAATTATACATTTGAAAATTACCTTTTTTGTTAAAATTCTTAATTTCGGGTTGAAAATTCAATTGTTTTTCAGAAAATACGTCTCCTTTGTTTCAAAAAGGCATCTTTTTGTAAATATAATCTTTTTTGGTAAAAAATGCAACAGTTTCGTTGAAAATTCATCACAGAAATATTTTCAATAGTAACCTGAACAAAGCACGTCTGTATCATATAGCATTTCACCTTTGTTGTTTCTCATGCTGACAAGTTCTGTACTTTTACTTTTGTTCATCTCTTCCAATGTTATTTTCATGGTTCCTTGAAAGTCGTTTTGTAATTTCTTTTCTTTTTCTGTTCTGATTTTATCTTTACTGACTTCATTGATATAAAGCAAAACATATGAAGAAGTCAAATCTGAATGAAATTCTGTACGCACATCGGATAGAAATACTATGCAACTGCATCACGCAAACTTTGCGGAACAAAGTACATGAACAGTTTCTACAAAATTGTACCCAATTCAGCTAAACGAATCTTACAAATGAAAGTAAATCAGCATATTTGTTAGAACTTTCTATCAAAATCTAGATCTTCAGAAATCGTACATTCTGTTAGGCAAATCTTCTCAATTATCGGTGCTCTCGGAGGCGCGAAGCTTTCACTAGTTAATAGCTTGAAAAGCATCCCTGCATTTTAGCGTAATGCCAAGACACTTGTGCGGAAAATGACAACTCATATCAGCTGCGGCCCGGCAAAACTTTTGTTTAGGGTCGTTTCGAGTTACATTCAATAGTAACGATTCTGTTACACGTGGTCATATAATTTTTTGAAGAACTATATTAATAAATACAAAAAAAACGAGCAAGGAGCGCGAGTATTGTAAGTAGAATGGCTTCCTCCAGGCCGATAGGGCCTCAAGTAAATTAATTTTCTATTCAATCTAAAATCGAAACAAACTTGCAAATCTTTTCAAGAGTAGAGATTACGGTATTTCAGAAATGTCTTGCAAGTAGTCTTTTGTATATGCATTATATTGTGAACTAAGCCAAGCACGGGTGTCGCACTCAGCTTACACGCGCACTAGGTGCGCTCAAGCATGTGAGCCGTGCACAATAAGACTGTCAGTACACACCGGAAAAAGTTTTTTTTGTTTTTGATGTAATTATTAATCTAAGAACGCTAAGGATGCCTTCCGTAGCACACCCTTTGATGTCCAGTGCACTACTGGCTAAAGTTTAAAGTAAAAATGGTATTGCATGTCTCAACAAGCTTAAATTACATACTTAAAAGAAATGTAATCCTCCGTTTCTTCTTGCAGAGTTAGGTTTACAATTTGAATGTTTACCTAATGGTCAGCCTATTCCTGGCATTCCTCGTAGCGACGCATCTTTGTCTTCTGACCGACAACATTCTCCTGCCGAATTTCCTCTTCATTCCAGGTTCAGGTCTCATCCTGTCATGTACACAGCACCACCCAATATGGTTGCCTGATCCGACGGAAGTGAATGTGAGCCTAACCAACTTAAATATATTCGGGTTACTTCCTTTAGATATCCAAACCGGCTGTACGTGCTTCGAAGATACACTTTTCCGACAGAAAAACTATTTAAAATACTCGCAGGAAGGAGTCGCTTTAGATCTATTCCAACAGCAGAACATATTGTATTATCATCAATCGATGGTGACGTCGTTGCTATATTAGCGCATAGTGATGTTCTTGCTGAAATATATAAAAGTTAAAATCAGAAAACACGCCGGGCGAAAATAAATATGGAAAGCGGTGCGACTGCCCAATTGACCAAAGATGAAATTATTGAAATTCCATGCTGTCGCGTTAAAATCGTGGTTGTATTGCCCTACTACATCAAACGCAACAGCTGTCCTAAATTTCTTTCCGTGTACCTTTTTTGTAGGGCTGTGATTTTAACCTTATAGATTTTGAGCATGGATTTCGCAACAATAAATATCCTTTTATTTGAATCAAATAGTAAAAGTTTATCTTTCTTGACTTGTTTTATAAAATACCGTATTTGGAAATGAAACCAATCCCTTGCAAGCGGCGTTTGTTCAGATTCTTCTGCAGAAATGCAATTTCTAATCAACTTTACTCTTTTTCTACTTAATTCTTTTATTAGCATAGAAACCGACAGTTTTTTTAGGGCATAGTGATCTCTTCATCCTTGTTTGCTGTTTGAAACATAAAATAGACGGAAATCAGAAAAAGGATTTCAATTCTTGTGTTTACACACGTTGTTATCTTGGATGATTTTGAAGGCGTCAGGGATATTAAACCTAGCATATAGAGGAAATGTCGAGGTGAGAGTTTCACAATCTTTCGCGTTCAACTCTAATATTTTTCAAGATTGAGTCAAAAGCCCCATTTGGTAGTCGTAAAATTTAGTAGAAATAGCCGTCGAAATTATTCAATATCAGTTCACTATTTTCTTTCTTGGTCATTGTGACAGTTAGAAAAAATGAAGATAATTCCTTCTGTTCTATTCCTCACGTTCGCGGGGTTCCTTCCTAAGGATTGTAAGTGTAATGTAATATTACAATTAATATATTTTTTTTAATAATTCATAGGTGTGTAGTTTACGGTGTGTTTACTTGAAAGCGCTCAATTTGAGTTTTTTATTTATAAAGATTTCAAACTTCACTATAAACATTAATTCTGTTCTTCTGGACTGATATTTGAAGGCTTAACAAAATAACGCTGCCTTTAATTAAAATTTTCCTTATTTGAATCCGGTTTATTTTGACTGCTTGAAATATATACTTTATAATGAAGCAAACATTAAAAAATGTAGCAAAAGTTCAAACATCAAAATATTAAACCTATGAGAATCCAAACACTCAAAAATGAGAAAATCTCCAATCAAGTGTGGAACGACCCTCGGTATAGGTATTACTGATTTTTGGAGGAGAATATATCACGTTGGACGTTTGTTTATGAAATTTAAGAAGAACAAGAATTTTGTACTTTGAGATAATTTTGTACGTGGAGATCTCTCAAATTTCCTTGACATAAATTGAAGATAAGATTTCAAGGAATGCATCCTTCATTAACCACATCTTTTGTTGTTATTCCAAATCTGAATTAAAAATTTCTTTGAAGAATCCCCGTTCTTGAATGAAATGGTAAATCTTTTAGCAAACTCCTTCTTTCAGATCTTGATTATAATTTTTTGTAATTCTTTTTTTTATATAATTTTTTCTACAATTTCACTAAGCCATATCACGAGTTAGAGTCGAAGTAGAGAATTCGAAAAATTTTTGTTTGATGAAAATTGTTAAACATTCAAGATTACTAGTGTACAAAAAGTTGCTCAATGTCCATTTTTTTACAAAATAAGGTGATGCGATGTACCGTCTTAATCTGTTGGGAAAACCTGCATTGTACCCAGAAATTTCCGGCAAGATTGAGGTGACAGTGTGTGATTTGCTTTCCTTAAGTTTCGAGCAAGTGCCCTAACTTTTGGAGTGAATTTTTTATTTGATGTTATGTTGCTAATCACGCACTGAATATTTGATGCATGCCGTCTCGCCGTTTCAATTTTAAACTGAAGCTGTGCAATAGGCTCGCGGGTCTTACTGAGGCATACTGAAGTATCGTTACTTCTATTTTTGCTAAGTAGAGACACCGCCTTCTCGTAAACTACACATTTCAGATTCCAGAGATTCACATCTTCGGGGAGCAAATGGGGGAGAGCATTGTTAGCTTCAGATAATTTGTCCATCCTGAGTAAGACTTTTTGGTGGATACCCTGTTAGAAATTTCTATAGCGATTTTACCATAGATGTAATGGAAGCAATATGCATATACGTGTAGTAAATTCAATATATATCATCTTGAAGAATTAATATACATGTATAGTGAAACACAGTGCGTGAAAGTTGAAAGTTCTTTGAGGCACTCAAATCTGGTCCAATATTTAAAACTAAAGTAATAACCTAAAATTCATCGATTAAATTCTTATTTATAATCAAAGTGCAATGTACGCGTGAAATTTTCTTCAAAATTCACTGTAAATGTTGAAATTTTAACGCGAGTACCGCTGCTTTTAGGTTAGGTGTCTTAATAATTCGCTTAATTGAACTTTTCCCATTAAAATCCAGTATGATTAATGTTGAACAAGAAAAAAATATTATTCTTCGTCATTTAGAATTGAAAATCACTGCCATAATTATTTTTAATTTGTTGAAAGTGAAATTACCTGACTTTTCTGAAAGTTGATCAATATACATGTATGTGAAATTTAATATACAGCCTCGTAATTAATATTTCATAGACCGAGATTTTAGATTTAACATACAAATGTATAGTAAATCTCTATTAAAATTACAAACATTTTTAACAGTGTAGATCTCCTGATTCTTATGTTGACTTTATCGGCTATCTGTGAAGGTGGTCTTGCTGGAACGGTTGTCATGTTCGCTGGAGGATGATGTTCTTCTTCTTGCCGATAAATAGCTTCATATTCGTTTTTGCGCAAAAAGGATACCTGATCTCTTAAATACTGGGATGGTTTTATGAGCATATTCTGGGTGTATATTGACTCAACGTTCATGTAACCTCTGCATGAATCCTCTTCGCGCCGGTGAACTTCTTTGCCAACAGGTAAGGCTATCCCTCCGGAGTTGGTCATTTAATCACTTAAATCTATGTTCTCGCGTTTTTCCAGGGCCATTGCCTGGTCGTCGCCTTGGTTCGGTCCTATTGGCACTCTCAACTAAACCATGGCTTCATCCGAGAGAGGCCTATTGTGAGTGTCACTACGTGATACTGGTGACGTAACCACATAATTCGTTGCGTTGGGAAGTTAGACCAATGCAACGTGGCTGACTGCAAGAGCCGTAGCTCTCGGGCGATGGGGTCGCCACATCCCTACGCCATTTTATTATCATTAATTATTTAATTAAATTATTAATTAGTTACCACCCATTATTGATTATTTATTAAATTATTATTATTATTAATACAGCCGGTTTTCAAACTATGAATATATGACTTATGCGTAGTACGTCAGGCCTAGGGGGGGGGGGGAGTAGCCAAATTGTGACAGTCTGTGACAGAGAACATTGACACCCCATTGACACAATGTGACAATGGGGAGGGGGGGGGGCGTAAAAAATTCGCCAAAAAACTGTGACATCCTCTATGGAAGCTCCCATTATAAAATATCCGAACTAGAAAATTCCTGAATTTAAACAGTCAAAAAATTGTTCATCAAATATTATTTATTCATAACAAATACAATAAAAAAAACTTTATCAAATAATTTTTTCAATGTTGAAAGTTTAAAAAAAATATTGTTTGAATTTTAAATAACAATAATTAAAAATTATATATATTTCTGGATGAAAAAATTTGTTTGAAAGTGTACGTAGTATTTTTAAGAAAATACGAAAAAAGTTCTTAAAAATCGAATTTTGAATTTAAAAAAATGAATACATTTCGATGTAAATCGGTACCGAATTGAATCCTGCAAAGTTTGTTCGAAAAATGTTAGCAGGTTCGAAAAAAATTAGGGAGAAATTTTTTTTTCTTTTGAAGCGCACGTGCTTTTTAATTTATTTTTTTATGCAATTTATATAGAATTACTGTTCTTTTAAATTGAAACAATAATTTAAACAAAATTTTATATTAAACAAATTCTTTCATCGAATAAATTTGATTATTGTATTTTTAATAAATAAATAATATTTATTGAAATACATTTTTTTTGGTTTAAATTAGGAAATTCCATAATTCGGAAATTTTTTACTTTGGATATTTTCTGTCTGGAATTTTCCAATTCGACAATATTATAAACTGTTCGGAAATTGTATTCTTTGGTAATTTTCAATTTTCCAATTCGTCGACAATTTTTATGCATATATTATACAAATAATACATCGACAATTTTATGATCTCCGGAATTTTATTATTCGGAAATTTTCCAATTCTGCAATTTAATAGTGTCGGAGATTTCATTTTTCGGGATTTTTCGGTCATCCACTCATCCCTTTCGGAATTTTTTTAGTCTTCTCATACTTTTATACCTTGTCTTAAAATTATGTAATTTTTCAAAATAAAAGGTCAACATTTATTGTCGAAATCATCAAAAATATTAATTTACTTTTAAATTATTTGAGATCTTTTCAAATTATTTAAAAAATTTTTTTCGGAACTTTTAAATATCTTTTAAAATGATTCCGATTTTTCCTAAAATTTTTGTAAAATCCTGCAAAAAATGGCCTCAAAAGCTTCCAGATTTTCTTTCCAATTTTGTAAATCTTTTGAAATGTTTTGAAATATTTTTAAAAATTGTCTCAAAGTTGTGTACTTTTTGGAAATAAAAAATCATTTTAATTCTTCCCAAATTACAAATGTAAACAATTGATTTACCGTTTTTTTTAAAAACTAATATATGTTAGAAGGAGGTTTCATGAAGATTTAAAAACAATTTCAGGATTTTTGTCCTCTTAGTTTGAGAATGAGAGGTATGCAAAGTTTGAAAATTTTGAATTATTCGAAAAATGAAACAAGCGCGTGGTAGCTATCCGGCAACGCTGTCGGAGCGCCTAGCGGGTCTAGCGCATGCGCAACATCTTTCAATTTTTTTGTGAGAAACTTTCTTTTTCATAAATTAACCTGATGGTTCTGATGTTTAATTATCCAAAGAGCGTTAAGATAAATGTATATTACGTGGCCTATTTTATACACCTAACTCTTTCCAATTGTACAATGTAGAAGCTCATAATCATCACAGAAAAAAAAAAAATGTAATCTTTACAGCGATTTCAGAGTAATCTTTACCTACAACAAAAATTACTTTCAAGTCATAAGTTTCACTTACCATATGGGAAATAGTTATTATGTCAGCGCCCATAGTTAATTTTTCTTGACTAGCGATTGCTTCAAATTGATAAATCTTAGAGTTAGTAGTGTAAAAGAAACTTCATAAATGTTAATTTTTTGTTAAGAAATTAGATGGATGTGGATTTCGCAATCTTATTCGAGACCAGATTGTTCTAACAATGGTGGAAAACTCTACTTTTCATGGGATTCTCTCGAAACGCGACGCATTAGAAATACCCACCTGGCTGTGCCATGGGCAAATGGAGCCTCAATGAAAATTTCTTTTTTTAAGATCCAAGAAGCGATAAAATGAATGTAAATGGCTAATTTTATATAGCTGACTCTTTCCAAGTGTACGATGTAGAAGCGCATCATCATAGAAGTGGAAGCGAACGATATAATTTCCCAGGCGATTTGCCACAAAACAACCATGTTTATGTAAATTTTCGTTTAGGCAGTGTGTATAGTTCACCTATACGTTACTACTCGTTAGCCTAAAAAACTTATTTTGTCAGTTATATACATTCATAATTTACTTTTGCTGAATAAAACAAATTGCTTTTGGACTAGTTTGGACCCGGATAAACCTCCATGACCGCTCATATGACCAGCTGAAAATTCCTATACAGGAACCTTGGAGGACCCTGGACATGTTCCTGGACATGATTCCTGTACAGAAACACGTGTAGGGTTCTTTGCAGGAAGCCGTCCTGACAACTCATGTCGCTTAGAGCTATGAAGTTGCTTTCCTTTCATTCCCTTGAAGCAGAATAATTCCTATGCAGGTTCACGTATAGGATCCTGAAAAAGTTCCTGTACATGAAACCGCGTTTCAAATCACGCTCTGAAGGAACCTGTGCAGGAATATTTGAAGGTTAGCTTGCATACAGGTTATTTTGCAGTATCATTTACAGATACCTTCACCTGATTACTGTACAATATTATTAGCACAGGTTCGTGTCCAGAAATATGTCCAGGATCCTCCAAAGTTCCTGTACAGAAATTTGCAACTGGGTGGCGCTCTCAAGATGACCAATATGACGCTGAGTAGAAGTGAAAAGTTTTTGTATCCTTATCCTGCAAAGCAACCTGTATGCAAGCTAAACTTTAAATGATTTTGCACAGGTTGTTGCACAGAGTGATTCAAAACGCGGGTTCATGTACAGAAACTTGTTCAGGATTCCATGCGTGAACCTGCTCATCCGCAAGGGTTCGCTAGTGGCTTGGATATCTCGATAGTAAGTTTGATCTTTAAGGGAATAAAGGAAATAAGTTTTCTCGACGGCTTTCTGTGAAGCCTTAAAAAAAACCTGTGCAGATTCGTGTGCAGGATCGTGTCCAGGAACATGTCCAGGGTCCTCCGAGGTTCCTGTATAAGAATTTTCATCTGGGCACACTAACTAATTCCAGAAAAAATTAAAACGTATGTCTATATAATTTTGAAAATTGAATTCGTATAATCATTTCACAACATCAAGAACATTGACAGAAATTACGTAATTATAATAGAGGAATTTTAAATATAATTAAACTTTTATTATATAAATGATAGTCAATATGCAATTAGATAACCATGAAGTAAATAATCAATTTATGTACTTGATTGAAACAAATTAACATTCAATCTTTATGTGACTTATTATTATAAAAAAAATATAATCGGCTAATAATTGAATAATTTTTTCAGAACATGAAAAGCATTGAATAATTATCTTCATTGAAGCATTCAAATAATTTTTAACTTATATTTTTCTTTCAATTTGAATTATTAATAACCTTTTGAACTGATCAGAAAAAAAAATTAAGACGTATGTACACATAAGTTTGAAAACTTAATAGAGATACGCATTTCACAAGATCAAAAACATTTTAAAAAATATGTAACTGGAAGACGGGTATTTCAAATATGAATAAACTTCTATTATAGAAATTATAACCAATATTCAATTGCATAACTTAAAAATAAATAATCGATTCATGTGACTTAGTGGAGAAAAATTAAAATTCAATCTTTATGTACTTCAATATTGTGAAAAAAATTAATCAGCTAATAATTAATCAATCAGTTCACATAATAACAAGCATCAAACAATTATTTTCATTGGAACATTCAAATAATGTTTACACTGTATGTATTTTTTTCGTTTGAAATTGCATTTCTATACATTTAATTTATTAATTACCTTCAAAAATAAGTCCAGAAAAAACTAAAATATATGTACTATAACCTGCATTTTGCCGATTATTTTTATTTCATTACTTTGACTCTTAAATTTTGACTCTATTCTGGACTCAGAATGAGTCCATGAATTGCCTGAAGGGCGCCAGATAGTTTTCCTACATTAAAACTATCAAAAGGTACATTAGATGGATTTTATTTCGGATTTTACTTTCACTTTAATTTAATTTATCACTATACTAGCTCGCCGGATAGTTCCAGTAGAGTGGGCCGGTAAGGACTAACGCAGAGGGTTAGAATAAGTTGAAATCACACAGTTAGGTTATTCATTGTAAATATAATTGGCTCAATAATTAATTGACAGTGTTTTTTCACAACGAGTGAGCCTTCGCCCCACTCGAACGAGATTTACACTATGACAACGCCGACCAAGAATTTACACGCGAATTCAACTAAGAATAAGGGCGACATGCGTCGAAAAGAATGACCTTGCCCGAGGTCAGCAACCAACAAATTTCAACGGCGTGTGCCTACCATTTCGGCACACGACGTTGAAACGGAAATAAAAAAACTAATAAGTTACATGGACGAAAGGTAAAGGAACCCACCTGGCAGAATCCTTCCTCCGCGAGCCCGTCCTCTCATCATGGCTGGTACAGTTCAATATTTTTGTTTTTAATTCTTTAGTTGGCTCTCAGCCCAATCAGCTGGCAGTTACGTTTTTGATGTGCTCACATCGAGTCTAGGATCACGAATGACATTTCGTAGAGTGGCTTCTCCGTTCTCCCTCTCATAGGAGTCGGAGCGCCACTCGTGTCTAGAGCTACACTGAATTTTCAATCCGAATGAATCCAAGTTCGGATTGAATTGGATTCATTCGGATTGAAAATCGTTTTAGGTCAATCCGAATTCGGTGAAAGATTTTAAGGCAATTTTTTAATATTTCGAATGATTTTTCAAAATGTTGTGAAAAATTCGATACAGCTAAAAACATTTTTAAGAATTTAAGAGAGTTTGAATAGATTTTAAATCTTTTAAAACTTTGAAGCATTACCGAAAATTTTCAAAATATTTTTTATTTCTTGCAAACTTCTAAAAGTCCTAAATATATTTTAAGAAGGCTCGATTTTTTTTTATATTTTGTAAAATCCTATAAAATAAATTATTTTTTTTAATCTTCTACATTTTTTTGCACACATCGGAAATATTCAAAAATATTTTCTAATTTGCTTGAAATTCTTAGGAAAATTTGGAAGATTTTTAGACAATTTATTTTATATTTTGAATAATTTTTCAAAAATTCAAGAAAAAATCAAGTCAGCTTAAAATATTTGTAGGAATTTAAGAGGTTTTGAAAAGATATAAAATATTTCATAACTTAGAAGCATTTCCGAAAATTATTAAATATTTTGTCCGAATTTCTAAAAGTCCTAAATATATTTTAAAAAGGCTCAAATTTTTCCTAATATTTTTTAAAGACCTGTAAAATAACATTTTTGTTTAATCTTCTTGATTCGTTTTTGACAAATCTGAAATATTCAAAAATCTTTTCCAATTTTCTGAAGAATATTATAATATTTATATTTATATAAGTTTAAAAACAAACTGATAATACTTATTTTCTTGTAAGTAATTTCAATATTTGTGTGACTAACAAAATATTTAAAAAGCATTCAGTGTTACATCAAAATATTCTTTTATTTATTTCTATACAGTACTTCATCTTAAAACACCTTTTTTTTATTTAGAAAACGTCTATTATGTTTTTAAACATAATACAAAAAATGTTACGTAACTGCGGATAGGGGGTCCGAAGGAAATGTTACGGTCTGTTACATGGGGGAGGGGAGGGGGTTAAAAAGGTCGAAAATAAAGTCACGTAATATGTAAACGCTCCCTAATCGGATTTCCGAATTCATTTTGAATAAGTTTTTGTTCGGATTTCCAAAGTGAACTTTTGAAATCTCGAACTAAGCTCGTATGTCCATCCGGTTCAATTTGGACATTAATCATCTGCAATTTATTTGGATTTTCAAGTTCATTACTTTTACATTTCTTTCTTTTTTATTGATATTATTTCTTATAGAGGACATTTCCGCCTCGAAGAATGAAGTGGAATGAACGCCTGCAAGAAGGCTGGTCCAACCGCCAGCAAGGACTGTAGATTCTGCTTACGATAAAACGGAAAACGAAGACGAATGTGGCCCGAAAACACAAGCTAAGGTACGTACCATTTATTTCTAAATTGTTTTGAAAATAAGAAACACAACATGGAAAAAAGTGGATCGTTAGAAGAACTCTCTCAACCATTAGCTCTAACTATTTTAAATTGCAGCGCAGCTTTTCGTCGATGAATTTGGTTAAAATTACTATTTTGTGTTCTGGTAAGTTAAACTGACTTTTTAAAAGAGTAGGATGAACAATTTCAGGTTAAGTCCACCGGGCATGAAAATACTTTGTTTTTTGTAAAAATATACAAGAAAAATCGCTGTTTTCGTCGATTTTCCGTCTATTTTGGCGTTTTTTGGAAAAATACGAGCTAATTTGGGTATTTGGACCCCGGATTCGGATTCAGCGACCCCAAAAGCAAAAGACCCTTTTCAGTCATATTTTCAATAGTGATAGAAACTGGTAATTATTTAAACAATTTTTGTGAACAACTGCACATTTTGGCCATTTTTTCATGAATAGGCTTGAGTTTTTTGCGGAATCAATTCGAAATTTCTTGAAAAAGAATCCTTGCTGTCATATTTTGTATAGTGACTTGATATGCACCACGGGGAGGTTGCTCAATCGGTCTTTCCATACCATGTGGCCCTGAAAAGGGACATTTTTAGGTAGGCATTCGTGCTTCACTAAGTAAGAATCGAGTTCACTCGTTAGAGACTGTCATACTCTCAGACGTTTTTGTTTCATGTGGCCCTGAAAAGGGCCGTTTTTAGGAAGGCATTCGTGCTTCAGTGAGCAAGAAACGAGCTCACTTCTTGGACACAGTCATACTCTCAGCCATTTTTGATTCATGTGGCCCTGAAAAGGGCCTTTTTTAGGTAGGAAATCGTCCTTCAGTTTGTAAGAGTCGAGCTCACTCCTTGGAGATTGTCATACTCTCAGCTATTTTTGACAGAGGTTTCATCTATCTAGATCCTACTTTTCTATAACTGCTTATCGAAGGGTCCGAATGGAACAGAAGATGATGAAGAACATCTAGGTTCGTCAATTGTCTATCAGACATTCTGCTGTTATTAGCTCTAACTTTTCTCAAGATCTTATTCTTTCCCTCTTGAGACTCTTCTGAATGCCAACCAATTGGTAGCTCAAACGATTGAATTATATCACTTCCATGAATAAGCAGCTTATGTACTGATGCTTGCATTTTATACCAAGGATAAAGATTTATGCAAAGCTCAGCGGTTTCCAAACAGTAAGTTTTGAGTTTCGCACAATTAACTATCCTTCCGCACGTTATAACTTGTAATATATCGTGGAATCTGGTGATCACATCTTGATCCAAACCGGTTATTTTAGCAACCGATTCAGCTTTTCCCAAAAAGGAACGGGCAACATTTCCGTTATTTCTTGTTCCATAACCCTGCTTCACCACATTAACTTCTAAACCCAGTTTGGATCTTAATTTTATCTGAATACGCTCCTTTCTTGATTTTTTCATTTCTTTTTCTTCCTTTTTTTCTTACGGAAAACTTGTTCAAATCCATATTGTAGGATACATGTAACAAATATTCCAGAACACGAATCCAGGAATGCAACGTCGAGAGACCAAATTTATAGTGTGTCTCATTACATAGCATTTTAGCTACATATGGTAAGTTGTTAACACGTTTTGATCCAACTCTACAAATATTACAGCGAGAAGATGCTTTCTGTCCAGTAAGAATAATACACACCTTTCCATCAATCATCGTACATTTCAAGTCAAAGCTGATATCAAAACTCATTTCACTGACATCAATGGAATAGGTACGAACTTTTTCCAGCAGCTTTATGTGATAGCTGTACTCTTTCTTTACAAGAGAAAAATTGAAAAAACCTTCTTTCGTTCATTACACCTATTTGAAATTGCCGCTCACTTTCTTCAATATGGCGGCGTAGCTTGTATCGTTGCTGATTAGCTGCATTTTTTTTACTTGCGCGTGGCTAGACCTGGTGTGGGTTGGATCATGGTGCAATATGTCAACTGCACAGTGTACCTATGTCAAAGATATTATAAGCCTAGATGCGGCGCGGGGTATAGTTCAAGGAACTAATTGTAGACGGCGCTCCCGGCGAAAATTGCCCAATCCCCCCATGCCTCTCAACCCGTAGATCGCGCCAACCAACTCTCTTGCCCCCGCACTCTTTACCCCGCGAACGAGTCAATCGAATAGCCGATACTCAGTCGGTACATACTACAAAATATAAATTGAAAATTTTATATTAAATATTTTTTTAATTATTATTTTTAATTTTTCGAATACATTTTGCATCAAGGAAATGTATAATATCTTTGTCGAGGCGCATTGCTGGTAACTTAGCTCAGACAAGAACCATTCAAATTGAAAATAAATTACGAATTAAAACATTTTTACATTTATAATAAACGTAAAATATCTACGCTTTGCGAAACATGGTTATTTTGTATTGCTTATTATGTTTATATTATGTTTATTATGTTATTATGTATTTTCCAATTTCTATATTATTATGTATTATAAAATTGTTATAAAAATAGAACTATACTTCCAAGATGTAGGAAAATTGTTCTTTCTGTTTTCAGATGTTAATACGGCAGTTCTAAACCAGATTAGGTTTCGCATTTGCAAAAAAATTAGTCAAATAGAATTTCACAACTATTATAATTGATAAAGCTTACTCAAAATGTTTACGTACGCTTTATGGTAGAAAATTGAAAATACAAATATTATATATATTATTCAAATTATTTTTGAACTTTTGAATATCTTTTAAAATGAGTCTCAATTTTTCGTAAAATTTTTGTAAAATTCTGCAAAAAAAATTGCCTCCAAATCTTCCAGATCTTTTTTTACAACTTTATAAGTCTTTTAAAATGTTTTGAAATATTTTTGAAGCGACTGAAAAATCCCGAGTAATAAAATTCCCAACGCTGTAAACTTCCGGAAATTGAAATTATAAAGTTGCCGAAATCTGAACATTCCGAATTTGAGAAATCCCAAATAATAACATTCTGGACAGTTTATATACAATATTACCGAATTTGAGAATTCCCGAATAATAAAATTCCAGACAAGATATTGTCAAATAATAAAACATACAACCTAGAAAATTCCCGAATATCAACAATTCAGAAAATGTTTTTTTAATAAATACTATTTATTTATTAAAAATACAATAATCAAATATTTGTATAATAGAAAAATGTTTATTATTTAATTTTTTTAAATTATTTTTGAAATTTAAAATAACAATAATTGTACAAAAATTTTATGAAAATAAATAAATTTAAAAACACATGCGCTGCGAACAAAAAAAGTTGTGCAATATTCAATTCAGCACTGATTTATCTCAAAGTTTCTTTTTATTTATTTTTTTTTAAATTAATAATTTGATTTTTGGGTACGTTTTTTTGTCATTTAAAAAAAATACAATGAACATGTTTAAACTTTACTCCTCGAGTCTCAGCAACGTTGAAATTGGAGCACTTCGAAAAAAAATCACTCATCATAAGTGTAAACACTTTCGGAAAATTATCCCTACTGGCTTTAATGTATCCAGGCATACTGATACTCTATGAAAATAAACCCTTTCAGCTAAAAAAAACTTTAATGATTAATTATTTCGATTATTTTCATCAAACTGGCCATGTACTTTCTTCGGTTTTGACGGCGCGTGACGTCACACCATGTGTCTCATGCCATGAGGGAGCCACTTGTTTCGTTAAAAAAGTCGACCTTTCCGATTGATATTTTGTCACATTTAATAAATTATTATCAATTATTAAATAAACCAAATTAAGTTTCAATTTCACATTTAAATTTCTTGGGAGTCAAAGTTTAGAAAAAGCTTAACTATAAGGCAAACCAAATTTTTGTGGATGAACCTATTGTATTTTTTTGACAGCTTCACAACTTAGGACTTGAATATATATATTTTTTCTTTTCAATTTTGGAAAATTGCCTTTCTATAAATTTAGAAACCATTGGTATCAAACTTCATAGAATCGTGACAAGAAAACCAGCTATTTTGGATCAAAATTCAAAAAGTGAGCACATTTTGAAAATTTTGTAGACCACTTTTTTTTTAATTTGAAAATTCTATTCACAGTTATTAGTAGTACACCAAGAGACAAACAATTTATCCAAGCAAAATTTTTCGATTGAATGAAAATTATCAGATTTATAGCATTTAAAATCCCAAAAAACAAACAAAAATTAATATTTTAGGCTGAACAACGCATGATATGAAAAAAAGGCGAGAAAAGAAAAACGTTTCTTTTTGAGAGCCCTACAATATTATCATAACAACTTTTTGAATTTTTTCGAAAATTCAAATTTCGATCGCACACAAAATAATGAAAAATTCCATTTTGCGGTCAAACTATGCAAGATACAAAAAAAGATAAAGATACAAAAATCATGCAACTAAAAAAGATCTACAAATTTGTCATCAGCCACTTTTTGATAGAACGCGTAGTTTTTGTTTTATTCGTGAAAAATAGCACTAAAAATAAACAAATTTAATGTTTTGGAAGACGACACAAGGAAAGAAAAAAAAATAATAGAAAAGCCTTTTCCGTTAAAGATGATGTACAAATTTGTTATTTGTAGTTTTCAGAAAGGGCCAGTATATTTTCAATCGTGAAAAATAAGCATAAAAATAAAAAAATAAAATTTGTTTAAAATGACACAAGAGATGAAAAAAATGAAAAGACAACAGTTTTTCAACCAAAAAAGATCTACAAGTTTGTTATAAACTCTTGCTGTAAAAATACATCAAAAATTAAAAATTGATTTTTTGGAAAAACGACACAAGCTGCAATAAGTTTTTATTTAACAACATTTTTCGCCTAAGTTATATCCACAAATTTGCTTAGAACCACTTTACACTAGAATGCGTATTTACAGTTTAAATCATAAAAAATAACGTTGAAAATATACAAATTAAATTTATGGAGAAACGACACAAGCTGCAACAACATTTTTTGTATAGGATGCATACTTTTTTATAATTATAAAAACAAGACAATGAAAATACGTATGTTTCAATAAAGACGGAGAGATTTGAGAATTCCGCCTTCGGGAAACCCAAACAAAACTTTAAACATTTCGCCAAGTTAGAGTCTCGTAAAAAATATCATTACAATATTTGAGAAAATAGTATTAACTATAATAACGAATCAAGCGCGAAACGTAACAGCATTCGGAGAAATACTCAGCCATTCTTCGACACGCCTGATGCGTTTGAGGCAATTAGAAGAAACTAATTATAGAATATTAAAACACATTGAATGGCTATCTAACGTTTTATTGTTATTCTAATGTTCATCTATTTAATGCAATATACTTTTAAAAATAATAAGAATAGTTATCTTATGTCATATATTTAAAAAGTTTTTAAATTTAAGTTCATGTTTACACAGGTTTCGAAAGTAAGCACTTTTATTTTGCAATTTGGTTACGGAAAAAAGTAAATGGCTAAATTAACTATTTAACATGCATCATTTGAACTCTGAACGCATTTTTTGTGGTATTTAGTAAATATTACGACGTAAAATAGCCGCGTTTACAATTTTTCTTGCACAAGTTACAATTTGAAATAGTAAAATTTATTAAATTACCGAAAGAAAGTGTGTTCAGAGTTCAAATGATGCATGTTAAATGATGAATTCAGCCATTTACTAAAAAATTAACATTGAAATGAAAATTGTGCTTATTGACCCAACGTTTCTGTAACCTCAGCATGTGTCCTCTTCGTGACAGTGAGCTTCCTTGCCAACAGGTAAGGATTTTCCTCCTGAGTTGGTCCGATCATTTAAAATGATGTTCTCGCGTTTTTCCGGGTCCATTGTCTGGCCATGGCCTCGGTTCAAGCCTATTGCAACTCCCAGCTGAACCATGGTCTTCATCCGAGAGAGGCCTATTATGGGTGGCACTGTGCGATACTGGTGACGTAATCGCATAATTCGTTGCATTAAGGAGTTAGCCCTATGAAACGTGGCTGACTGCAAGAACCGGAGCTCTCGGCAGTATCGCGCAGTGACATCCACAATAGGCCTCTTTCGAATACAGGCCTTGGTTCAGTTGGGAGTGGCAATAGCACCGAACAAACGCGAGAATATCGTTTTAAATGGTCGGACCAACTCAGGAGGGACATCCTTACCTGTTGGAAAGGAAGCTCACCGGCGCGAAGAGAATACATGCTGAAGTTATATGAACGTTGGGTCAATATACACCCGAAATATGCCTATACAACGCCTCAGTAATCAAGAGATCAGGTATCCTTTTTACGCCGAAAGGCATATGAAGCTCTTTGTCAAGAAGAAGCAAAACATCCTCCAGTGAACATGTGACCCATTCGAGCAAGACCACCTTTGCAGGTAGTCGATAATGCCAATATAAGAACTAGGAGGTCAAAAATACACCGAAAAGTTCTTTCTCAGGATGGACAAATTAGTTGAAGCTAATACTGCTCTCCACGATTTACTCCCCGAAGATGTTGATCTCTGGACTCTGAACTGTGTAGTTTACGAGAAGGTGGTCTACCTACTTATAGAAGTAATGATACCACATAATTAGTAACCGCATAATTCGTTGCGTTGGGGAGTTAGCCCAATGCAACGTGGCTGACTGCAAGAGCCGTAGCTCTCGGGCGGATAAATTGTTCGAATTTCCAAGTGCTATGAATAGCTGTACATAGAATTTGTGAATCTTAAAAAAAATTGTCAGAAAAATTGTGAAAATGCTGTAACTTTTTGAACTTTTATCCAAAATAGCTGGCTAACGAACTTGACCTTCAGTTTTCGCATATGATATTTTCATCTCAGCAAAAAATTACTTGAAAATGTTAGTTAATTGGATTTTTTAATACAAATTCAGACACGCTTGGAAAATTGGATTTTTCGAAATAGAAAAAATTTTTAATGCACTTCAAACCGGTTTGATTTCCTTAAACTATTCCAATTCTTTAAATCAAAATAACTTCTTTTTCCTTTTGTCAAAAAATGAATCCAAAACTAAGTGTCGGATCTTTGAAATTCAATTTATTCGAATATTCAAACAAGTCGAATTTTTAATATTTGACCTGAATTTTCGATCCATTTTTTAACAACAAAAAAAAGAAGTTATTTTGATTTTAACAATTGTAATAATACAAGAAAATCAAACCGGTTTTATGTAGAGTTAAGTGTTTTTCTATTTCGAAACATCCAATGTTCTATGCTTGTCTAAATTTGTAAAAAAAAATCGAATAAATGACTGCACACACACTCTTCAATTTTGGGAGATTAGCAATTTAAAGTTATGTAATTTTGAAGAGTTACAATTGACAATTCTTGAATGTTGAAAATTTGGAATTGCAAATTATTCTATTTTCAAGAATTACATTTTAAAGGTATGTAATTTGGAACATTTTTTTTTTTGGAATAGTTCAATTTTGAAGACTTACAATGCAAAATTCTTCAATTTTAACAAATTAACAACTTAAAACTCTTCAATTTTAAATGTTTACAATTTGAATCTCTTTAATTTTGAAAGATCTATATTTATATTCATAAATTGTCGTGGTTTTGAAGATCAATCTTCCAAATTAATGAAATTTGGAATGCAATTCATTAAAATGACAAAATTTTTAATTGTAAAGTTTAAAACTTGCATAATTTTTACATTGTAAATTTCAAAAATTAAAAATTCTTTAATTTTGAAGATTTGCAATTCAAAGTTCTACAATTTTGAAGATTTATAATTCAATCTTCAATCTTAATGATTTGCGGATTAAATATCTTCAATTTTCAAAGATTTGCAATTCAAAGCTCTGCAATTTTGAAGAGTTGCAATTGAAAATGATTGATTATTAAAAATTTGAAATTACAAATTATTTAATTTTCAAGAATTATACTTTAAAGGTATATAATTTGGAACATTTTTTTGGAATAGTTCAATTTTGAAGACTTACAATGCGAAATTCTTCAATTTAAACAATTTACAAATTAAAACTCTTCAATTCTAAATGTTTACAATTAGAATCTTTATAATTTTGAAAGATTTATATTTATATTCATAAATTGTCGTGGATTTGAAGATCAATTTTCCAACTTAATGAAATTTGGAATGTAATTCATTTAAATGACAACATTTTTAATTGTAAAGTTTAAAACTTGCATAATTTTTACATTGTAAATTTAAAAATTAAAAATTCTTTAATTTTGAAGATTTGCAATTCAAAGTTCTACAATTTTGAAGATTTATAATTCAATCTTCGAACAACTAAAAGCCTTTACAATCTGTTTTCGAGTGTCCATGCCAAGATCCTATCTTATCTTAATTGATCTGGGGTCCTAATCCCATATACTTTCGTATGCTAAGATGGTTTAGGAAAATAGAAAAAATATCATATTAGTTCAAAGCATTTTTATTTCAGTTTCGGAAAGTGGCTGTAGATAACAGTTTCAAAGTTTGTTTAACAATGTCACGTAATATTTTTATTTCAAAACGCATACATATACTCTCACATAGTACACGCACACACACACACAAAGAGAAATATACTTTTGGTCTGTGATATTGAATTTAAACAAGTATTTTTGATCAGTGATGGAACTGTTATGTCACTAGAATGTCACACGTGTTCCAAGAAAGAAACATACAGGTCACACTGTTCTGTAATGATCTTAGACCAGAGTTGTGCGACGGTCGGGCCAAACGAGAAGAAAATATTTTATTTTATAACTTTTTTTGCTAAGGGTATAGCCAGGTAAGCATGCGAAAAATTCCCCTAAAGGGAATCAAACATTGAGTCAGGCATTTGAAAGCATACCATAAAAAAAAGTTTTTCTCGATTTGAAACCGTTTGCCGCCATATTGGATGAGATAGGGGGGGGGGAGCTCCAGTTTTTTATTTTTTTTTCTCTGTTTCTATCGTTCGAAACAATCTGAAAAAATTCACAGCACTACTTTTAATCATTCTCAATGTCCATGATTATCCAACAATATTTTGGCGTGAAATTCAAACTCAAACAAATTTTCAAAATTTTTCCAGAATTTGTTTGTGTGATAAAACTCAAGTACTATCAGTTTTTTTACCACAGAATTGAAACCCACAATAGTAACTCACAGATTACGACCTGTCAGTTTTAGTTCTTTTCTATCAGTGTAGTAAGTCACAACATGAATTGAAGTTAAGAAACAACATCTGAGAACTTCTCGGCGATCACAGCTTTCGCGGCCGAGAGCAGTAATCGTCGACTGAAAATTGAAGTTTTAGACCTGGACATTTAAGGACGTATCTCTGGAACCCGTGGAGATTTTTCGAGTTTTTTTTGGCCTAAATTAAAGACCTTGAGACCTAGGTCGTGTCACCAGTTGAAATAAAGGTATGAAATTCGAGAAATTCTTGCATTTTGCAAATATCTTTGTTGGGGCTTATTCGATGCGCAATTTAATGATGTTTTTAACGGATTTTACACGAAATTTCTCTTCCATTTTGGAAACGAGTAATCACGTTTCAAAGTCAGCAATGATTTTTAATAATACTTTCGCTGATCGTACTGACAATTTCCGACGTTAGTGTACTATTTAGCTTATGCTCGATATTTGTCAAGAATCATCGACCGGCAGAAATTTTGAGGAGTTTATTCTCAAAAACAAAATGTGTGACTGTGATAAACGAGGACAGTGACGAGGATTAAGTTTTCAATCAATATGAAACAAAAGCAAATATATCAATAGAACTTCCAAAAAATTTCAAAAGTAATAGTACCACGAATAATCATTTTATCTTTTCTGTTACAATGTATATATATATATAAACTAAAGGTTAACAACCACCGCAGGGTCCCACTGGGAGTAACTGTCATCTAAAAAAAAAGGAGTTACCTTAGATCGATATTGTTGATTTCCAGTTTCACAGTTCGTGAAAGTTATCTACATATGATCGATCGTTGCCAACTCTGATGATAATACAGATTCCTTATAATGTAACTATTCCGTTTTATGATTACAAATTGATATTGTTAATTGAGAATTGATCTTTCTTAGTTGAAAATTTATATATTTTGTTGAAGAGTCGACTTTTCTGGTCGAAAATTAATCCGTTTCTGTTTAAAATGCAACGGTTTGGCTGAAAATTAATCTGTTCTGGTTAAGCACTTAACAGTTTGTTGTAAATTCTTTTTTTTTTTTGACTTCGACTGGTTTTTCTATTATAGCTCGACTATTTTATTGATATTTGAATTACTTTTTTAAGTCATTTTTTGTTTTTAAAAATTCATATTCTCGGGTTGAATAATAAACTATTTTGTACAAAGTTCGTCTTTGTGTCTTAAAAATTCAACAATTGGGTAGTAAATTAAACTATTAGATAGAAAATGAACTCTCTTGTTGAAAATCAATATTTTTTGTTGAAAATTCAACTATTTTTTATTTCAAGTTAAAATAATTTTTTGGTAAAATATCAATTATTACCCGCTTAGTACCGAATTCATATTTTGCGGTTAAACAATAAATTTCTTGGTTTAAATTCGAAGATTCGTTTTTTGGGATGGAAAATTCAAGTGTTTCGTAAAAATTGTATTGTTTTGAATTTAAAGTTCAATAATTTTGTTGCAAATTAATGTATTTTATTAAAAAACTATACAAAGAACAGTATTGTATGAGATGCATTTTTTCGCATCTTCGAGGCGCGTTGATTGACCTATTGACGAAACTTCGATGACCTTTCATTATCAACCAATAGCGACTTATATAGTTTTAAAAAAAGGTTCTATTTTTTGTATGAGGAAAGCTTCTTTTTTAATTTGGAATATAAAACTACCGCAAGCTAAAAAGTTGTTCGTTATAAAAACCACTCTGATTGACCTTTTGATAAACAAATTCACTACTTAACTAGTTTTAAACTAATAGATGTAATTTTTTCACGATATTAACTACCATTGACTCGGAAATGACCTTATTTAGTAGGAGAATTTGTAAGAATTTGTAATTTGTTATTTAATTAAGTTATAAGTAACTACGCATTTGCCTCAAATTTCAATGTATTTTTTTCAAATTTATTTTAATAAAGAACAATTATTGTCACCTGACAAGGTCTTCTTATAAATGAGTTCCTTTCTGTGTCACTGGTAGTCGAATTCATAAGAGAAAACAATATCCATTTGTTGACAAGTAGCTAAGTTGTGAATTTTTTTATCAAATTGTACGTAAAATCAAAAAATGTTATCGGTTGATTACTTATGAAAAGAAAAGGATTTTTCCAACTTATTCAAAAATGATTACTTTGAAAAAGAACGAAATCTTCCAGTGGAAAATTAACGAAAATCTGTCTTATTTTCTAAAATTTATTAATAAAATTAAACAATCACTTTCGATTTAAGAAAATGAAAAACTACGTATTGTTTATATATAATTAAAAACTAAAGGTTAACAACCACCGCAGGGTCCCACTGGGAGTAACTGTCATCTAAAAAATGACAGATAGAGGCAGAAGTGTGATGCAAAAAAGCAAAGGGCTCATGGTATCGCCCTGAAAGACGCCCCTCTGGAAGGTGATGTTGTTTGTTGTCACATGATAATTTCCAGATGAGATAGTAAATCTAGTTTTCCAAAGGGGCATCAATCTCTTTATGCATCTCAATATGTGTCGATACACCTTCAAGCTTTCTAACAGACATATGATAAGTCTATGTGAGGTTGAATCGAAAGCTTTCTGTAGTCAATTCAGGCTATTGCCAGGATGCGCAGATACGCTGCAGCGTCTTTACAGACACACCTATCAATTAGCAGGTTCTCTCGACATCCTGCAACACCTTTTTTCGAGCCACATTGTTCGTACATCTCTCGCCACACAGTCTGACAGTCTCTCAACGATGGGCGTAGTTTAGATCCCACATATTTGCATTGTGCTTCACCCCCATGGAATTCAAGGATTCACGGGATTCATGGAATTCAAGGAATTCAAAGAATTTAAGGAATTAAAAGAATTCATGGAATGTAAGGAATTCGTGGAATTCGAAGAATTCACGGAATGTAAGGAATTCGTGGAATTCGAAGAATTCACGGAATTTAAGGAATTCATGGAATTCATGGAATTCATGGAATTCGAGGAATTCACGAAATTCACGGAATTCAAGGAATTTACGAAATTCAAGGAGTCCACGTTTTTCATGGAATCCACGGAATTATTCGAATTCAAGGAATTTACGGAATTCAAGGATTTCACGGAATTCAAGGAATCCACATATTTCATGGAATTCGGGGAATTTATGGAATTCGAGGAAGTCAAGGAATCCACATAATTCATGGAATTCATGGAATTTAAGGAATTCATGGAATTTAAGGAATTGATGGAGTTCACGGAGTTCGTGACATTCAAGGAAATCACGGAATTCAAGGATTTCACGGAATTCACGGAATTCCTTGAATATCACGATTTCTTCTTAAGTCCCATGAATTCCTTGAATTTAACTAATTCCGTGAATTCCATTAATTCCATGAATTCCATGAATTCCATGAATTCGGTAAATTCCTTGAATGCCAATAATTCCTTGAATTCCATGATATTTGTGATTCGCTTGAATTTCATAAACTCCGTGAATTCCGTAAATTCCATAAATTCTGTGAAATCCTTGTATTCCATCAATTCCGTAATTTCCGTAAATATCGTGAATTCCTTCAATAGGGTCATCCACTAATTTTTTTTTCATTTTTGCATATTAAAGTATATGCTCTTAAATCACTAATAATACAATCATAGTGCAAAAAAACTCTTTTTCGAATTTATATTTGAAAAAGAAAAATTTGTACATATTTAAAATTCCTATTTCTCGTTCTTTCATAAAAACGGAAAGAAAACAGCGCTACCATTAGTATTTTGTGCCCAAATGTATGAACACCTATGTCAAAAATCCAGGAAAATTATTTATATCTATACTCAAAGGTGCGGAACGAAAAAAATGGTACAAGTTCGGCGTGACATGTACTGTACCACATCTTTAACGTCAACAGTATATTGTTTCGAAGATCATTTCAGCGATATTTAAATACTTTTATATTGAATAGAAAAATATAAAATATGTTTTGGAGGACTAAAAGAGGGCTTAATCTAATACAAATTAAGACCTCTACAAGCCCTCCTAAGTCCTATTAAGTCCTACAATTTAGAGGTCTAAAAGAGGGCTAAAATTTCAACTCGGGAATTCCCAATCAGTCAGAAGTATTCAGATTCTACACAAGGCAGAACATTATTAAAACAAGTCATAAATCAATGTGAGGACTAACTAGAACTAATGTCCAGCAGGTTACAGTGAGAAAAAATAGTTTATAATATTATAAACAAACTATTGAACAAAAGTGATTTTTTCATTCGCAATTATTAGCTATTTTAAATCCATAGATTTTGTATTAAATATGACAGATAATACGCACTTAAAAATTTTTGAGGAAAACGGCTGTTTGATAATTATTTAAACAATTTTTATAAACAGATCCAAACTTTAACCATTTTTTCATCAATAGGCTTCACTTTTTTTTGTGGAATCAACTTCAAATGTTCGGCCAAAAACTCCCAGCCGTAATATTTTAATTATTGCACACATTTTTTATCACATACACAATTTTCATAAACAAATTGTTTACATAATCAACAATTATTGTCATTATGAACAACATGGCAGCAAGGAGTTTGTTTTTCTTATACTTTCCGTCACTTAGATTAAATGCACAGAGGTATAAGCCAGAAAAAAAACGTTTAACTTGTAAAGTCAATTGTTATAAACAAATTGTTTCAACAAATAATCGATATCAGGGGATATCCGTCTTCAAAATATATTTCTGCTCTGAAATTGCTTGCTTTCATCGTTAAGATGATACGTGGCCATTAAAATTCAAGATTGAATGTTATTAATTAATTCTATAATCCAGCCATGCACGCTATCCCCACTCTTCTCCCCGCCCGTGAGAGCTCGCGAGCCGCCCGTATGGGCTCAAATGTAAATCACAGACATTTATAGGCAGAAACAAATTGTTTTTTCTTTCAGTCTTGTTGTAATTATATTAGCAATGATGACTTCTGAAAAAAATTTTACTTATATCGTTTCTTCTTCTGACCTTGCAAAAATGATATTGCCAATGATGTTTCCAGAAAACATATAGCCATTTTTCGCTATTTGTTTATTTTATAAACAAATCATATGAACCAATGTAAATTTTAGGCATTTGTGGACGAAAAGAAAGCGCTTTTAATCGTATTCATGTTGAGATAACAGAAGAATAGCGGTATTATTATATTTTCATAAGTTTCTTGTTTTTTTGTTCAGTATTGACGAGGTAACTTGAAACAAACGTAAAATAAGTGATTCTTAAAAATGCAAGTATAAGGTAGATGCACTAGTAATCGTCACTGCATTCGTTATCGTCAGATGTTCCAATATTTTTTGTATAACAAGACTCGCTCTTGCCGCGTATGATAAAGAATGTGATTATAGGTAAATTTAAATATCCTTTAATCAAATTAGTATACTTTTCGCGTGTTAATACTTGGTTACGCGCCTGACGATAACTAACGCATTTGCACAATTTAAATTTTAATCGTGAATAAAAATTGAATCCAATCAAATATCATGTGAAGTGATCAAAATTGAGTTTTTCTATATCTGCTTTAATCGGTTAAGCCCTTTGTGAAAGTTCCATACTTTGACCGCAAAATGGAATTTTTATTTTTAATTATTTGTTTTGTACGATCAAAATTTGAATTTTCGATTTTTCGGAAAAATTCAAAAAGTTTTTATAACAATCATGTGTGGCTCTCAAAAAGAAACGTTTTTCTTCACTGACTTTTTTTCATATCATGCGTTGTTCGGCTTAAAATATTAATTTTCTTTTGTTTTTGCGATTTTGAAAATATTTGATTGAATCCGCGAAAGTTATTTTTCACATAAAACCAATATCTTCTCATTGATATGAGAATGTAAAAAAAAAACAAAAAAAACACGAGCGTTCATCCAAAAAAAGGTCATACACATGTATGAAAACTAGCACATTAGATTATTTTTATTGTGAAGTACGTTTTATTTAGCATACACATTACTTTAAATTTTTGAGCTCAGCTACACTTTGGTCGAAAATTATGCGCAAGACTCTTGTGAGCGCCATTAAAAATCACCGCTGACTTCGAGCCACGACATTTCGGTGAGAAAAAGAGATAAGGCATTAAAAAAACAAAACACTTGGAAAGCTTATGAAATTCCACGTCTAATGGTACCCAACTAATATTTTTTTGACTTCGTGAAAATAATACAGCACGTGAGGAGTTTAAAAACAAAATTATACGACGTCGAGCCTGAAATCTTATATTCAATTTAAGACAAGAAAACTTAAAAATCTTTATGGGTACCCGGCATATGATTAAAAATGTTCAATCATATATGAGCTTAATTGTACAGTAATTGTGTCAATTGTAAGTCATTAAGCTCAGATACGATTACAAATAGAAATACAAATAATGAGAGCATTTTCAAAATTGTTGTGACCACTTTTTTTTTTAATTTGAAAATTATATGTACGGCTTTTCGCAGTATTCAAAAAGGCAAACAATTTATCTCATGACTTTTTTTAATGAAAAAACTAATTTTCACTAATCAACGCTAATTACCAGACTATAAATGCCAGAGTTATAGCTCGCAAGTTTAAGCGCGCCTATGGCGCGCGACTGTTAGTTACGGCTCCTTCGGCTCTTACGAATACATTCTCATCACGTATCTCGTGCTTCACACTCGATTTTGTCCAAAATCCGAAGTTTTCTACATTATGCAACGCTCTTACATCAAATGTATATTACATTTATTTATGTACCTTGGTCTGGGATTGCTTATTTAGATATTGCGAAAAAAATACAAATTTCATTTATCATGATTACTTCAATATCCTTGGTAGAAATTGAAACTTGGTTCTTAATAGGCTCTGTCTAGATTTCCTATTCACTATCGAGGCCCTAAAGCGGCAATCTATCGAGGGCGCAATCGAAAACGTCACGCTCAGCTAGCGAGGACATGAGTAGGCAACACAACGAAGGCCTATTAATAGGGTCTTCTTAGAATCTAGATAGTTCCTCACTATACTATAACCATTCCCCAGTATTGCGCATGCGTTCTTCCATTTATTTTTTGCGGGTTTATTCGAAATGAAAAGTGGAAGAAATGGCAAATTCTTAATAAATAAAGATTTTTTAATTGCACGGCAATATTTCCTACATATACAGTTAGAATAATAATTTAACATGAAGTAAAATACACCATTCGTTCGAAAAA
This sequence comes from Andricus grossulariae, assembly GCA_011634705.1. Taxonomy (NCBI): domain Eukaryota; kingdom Metazoa; phylum Arthropoda; class Insecta; order Hymenoptera; family Cynipidae; genus Andricus; species Andricus grossulariae. The sequence continues at coordinate 164,527,309 of JAABKJ010075445.1, read as the reverse complement.
ATATTTTTGTAAAATTCTTTATTTGTACCGAGTAGTTCAGAACTATGCCGCCAGGTGCTCAGAATTTATGGTCTCACAGTAGAAATGGATTCTCCAGTCTTTAAGTTAGCCATACATTTTCACCATAGATATACTTTCAAAAAATGCGGGATTGGTGTTCACCATCCTTCCTAAGCATTAGTCAGTTGTTCTTGCTTGAAATTCTTTGTTCTACTCCGCGAAAATGAAAATAAATATAATATAATAAATTATCAAAATTATAATTGCATTAAATATATTTTTCAATAAGTGGGTATGCTTAATTTTTGTACTTTAACCATTCAACATTTTTAAACGATAGAAGAACTTTTTCTGTTTGGGTAAGCTGTTCTTTGAATTAATTATCATTTTATCAACTCTGTTACATGTTTTTTTGAACAATATGCCGCATCTTAGAAACAAATACAAAATTTGTTTCTATTGAAAAAATTTCTTTGCTGCAAAGAAATGTTTATTTCGCCTACAAATACGCTTATTTGAATCATAGAATCATATATTCAATTTAAAAAAAAAACTTTTACTCAGTCCGAGTTATATGTATTTGTATGTAATTATTATCTTCTTGAACTTACCCCATACTTCTTTACATTACGGAACTCACCTATCATATCAAATACTTATTTATTACAGTCTATTAATAACAAATCTCTTTCGCTCAACGAATATTTTACAGTTTCAAGTAAATATTTCTATGCCTTAAGCGCTTAAGCATTGCGTTTATTAGATCCAAACAAAACATTTCTTTAATCTGAAGAAATATTTCTTCAGCCACATTTTTCTCTTCCATTTCTTTGAATCAAAGAAATTTCCTTTGATTCAAATAAGTTTTTTTTCTTAGTATAGATTTGGCTTAGTAGCCCTCTTGTGCAAGTGGTTCAGTCCCCCTGGTCCAGTATCTGGTCCAGCTCGGACATGAACCACTTTAACTGTAGATTGTTCTCTAGTAATATATCTGCCACTTTATCCTAAAGTTCCAAAAGTTTCTAGACTGCAGAATTTTCTTGACGAGTTAAATACGCACTACATAAATAAAGACAGGGATTTTTAGTTAAAAGTATTATCTATAAGGAAGCAATAAATGAAATTTGTATATAGACATAGACCTCTACTAAATTTCTGGAGACTTTTGCGCAATATTGCCAGATATTGCATCATATGATGCAAAAAAGTTCTGGAAGATTCTTCATTATAATTGATACGTTTAAGCTATATGTTTTTGCAACGCAAAATGTAATATGTTATTTGAATATTCTAGAAACTAAGCACTACATCTGTAGAATATCAGTAAGGTAGGTTTTTAATGTCTCTGATAGTAATATATCTACCTCTTTGTTTCAAAGTTCTAGAAGATTCAACATTATACAAACAAAAATTTGACCGCTGAATTAAATTAGTTGGCTAGAAAGCAATAAATCATCCTCAATTTCCGATGCACCATTCGGTTTCGGTTTCTATTCCTTATGAATAGGACTGAAGGGCCTATGACAAAGCCACCGAACGCGTCCTCGGGTTGCGGATAGAGGGTCCCTGTACCAAGGGTTTCTGCATACAGCTAATTGATTAATTTCGTGATATTTTTTTCTATAAGAATACTCAATTGAATATATAAGCTTTATTTAAAAATGATTACCTTACTTAATTTTTGGAAACTGATGCAGTTAAAACGCTGTTGAATTTTTTGCTATCTACTGTAGGATAGTTTCCCTATGGATAGGAGTTTTTCGTCAAAATGAGACTTTGTCCGTCGTCTTTCCTGTTCAAAAAACTACCAAAAATATTTTTTAAATATCAATTCCCATCATGCCACCGGAAGCAATGCATTATTTTCTGAAAATCATAAGAATTGTAAATAATTTCGAACTTCGGTGACAGTTAGCCTATTTTTAAAAATATATAGAAGTTTGTCATCAGAATGACATCTTTTTCGTTGTATTCCGTACTCGAAAAACTACCAAAAAAACTTTTAAAACATAAATTTTAATCATGCTACTGAAACAAATGCATTTTTTCTGGAAATCATGAGAAATGTAACAATGTCCAACTTTGTTGACTTTTGGCCTCTTTTAAAAAAATGGATAAAAGTTTGTCGTCAAAAAGAGACATTGTCTGTTGTCTCTGCTAATCGAAAAACTAAGGAAAAAACTTTTAATACTAAAATTTCAATCATGCGACTGGAAGGTATGCATTATTTTCTGAAAATAATCGGATGTTTCAATAATTTCCAATTTTGTTGACATTTGGCCCCTTCTAAATTGTCGATAAGAATTTCTCGTCAAAATGAAACGTTGTCTGTTGTCTCTCCTGTTTAAAAAAGTCGAAAAACACTTTTGAAACATAAATTTCAATAATGCCACCGGAAGTAATGCATTATTTTCTGAAAATCATGAAAAGTGTAAATAATTTCCAACTTCGGAAGCATTTGGCCATTATTCAAGAAAGATAAGAGTTATTCGTCAAAATGAGACTTTGTCCGTCGTATTTCCTATTTGGAAAACTACCCAAAATATTCACAGGAGTATATGTGGATTTTAGGAATTCGTTTGAATTCTACAGAATGCAACATACTCGATGGAAGTTACAATAATTCTACGTGTATACTGAAGATTTTGAGAGAATTCAAAAAATTCAAAAGATCTGAAGGAGTTCAAAGTAACTTGAAATGTATTCTAATAATGTAAAGATGATTAAAAATCATTACAAGAGTTCAGTAGTCTCGTGCGAATTAGAAAATTCAAAACAGTTTAAATAGTTCAGAAAATTTCAAATGAATTCAGATAACTAAAAAAAAATAGACAATACAAAAGAATTCATAGAATTTAAAATATTTCAGCGAGTTGGAAAGAAAACGGACATTCCAAAATTTATAAGAGAATTTTGAATAATTCAGGAGAGTTCAAAGAATACAAAAGACTTGGAGAAAGTTACAACAATTCATGGTGTATGGTAAAGATTTCAAGAGAATTAAACAAAATTCTTAATTCTGAAGAATTCGTTTGAATTCTACAGGATTAAAAATATTCCAGGCAAGTTAAAATAATTCAACATGTATTCTAATTATTATTATACCATTAAACCGTTTCCCTTTCGGGGTAGGCGTGAATTGCTCGGTTGGAAAGTAGTAATGTGTGGATGGGTATATAGGTATAGGGTTGAAAAAATCTATCAAAAACATTTCCAGTTAAATTCTGTTTAAGACAATAGGAAAAAAGTTACAAATGTTTGAAAGTGACCTCCTCTATATATTAGAAAGCGCGTTAGACACTATACGTAGTCACCTCAAGCGGTGTTGCCATGTCTGGATTCTTACCTGCATCCATGTCTCCCAGGTATCTATGTGATCTGACAATCAAGTAACAATGATAAATAAATACATCTGATACATCTGATTAATAAAATACTACTTTATACTGATAACTATATGTTGAAATAAATTGTTCAAACAATTTATTATTGTTTTTAGCCATTTTCTCTTAGAATTGAGTTAGAAAGTCGCGGTTTTTTTTTAAATTGCACTTTTCATCCAATTTTCAATTAGAGCGAGGTAATAGCTAATTAGTGTTAACAAAAATTCTTGTTCCACAAATTTGTTATTATTGTTAAAAATATTCTCTTTGAATAATGCTAGAAATTGCGGTTTTTTCTCAAATTTGCACCTTTTTGTGCACTTTTCACTTTAAGTCAGTTAATAATAATTTTAGTTTAACAAAAATAATTGTTTAAATAATTTATTGTTATTGCCAATAGAATTATATTTTCTTAGTGGTATAAAGTTGCGATTTTTTTCTAAATTTTTAACTATTTGTCTATTTTTCACCTGGAGTGATCTAATAATTATATAAGTTGAGAAAAAATATTTTTTTAACCAAATTATTGTTGTTTATAACTATCTTCATCTATATTGAAGCCAGATAGTTGCGGTTTTCTTCGGAAAGCTTAACTTTTTTCCACTTTACACGTTAGTGAGGTAATAACTGATGCAAGTTAACAAACATACTCTTAACAAAACAAGACTCTATTATGCTAGAAAGTTGCCTCTTTCTGAAATATTTAGTTTTGCTTTAGCTTTTTAATTGTGAACAAACATTAAGTGAACCTCAACAAGAATAATTTTTCAAATAGTATTGTGTTGTTTTAAGTGAATTATTTTCTTTTAATATCAGCCCCGTTAGGGGGGACTCCTTCCTTGGAGAAAACACGTCCCCTCGGTGATAATATACAATTGAGGGTGGTCAAAAATCTTATTTTCTCGATCGAATTTGAAAAAAAATGATATTTAGATATTTATTTGATACGAATCAAATATTACTTATCAAGGATCACCCCCACCCAAGTCTGTTTATCGGGTCCCAAAAAAAACCCCATAAGTGAAAAAATGAGTTTTGCGAGTTTTTAGCGCTAATTATGATTTTTTGGGTTTTTATAAAATGCAAATTGTATCTAATACATAACTGTAACTGTAATGCATGACGAGCATAACTGTTCGATCAATTAATTATTATTGTTAATAATATTCTCTTAGAATAATGCTAGAAAATTGCTGTTTGTTTTTAATTTTTCACTTCCGAAGGATTTTGATGCGCTGAATCCGAATCCGAGCTCAAAATTGCTCCTGTCGTCAGGTTTTCAAAATATCCTAACCTAAAAGTGCAAAAAACGCGTTTTTAGCTGTTTTTGAGATTATGTAACCGAACAAGAAAAATGTCTACCACAAAAGCTAATATGGAATTTGAAAGTACTAATCTTCCCCTTTCAAACATTGCTGCTAAGGGCGTAGCAGACGACAGCTTTTATTCCATCGTAGGATAATCTTTCGCCAAATAGCATGTAAACTGTAACAGCGGAAAATTTTACATGCAACACAATTTTACTTTAATTTTTTCTGTGATTCTTTTCGGGTCGCTAATTACGAATATTGAATCCGATTTATAAAATTCAAAATGGCCGATCAAATATAGCGGGCTAAAAACTTGGGAAATGTATACATGTTTGTAAAAATCAGTATTGTTTTGGCTCTGATTCCGAATGTTAGGTTAGATTTGCATAATTCAAAATTGCTGATCCAATATGGCGGTAAAAAAATGGGGAAATTTATGCATTTTTGTAAAAATCAGTACCTCCAGATTGTTTGGAGATCTGACTCTGAATCTCAGGACAGATTTTCATAATGCAAAATGACCAATACAGTATGGCAGACGCAAAACATGGAACATTTACAAATGTTTGTACAAATCAGTACGACGGGATCATTTGGAGTTCTGATTACGAATCTTGGTCCATATTTTCATGATTCAAAATAGCTGATCAAATATGGTGAAAAAATTGGAAAATTAATAAATGTTTGTGAAAAACAGTCATCAGCCATTTTGAATTTTGAAAATATAACTAAAGATTCGCAATAAGCGACCAAAAAAAACCTGGCTAGTGATTTTCACAAACATGGACATTTTTTTTTAGGTTTTTCGTCCGCCATATTGGATCGGCCATTTCTAATTTTGAAAATGTAACGTAATATTCGTAATTAGACCTGCAAAAATTCCAAGGTACTTACAAACATTTATAAATTTTCCAAGCTTTTAGTACAGCTTTCAGTCCGCCATATTCGATGCGGACTATTTTGAATTTTGGAAATAAGATTTAAGACTCGTAATCAGCGGCTCATCAGTTCACTGTATGCAAACTTTAATTAGTTTTACTTATTTTTGCTAATATTTACCCACTTTCGCATAATTTAGATACCAATATTGGATCAGCCATTTTGAATGTTGAAAACTGACATGAGATTCGTCAGCAGCAGTATCATAGTCATAAAATAAAACTTTGTACATTATTTTAAATTTGATTCATACGAAGCTATTGAGGTATAAAGTTAATTTTTCTCGAAATCCCCGAACAACCCAACTTAAGTCGCTTGTACTTCCGCCGCGATTTTAAATTTTATAATTGCGGCTGCATCGTCTTGTGATGCAAGTACGTTCAGACTGGTTCCAAAAGTATGATTTTTTTTTTATTTTGTTAGAATACGGGCAATCTGTGCATTGTCTGCGAGGTCCGAAACGACAGCAGTAAAGAAAGGTACATGGTGGCTTTTGCTGAATGGCTGGTAAAACAGCTGGACTCCGAAGAGACCACGTTTGATGAAAAGGGAGTTAACGGAAGAAACAGAATGAGAGGAAATTCTTTTAGTTCTTCTCTCATGTGGAGGTGAAAAACAATTGCCGAAAGTCATATTCATTATAAATGTAGGTTTCAAAATTCAATTTCCATTGCAGTGTGGCCATTATTGATGGAGCAGGTAAAGTCACTGAAAAAGTATGGAGTGATGGGCGCCACCAAAGAGAGCCGGAAGAATTTGAAAAGAAAAATATACTCTAACTCGTATAAAAAGTACTTACTTGACGGGTGTGTACATGACAGTCGAATCTTGAAAGTAAAGAATATGTGAGGTTTTTTGTCATTTAGAATCATCAAATATTTTCACATTTTTTAAAATTTGATCACATTTATGGGTTTTAAGTTTTTACCAGTCCTATGCATCGCCCCCACTCTTTCTGTTCTCTTAGCATCCGGAGGGGTATCGTAGTTCAAATAAATACAACAGATGGCGCTCCGATCAGGTAGGTCTGTTTTTGTATTGTTATGCAAAGCAAAAATACTAAAATTCATTTAAAATTTTATACTTTTTATGAATATAAAAGAAGAACATAGTTTTCAGTAACAATAAGAGCAGCTGTAATTAGTCATAAAAGAAATTCATGAAAACATGTAATTTAATATCAGGAAAATTGACTATAAAGATGAGTTTTTTTAAAACAGTTTGAATTGTATTCATATTTTTCTGTTGTTTATTTTGCTTATGTTATTAATTAATTTTATAAACAATTTTAATTGTTACAAATGTTAAATATTTATTGATATTATTCAATTAATAAAGTGAAAATAATATTTAAACCTTAATAATTAGTCTTATAATATACTTTTTTATTAATTCATCTAGAAGTTTCCTTTCTCTAAAAAATATATATTTATTTATGATAAATAATATATTAGGGTGGTCCAAAAAAATTATATTTCTGATTTTTGGAAGTCTCACCTCCTTATTTTGTGTCTTTTGGTGAATGGAAAATTTCCTAATTTTTTTAGATTTAAAAAAAAATGTTTAGATGTAGGGTACGGCCATTAGAATACCCAAATGTGTTAAAAATTCAGTAAGTCCTTGAATTTTAAAAAGAATCGTGAAAACTTTGCAGCGATAATGTAAAACTACCATGCGAGCAGTACAAAGCCTGAAAAAAATTTTAAAATTAAATTCACCCCTAACTTTGCCAAAACTCACCCCTTAAGACACTAAAAAGTAATTTTTAAGTACCTTTTCTGAATTTTACGAAAGTAAAATGAACATTTGAATGGAAAATTATATAAAAAAATTTATCATACAAATATGAAAAATATTCCCCTTAAAATAAAAATTTTCCCGCTTCTCACCCTTAATAATTCCCAAAAAATTACATTTTATTTCTTTAAAACTGACTATTAAAAATATTTAATATAAATTTCATGATATTGAAAAAAAAGTTGTAAAAAAAGGAAATGTAATTTTTTATGGATTATTAAGGGTGAAAAGGGAGAAAAAGTTTATTTTAAGGGCACTATTTTTCATATTTGTATAATAAATTTTTTTACATAATTTGCCACTTAAATTTTTATTTTACTCTCATCAAATCCAGAAAAAACACTTAAAAATTACTTTTTAGTGTCTTCGGGGGTGTGTTTTGGCAAAGGTGGGGATAAATTAAATCTTTAAAAAAATGCAGGCTTCATACTGCTCACATGGTAGTTTTACATCATCGTTTTAAAGTTTTTGCGATTCTGTTTAAAATCCAAGGGTGAGACTTTAAAAAATCAGAAAAATAATTTTTTTGGACCACCCTAATATATAATTTATTATATGTAAATATATATTGTTGGCCATGAATGGGATTTACCGCGGTCCTACTGGGAGCCAATGTCATTTTTTAGATGACAGTTGCTCCCAGTGGGACTTCGCACACATGAATTTACTACTAGTGCATAATAAAACTATATTTGTTCATTTCTATCTTACCAACATAATAATTTGTTGGTAATTATAAAAAAAATAACAGTTCATCGACGTCCGTTTTCATCTTCTTTACCATTTTAAAAAATTTCAGCGAAAACCATTTATTAATAAATTATTATGAACCCACAAATTTGGGGAAACAGCTCATATGATGAACCGAATGATGGTAAGTTACCAGTAAAATATAACAAAACAAAAATCAAGTCCAGACAATAATTTTTAGATTACAATTGTTTTGCGATTTTACTTATATTGTAAATATAAACAAATCAAAATAAATATTAATTATCTGTTAGTTATCAACAGTATTTTTTACTGGCTGAAGAGAGGTTTCAATTTTTGTTGCACAGATGGCTCTGCTGTGAAAAGTCCTGAATGAACTTGATAAACTCAGATGGTAAAGGCTACTTTAAATTTGAATACTATTTAGGTGTTGAAACCGCGAAACAAATGAGTGTCCACCGCGGATACGGTAACAGAAAACCCGCGAAATTTTGGGCCAACTCGACTTTTGACACGTTTTCCGGAATGATTTGAACAGTGTTGCGTCCGGTTGCGTCGCGATGTCCGGCGTACGCCGAGCGTTGCGGTGGTGCTCTCGCCGTGACGCGTGGCGCTGCGGCGCTGCGACCTCGTATCAGGAAAACAGAACATTGAAGCAATGTTTCTTGTCAGTTACCTCCTTACTTTCTCATGTTCTTCATGAGGCTTTGGTCAATATAAAATCATAACTGATACTACAAAATGGTGCTAAGCGGCTCGTTTTTTTTCTTCATTTTTTTACAATAAATTGCAGGAAGGTGTTTAAATTAGATATTGATGCTTCAAATCTATAATCTCTATGTCTATCTGATCCTCTTAATACCTTGAAGAGTGAACACATTTACCCCAGAATGCGGGACTAAATCGATGAATCATAAAAACAGTAAAAAAAAAGGGTTTGTAAGGAGAACTTTGAGGAAAAAGTAATTTTTTAGAATTTTTCTAATGCCTTTAAAGCAAATAAATTTACTTAAACTTATGGCGGCGTTAAATAATCTGCTTATAGATTTGTTATTGCTTGTTACTCGAAATTGACATTATTAAACAAAAATCCTTATATTTTAAAGGTTCATAATTTTTTTACAATGTTATACTCACTAGAAGCTCTTCACGTTATATGTATAGTAATTAGTAATCAAACATTTTGAGATTTTCAACGAGACTTTGTACTTTCAACAATCTATATAAATTTGAAACGCTTTATTTAAATAAATAAAAATTCAACCTATAGTTCATATAGTTTTAAATTTTAATTTTTACCAATTAAATCTGCTTTAAAATAAAACTTTCATAATTGTGAGTGTGATTTCTGTAAATCCAAATTATATCATTAAGCCGTTTCCCTTTCCGGGTAGGCGCGAATTGCTCGGTTGGAAAGTAGTGATGTGTGGATGGGTATATAGGTGAAGGGTAGATAGGTATATAGTATATATATATATATACATTAGAGTGGTTCACAAAAAACTTGTTTTTATTTTTCGGCGTGCGTATCGCGCCAGTTTGTTTCTTTGGATGAGATAATACACTCCTCACTATTTCAGTTTAAAAAAATATGTTAGAGGTTGTGAGCATGAAATTTACGTGAAAATTGAGGTTTTCGTAGTTTTCGATTTTTTTAAAATATACATATTTGTTCTAGAGGAATATCTTATGAATAAAAATTGTAGCTAATACAAAGGACAAAACTTTCACTGTATGTCCAATTGAAAAAAAATACTTGGCGCTGGTAAAAGACATAAAAAGTACGATTTCTTAGAAAGAGATAAATATAAGGGCATAATTGTACCCATAACATTTTTTTGTAAGGTTTGTCAAAATTCTGAGATCTTCTCTACATAGTAGGGGGAAAATATATGATAAATATGATACGAAAAATTGAAAACCGGGGCACCAGAAAAATAAAAAAATTATTTATCAAGGCTTTTAATGAGTTTTCCATCAATGAAATTTTATAAAATAGTAAAGTACATCAATAGGAAGAAGAGAGAATAACAAATTACTCATTTTATATGAAATAATATTTTTAATATATTCTTATATTCACAACACACAGTACATTATTTATCTATATTTTTTTATATTCTCAACAAACATATAAAGTTGAACTGCGCAATGTTAGTCACTCCTGGTTTAAACGAAGCATGCACATGTCAAATATTTTCTTTATGCTGTCAGAGTAAAAGTCATTTATTGATCTTATAATTTCCAATATTATGTAATATAGTCTACGATAATCAAAGAACTTGGTGTAAAGTGATTTACGCATTTGTGATGTTGCGAAGCACAAATGCATCAGCGATTTTTTTTCATTGTATAAGAAAATAAAACACTTATCCTTACAGAAAAATGTTTACATTGTTGAACTGTACATTTGTTGCGAATGTGAGAAAATATAGATAAATGATTTGCTGTATAATTGTTGTAAATATAAGAAAATATTAAAAATATGATTTCATATAAAATGAGTAATCTTATTCCCCATGTGGAAATTTTGTCATGGCGCTAGCTGGGCGCAAAATAGGAAAAAATTGACCCCAAATTGGGCATTTAGACACAGTGGCGTAGCCAGGGGGGGGGGGGTGTTAGACCCCCCTTGAAGATGAAACAGGCATTATTATACTGCGAGTGTAATATTAAGTAAAAATTTTAACAATAAATTTTGTACTATTAGGAATATAATAATTATGATATATATAAAATAAAATATATATAAGATAATGAAATACAATAATTCGTTTCAAACCCTAGATTCTTCTTTAATCGATCTGAAATGAACGAGCGCGCTTTTAGAGGCCGTCTATATACCACGTAGACTATTTTTTATCACTCCCCCCCTCCCGCTTATGGACAAACGTGAACTTTTTACGACCCCCCTGACTTCTCTGTTCACGTGCAATAAACTTTAACAACCTTTTTGGGGTTGCTGAATCCGAATCCGTTGTTCGTTTGATCTCTGAAGGTCAGTTTAAGGTCATTTAAAGGTCATCTTCAGGTCAAAATAACAGAAAATGCATGTTATGAAGTGCAACCAGCACATAATTAGCACATAATTTGGGTATAATCAAAATACTGATTTTCGATGGTGGGGGTGCTAGCTTGATGGACGTCAGTTTCGTTGAATTTTTTAGACTATTCGTATAATGAAGTTCTCCTATGTGTTTTCCATTTTGTTTAATCATTATATATTCTAAAATTTTTAAAGAAATAGAGTCCTCTTTTGGTGTGGCGAGATTCCAAGAGCTTGTTCAGGATCCTTTTATTAACGCCCAGACGATTGTCGTCGGCGTGTAGACACCAATTCTACATGGTGTTAGCTTGGCTAGGTGGCTTTTCCCCTTTCGAGGACTCTAAACCTCAGGACTACCTCCTAGAGCTACTTCGTTCACCGTAATCGTTGGATTGCCCTAGTACCTATTTGCGATCAAATTTAAATTTGATGGCGAATATATGGCCAAAAAAGAGAATTTGAGCAATAGTGCTTTATTTTATTTTCACGATCGTTTAATTTCTGAAGGGTTAGATTTCTTGAAGTTCCAGGGCTTCTTTTGATCCCAGTACAGATCTCGTAAGGTCAGTGGGATCCTGGCAGGATCGCCAAAAATGTGATGGCGTAGGGTTTCAATATATAATTTATCTATTAGAACACAATCACTTATGATCGTCCAGTTGAACAAATCACTGAATTTCTAATATCAAATTATAATTGGATTCCGGGAGTTTTGGCACCGTAGAACTAAACATTACGGAATAGAGTTTTAGCACTTTATTCTAAAGACACGGTCGGGGTAGAACGACGCTCCGAGCATATTCTTTACATAGAGAGGGCTCGCTTAAGGGCTAGTTTGAGGGTGGTGGTGGGGCGAAGGCCCATTTTACATAGTCTGAAGGCGGCGAGGCAAAGGCCCGTCTCACAGAACGATCAGTCGGTTAAATTTGTTGTCACATTTTATATTGATATGAACGTCGGTCATCTACTATGGCCGCGTGATTGACAGCGAATTTATTATTCGTTGAATTTACTTGCAAGTTATTATATGCAATTTTTGAGAGTTGATACTAAAGAATCTACTCTCGTGAAAAACAATGAGTCCGAGGCCATTATTGGCCGACCCCGAGGTCAGAGGCAACTACTACACTGATTGTAACTTTTCCTAATACCATGAAGTTAATTTTTGAAAGACGCTGATCACCGATTAGTGACTTTTGAACAATTAATAGATCATTGATTGAATAGGGTCATCCACTTTTTTTTTTTTATTATTGCATACTAAAGTACATGCTCTAAAATCACTAATAATACTAGCATAGTGCAAAAAAACTTTTTTCGAATTTATATTTGAAAGACATTTTTTTACATATTTAAAATTCCTATATCTCTGGCGCCCATTCCGCCATCTTGAAGGTGACGTAGAACGCCGCCAAACGCTTGTAAATAAGCCGGGCGATTTACGTTTTTTCATAAAAACGGAAGGAAAACAGCGCTACCATAGGTATTTTGTGCCTAAATGTAAGAACACCTATGTCAAAAATCCAGGAAAATTATTTATATAAAAAATTGTACAAAATTGTTCGGCTTGACATATGTGCTCTACCACATCTTTAACGTCAACAGTATATTGTTTCGAAGATCATTTTTAGCTGCGACACAAACACCGGATTACACCGAGTTCGTGAGTCGCACTCTTTCGACTCACGAACAACCCACGAAGCTTTGTTGAATTTATTTTCGGGCACCAGATATGTTACCCTATCCGAGCCCCGTCGGTTCCAGTCCCGTCGCAACTATTAGGCTAATCCGCTAGCTCTCTATTGCGCACGAGAAGAAGGGTGAGATCGGTAGAGTGAGTCCGAGACGCCCGCGCTTGCACCACGTCTCCTGACGTGCATAACGCGTGCCTACACCGCGGTTTCCTTGAGGCATGCCCGCCTCAAGCAACTATAGTCGGGCTTTGAGTCGGGCGTACCCCACTGCTGGGTGTTGCGGGAGTCTCGGTCGACACTATACACGTTATGGTTATGCACATGCGGTCCCGAAAGTCACACCGCATGTAGGCCGAGAAATGAACACTGAACCGTGGAGAAAACTATTGAAGAGGCCACTCACCTTGCAACCGTTTTGCCTGTTCACTTTTGTCTCTTTCCATTTTATCCTTTTTTTTGGTTTCGAGCCATCCGGCCTTTTCAACTGAACCCAATGATTCTGGTCGGTCTCGGTTTCCTCCGAGTGCACCGCCGCCAAGTCAAGAGGAACAAGTGACAGGTCCCGCGTTCTTCTCCGCTTCCTGCCTTCTCGACTCTTCGTGTCGCGCTTGTCGATTGGTCGGTTGGAGTGAAGATGGCTGGCCTGTCGATCTCGGCCAATGCGTGCCTTCGTACTTCTGCTGCGTGGTGCCCATTGGTCCACGCGCGCTGACTCGAACATGGCCGTTTACTGAATCTTAGCAGCGTGGGGTCGTCCAGCCATGCCGTGGTGCAGGGTTGGTCGACTCTGTTACGTACTGCCTTCGACACTGCTAGTGGAGCTTAATGGTGTGTAGTTGCAAGGCTGGCTCGTCCTGACTCGTTGATCGATTCAATACCGCTACTCGCCGCCGGTCGTAGCGCTGGGATATGATGTCGACGGCAAAGCATGGTTGCTAGTTGTGGCAGCTTCCCGCTTCGTTGGTGAAACATGGTCGTCGGGTAGTGACGCCATGTCATGGTGTCGATGATGGAAAATGGCTGCTGGTTGAGCAACCTCCTCACTTCCTCGGTGAGACATGGCCATCCGGTAGTGATGCCATGTCATGCCCGGGGACTGGCCAAAAATATGCCACGGCACTTGCGAAATGGATGCAGAAAGCTGGCATCCTTGGGTAGCTTCGTGTCCTCATAACACACGAGGGTTTCGCCGGCCTGTCGTTGTGGTTTCGTCGTGTCCTGTGACCACCCATCTCATGGTTGTAAGACGTGGCCATGAATGGGATTTACCGCGGTCCTTCTAGAAGCCGATGTCATTTTTTAGATGACAGTTGCTCCCAGTGGGACCCTGCGGTGGTTATTAACCTTTAGTTTATATATACATTCATTCATACATACATACATACATACATACATACATACATACATACATACATACATACAGGGAGTCCCAGACTCAATTTTCCGGACTTATATAGCTTTATAAAAATAAAAAAAATAAATCGAAAATTCCTTTTCCAAAAATCAGTTGAAGTTTTAGTTTTTGAGTTATAAAATAATCTTTATGTAATTTAATATTGTAAAAACAATAATCAGCTAATAATTAATTAATTAGTTTCCAACATAAAAAGCGATTAAGAATATTCTCATCGAAACATTTAAATAATGTTTATTTGATATATTTTCCAAAAATTCTCATTGTTATTAACCATTTAAACTAATTTCAGAAAAAACTGAAACCTAATTATGAAAATAGAATTCAGATACTCATTTCACAACACCACAAAAACTTACAAAAATTACATAATTGGAGAAGAGGTATTTGAAAATAAATTACCTTTTATTGTACAAATTATATTCAATATTCAATTATATAACCTGCAAGTAAATTATAAATTTATGTGACACAATCTAAAAAAATTGAAAATCCATATATACATTTGATATTGTGAAAAAAAGAATCTGTCAATAATCAGTCAGTCAGTTTACAAAATAAAAAGCCTTAAACAATTATTTTCATTGGAAAATTTATATAATTTTCATTTTATATTTTTTTCAAAACTTAAAATTTCATTTCTGAAAATGTTAATCATTAATAACCTTTTATAATCATTTTCTGAAAAAAAATAAAATACATGAACATTGTACATATAATTTTGAAAATTTAATTCAGATACTCATTTGACATTATAAATATCATAAAAAATACATCATTGTAATAGAGATAGGTTGAAAAAATAAACTTTTATTATACTAATCATATCCAATATTCAATCACATCACTTTGAAGTAAATAATTAATTTATGTTGCTTGATAGAGAAAAATTGATGTTAAATATCTATGTTATTTAATTTTGTGAAAAAATTAATCAGCCAATAATTAATCTATTATTTCATTGCACAGAAAGCATTGAAGAATTATTTTCATTGAATCGTTCAAATATTTTTTATTTCTTATTTTTCTGAAAATTTGAATTATAAATAAGCTTTTAAACTATTGCAGAGAAAATTAAAATATATGTCCACATAATTTCGAAATCAAAATTCAGATACTCATTTCACAACATCACAAAAATTTAAAAAATAATAATATAATTGGAATAGAGGTATTTTAAACATTAACATACTTTCATTATACAAATTATAGTCAATATTCAATTACATAACCTTGAAGTAAATAATCAGTTTATGTTACCTAATCGAGAGCAATTAAAATTCAATCATCATGTAATTTAAAATTGCGGAAAAAAATAATCAGCTGATAATTAATTTATCTATTTATGACATGAAAAATATTGAACTATAATTCTCATTCAAACATTTGAATAATTTTCATTCCACAATTAAAAAAAAAATTCAATATCATTTCTGAAAATTTAATATATTAGTAACCTTCCGTACTAATTTCAGAAAAACTAAAAACATATTTACATATAGTCTTGAAAATTGAATGCAGACACTCGTTTCGCAATATCAGAATCGTTTCAAAAATAATGTACACAATAACTCCAATATAAGGCCAGTTTCGAGGGCTTTATCGCAGTGGCCGTGGCACTAAATTCGTCGTTGGACGAATGGTGCGTGATGGCGACGCATTGTTGACACTGCTTCTGCGCTGAAAAAAACTGCGTGGGCCAGCAGTTCTAGGAAGAACTAAATCAGTATATCAATCTGATTTTCATCTACTTGAAAAACATGAAGACCGTTTATGCTCTGGTCCCAACCTTGGCAATCGTCCTCATTCCTAGTGGTACAATAATATTATAATAATGATATATGTGTATTATAGTTGTAACTCAAAAATTATCTTTGTTCTTTTCGCAAAGAACGAATAATATTGATACAACACTTAATGCAACAAAAAATGCTTTCACTAAGATTTCAAGTCGAAAAAAAAATTTCCTATCAGAACATACCGGGTAGATTTATTGGAAAGCTAGAACAAAAATGAATTCGTCCTTCTCGGATCAATCCTCCAGGTGGATCCGCGTCAGCTCCTCTAGGAGAGAGCAAAGCTGCGATCATCTTCCTTTAATATTGATAATTTGAAATTCTATAGACTACTAGAGCAACTTCACACCACAGTGGCCCAATGCGTAGTTCTGATTGGTCGCAGCCTTGATCACTTCCAGTGGGACGCGTGAAGGAGGTTCGACTATGATTGGAGGACAGATTTTGGGAACGCTACCACCATCGTTTAAAATAAATTCAAAGACAATAGTTTAATTCTCTACTAACAATACGGCATAGTATGTAGTACGAGCTTGAGCTATAGAGCTCACTCACGCAGAGCGATTATAGACGATGAAATATTCTCGTATCCAGGATCATTGTAAAGTTCTATGCCACTGGTCGACTTGATCATCTCGGATGGTCGACTTGATCTTTTGTATATAATTCATCAAATCTGAAAGCATTTTCTATTTTTTTGCAAAGGACCAGGTGCATGACACATGACTTGTCTATAAAAGCGCATCATACTTGAGATAACAAATTATAAATTTAACTCCTGCAGAAACCTTCTCTAACGATGTTCCTTGATTATTGCTGCTCGAGCCTCCAACGTGTTTTCCGAGACAAATGTCCTACTTATCGTCAGTCTTGTCTAACAATATTGCAAGTAGCTCATCAAATACCAAATTGAAGAAAGCGATTATCTCTCTCGGGTTCCAGAGTTCAGTTTAGGATTTGACTGTTCACCTAATGGAAAGCCCATTTCTAATGTTCCTGGTGGCTGATCTTCTTCTTCATGTGAAAGACATCATTCTCTTGATAGGCCTCTATCTTCTGCCGAACCTCCTTTTCGAGTCAGGTCTAGGTCTGCTCCTGCCAGGATCACGTCTCCACCTGCCTGGTCCACGACTCCTCCTTCGAGGCACGTAGCTGCCCCTGCAAAGCTTCCTTCTCCTGACAGCACTGGATGCGGACGAGAAAAACTTCGATTTATTGGTCTCATTCCCATTAAAAATCCGCACTGCATATTCGAACTTCAAAGATACACTTTTTCTGTCAACAGATCACTTCAAATGTTGATAATTAATGATGCTTTCGCTCCTATTTCAAACCAAGAACAAATTGTTCTATCAACATCCGATGGTAACACCTTTGCAATTTTGGAGGGTGTGGATACTCTTGCTGGAATTTATTTACATATTCGTTGCGTTTCAAGAGGCGTTTGGTGACAAATTCAATTATTTTGTTTAAAATTGAACTATTTTGTCAAAAACAGAAATTCGAATAAAGTCAAGGACCATTTTATATATGCTGGACTCTTGCGAGATTTCTCCACGGAGGGAGGCATCCATTTCAGCCAGATCTTGGGGCTTAGGAGGAACTTGCATTTCAATGTTCCTTCTTGTCCTGAAATCGTGATCATCTCTCAGAAGGTGCCTGCTTTCCGCAGTTGGTATTAATATCGCTTCCTCATCTTCGGCTGCAGCTTGATCAAGCAGCGGTTGGGGAAGAGCTCCGCGTACATATCCATTCTTCGAGAGGTAGGCACGTTGATTTCCCAAGGATTGAAGCGAAACGTTCTGAAGCTCCAAGTGTTTTTGGTACCACAGAGTATGCATACATGCCATAAAGCCTCGGTGGACAGGGATAATGCTGGCATCGTAGCAGACTAGTAAGTCATCCTGGAGTTGATTCGTCCACTGAATGTGGGCGTTTCGCCGGTTCATCGTTGTGTTTCCATCTCAAATATTTTCAGCATCCAGAACTCTAGGATGATCGGCATTGTTTGCCGACCCGTTGTCGGGCGCGTTCGATCGTTTTGAACCGCAACTACAAATTTTTGGTGTTTTGGTGGTGTCAATGTTGTTCCCACGAGCAGCTGGGAAAAGGGTTGGTCCATCCTTGTAGAGCCCCGCGTGCAAGGAATGCAAGGAATGTTTCCGGACCCGGAAAATATCAACATTCAGGTTTCTCTCAAGCCCAAAGATCTGGCTGGACTGGATGACGAGCTTCGTGGAGTTTTTTTTGAAGAACCCGACCTCTGGACTATCAATTGTAGTGTGTTTCATGCGGCGAGAGCTTTGGCAGATGCAAACCGTAAAACACAACCAGCGGTTGATCATAAGACCAAACGACGAATGCATCAACTCAGCACAAAGATAGGTTTGGCAAGGCAGTACGCTTCCCTCATTCAGTGTGTGATTGACTACATAACATCTAGTAGGACTTTCTGAGGACTGGAGTGTCTTGGAAGAGTCGAGATGGGTCAGACAAAAACTGTTGATTTTCTCTGACCCCCCTTTCTCTCCGCTCTTGACTTCTCCTAGCGTTAGATAGTACTCGTATTCTGTCAACAATATGCTGCCTGATGTCAGTAGCTTTTATTTGTTGAGTGTGTGATGACAGACCCGCAGTTCGTGCGCGAACTGTTGAACCTGGGCAGTGAAAGTCCTACCAGATGTTATGTAGTCAATGACACACTAAATGAGGGAAGCGTACTGCCTTGCCAAGCCTATCTTTGTGCTGAATTGATGCTTTTGGTCTTATGATCAACCGTTGGTTTTGTTTTACGGTTTGCATCTGCCAAGGCTCTCGCTGCATTATACACGCTACAATTGATAGTCCAGAGGTCGGGTTCTTCGAAAAACTCTCCACGAAGCTCGTCATCCAGTCCAGCCAGATTTTTGGGCTTGAGAGAAACCTGAATGTTGATGTTTCTCCGGGTCCTGAAGCATTTCTCTCCCTCGATTGGATGCTGCTCGCGGTTGATCCCAGTGTCGCCTCTCTTTCTCTATTCCCGGCTTGTTCTGGCTGCGGTTGAGTAGGCGCTCCGCTTATACAACCCCTTTTCCGGAATGTCCGACCCATTGTCGGGAGCGCTGCGCGTATATATATATATATATATATATATATATATACCTTACTCGCACTTTCCATCCTTTTTTTCACCTGAAGATCATTTCCACCACCCGCTTCGAACCAGAATCCTAAATAGCAAAATTCCTCCACCCTTTCCACTATTTCTACATTTATCTTCCATCCATACTTTATTTCATTCTTTCTCTTCCTGAAACATACTATCTTTGTCTTCGTCACATTGATTGTCAGGTCCTTCTCTCTCACATACTCTTCAAATCCTTTTATTAACAAGCTCATTCCACTTTCATCATCTGCCAGAAGCACCACATCGTCCGCGTACGCTAACGAGTATATTCTTTTATTTCTTAGAACTGTACCCCCTTTACCTTTCTTTTTCATTTTCTTTTCCAGTTCTGCTAACAATATGCTAAACAACAACGGACTTAGCGAAAGCTGCCTTAAAATCTACGGAGAGTGCGGCATTTTTCCTTTTTTCTGTCCCAGGTTGCTGTTAATTAGATAATTTAGTACAAAAATGTTGTGCACTGTTCCCAACCCCTTCGTAAATCCTGTTTGATTTGGTGGAATACTTCCTTTCTGTTCTACCCGTGATTCTAATCTCTTCCTAAGCACCTCCGCGTAAATTTTATATGTTGCTAGCATGAGAGTGATTCCTCTATAATCTTCCACTTTTCTATCCCCTTCTTTCTTTAATGAAGGAACTACCAAACCTGTTCTACACTCCTTCGGCCATCCTTTCACTCTCCATACTCTATTACATACTACCCTTCGCGCGCCAAATTCCAACGCTTTATTCTCCATCCCATCCTCTCCTGTCGCCCTGTTTCTTTTTAACTTGCTTTTTTCCCTGTCGCTCCCTCTTTCTTTCTTCCCACTCTTCTCCAATTCCCGCATTTCAACGTTGCAATGACCGGGAAGTGTTCTGACCCTGTTTCGTTCCCTACTTTCATTCTTTCCAACAACCTCCTTATCCTTTCCTCGACCAGAATTTAGTCTATTACTGTTTCCCCTTTACCTGCTAACGTAATCTCGCCTTCCTCATTCCCTTCCGAATTCCCATTACAAATTAACCATCCTGTTTCTTCCAGGATTTCGAACAGGGTCCTACCCTTCTGGTCCACCTGTTTGTGTCTCGATTTTCTCCTGAAAGTCTCACTCTTTTCATCCCATATTCTCGCTCCCCGCTCCCCTGTCCACGCATTCAGATCACCTCCTATCAACACTAATTCATCATCCTTCATTACTCCATCTGTTTCCTCAAATCCCATTTTTATTCTTCTTTTTCCCACCAATTAATTCCTTACTCCTGACACCAAACCCCCTTTCTTTCTTCCCTTTAACTTCTCTTTCTATGCCTCTTGCATTTGCGACATATAACCCTTGGGTAACTTCCCCTTCACCCTCTTCCAATCCTTCTCATCTACCCAGGTTTCACTCAACATCACTAAATTCCATTTCTTCACCTCTTCCCAGAATCCTTCATCTTTATTCATTAGCCCCGATACGTTTCAAAATGCTACACTCACTTCTTTCTTCCTTCCTTTCTCGCTTCTTTGGTCTTTAGGTCCCCTCCCTAATTTTGTGGAAACCCCGTCACTCCGCCTTCTCCTTTCCTTTCACCCTCTACTGTTTCTGTAACCTCCTTGATCTTAACCGATTGAGAGATCTGATCGGTTTCTCAGAATAAACAAAATTTTCGGAGTTTAATTCGGTCATCAACGTCAACATTTACATTATAACCATACATAGTTAATGAATCATTTACGAATATAACCTGTTAATTATATTTTGTTGGAAATGTTAAAGTACATTAATTTGCTGAAAAAATGTTTCTTCTCCTTCATCCTTAAAAAGAACTTCTGAACATTAAATTTTGTTCATACTCTCAAATTTTTCTTTCAACATGACGGCAAGTTTATAATATATTTTACATATTATATTTTTCATATACTTGAAATAATGAAACTGTTTTCGAATTAGTTATAAACTCTAAATTAAAATCGAAATTTCCTAAAAGCGACGAAGAGATCAGCAGAGTACAATAACATTTTCAAGTAAAACAACAATAAATAAACATTTTGTTTAAACTTAGCATTTTGTAATTTTGAAAAACCCGCCTGTTTGGTTAACGTGTGCGGCCATTTTTTCTTGTATAGTCGAGTCCGTTCAAGCTTCCGTGAAATAAGGCTATTTTTACACAGTTGTTTCTTTTTAAAAAAAATAAGAACAAATAATTATCATTTATTACTTTCAACTTTATAAATTCAATAACTGTACCCTTTTTTTTATTAATTGGGTATAAAGTGGGCTGCCCAACTAAGGCCCAGCTAGTTACCTCAATCTGGGCATTCATTGACATGACCGTTATAACCCAGACAGTAACCCAATTGGATATTGATTGGGCTGCCCAGTTTGGGCCCGAATATTAATTGGGCAAACTGGTTGGGGCCCAATCTGGCCCCAATTAACTTTTCCACATAAGAGTAGGTTAAATTTGTAAATAATTTTTTAACGTTGACCCTAAGTGTTTATAAAAAAAAATTCGCTTGTTCAGAAAACTTTCCATCCTATATGCTGGTTTTGAGCAAAATTTGAGTCAATTTTGAGAATTTTTTAATCAAAAGGCCTAAATTGTAATTTTTTTTTGCATAACAGCACTACGATGATCATTTAACTTTATGGTTCTCAGTATGTTTCCTCGCATTAGACACGCAAAACACATCTCCATGCAAAAAATTAAGTCATTTTTGCACTACGACTGCAAACGGCTATTTTGCGTAAAAATGGCAACATTTTTATGTTTTTGCACAGCAACGCTATGATGAGAATTTAACTCAGGGTTTTTAGTATTTTCCCTCGCATTAGAAACGCAAAACACATCTCCATGCAAAAATTAGTCCGATATACCTCATAGTTTTTATGCCAGATATAGTAACGAACGGACAACCATTTTACCGACTGCATAAGGGTTTCCTATGAAACCCTACAAAAAGTTTCTCTAACTTTTTCTGTCAAAAGTTGCATTTAAACAATTATAAATTGTTTGTAAAGTAAATATAAAATAAAATGAAATAATTCACTCTTCACATTCATAAATTAGGCCAAGGCATTCAGAAAATAATATTAATTCTTGCTATTACAAGGTAATAAATTGTTTAAGGAAATGAAATTTATTTTTACATTCTCATTCATGAGAGTGTAATGTAATCGTCCAAATTTGCGATCTCTGGTTTTTAACGGATCTTAATCTAGCAAAAAGGTTTAGAGACTAAACCTAATCTAAGAAGGGGATTGTAACAGGAATGTCAAAAGATCTTCCATCTTACCCACTCCTCGAGTCCTAGAAGCAGGGGCTCGTTGCCACTGCTTCCCTTGTACGGGGCAGTCAGTCCGTTTGGTACCTCTGACCGACAAAGATTTTTTATAATGAAGAAGTCCTGCGATATAGATCAGGCACAATAAAAAGTATTCAAAGTGTTTCTTCTGACCCGTTACAAAGCTCACAAATTGTTATTTGTGATCCGGATAAGCGGTAAAAAAATGTATATTGTATACAGGTATATACCTGCTTAGTATAGACCCAAATAAAAAAATGTCCTGTGTTCGCGCGTTCATGTTATGTGACAGATAATCGTCAACTTCACGAAATCTTATATCCTATATTTGAAAGCAGCTTTGAGTAGTGTTGCCTTTCAATAGAGTGATAGAGTTTTAGTTTCTGTGCATTCGTTGTGTAGGCAAATGGTTTGGGCTCGTAGATTCAAAAGGCTGAGTGCCACGAGTCATGTTTATTTGAACCCGATGTTTGTTTTCATAAGAAGCTTAGGGGAAGTATATGCATGTATACTTCGGTATATATATGATTCATCTGACGCATCTTTTCAAAAGAAGGCTTTTCATTAACATTTTTAACATAATTCATTTATATTTCAAAATGTTTGCAAATTTCCCAATTTTCATTACCGTTTAGTTTTTAATTAAAGCTTTTGACATTTCGGAAAATTTGTGTTTGGATTTTTTATGATAAATTTTGTTAATTTTTTATTTAAAACCCAATTTTACATTTTTAGTTAACTTTTCAGAATTTTTTTTTTTTAATTTTCAGATTTATCAAAAAAGGTTCTATATCTGTGCTGAAACTATCTGTAAACAATTTCCCGTCATAAAGAATGATTAAAAACATTGTTTATTACGTTATAAACAATTTATTGAACAAAAGTTCTTTTCGGGATTTGGAATGTTTAGCTCATTGAAATCCAGAGCTTTGGTATGGAATGTGTGAGAAATAAAGTTTTTATTAATGTTACTGTTACTGTTAATTTGGATAAACAAATTCAGACTTTGGCTATTTTTCAACGAATAGGCTCAATTTCTTTTACAGAATTAACTAAGAATATCCTTCCGATATCTCTTTTCTATGAAGCTTTGCAAATTTACAAGAATTATCAATTGTTTCAGCAAATTAGAAGCTTGGCCTTTTTTCATCGAATAAGCTCAAGTTGTTTACGGAATCACCAATAATGTATTTCAAATAACTCTTTTCTGCGATACTTTGCACATTTACAATAACTACACTGGTTTACAAAAACAAAAAAAGGTGAGGCCTATTTGACAAGACCACTTTATCCTTATGCATTTTGACGCACTGAATACGAATCCGTGGTCTATTTACCTCCATCACGTCAGGTTCAAGGTCATTTCCAGGTCAAATACAGGAAAAGCCGTGCAATAAACTTCAAAAACCTTTTACATATGTTTTTTGGGTCGCTGAGTCGAAATCCGAGGTCCATTTACCTCCAACGCTTCAGGTTCAAGGTCATTTCAAGGTCAAACACAGGAAAAGCCGTTCTGACTCTATTTCCCTAGGACCGTTTAGCGGAGCGATATTTGGGCTGATGCCGTAAGAGTGACAGAGATGGTAATAAACCACTCTTAGTGCCGCATTGTGCCTTTGGATGTAGGTCGTTTCCGCATGAGTTGGACAACTAGACAGTATGTGTCCTAGATGCTCGGGGTGTGCATGACACGCTCTGCAGCTATCATCGGGAATGTATTGACTCAAAATGTGGCGACGGTATGCTAGAGTGGAAGTGACACCGTCTTGACATGTCAAAATGAAACCCTCAGTGCCCACCTTCAATCCGGGTCATTTAAGGAAACCAAACGTTAGCTCATTCGACATCCACAGATTCTCCACATTTCTGTAGAAGATGCCGTGCATCTTCTTATCGAGGAGCTGTTTGCGGAAGATTTTTTCCTGTGCTTCCTTAATCCGGGCCTTCCGGAGCGAGTACTCGAGATGTATAAGATTCTATGCATTTTGCTCATCCCTGATATTGAAGTCAAGGCCGAGTGTTTCTGCAGCTTCCTCTGCTGCTTTATACAGAAACGCTCCTTTGCCCACTTCTTCGTGTTTCCTGACCAGACGTCGAGGGATCTGAGTTCGTACTTCGTCGATGGAACCACTCCAAATGAATAGAGTACAACCGGGACGGCAAGCCGGTTCGTACATCTCTCGCCACACAGGTCCAATTGTCCGAACAATCCTATAATTTAGGATAGCTTTGGAGATCTTATACAGTGTGTTCAGACACGTTATTGGCCTGTAATTTTTAGGGTCAGCTAAGTTGCCCGTCTTCGCAGGAGCACTGTGTGCCCTTCAACCAACCGCTACAGAATGGGCTCATCCGACTTGAGATACGAGGTGAAAATTCAGGCCAGATGCTGGTGGGTTGAAGCAAGCTTCTTGCACCAGTAGCTCTTCATACCATCTGTTCCCGGAGCGGAATAGTTCTTCATGCCTCGTAATACGTTCTTTAACTTCTCGGTAGTGATAGGTGGGCCTTCCTTCTCAGGTGTTATGAGGGCACTACACAGCTGCCTGAAGCTATATATATTCTTTGAGTGTCCTTTCAGTGGATGCTAGACTTCGTAGACTTCTCTCCAAAATGCCTTGACCTCCTCCGGTGTGGGCGGGTGCACGACAGTAACTGGATGGTCTTGGAAGAGTCGAGATGGGTCAGACAAAAACTATTGATTTTCTCTGAGCCACCTCGCTCTAGTCTTCTCCTAGCGTTAGATAGTACTCGTATTGCGTCAACGATATGCTGCCTGATGGCCAGTAGCTTTGACTTGTTGATTGTGTGATGATAGACCTCCAGTTCGCGCGCGAACTGTCGAACCTTGGCAGTGAAAGTCCTACCAGATGTTACGTAGTCAATAACCGTTCACCTATAAGTGATGAGATTCTGCTGGTCAACCACATTGACTCCGTCTGGATTGGCTCCCCCAACTCTAGGATAGTTCGCATTGTTGTCCGACCCGTTCTCGGGAGCCCTGCGCGTTCGATTGTTTTGAACCGCACTTACTATATATATAATTGAAAACTGAAGGTTAACAACCACCGCAGGGTCCCACTGGGAGCAACTGTCATCTAAAAAATGACATCGGCTCCTTTTTGTTTCAAAACTTTTTGGGTAAATCTCGCATATTTTTTTAAAATACTAAAGTTTCTGATTTTCAGAGACAGTGGCTATTTTGATCATTTTTTACTTTTCTGCATTTTATATAAATCAAGAGAAGGTTACAGAAATTGAAACAGTGACAAATAAAAAAGTTTCATAAACGAACACGATTGTGTAAATTTTTCGTCTATATTGCAATAATGAGAAAGCAATATTGTGAAACTAGTAAGCCGGCTACATCACCTCTAACAAGATTACTAAAACATTCGAAGTTTCTCAATAAAATAATATATATATATATATGTAAAATTATGTAATAATGTATAACTTATTACGAAGTAGCTATCTATATCTATTTTCTAATTTTGAAAACATAAGCCATTTAAAACACCTTAATAACAAATTTTAAAATATTAAGCGTTTAAAAATGTTTGAATTGAGTTAAATAATTTATAACTTTTTTAGGCTTCTGAATTTTTATGTCAGAAGAAAACAATTGTTATTCAGAATCGTCAATATTAGGTAAATCGAGCTGAAACTCAACATTTCTCTTTAAAATTAGCCATTAAATACAAATCAGAAATTATTTTTCAAATATCACCCCCACAAGTCTGCTTTTATAGGGTCCCAAAAAAACCCTATGAGTAAAAAATTGTACTTGACGAGTTTTTAAAGATAATTATCATTTTCAGCGGTTTTTTCATACAAATTGTTTACAATACATAAAATACTACTTTTACTGGTTATGAGCTGTTAATAGTTTTTACCAATTTTCTCTCACAGTAGAATTAGAAATTCGCCGTTTCTATCGCTTTTTTCAACTCGCTGTTAAAATTTCAATTAAAATAAGTTAATAATTATTTAGGTCAATAAACATAATTGCTTAAACAATTTAGTAGTATTTTTAAGTGATATTTTCTTTGTGTAATGCTAGAAAGTTGCGATTTTTTTTTAATTTTCAACTTTTTGTCAACTTTGTACTTAAAGTGAGGTAATAATAAATTCTATATAAATTATATATATATATATATATAAGATATTCCTTTTTTAAAAGATCATATTTATTGATTATTAATTTATTTATTGTATAAACTCCAAAAAAGCACTAATACTAATAGGAATAAAAGGCATTGCCCGTACAAGTTATAATATATATCATAACTTTTCGCGCCACTGACAAGTAGGCAAGTATTGCCTGCGCGGAAATAGTTGCGCGCTGACCGGGCGGAGCTATTTTTCAAAATTCAATATCCTTTTCAATTTTGAACGAAAAACGTCGAAAGTTGACCAACAGACACCGACAAACGATTCCACTGAACATTTATGTGAAATATTTAAAAAAATTGCTAGTGCGAAGTTGGCACCCCATACTTGAAATATTAATAACTTTTACAATTTTTGCCGTCAAACGCCGAAAGTTGACCTACAACCATCGTCAACCGACCGAGAAACGATTACAAACCGTAATTATCAAATATACAAAATTTGTGACAAAATTTACCGTATTTACCGTAAATCCGGTAAATCGTAGTTTTCAAACAAAATATAAAAAGTTGAGTCATTATTCATGTGATATGTCTAAAATGAGCTCTTCAAAATTTTTCAAATGTTAATAAAAGAAATCCATCTAATCACTTGAAATATCACAAATTTCATATTATATAATGTAATGCAATTCAAATTAGGTATTTTAACTTTCTTTTGGCACGCGGGAATGGCTTTAAGGTTACAAACCAGTAATAGTCTCGCACATCCGCGAGAACAGATCACAAGGACAATTACTTCGAATAAATATTTTGGGCACAGTCGTTGCAACTCCCTTTTGAGGTTTTGATTCCTCTCCTTTTTTTTCTTCTCCTTGACAGTGACTTTGTATTCGAAAGAAGCCGAGAATTCGATCACAAATATGGTTCGTTTCCCAAAGTCTTGAAAAACAATGTCAGGCCTTGAGTGCGCAACGGAGACTGCTATCCAAAAATCGTAGTTCCAGGAAGTTTGGCACGTCTCGTTTTACACAGTTCACTCTATTTTCCTCGCAGCCTTCGGCAGGACTCTCTGTACCTAAATTAAGCCCTGATGATCTGAGAAAACCAAAAGTTTGCTCTTTCAACAAAAACTGGTTTTCTACATTTCTGTAAAAATTTCTGTGCATTTTCTTGTCGAGTAGCTATTGTTGGAATTTTTCAAACTCTGCTTTCTTCACATCGGCTTTCAGAAGTGGAGCATCTCGATCGAGATTTCTCGATGCAGTTTCCTTACATCTGGTGTTCAAGTTCACGCCGAAGGGCTCAGCCGCCCGCTCTGCGTTTTTTCAAAGAAACGCTTCTTTGCTAATCATCTTGTTATTCATGAACATTTTTAGAACAGGATCTTTTGCATCAGCGCGATGTAAGCTATACTTGAAACAATACGGTTATGAAGACACTAGGGATTCAAAAGTCCGCGTCCGCCTTGACGGCGTAAGACGTATAATCGCGGAACAGATGAATTGATATGCAAGCTTCTGTACATATGTATGATCTTACGTGTGGTGATATCAAGGGCAGTAAGCTCGTTCTTCATCTAGTGAACCTCCCCCCACGAGAAGACTAGAACCGGGACAGCAGGAATGTTAGTGACAGATACCTTGTTCAACGCCGACAGATTGGGTGAACAAATCTGTCAAAGAAGATGCTTTCATCTGCTTCGGAGAGACTCCTTTACTGATGTGTAGGTCTTTCTAGTGTTAAGATGTCTAATAAAACTTATATCCACAAGCTCAACGTTCATCTTAATCTCTTCTGTATACTTCACGACGATATTTATAGCAGTTTGAAATTTGCTTTCACCAGAGGAATAGATCTTCAGGTCATCCATATAACATACATGAGTGACCTTATGCTCGCGATGGTTAGTGTCGTCACAGATGTATCCACAAGAATTTCGTAGCGCGAGATATAGAGTCAGAAGTGTGGATGCAAAAAAGCGAAATTCTTCATGGTATTACCCTTGAAGACGTCCTTCTAAAAAGTGAAGTTGTTCGTTCTCACACGATGATTTCCAAATGAGATCGTAAATCTAGTTTCCCGAAGGGGCATCAATCTGTCTATGCATCTCATCATGTGTGGATGAACATTCAAGCTTTTCGGAAGACAGGTGATAAGTCTACGAGAGGTTGAATTGGAAGCTTTCCGGTAGTCAATCCAGGCCATTGACAGGTATACATCCAAATGAACCATGCAACGTAAACAATCATAATATACAAAAAATTAATTAAATAAATAAAATAATATATGGCTCAACAAATAAATTCACTGAAAGGTGGGTTTTTACAGGTTCAAAAAATTTCAGGGAAGTTCCCAGTTTATTCCCAGTTATTTTCCAAAATTCCCGGTTCCAAATCAGAATTATAATTCTTTTAGAAAATTTTTTGATCCAATTCAGAATTACAATTCTTCTCGAAAATTTTCTTTTGCAAATTTCATTCAACTCATTCTTCCAAATCGGAATTATAATTTTTTTTTCGAAAGTTCTCTGATCCAATTCAGAATTGCAAATAATATTGATTCAGAAAATTTCCTGTTTCAACTTCATATTATCATTCTTTTCAAAAATTATTTCTTATAAATCAGAACTATAATAATTGTTTTGATAAATTTCCGATCTTAAATTCAGAAATACAGGCATCTGTTTCAAAACTTTAAAGAAATTTATAACATATACAAAACAGGGTGGCCTAAAAATTATATTTTCAAATTTCCCTGACTTTTCCCTGACCATTAATATTCAAAGGCCAAAATTATAATTTCGCAAAATTTTATATATAGAATCTTTTGTAACTGGAATAAAAGAATTTTAAATTTCAATTTATAAATTCTGAATTTATTATTGTCAGTACTACCACAACCAAATTTACTTTAAAAAAGTGAAAAGGGGACCTAATTAAAATCAAAAAGTGACTAAAAGGACTAATAAAAATTAATAATATAACTAATGTTCTTTTGAATTGAAAAAATTCGATTTACAAGACTTCAAAACAATTCAAGATAAATTCAAACAAAATTCAAATTAATTCAAATGAGTTAAGAAAAATTCAAGAAAATTTAAGAGAATTTGATGGAATGCCTAAAAATTCAAGGTCAGTTTAAAAGTCTAAGAAAAATGAAGAAAAAAATTAAAAAATCAAAAAAAAAAATCATTGAATTACTATGTACCTGAAGTTCTGAACGTTCAGGCACATTAAATTACTGAAATCTATTAAAAATTTGTTTAGGATTTTTAAAATAGCCAAAATTTTGTTTCATCTATTGGAATTCCATTAAATTGACGAATTCAATTGGAAATTTCTTGATTTTTTTTAAATACCCTATAATATTTAATATCCTTTAAAATCACATTAAATTACTGAAAAAAATAGAAAATTCTTTGGGAATTTTTTTAAATACCCCAAAAATCCTTAAAATCCTTTGAAATTCCAATAAATTACTAAAATCAATTGAAAAATCCTTGGGAATTTTTTCAAATACCTTAAAATCTTTAATATTCCATTAAACTGTTGAAACCAATTAAAACTACTTGGATTCTTTTTAAATACACTAATTTATTTCAAATTCTTGGAAATCCTATTTTTTTAAATACCCTAAACTCTTTAAAATTCTTTGAAATTCCATTACATTACTGCAATCAGTTGAAAATTCATTGGGAATTTTTAAAATACCCTAAAATCTTCAAAAAAACCTTTGAAATTCCAATTAATTATTGAAATCAATGGGAAATTCTTTGGGAATTTTTAAAAATACCTTAAGATCTTTAAAATCCTTGGAAAAATAAAAAGGATGACTTTTTAACAAAATTGTTGACATTTTTACAAAACAGTTGAATTTTTAACAAAAAGTTAATTTTTAACCAAATAGTTGAATTTTCCACCCAAAAAAACGAATTTCCATCAAAACTGTTTAATTTTCAAGCCAAAACAATCTACAATGAACAATCTACAAAACAGTTCAATTTTCAGCAGAAAAAGTTAATTTCCAACAAAATAGTTGAATTTCAAACCAAAAAATCATAAATTCTTAACCAAAAATTGCAAATTTGAATTTTCAGTTTAAAAATTTAATTAAAAAAAATTTAATTAAGCTGCTGGTGTTTCAACGAAAAAGAATGAACTTTTGAACAAAAAGATTAATTTTCTATCCAAAAAAGAAGAATTTTCTACAAAATAGTTTAATTTTTGAGAAAAAGTTAATTTTTAACCAAATAGTTGAATTTTTAACCAAGCAGTCGAATCTTCTGACAAATTCTTGAAATTTCAAACTAAAAACACGAATTTTCTACAAAAAAGTTGAATTTTTAATTTCAGCCAGAAAATATGACTTTTCAACCCAAAAAAACGAATTTTCAAAAAAAAAAAATAATAATAATAATAATAATTTTTAACCAAATAGATGGATCTTTTACTAATGAAATACATTTTTAATAATTCAATTTTCAATCACTTTCAAACGAAAAATGGAGAAACTACATTTTCAGTTTAAATAAAGAATTTTCAACCAATAAAAAGGGAATTTTGATCAAAATAGTGAAATTTTCCACAAAAATGATGAATCTTCAATAAAAAAATGAATTCTCAAGAAAAAGTATAATAGTTGTTATTTCCAACAAAAAGTATTTTAAGTTTCAATAAAAAATGGTAGAATCAAACCAAAAAATACGAATTTCACAGAAATTATTTGAATCCTCAACCAAAACAGACTACAACAAAAAGATGAATTTTTACAACATTTTTTTTTTCAACTGTATAGTTGAATTTTCAATCTTGAACAATAATTTTCTACAGAAAAGGACGAATTTTTATCAAATAACATAATTTATGAACTAAATAGTTTGAACAATGGATGTATTATTAGTCCATATTTTGAGAAAAATTTAAATTTTGTTCATTTGAAAATTTGTCTTTTTGAGTTTTTGAGTTTTCAACAACATAAGTGAATTTTCAACTGAAAAAAAGATTCATTTTCTAGAAAAAACTGCAATAGCTACATTTTCAGTCAAAAGATTCAATTGAAAAAAAAAACATCAATTTTTAACCATATTTAATAATAATATTTATATATATTATGTTTCTTGGCTAAAAAATTAAACAGTTTTGACGAAAATTCGTCTTTTTGGGTTTAAAATTCAACTATTTGTTTCAAAATTAACTTGATTAGTAAAATATCCACATCTTTGATTTATAACTTAATTATTTTACTGAAAATTAATTTTTTTAAACAGAAAATTTAAATTCGCCATTTTTGGATAAAAATTTATAGTTTTTAGTTTAAAATTCCACTATTTGGTTGAAAATTAACTTTTTTTGTGGAAAATTGAACTGTTTTGTAGATTGTTCATTGTAGATTGTTTTGGCTTGAAAATTAAACAGTTTTGATGAAATTTAAATAATAATAGATTTAGAATCATTTACCAATAAATTAGAAATGCGAATAAGTGTATTTCTACATTCTCATCCTATAATGAAAAGGTATTAGATTTGTATAAAATTACCTCCCCCCTCGCTTTTGTCAAATGTCCACGTTTTGAGACCCCCTGAATCCCAAAAATAGGTTTTTACGAATGTTTCTGAGATTTTTAATTTGCTAGCACGATAATTCTCGAAAAAATTAACATGATGGATTGGCCTTTGGCATACACGTTTGAGCGTCCGTATACCTTGAGAAGAAAAATTTTTTCGAAACGATTTGCATAATTCACTGAAAATATTATCACTATCCTTCGGACTTATTCGTTCAATTTAAAAAAATGCGAAATGTCTAGTTAGTGATGCGTAAGTTACTTTTTAAAAAGAGCCTGTTATCTTCACCGTTATATCGCGAAGACAGTAAACATTTATCAGTATGGTTACTGATCCAGATTGTAACTTCACCTTAGTTACTTTTGTATTTAAGAAATATAGATATATGTATAATAATGAATATAGACTAAGGAAAATGCACAATATACCTCAGGATATTTTTACGAATCAAAAATTAATTTTGACACAACTTCATTCATATCTGTCGGGTAGCAGTCTTTATGTCCCCTTCTTATTGAAAGTCGTAGGTTATTCGAGTCTGGCTGAATAAAATAATGTAAATTTCAACCAACAGTTAAATTTTCAACTGAAAACATTCCATTAGGAACTAAAAATGAAACAGTCAAATTTTCAGTTTAAGAAATTAATTTACAACCAAAAAGTGGGAATATTCAGCTCTAAAAACTTTGATCACATATTATTAAGAAAAACTGGAAGAAAAATTATTAAATTTTCGAAATAAATAATAAGATCTATATTAATTTCTTCTAATTATAAATTTGTCATTGAATAGTTTTTTGAAATTATAAGCTAACAATTATATTACTTATTCTTTGACAATTGTTTAAATTATTCAATGCTATTATTGAACAATGTTAATAAGAATTATTTAAGCAGCATTTTTGTACAAAGAAACTATTGCTGATAGAAAATTGGGAAAAAAGTAAGCGACATTCTGGTTAGCCCAGCACGGCTATTCTACTTTTTTCAGTTTTGTCGGACTAGTTTGAGTATGGCAAAATGATGTTTTACTCAAATAACTTATTGCTACACATCGAACTATTTCTTTTTTTTTCAATCTGACACTTTTTTTTAAGAAGCAGTATCCCTGAGCGGATTCACCAAATAAATTCGGTCAAAAATTGCCCTACAGTTCGATTCCTCATACTCCTTCGTCTTTTTCTTAGGAATAACTGTAAGTCTTCCGGGAATAATTTTAGACTGTAGGTATTTCACTTTGACTGAAGCAAAAATTTGTATTTAACAACAAAGTCCACACTTTTTTTGTCCAACTTTACATTGATACCTTTTTTTTTAGGAATTTCCAGTTCCTTCGAACGGTCATAAATCATTGTATTGAATTATAAAAAATAATTTCCAGATAGCTACATAAGAAAGAAAAATGGCATATAGTGTTATAAAAAACCTAAAAAACAAAATTTATTACTTTGTATTTAACAATGATAAAGATTTCGCAAAGATTTCGGATGGATTAAAAAGATTTTACAAGGACTACAATAATTTCACAAATATTACCAAATATTTCAAAAATATTTCAAATATTCTGAAAACATTTCCAAAGATATCAGAAGGATTTCACAAAGATTTTCTAAAGATGTCACAAATATTTCGTGAAGATTTTGGACCGTTTAAAAAAATTTCACAAAGACATAATTAATTTTAATAATTTTACGAATATTACGAAATATTTCAAAAACGTTTCAAATATATTTAGAAGATTTCACAAAGTTTTCAATTATTTCTAAAACATTTCTGATATATTTCAAAGAATGCACAAAGATTTCAATGATTTCCCAAAGACTTCAGAAAGATATTAATAATTTCACAAATATTATAAGATATTTCAAAAATATTTTAAATATTTCGCAAAGATTTCCAAATATTTCAGAAATATTTGAATGATTTCCCAAAGATTTCAAATATTTCGCAAAGATTTCAGATATATTCAAAATATTTCACAAAGGTTACAATAACTTCACAAATATTACAAAATATTTCAAATATTTTGAAAAGATTTCCAAAGATATCAGAAAGATTTCACAAAGATTTAAATGGTATCCTAAAGATTTCACAAATATTTCGCAAAGACTTCGGATCGATTTAAAATATTTCACAAAGACTTCATTGATTTCAATAATTTCACAAATATTAAAAAATATTTCAAATATTTTGAAAAGATTTCCAAAGACATTAGAAAGATTTCACAAAGATTTCAATGATTTCCTAAAGATTTCACAAATATTTCGCAAAGATTCTGGATAGATTTATGAGATTTCACAAAAATTTCAATTGTTTCACAAACATTTCAGATAGGTTTCAAAGAGTGCACAAAGATTTCAATAATTTCACTAATATTATAAGATATTTCAGAAATATTTTAAGTATTTCGCAAAGATTTCAGAAAGATTTTAATGATTTCCCAAAGATTTCACAAAGATTTAAAATATATCGCAAAGATTTCAGATATATTTCAAAGAATGCACCAAGATTTCAATGATTTCCAAAAGATTTCATAAAGATTTTAAAGCTGTCGCAAAGATTTCGGATAGCTTAAAAAGATTTCAGAAAGACTACAATAATTTCACAAATATTACCAAATATGCTGAAAAAATTTCCAAAGATATCAGAAAGATTTCACAAAGATTTAAATGATTTCCTAAAGACTTCACAAATATTTCGCAAAGATTTCGGATAGATTTAGAAGATTTCACAAAGTTTTAAATTATTTCTCAAAAGTATCTGATATATTTCAAAGAGTGCGCAAAGATTTCAATGATTTCCCAAAGATTTCGCAAAGATTTCAATAATTTCACAAATATAAGATATTTCAATATTTTTAATATTTTGCAAAAATTTCAGAAAGATTTGAATGATTTCCCAAAGATTTCACAAAGATTTCAAATATTTCGCAAAGATTTCAGATATATTTCAAAGAATTCATCAAGATTTAAATGATTTCCCAAAGATTTAATAAAGATTTCGCAAAGATTTCGGATGGATTAAAAAGATTTTACAAGGACTACAATAATTTCACAAATATTACCAAAAGTCCCACCAAACTCCGGCAAATGAAGGGGACGTGTGAGGACGGGATAATTTTTCTTCATTCATCTTTTTTCGTGACTTCCATAGTTTGACTGAAAAATTGAATTTTTTATTTTTCATTATTTTTTTGTGCGATCAAAATATGAATATTCGATTTTTCAAAAAAATTCAATAAGTTGTTATGAAAATCTCCAGTAGGGTTTGTTTTATCAAAAAAAGTCATTCAGATAAATTGTTTGTCTTTTTGAGTACTACAAACATCCATACATAGAATTTTTAAACTTGAAAAAAAGTGGTTCTAAACATTTTGAAAACGCTTTAACTTTTTGAATTTTTATCTAAAATGTCACACTGGGTCCTAATGAGTCCTAAAAATCTAAAAAAAAATGTCTGAGTATTATTTAAGGATTGCAAAAGATGATCTTTTAGTTTTTGTAACCAAAATTAATTGTTCAAATATTAAAAAAAAAAAAATCGGTGAAGTTAAGGTAACGACCTCCACTACGGGGAGCTTAAAAATTTTTTGAAGGTGAATTTCACCTTGTGTGACTAATTAGGGTTCAAAATAACAAAATTAAATTTTTTGAAAAACGACACAAGGTGCGAAAAAAAATAAAAAGAAAAAAGTTGTTTGCCCAAAAAGGATCTACAAATTTGTTATTAATAATTTCTAGATAGGACGAGTAGATTTTCTTTTAATAGTAAAAAGTAAGAATAAAAATAAACAAATTACATTTTCGGAAAAACAACACAAGAGAGCACTTATTTTTAATTATAAAAACAAGACAATGAAAATACTTTTTTTTACACATGCATGTTTCAGCCCTTTTCGACTCCCTAGGTACTAAAAAGTACTTTTTACTCCCTAGGGACTAAAAAGTGACGTCAGAGGTGAATAATGAAAATTCTACATCTATGAGCTCGCATTTTACAATTATTATCAGTCCACTCAACATAAAAACTGTGAGGAAATTTTTGTTGCAGATAATAGAATTTTTCGGTTATTTATGGAAAGTTACCATATATAACTGATTAAATTACCGAAAATTTCCATAAATTTCCGGAAATTAATGGAAATTTTTAAAAATGAATATTGGGTAATTCATGGTATGTTACCATATTGACCGATAAAATTACCATGAATGGCCGAAAATTTTCATAAATTTCCGGAAATTTATGGAAATTTTTAAAAATGAATTTTAGATAATTTATGGTGAGTTAAGATATTTACCTGTAAAATGACCATAAATTACCGGAAATTTATGGAAATGTCTGAAAATGAATTTATGGTAATTTACCATGTTTACCGGGGAAATAACCAAAAATTTCCATAAATTTCCGCAAATTTATAGACATATTTAAATTGAATCCGGCAATTTTTTTATTAAATTTTTGATAATTTGGAATAAGTTAACATACATTTCATGCTTCTTTATTCAAAATCTAATATGAATTGAAATCATGACTGTATTTCAAAAAATGTCCGAAATCGTCCATTTGTTATAAAAAATATCGTATGCGCCAAGGGGGAGAAGCACTTTTTCTCTCCCTAGGTGCATAATATACTATTGTTTCAATACCAATGCATATTATGAATTGTAATAATAGCCAGGTCCAAGTCTCCTACTGCCAACCATGGTTCTGGTCCCGAGTTCGCAGCTTTACCTACAAGTATAGTTATTTTTTATTCGAATTTGTTCAAATGACTATATCTCTTCCTTTAATGTTGAACTGTACCTACGAAAAATACAACATCGTTTTTGGGGCCGATGGAAATTTGTTTTCATTTTTCCAAAATATAAAGTTTTACGTCGTTTCGCAGAGCTGAATATTGTATCCGACCAATTAAAAATTTTTGCGGATTTGCTAATCTGAAAGAAATAATTGGACGGCACATGCGAAATACTGGTGATTCCAACAATATGGTATTGCTAGATCAGCTACAATCAAACGAAATGGCTTTTCTACATTCTCATCCTAATGAGAAGGTAATGGTTTTATACAAATTTTAACTCAGTCCGTTTTCATCAAGTCTCTATGTTTTGAGACCCCATGATTCAGAAAAAATTATTTTCACAAAGGTGTTTGCCCGTCTGTCGGATTGTCTGTAGTATCTTGTAGGCACGATAACTTTCTAAGAAATGATCAGATTTAATGGAGCTTTGGCACATCGGTTTAAGTGCTGAAGTGTCAGGATCAATTCGTCAGTCCGCTATTTTGGACAGAAATGCAGAAAGTTAGAGTATTTGTAAAATTTTCGAGACCATTTCTTTTTATACTTGAAAATTCTATGTACGTCTATTTAAGGTACTAGAAAGGAACAATAGATCTCAAAACTTCTTCCAGTAAAAGGAAAATTATCAGAGTTATAGAATTTTCAAAATTAAAAAAAAAAGACTACAGAAAATGAAAATTTTAAGCCAAACAATGGCCGATATGGAAAAAAGTCAGAAAAAGAAAAATGTTGCGTTCTAAAAGCCCTACAAGACTATCATAACAAATTTTTTTATTCTTGTGAAAAATCGAATATTTAAACTTCACCCCACAAAAAATAATGAAAAAATCCATTTTTCGGTCAAACTATGCAAGATACGAAAAAAGGGGATTTGACCAAAATTACCCACTCAAAAAACATTAAACTATATGTTGTCAATCATTTTTCTACAGGACGCGTAGTTTTTGTTTTAATCGTGGAAAATGACATTAAAAAATAAACAAAAAATTAAATGTTTATATTCTCATCCTAATGAGAAGGTATTGGTTGTATGTAAAATTTGACTCAGTCGGTTTTAATTAAATCTCTAGTTTTTGAGACTCCCTGAGTCAGAAAAAAAGATTTGCACGAACGTATCTGTTCATCAGTCTGTCTGTCTGTAGTAGCTCGTAGGTACGATAACTTTCAAAATAATAATCAGATTTAATTGAGCTTTGGCACACTGGTTTAAGTCCAACATACGAAGAAAGAGCTTGGCCCGATGTGTAGCTTTCTCTGGTTCACACTTTATATTCCTTTAGTCCATCCGGGAAATGATCCTAATATTTACGTGACTTCCGAACAACTTGTACGGGGTATTCTGATCTGACAGAACTTCCGATTTATAGAAAACCTGAGTAGAAATTCACCCTCGTTGTCAAAGCTTTAACAGGTGGCATTGCAATGGAATCCATACATGAACGACGCGAATATTGAAACCAGGAAAACCTGTGGTCCAATTTCAAGCATCCACTAAGAATATGTCCAGGTGTT
Source organism: Andricus grossulariae (assembly GCA_011634705.1). Lineage (NCBI taxonomy): Eukaryota > Metazoa > Arthropoda > Insecta > Hymenoptera > Cynipidae > Andricus > Andricus grossulariae. The sequence continues at coordinate 164,488,790 of JAABKJ010075445.1, read as the reverse complement.
TCTGGATCTTGCTTGCACGCTTGGCATTTGATATCGCCTATAGGTACATTTATTATGCGCTTGCGGTAAACTAAGGTGTCTATGACGCTGTCTTGACAGGCAAAAAAAAATCCCTAAGTCTCAAATCTCAAACCAGCAGACTTGAGAAACATGTTATACAGACTCATCGATAGCTCTCCTTTACGTATCATGCCGTAGAATTTATAATGAAGTTGCTTGTGACTACTTTAGCAAGGGCCGTTCTTAATACAATCACATTTTGGACTTCCGTTGGTAGTATTCCAAGATATGGATATGTTTCTCCATTACCAAGATGTCGAATGGTATTTTGTGGTATTAGCGTAGTAATATCGCCAACACATCGCCTGATAACACCGACTCTTGCAGTCAGCCACCTCACATTGGGCTAACTCCACAAAGCAACGAATTATGCGGTTACGTCACCAGTATCGCGCAGTGTGACTCATAATAGGCCTCCTCCAAATGTAGGCTATGATTCAGTTGGAAGTACCAATAGGACCAAACCGAGGCGACAACCAGGCAATGGGTCGGTCAAATGCGAGAACATCGTTTTAAATAGTCGGACCAACACAGGATGGACAACCTTACCTGTTGGCAAGGAAGCTCACCGGTGCAAAGAGTATTGATGCAGAGGTAACATGAACGCTGGGCCAATATGCACCCGGAGTATGCACAAACAACGCCATAGTATTCAAGATAACAGGTACCCTTTCGACAAGGAAACGGATATGAAGCTCTTTCTTAGCAAGAAGAAGAGCAACATCCTCTAGCGAACATACCACTTGTTTCAGCAAGATCACCTTTGCAGATAGCGAATACTGCCAACATAAGAACTGGGAGATCTAAAATCCACAAAAAAATCTCTTCCACGATGGACAAGTTTGCCTAAGCTAATACTGCTCTATGCGATTCGCTCCCCAAACATGTTATTCTCTGGAATCTGAATTGTGTAGTTTACGAGAAGTCGAACACCCTGCTTAGCAACAATAGAAGTAATTATAATTCAGTACGCCTGAGTTGAACTCGCGAGCATATCGCACAGTTTCAGTTCAGAATGAGAACGGCTAGATGACATGCATAAAATATTCAGTGCCTGATTAGCAACATACTTGCTCAACACTTGAGGAAAGCAAATCACACGCTGAACGAGTGTAAACTGTTGACAATCAAGCAGCACTGGACGGCTAGCAAAGTGGATAAGGTTGCAAGGATAAGGTTGCAAGGTCCAGAGCAAGAGTGTCCACTGATTACTGCTGAAGAACTGAAAAAAGTTATCGCTAGAACAAAGAACTTTGCGGCTCCAGAGCTAGATCAAATCAACAACTTTTGGTGAAAGAAGTTCCCTTCTACGCTGTAATCACGTCTCACGGCCATGAGTTAGGATGTTACAGTCTACGATGGACTTAATACAACGATAATACGACGTTTATTCTGGTAGAAACCATCGCAAATCTCCTATGGGGTCTTGCAAACTCTCTTTCTTTTAATTCCCCTTGGCTGCGATGTTTTTATCGGTTATGGCCGAAAATTGATAACGAACATGGTTTGTATTGCATCATTCGCCTGCGGCTCGAAGCACTCGTCTACGTTTTCACACTCGCTTCGCTCGTGCGCTAACCACCGACTGATGCTTCGAGCCTCCGGCTTATGCTGCAATATTCACACTTGCACACAATCACCTACTTTGCGCACTTGTATCACAAATAACTATTTTTAACCTGGTTATCCTCCAGCAGTAATATCTTTAGATAAATTTGCTGTACGGTTTGTTCAAAAAGATTTTCTTGTCTGCATAATAAGCACATGTTCGGGCCAATTTTTGAGGTTATTTCGGGTACGCTTTTGTACGAAGACGTTCCGCAAAACTTATGCAGGCTATTGTTTGCAAAAGCATGATGTCATTATGTTAATAAGTGTCCAAAACACTTACCTCCTGTGCACAAAAATATTATTTTGTTGGAAAAGCCATATAAAACACGACAAACCCAAAACTCATGCACACAGTACTCGAAGGGAAATCAGCTGATTTCCATGTACCTATTTATTTTTATCGAAACATTAAAAAATCTACCCAGTACACAAAATTTGGCGACGTCTTCACGACATCGTTACGACATCTCTACGAAAACTTTACGTTATCCTATGTCCATGTCGTTAAGGTGTCTTTACGATATCGTAAAGACACCTTAACGACATGGGCATAGGATGTCGTGAAGTTGTCATAAAGATATCGTAACGATGTCGTAAAGACGTCGTCAAATTTGGTGCCCACTAGGCATTTAATGCATCGCCGTTACTCTTCCATAATTATGTTTAGCTAAATACATTTGCCTATCATTTGAAACATATTCAATTTTCTATTCAAGAAAACTCGAGAATTCATATTACCGTCATTCGTAGATTTTTCCGAAAACGAAAAATCTCTATTTTCTCAAAACATGACTTGAGCAAGTACGCAAGTTGCGGATCTGCAATCGTGTGAAAGAACCCTCAATGATTCAATTTTAATATAATTATATGATCGCTCGCTACAGTTGTCAGCAATGGCACTGTCAGCGGTTTCCGAACGCCAAAAAAAAAATAGTGGCAGTACTAGTACTGCCACTAATTTAAAAATTAGAATTCTAAAATCTTAAAAATAAAAAATTATTATTAAAAATTAGAATTTGTCGAATCAACAAAACTAATTACCTATGATAGTCAGGTGAAGCTAGACAGTCCCATATCCCATATCCCATTCGATCCCATTTATCTTCAGGTTGTCCCAGCGATAACCAGTCGGATATCCTGCAAGGCGGAAATTGGGATATTCCAGGAATATCACCAGGATATCTGGGATGTTTATGGGACGTTTACTTTGAGACCTGTTGCTAAAGTGCCTTAATTGTTATATTATTACCTTTTTAAAAAGTTCCTCATAATAACATAAAATGCAATAAAATTATGCGGGTAATAACACCAATTTGAAGGCAAAATGTCAATTTTATAGAACAGATTGAAAAAATTCAAATTTCGATGTTTTCGAAAAATTGGAATGACTCTTGAAATATTTAACATTTTTTAATGTTCAAAAAAGTCGTGCAAAAAGGACGCAAATTCAAATAATGACAAACACAACGTAAACAAATCATATATATATATATATATATATATACATATTTTAGCGAATAGTTCAATAATAACGCAAGACAGAAAAAAGTGCCAGAGGACTCTTTTGTAGAACTTTTTTAAGGAATAACTTTGTTTCTTCAACTTTTTTCATATCTCGTCTTCTTTTTGCAAAAATCAAGCATTTTCATTTTTCAGAAGAAAAAAAATTCTTTCTTCTCTCCAAGACGCGGGCACAAGATAAAATCTACTAAAATATATTCACCATATTTGTACCAACTTGAAAAAAATCAAGAGAAAAAAAAACGCTGGCTTTTTTGATAAAATTAGGTTCGACATTTTTAAGAAAAAAACGCCACCATTTTCACAATTTTGAACTTTTTCAAAATTTTCCAACGGATTTCAAAAGAGGACGAAAAACATTTTCAGAATCGGAAAGAAAAAAATTAATACCTTTGATAGCTAAAAAAGCATCACACTTTTAACGAAATACGTGTGAAATACGTGTCGTCTAACATCCTTTGAAAAACAACATATTTCATGTTGAAATGATTCTATGACTTGAGCTCGCACAGCCTGCCCGATTGCAAATGAATTCCGCCTAGAAAAACAATTTTTTTGTAATGGAAAGCTTTTTCATTTCAATAAACTAAATTTAGAATTAATCAAAATTCGTATTCTGCTTTAACATCCAACATGCAAATACGAGAATATTGCGAATAAAATTTTGTCCAAAATCTCTCGTGTCACAAAAAAAAAAAAAAAAAAAAAAAAGATCAGAAAAATAATTGTCTTCATAGTGTGAAAATTAACCAAAATATATTCGAAAATTCATGGTTTTGCCTCAAAATTCAACTATTTCTTTGCAAGTTTTTCTCTCTCTTGTCTCAAAAATCTTTCTCAGTTGAAAATGCCAATCATGTTGAAAACTCGTATTTTTTGCTTACATTCAAGTGTTTTTGATTGAAAATGAAAATCTCTTTTGATTGAAATATCATTTACTACAATTGTCGTTCAGAATTCATCTTTCTTAGAATAAAAATTTCATTAATTGCTTTAAAGTTAACTCTTTTATTGAAAAATATTATTTTTTGCTGGAAAGTTCATCAATTTGATTGAAAATTCACCTGTTTCGTTCAAAAATGAGCTATTTTGTTACTAGGGGCGGGCGGCGAATGCTGCGCAAATAAAGGAAAATGCACGATTAAAATTCAAATATAAAGTGAAATATTGTAAGAAAATATATTTTGTGTAGGCCAATATCTTACCAATGCTCTGTGCATGAGAATAATTTAATTCACGTTCATTGAAACAGTTAATTAATGTGATTTTCCAAAGAGTGCATCTGCGCCGAGTTGTCCTACCTTGTTTGGTAATGTGGCGCGTTTCGATTTCAATTCATAATTATTGAATAAAAAACAAATCATGAAGAAAAATGAGTAAAAATTAAGAAAAATAAGATAAATATATTCAGGTTTAATATTATCAACATTTTTTAGGGATTATGTCTGCTGAAATTTCAACAAAAATTGTTTTTTTAACAGTGCAGAATGTTTCACAATAATTTGAGGTGTCATGTCAAGAAAAGGACAAGAGTAAAATTAACGCGATTGGCATGAAACCTCTGCGCATAATATGCGGGAAAACACTGATCGAGTGCGAAGCACGAGATACGTGATGAGAATGTGTTCGTTAAAGCCAGAGGAGCTTTAACAAAAGAGAAGTCACCATCACCAAATTACAGTTGTCGATGATTTGACCTTTAATTTTAAAAGGTCTGAGTTTGAACCAACAGTCGCGCGCCTCAGGCGCGCTCAAATTTGCGAGCGACGCGAGCCGCTCGCGAAGCGCGCGATGAGAATTTGCTCACGCAGCGGGCAGATTTTTTTTTCTCTTCTCCTTCTTAATACGTTAGTATTAAGTTAGTATTATATGTTAGTCATCACAATTGCATTTAAAGCATCTCGTGACACTTGTATTCTTAACTAGTTCTCTTAGTCTTTCATCCGCAATAACGAAGTCAGTTATAATGTGGCTATTTCTTTTACGTCATGTTTACATGTGGATTGTGGATCACTTTATGTCTAAACCAAGTATTCGTAACGAATAGGCCCTTGTCTAAGAATGAACTAAATAATCTTTCCCCTTCATGATTTTTTCTTGAATCCTCGAAACTACCTAGCATACTTTCTGTATTTGTACCCTGACGTTGGATGCCGACCATTCCGTTCATATCTCCTAGTAGAATGATTCTTTCACCATGATCGCATGTACTGGTTGTATCATTTACAGTGTCCTAGAAGGTGTCTTTGACTTTTCTCGCTTCACTATCAACCTGTGGTATAGCACGCTATGATGAATAATCGCCTGATCCCTACCTTTAATCTAGCCTCCTGATCATATTTCAAAACCGCCCTTTAATACCACATTTCCTATGTTTCTACATTCGCATTCCTTTTTCTTTGTTTCAGGTACACTTAAAGTATCTAGCTTCCTGACGTGCATAGTTACCTAGTTTCCATTCGTCGCCTTAAATTCAACCTTTATATTTACCGTGTATAAGCATTTTGTCAATCTAAGGTTTAGTCCATTCCGAAGCTATTTTATTGTTTGTGTTATTCATTGTTCAGATTGTACTTCCAACTACTACCTTCAAGCATGAAATTTATTTTGCAAGTCGAAATCACGTCCAAGTTAAGTAGCGATTCGTCGTATGGTGTTGAGTCTAGTTTTAACGTCAGTCCCAGCAAACTTGGATTACTGACAGGTGGGGGCAGAAAATGGAACCGAGAGAGACGCAATTGGTTGGTCTTTTATGCTGAGAAGGTCCGCAGCCTTCAGCAGCGCTGTATTAGGTAGGAGTTCATATATTCCCATCTCTCAATTCCTGGCCTTCATCTAGGCACGGAATAAAAAACTTATACATATATAAAAGTTTGTCATAAGGACAACCGCAGGATTTTGCTGGGAGCAGTTGCTAATCTTAAAAATTGCACCTGCTCCCAGCGAAATCGCGGTAAAACTTCAGCCGTAACCACGTCTAACAACCGTGAGATGGGTGGCCAGTCTGCGACGGATTCAATAAGATGATCCAGCGAAAGTCTCGTGTACCCTGAGGACACAGAGCGATCCAAGGACGACCGCCTCCTGCATTTTCCCCGCAAGTGCCTTAGCATTTCCTTGACACGCAGGGATGCTTTTCAGGCTATTAACCAGTGAAACCTTGGCACTTCCAAGAGCGCCGATGATCAGGACGTCAAATATTGGCCGTGGTTTGAAGCTTAATTTAGATAAGGCTCTATTTTCAACATTTTCTAAAACAAGATTAGATGAAATTGCTGGTGAATGTGACCGCATCGGACAAGTAGAAATGTTCTTATAAAATTTGTAATTAAATTTAAAACCCGTATTATTAAAAACCGTCTAATGAGCTCCTAAAATCTCTCGGTTTTAATTTTAGTTAAATTTTTATGTACTTGTATTTTTACTTCTATAACATCCAAAACTAAATCCAAAGGAATATCATCAAACATAGATACAATATCTAGTGAAACAAGTGTGTTTCTGTTAAGAACATTAACATTAATAATTTTTTTTTCAAGCTTGCTGTCACACAACCATTGTTTTTTAATTTACAAGCTAAATTTCCATCTATGTATATTTTTTTCTCCCATCTAGAAATAATATTATTGCGTTTTCCTCCTGTGGAGGGAACTAACTAGTATTAACTTTTTTATATAAAGTATTATTCCGTAAAATATTTTCAACCGCTGATTTGTAGTCTTCTGAATTTGCAGCCGATGATCAAGACGACTAGCTTAACAGAGTATTCCGGGTATAACCGTCGCAACTCCCTTATAAGGTCTTATACCCCTCTTTCTTTTTATTCTCCTTGACTGAGATGTGTTTGTCAGCTGGTGCCGAAAATTCGGTAACGAACATGGTTAGTTTCTCGAAGTCAAGAAGGACACCGGGTGATTCAGGGAAAACAAGCGTTATCTCATACGACATCGATAGATCCTCCATATTTCTGTGGAAGATGCCGTGCATCTTCTTTTCGAGGAGCTGTTCGCGGAAGTTTTCCTCCTGTGCTCCTGGATAAGATTTGATGCATTTTGCTGATCGCTGATATTGAAGTCGAGGCCGAGTGTTTCAGCAGCCTGCTCCGCTGCTTTGTACAGAAATGCTCTTATGCTCACTTCATCGTGCTTCCTGACCATTTGAAGAAGAGTGTCTCGTCCATTTGTGACTATATGTGCTGTGCCTAGAATAATCCTGTTGAGAAGACATTCAAGAGTTGGTATTCCGCGACTACCTTGAAGGCGTGAGATCTAAAGTCGCGGAACAGAAGATTTAAGGTGAATGCTTTTTTCATGGGCATAACCTTTCGGGACCAGGTATCGAGGGATCTGAGCTCGTCCTTCGTCTATGGAACCACTCCAAATGAATACAGTACTACCGGTACGGCAAGCATGTTCGTCGCAGATACTTTGCTCCTCGCCAACAGTTCGGAAGACCAATTCCGTCAGATGAGACGTTTGTATTTGAATCGGAGAGTATCCTTCATGATGTCACGTCCTGAATGCGGCTCTGTGGCACGTCCAGGTATGCATAGGTCTCTCCAGCGCCAAGGTGTCGTATAGCACTTCTGTTGACGAGCTCAGGTTCTTCCGGGATGCTATTAAGTTTTTCTTTCTTTAAATAAACTTTGGCGCATTTTTCTAACCCGAACTCCGTTCCAATCTCTTGAGTCTACTCTTCGACAATGTCCAGAGCTAGATGTGGTTTCTCTTGATTTTTAGCATAGATCTTAAGATCATCCATGTAAAATACATGAGTGACCTTATGCTTTCGATTTCGAGAATAGCCACATCGAGTTGAAAATTTGGGATAATAAATAAGAAGCACTAAGAAACGCGGCTCTGATCCTAAATTTTTATAATTATGAAAAAAGTTTTGTTTGTAAATATTTTTTTTTGCTGTTTTCATAATTATAAAATTTTAGGACCAGAGCCGCGTTTCTTAGTGCTTCTTATTCATTATCCCATATTTTCAACTCGATGTGGCTATTCGTGTGAAAATATGTTTACAAATAAAAAAAATGCCGGTAAGGTAGGAAGCCGGTCACGTGACCCACTCGTCACATGGCCTTAAAAAGGCTAATTTTTAACAAAATGCATGAATTTTCAACCAAATTAGTTGAATTTTTAACTAAAAGAGATGAATTTTCGATCAGAAATGTAATAGTTAAATTTTCAGTTACAATAACTTATTTTCAGCCAAAAATTAAACACATTTTCAACAAAATAGTTAAATTTTCAACCAAAGAGCTGAATCCTCAACTAAAAAAATGGATTTTTGAGAAAATAGTTCCGCTTTTAAACAAATAGTTTAATTTTTAACCGTTAAAGGAGATTTTTTAACAAAATTGTTGCATTTTCACCAAACTAACTAAATTGTATTGGGTTCTATTAATTCAGTTCGCATTCAACCGAAAAAAAAATGAAAAAGGGTAAATAGGGGAAGTTGCTTGAAAATAGAGAAAAAAGAAGAATTCTTTGAAAAAGGGGAAAAGAGGGGAATAGGGGAAAGAGTGTTAAGTCTGAAAGATGAAAGTGATTTTTTAATTTATTAAGTTATTATTGAACTGTACCGTTTCAGGGCCATCTTTCGCAACATTCGCTATTTATCATTGGGAAACGTCCTAAACATTATCTAAGTTCATAAAGTTACTTCGAAAGACTCCCCCCCCCTCTACCTTCACCAACCGTATTTTTTGGTGCAGCCCCCTTCCCCTCTGAAATTGGTTTATAGATGACTCCTAAACTGCATCTTATTTTGCTCTTAACGCAGGGTACACAAAGATCTACGATTCAATGCAAGTACTCTCGTTCCGTTAGATTTCCCTCTGCTTTTCCGAGGTAGAATTCCGAATAGTTTCGCGAACATGTACTTGGAATTTCAAATTGTATGCGGCAGGAAAGGCAGATACGAGTCCTTCGTGCAAGGAAGATTATCCCTCTCGTGCTTTCTCGAACTCTCTTTCCCGAACAAAACTTCTCTGATCTATCCAAGAAGTGGTGGAACGAGGATCTGCTATCCTGAATCGCAAACATTTATAATCTAATTTAATATTCAAATCGACACTGGAAAACGATATTTGCCTTTTATTTACAGCTCCAAATGATTTAATATTTGAAATAGGAAAGAACCTGGTTAGGGTGGGCCGAAAAATCTCAGAATTATTGGATTCATTGGTAGGGCAATCGGTAAAATGATTGGCCACTTAAGGAATCTTTCCACTCTCTAAATCTGAATTAGTAGAAAACTACTAATTGGTAGTAGTTTTCTACTAATTTGAATAGTGCCGATTCGTTTACAAGTAATTTGTAAAAATCTACTAATTCAATGAGTAAGAATAACTGACTAAATGAATTAGTAACTATATCTACTAAAGGAATTGGTAAAAACTCGCAAAACCCATTTTTTCACTTATGGGGTTTCTTTGGGACCCTATGAAACAGACTTATGGGGGTGATATTTTAAAAGTGATATTCGTATTCTATGGCTGATTGTGAAGAGAAATGTTGAGTTTCAACTCGATTGAGATAATATTGAGGATTCTGAAGAAGATTTACAAAAACGTCTTTTTTTCTTATGGGAAATACATGTTACACTACATGGGGCTTGCTGCACCCCTAAATATAATTTGTTTTCGAAACAAAAAAAATGTATTATTTTTTGGGTGGATTCGAACAAATTGAACCATAAACTTTTATTAGTAATTTTGATAAAAAAAGCTATTTTTCATATATTAAATTCAAATTTTCGCACAAATCGGACCCGAATATATCGCGCCGCATTTGATAAAAAGTCAAATGAATTAAAAAGAACTCACTTTAGCAAATCGTTTCCATTAAAGTTGACAAAAAGTCCAATGTAGACAGCCACAATGGATAAGATGACACAAGCGAGTGCTACTGTCGCAAACTTGTTGACGAATTTGACACCAATGAATACTATGGTGCCCATAACCATCAGTAGACCCGTACCATAGACCCGAAAGTTATTGTACATTATACTCGGGTCTTTCGTGAAGTCGCCAAATATACTCAAACTAGGAGCCATGTACGTCTGTAAAAAAAGACAATATTTTTAACTAACAATTACTCCTGTCAGAAAGCTGAAAGTATTGTGCAGGATGGCCGCAAAACTTAATTTCCAAAATTCTCTGATTTTTCCCTGATAATTTTTTATTTTCGCTGACCATTAATATTTACTACCAAAGTTCTAATATTATAACATTTTTAAAGTAGAATTTTTTATGAACAGAATAAAACAAATTTCAAGTTATAATTTTTTCATTTATTATTCCTAGGAGAAGAAATTCAGGTAGAAATCCACGTGGAATTCCCCATGGGAAATCAGGCAGGACTCCACGTCCGCTAAGGAATTTCACGTGAAATTCGGGTGGTAATTAAAAAAAATTTACGTGGAAATTCAGAGTGAAATCCCTGGTGGATTTCCACGTGAATTAAGGAAACTATCTAGCTTTTCAACGTGGATTTCCACACGGATTTCTAAGTGGAACTCTACGTAGAATTCTAAGTGACACCACCTTAGGAATTATTGAACAAGAAATATTAAAATAGTATACTGGGTACTCAAGATTCATAAACTGAGCGTTAAATTTCACTTGGAATTTATTTCTACGTGGATTTCCAAGTAGATTTCTACGTGGAATTCTACGTGAAATTCTGAGTGAAACCACCTCTGGAATTATGGAACAAGAAATAGTAAAACAGTATACTGGGTACTCAAAATTCTAAACTCCGCGTCAAATTCCACTCAGAATTTTCACGTGGATTCTTACGTGGATTCCCAAGTAGATTTCCACGTGGAACTCTACGTAGAAACCTAAGTAAAATAACCTCTGGAATTATGGAACAAGGAATATTAAAATAGTATACTGGGCACTGAAGATTCATAAACTAAGCGTTAAATTTCACTTGGAATTTATTTCTACGTGGATTTCCAAGTAGATTTCTACGTGGAATTCTACGTGAAATTCTCCTTGTAGAGTCCCGCGTGCAAGGATAAGGCTGCATACTCTGAGAGGTCGCCCGGTATCCCAGAGTCACCGTTTAATGCACCTCACCCAGGTGCCATTCAGCTTTCGGCACGGTTATTACGCCTGCGCTTAGGGGTTATTCCTTCGGGACCATACCTGGACAATTGTCCGCGACTGCTTATTAATTATTGTAACCATATTAAGCAGAAACCCTTGGTACAGTGACCCTCTATCCGGAACCCGAGGATGCGTTCGGTGGCTTTGTCATAGGTCCTTCAGTTCTATTCCAAACCATTTATAGACCAAACAAATTAAAACTTTAAATGTCGTGTGATGTTAAACTGTAATTAATGATAATGTAATAACTGTTAATTTCTTTGGTCTATAAATTATTAAAATTCCTATTTATCAATTACAGGATTCACAGTCTCTTCCCTATTCCCCTATTTTCCTCGTTTTTCCACTTGAATGGAAACTTAGTTAATAGAAACCAATGCAAAAATCTGAACTATTTTTTCTTGAAAGTTCATTGTTTTCCGTAGAAAAGTCTACTAATAAATTTTTTGTTAAGAATTCATCTTTTGTTGTTTCAAAGTGAATTATTTTGTCGGAAATTTAATAATTTTGTTTGAAAGTCACACTTCTTGGTTTAAAATTCAACTGTTTTGTTGAAAATTCACCTTTCGACTTAAAAGTTCAACAATTTGTTTTTTTCCTTGACCTACAAATTTTTGTTGGTTGAAAATTCAACTGTTTTGCTGAACATTAATCTTTTTGGTTTGAAAATTCATTTGTTTTTGGCAGATAATTAATTTTTCGTATTAAAAATGCAACTGTTTGTTTGAAAATTAATCTATTTCAGTTGAGGATTCAAGTACTTTGTTAAAATATTCTTTTTTTGGTAAATTTCACTGTTAAGATACTGTTGAATTTTGGTTGAATAATTATGATTTCAATCGGAAATTCATATTTCTAGACTGAAAAATAATTTTTGAACAGCAAATTCAACTGTTTTGTAGAAAATTCGTTTTTTTATTCAAAAATAATTTTCTGAAATAAAAATGTAAATATTAAATTTTTGGTTAAAATGGATATTTTTAGTATACAAATTTAATTATTTATTTCAAAATTTTTAGAAATCAAACAAATATAAACTAAAAATTATTTAAATAAAATTTGCACCAACATCACATACATTGTTGAAACTATTTGGTTAAAAATGTATGTATTTTGTTGAAAATTCGTCTTTTCTGGTAGAAAATAATTCTTCTTGGTTGAAAATTCAACTATTTGGTTAAAGATTCATGTATTTCTTTAAGAATTCATCTTTTCAAAATGAGCTATTATTTAATAAATAGGGGAGAGTGTGGTATGGTGTCGGTGCGGTGCACGGTGACTATTACAAATAACGTCCGTATTTTTTGATATTCATATTAGTTTTTCGAATTAAATAGTTTTCTCTGTTTAAGAAAATAGTGATTTGATGCAATTTCTCTTTTAAAATTCGCGTCAGAAGACTAATTATGAGAAAATAGTTTTGGCGGAAACCGATGAAAAAGTCTTTGGCTGAAATTAAGCACTTACAGCATATTTTGAAATACTTAATGAAACCGAACGCCCCTCTTCAACCCTGGTGAAAAAGTTTTCGGCACTTGTTTCATTGTCCCCACTGAAAGTGATTCTCCATCTTTTGACAATTGTTTCCACCGTTTTATCATGGGACCTAGTGTGGGAATATTGAATTCGAGGGGTTCGTCCCCCTACCGCCTGATTAGGTTGAGCAAAGAGGGACGAATACTGTGGTATGGCGGGGCAAGGCATCTCAATCGTGGCCTGCTGAAGAGTGGGGCTGAACCTCGGGGGGCCATTTGCAAATGGCGTAGACGCTGCAAAATTTGCCTCTAGGCCAGGTGATGCCCCTGCCGACATGAAGACTGAACTATTGGCCAGAGGAAAATTATTGTACGGAGTACCCGTCTGAACGTCTTCTCGAGCTGACTGAGTTTGTATTTGGTCGCATTGGAACGATGACGTCAGTGAATGTGAAGGCAGAAAATGTGTTTCAAGGGGTCTATTACTTAATTGCCCCCCAATACTATAAGCGGGAGATTCGAATAATCTACGGACAGTTCTCATACTATCTTCGTATAAGTCTGCCTTACTACCATTGCGCGATGGGGCGGTTCTCATATGAAGTAACACTCGGCCTACTATTTCGTTGATAACCCCCTGTAATTTGACTGAGCGATGCGCGTCACCGATGTCCATTTCCGGTTCGTATTCCGAGGTTTGGGGCACTTCCGGTACCGAAAATGTTCTTCTCAGGGACTTCTGAGGATCCCGATAGATCCAGCCCCCTTTCGCCCAAGTATCGTCTAAGGTCCTCCTCAGACATTTACAACACGTAAGGTGGGATCTCAATGTCCCGCTCATCTGCCATTTTTAAATTGAGGTGTAATCCCACAACAAAAATGTTCAAATTTCAAAGTACAATAAAAAAATCAAAGTATATTCACATTCACTAAGGTGAACACAATAAATTATCCTTAAAGTTATCATGCACATCAAAAATATTTAATTTAATTTAATTTACACTCATCCTGGCGAAATAGTCAAATCCAGGTGAATATAATTGTTGAAGACTGAAGTGAATCTGGTTTTATTATTAGATCACCACTATTGCCGTTCTTTGATTATTGGATTGATGACTTCAAATTCCATTGAGGTTCTGTTGATTTATTGCAGAGCAACTTCAGTCTTGTCTATTTATCCCTGCTACCTCAAAAGTATAAACAAACAATATGTAACTGACTAATAATTATTATTGTTTCATTAGGGGACTTATTTTCCAGGTGACATTAGGGTTATGTTCAAGTTACCACAATGTAACCTTAAGGTTGTTTGTTTGTCCTTGGTACATCAAAAGGCCAAAAAAAACAGTAGTTAAGTGACCCCTAATCATTATTATTTCCCTTAGGAGATTTTCATTCGAGGCTGTATTAGGGTTTTGTCAAGTTTGCCCCAGTACAACCCCACCCTGCTTTGTCCGTTTATCCTTGATACTTTAAAAAGGATAAATGAACAAGTTCTAGCAGGTTTGCCTTTTAATTGAAGGTGATTGTGATGTTAAACACTTCGAGAAACTCCGTTCCCAGCACACAGCTGTCACTAAAATCTTCCAGGACCAAGAATTCCAATTCTGCTGTTCGATTTCCGAGTTTCACATACCAGTCACCTGAAGCCAGCGTTACTACACGTTTTTGGTAAAAAAGAAGTGCCCGGATTTTTTGCACTGCATAAATCCAAAGCACTAAATTAGCACTAAATTCCTGTGCAAAGTAGAATTTGATGCCACTAATAAATTCCGAGTTTCACATACCAGAGTCAGCTGAAGCCAGCATTACTACATGTTTTTGACTAAAATTACCGGGGACAAAATTTAATTTTTGCATTACTACAGGTTTTTGACTAAAATGGCTGAGCACAAAATTTAATTTTTGCGGCATATATAAGCACTAAATGAGCACTAAATTCCTGTGCAAAGTAGAATTTGATACCACGAATAATTTCGAAGTTTCACATACCAGAGACAGCTGAAGCCAGCATTACTACATGTTTTTGACTCAAATTACCTAGCACAAAATTTAGTTTTTGCGGCATTTATTAGCACTAAATAAGCACTAAAGTCCTGTGCATAGTAGAATTTGATACCACGAATAGTTTCCGAGTTTCACATACCAGAGCTACATGAAGCCAGCATTGCTACATGTTTTTGACTAAAATTACAGGGCACAAAAATTCATTTTTTGCGGGATTTATTGGCACTAAATAAGCAATAAATTCATGTGCAATGGAGAATTTAATACCACGATTAGTTTCCGAGTTTCACATACCAGAGTCAGCTGAAGCCAGCATTACTACATGTTTTGGACTAAAACTACCGAGCACAAAATTTCGTTTTTGCGGCATTCATTAGCACTAAATAAGCACTAAATTCCTGTGCAAAGTAGAACTTGATACCACAAATAGTTTCCGAGTTTCACATACGAGAGTCACCTGAAGCCAGCATTACTACACGTTTTTGGTGAAAAAACGTGCCCGGATTTTGTGCATTGCACAAATCCAGAGTACCTAATTGGCACTAAATTCCTGTGCAAAGTCGAATTTTATATCACTAATAATTTCCGAGTTTCACATACCAGAGTCACCTGAAGCCAGCATTGCTACATGTTTTCGACTGAAATTACCGGGCACAAAATTTACTTTTTGTGGGACTCATGAGCACTGAATAAGCACTAAATTCCTGCGCAAAGTAGAATTCAATACCACGAATAGTTTCCGAGTTTCACATACCAGAGACAGCTGAAGCCAGCATTGCTACATGTTTTTGCCTAAAATTATCGGGCACAAAATTTAGTTTTTGTGGCGTTTATTAGCACTGAATAAGCACTAAATTCCTGTGCAAAGTAGAATTTAATACCACAAATAGTTTCCGAGTTTCACATACCAGAGTACGCTGAAGCCAGCATTGCTGCATGTTTTAGACTGAAATTACCGGGCACAAAATTTACTTTTCGTGGGACTCATCAGCACTGAATAAGCACTAAATTCCTGCGCAAAGTAGAATTCAATACCACGAATAGTTTCCGAGTTTTGCATACCAGAGTCACCTGAAGCCAGCATTACTCCATGTTTTTGACTAAAATTACAGGCCACGAAATTCATTTTTCACGGGATTTATTAGCACTAAATAAGCACTAAATTCCTGTGCAAAGTAGAATTTGATACCACTAATAGTTTCCGAGTTTCACATACATGTCATTTTTTTAGATGACAGTTACTCCCAGTGGGACCCTGCGGTGGTTGTTAACCTTTAGTTTTTATATATATACTATATATCTATAGTATATGCATTAGAGAACTTAAAATGGCGGAGCCAATCAGGGAGCAGTACACTAGGTTGTCGCACTGTCTCTGCACAAAGATATTATAAACCTAGATGAGTTACGGGGTGTCAGAGTGGGAGAACCATATATATAGGACATCACATTTTCTGCCATATCGAGGCGCTGCCCTCACCCTACTACGAAGTCGAGCGCTGGTTTTCTCGTTCTTCGTAAAATATGACAGTAAAACAGTAGAAAGATTTTTCAAGGTTAGAAAAGTTTGATATGGATTGCTTCATAAACACTGCACTTCCAAATATAATAATAAATATAACAAAGTTCAGGCACAACGAATATATATATTTGGAAAAAATAATGACAAATTAATAATGACAGAAGCACTGCTATGATGCTAATAAATAAACTGAATTGCGAGCGTAATATAAAAAAAAAAACAAAAAAAAAGAAATTTCGAGATAAATCATAAACCAGTAATGAAAAAAAAATTTCTTCAATACATATTTTTTTTAATTGAAATAATCAAATATTTGTATCAAAGAAAAAACGCTTTTAATGTTTTTTAAAAATTACAAAAAATGTGCCCAAAAATAAAATTGTTGATTAAAAAAAAAAAATTAAAAGGAAATTATGAGATAAATTAGCTCTGAGTTGAATCACTGATTCGTTTATACAATTTTTGTAGAATTATTTTTGTTTTGAATACAAACAATAATTTTTAAAAACTAAATTGTAAACAAAAATTTCTTCAATGAAAATATTTTATTATTGTATTTTTAATAAATAATATTTGTTAGGAAACCTGAATGTGAAAATACACATTTTCAATGCTTATTGCAAGCCAGCGAGTCACTTTCTTACTTCTAGTCGCTTCTTTTAAAAGTCGATCGTCAGCTTTCACTTTTTTTTAAAGGAAATATATCTTGAATTCAACGCATTTTAAATTTAATGTTTTCAGCTGCATTTAGATTAAAGTATACAAACCTTTTTTTTAATATAAATTAATTAGAATATTTTTCACAACTGTAATTTATAACCTTTAAAATTAAATAATAATTGTAGGTAAAACATGAAAAAGTAGACTAATTTCGAATTTATAGCGTTTCTATTATATACTGAACCATTTACACCTCTGACCTTTCTTTAAGCTTTTTAAAACTTTTTAATGCTTGAATCATTATTATAGCACGACTAAAATCGTATAACTTCAGATAAATTTGAAAGTAGACCTACTGAAAATTAGGAGTGCTTGAAAGAACTGAACAAATGTTTAGTCTCAACATCTCTCAAAGGGTGCTTTTTCAAGTTTTATTTATTTTTTAATAATTTGGCACCTTCACACATTTTTTTCTGTGAGAAAATAACGTCTGATTTGAAAAAAAAGATATTTAATGTTCGCTCAAGGTCAGTTTTGTTCAAAGTGCTTGTTTCTGAATAAGTTGACTCTATTATTGTTTCTGATTTCGTTCTGTCACTCATGGATTGTGTTTTTCATAGAAAGCATTGGAAATATTGAATTGAACTGAAATTTTGTCAATTTAATGGTAATATTACTCAATTTATGAAAAATTAATAGAAAAAATGCGACGTTATGAAAAGTTTGGTGAATTATGATTTTTCGAGTTTGTTCCGTTCCATACTGTCGTAGCTGTCGCCTAAAACATGTTTGCATTAACGGAAGTAACGTCTGAAGAGAAAACAGTTGAAAGAGTGTTATTTCTTTCGATGTTTCATGTTTAAATCTGTCAGAAATGGACATTTCAGTGAATCAAAACGTCAATTTAAATGAGAGAGACATCATCGACGAAGAGATTTTTAATGTAGATTTCAACCAAGATGAGCTAAAATTGTTATAATAGTCAACTCTAAAAATAAATCAAATTTGACTTGCAGAGTGCGTTTGAATCTTATAGAAAAATTCAGTTGTTTTTTTAGAAATTTTTCGAACACAATTTTTCACCTTTGGATGTAATATTGAGTCTGAACAGTAAAGTTATTTTTAACGGTAATTTTGTTGCGTTTCTAGAGCTTTTAGGAGACTTTTCGTTTAGTTGTTATAGGAATAAAAACATTAAATGCTTTATGAATTATAAATGTAAATATAATATATTATAAATTAAATAAATTCAGTTATCGAAAAAAATAGTTTTCATGGAAAAAAATACTGAGATTTTTTCTGATTATAATAAACATTTTACAAAAATTCTACATCATTTTGGAGTTTGTATAATACTTAACGTATATCTACTGACGACACTTTTAAAACACTACCAAGAAGTACGAAACTGTGGAATTGATGCTGCGAGTTACGATACTTTTCCAACATGACGACGAGATTCGACAGCCATGGACCAATCCCCACTTCCTGCTCTTTTCACTTTTTCTTCCTTTTTAGCCTTATTGTTATTACACATTTCTCCCTCCACTGTCACTATTAAGAGAAAGTGATCCGAATTTTTATATAACCCCTACCTCTAGTTTCTTAACCTTTTCCCTTACCTCGTCTTCCACTATCACATAATCAATTACCGTTCCCCTCTCTCCTCCTAAACGTGTATATTCCCCTTCTTTCTTATCCCCCTCTATACTTCCATTTAGAATAAACCATCCCATTTCCCCTGGGCTCTTTAACCATTTCTTACCATCCCCATTCAGTATCTTGTCTTTGGATTTCCTTCCTCGCTCTCCACCCATTCCCTTCCTCCTCTATCTCCTGTTTTCGCATTAAAATATACTCCTATTATAAGCCTACTCTCTTGCTTATTTTCGTACATCAGTTCTCTCATCTCCTCTGATTTCGCCTGCATATCTCCATTCACATAGACCCTCACTATCTTCAACCTCTCTCCTCCCATATTTGTCTCTTCTACTATTAATCCTTCTTTGTGTTCTCTTATCTCCTTTTTATCCTTCTCTGTTATACATTCGTTCCTTACTCCCATCAACATCCCTCCCATTACTCTGCCTTTTTTATTCTTCCTCTTTGCATTTTGAACTTGCCATTTGTAACCTATTGGTAATCTTCATCCTACTCTTTCCCATCTCTTTTCATCTAGCCACGTCTCCATCATTACTACTACATCCCATTGTGTCAAATTTCTCATAAACTCCCTATCCTTTCAAAGAATGAAGTTGACGTGTCCAAAGGTACAAAACCAAATATGTACCGGAATAAAACGTAAATATGATTCAACTTTCCATGTGAAAAAGAATTTTAGTTTTAAGACTCTTAATGAAGACGCTTCAAGAAAAAAATATCAGCACAATGTCAAAGTTATGAAGAAAAATGATACGCATATATATAAGCATGTGGTGAAAGACAAGGAGGAGAATGTTACGGAAAAGCATGAAATAGATAGTGAAGAGAATAAAGAAGATAAGATAAATGATAATAAGAGGGATGAAGAGATAGATGAACAAGAGATGCAAGAAGAGAAGATTCATGAGGAAGAGATAGATGATGATGAGGAGGAGAATGAGGAGGAGGAGGAAGTGAATGAGGAGGAGGAAGAGGAGGTGAATGAGGAGGAGGATGAGGAGCTATCCTATCTTGAACGTTGTATATTGCTTCATACGGATCCAAACGATCTTGTACATGAATTGCAATTTTGTATTAATAGTAACCATTCACTAAAAAGTCATGAGTGTCAAGCAGTTATTAATAAATTCCGTCAAAAACATGTAATATATTAGTGAATACTTTTATAACTCTAGGTTGAGATTTTTTATAATGAATGTGATGTATTAAAAATAGTTTAAGATTGTTGTTGAATACAAATTTAGATTAAACGAATAAAACTATGTGCATTTAATCCTAATTCCCTATCCTGTTAGAAGTTATTTTTTAATAACTTTTAAATAACTTCAACTAGTAATTATTCGTTTAATCTAAATTTTTATTCAACAACAATCTTAAACTGTTTTAAATACATCACATTCATTATAAAAAATATTAACCTAGATTTATAAAAGTATTCACTAATATATTACATGTTTTGGACGCAATTTATTGATAATTGCTTGACACCCATAGCTTTGTAGTGAATTGGTACTATTAATAAAAAATTGCAACTCATATACAAGAGCGTTTGGATCCGTATGAAGCAATATACAACGTTCAAGATAGGATAGCTCCTCCACCTCCTCCTCCTACTCCTCATTCTCCTCCTTCTCCTTATTCTCTTCCTTCTCCTCCTGCTCCTACTCATTCTCCTCCTCATCGTCCTCATCATTATCCTCCTCCTCCTGCTCTTTCTCCTAATTCTCCTCCTCCTCATAATCTGTATCTTCCTCATTAATCTTCTCTTCCATCTCTTGTTCATCTATCGCTTCATCCATCTTATTATCATTTAGCTTATCTTCTTTATTCTCTTCACTATCTATATCATGCTTTTCCGTAACATTCTCCTCCTTGCATTTCACCACATGTTTAACCATATGCGTATCATTTTTCTTCATAACTTTGACATTGTGCTCATATTTTTCACTTGAAGCGTCTTCATTGAGAGTCTCAAAACTTAAATTCTTTTTCACATTGAAAGTTGAATTATATTTACGTTTTAGTCGGTAACAAGCAACAGTGGTGCCATCTCTCGAAAAGTGAAACAGCACCGGCATATCCCTACTACTTAAAAGAATTCTCCTTTTTCTCTTTATTATATCATTAAGCCGTTTCCCTTTCGGGGTAGGCGTGAATTGCTCGGTGGTAAAGTAGTGATGTGTGGATTGACCAAAAAAGGTAATTTTGTCAAAATAGTTGAATTTTCAATTAAAAAAGGTTTTCATTAAAAGAGATAAATTTACCAAAAAAAATTTTTTGACCAAACAGTTGCGTTCAAAATCAAATAGATAATCTTTAAAGCAAAATAAACGAATTTCAACCAAATATTTGAACTTTTAGTCAAATAGTTAAATTTTTAAACCCAAAAAAAACTAATTTTTTCGAAGATGATTGAATGTTCAACAAAAAAGTTCATTTTTAACCAAGAAGGATGAATTTTCTATCATAAAAAATGAATTTTCAATTCAAAAGGACAAATTCTTATCGAATCAGTTGAATTTTCGACCAGAAAAGATGGATTTGTCAAAATAGTTGAATTTTCAAGAAAAAAAGATTTTATACCAAAGGAAATGAATTTAAAAAAAAAATAATAATAATAATTTTTACTCAAACAGTTACATTAAAAACCAAACAGTTGAATTTTTAAGCAAAATATACGAATTTTTAACAAAATAGTTTAACTTTTAATCAAATAGTTGATATTTCAAACCAGAAAAATGCATTTTTTCAAAGACAGTTGAATTTTCAACAAACAAATTCATTTTCAACCAAGAAGGATGACTTTTCTATAATAAGAAATGAAATTTCAATCCAAAAAGACAAATTCTTATCAAATCAGTTGAATTTTTGACCAAAAAAGGTAATTTTGTCAAAATAGTTGAATTTTCAATTAAAAAAGGTTTTCATTAAAAGAGATAAATTTACAAAAAAAATTTTTTTGACTAAACAGTTGCGTTCAAAATCAAATAGATAATCTTCAAAGCAAAATAAACGAATTTCAACCAAATATTTGAACTTTTAGTCAATTAGTTAAATTTTTAAACCCAACAAAAAACTAATTTTTTCGAAGATTATTGAATTTTCAACAAAAAGGTTCATTTTCAACCAAGAAGGATGACTTTTCTATAATAAGAAATAAATGTTCAATTCAAAAGGACAAATTCTTATCGAATCAGTTGAATTTTCGACCAAAAAAGATGGATTTATCAAAATAGTTGAATTGTCAAAAAAAATGTATGCCAAAGGAGATGAATTAAAGAAAAAAAAAAATAATTTGTACCCAAACAGTTACATTAACAACCAAACAGTTGACATTTTAAGCAAAATACACGAATTTAAAAAAAAATAGTTTAACTTTTAATCAAATAGTTAATATTTCAAACCAGAAAAATGAATTGTTTCGAAGACAGTTGAATTTTCAACAAAAGAGTTCACTTTCAAACAAGAAATATCACTCTTCTATCATAAAAAATGAAATTTCAATCCAAAAGGACAAATTCTTATAAAATCAGTTGAATTTTTGACCAAAAAATATAATTTTGTCAAAATAGTTGAATTTTCAACTAAAAAGATTTTCATTAAAAGAGATGAATTTACAAAAAAAGATTTTTTCTGGCTAAACAGTTGCGTTAACAACCAAATAGTTGAACTTTCAAGCAAAATAAACGAATTTCAACAAAATGTTTAAACTTTTAATCAACTAGTTAAATTTTCAAAAAAAAAAAAAAAAAAAACTAATTTTTTCAAAAAAAATTAAATTTTCAACAAAAAGACCAATTTTTCATTTTCCCTGACCATTAATATTCAAATACCACAATCTTGATCTTGTTACATTTTCAACATAGAATTTTTTATAAATTAAATAAAACAATTTAAAATTCAAATTAAAAAGTTTAAATTTTATTATCCTTGGCAGTTAAAGTACCACTTATTGAAATTCCCTGACTTTTGCAAGATTTTTTTTTTCATAATCTTTGACTTTCCTAGTCAAATAAAATTTCCTGACTTTTCACTGATTTTTTCCCTGACCCATGGCCACGCTGTACAAATAATATGGAATAACTCAGTCAAACCTATTTTTCTTTTAAGGAAATGGAAAGGTTTTTCCAAGTAAAAAAAAATTCAAGGACTTTTCAAGGTTTTCAAGGATTTCCAGGACGCTAGACACCCTGTAGACTACCATAATCAGTCCGAAAATCCCATAGCTCGCAATCAAAGTCAGTTCAGCCCCACCGGCTAACTATAAACAGACTTCAGAGAGAAAAATCCAAACAGCAAAAGCTGATAAAAATGAACCAAAAGGATGATTCCCCTATCCTTTGATCTAAATTGTAAAAAATCAGTCTCCTGTTCATAATCGGCAGGATTTTAAGTGAGTATTAAGTACAGTTCTGGTAACAAAGCCTTTACCACATTTAGGACACAGATAAGGTCTTTCTCCACTATGGTACCTCTTGTGGACAACAAGTGTCGACCTCTGAGTGAAAGCTTTGCCACATTGATCACAGGAATATTTTCTTTCCCCCGTATGGGTCACACTATGGGTTCTCAATAAAGTCTCACAAGCAAAACATTTTCCACAAACTTCGCAGGTGTATGGCTTTTCCCCTGTATGTGATCTTGTATGGATCTCGAGACCTTTAGCCGTTTTCAGCTCCTTTCCACAAAGAGCACAGAGATATCTCCGCCTCTCACAAGCCACTGGGTCTGAGTGACCCTTTATTTTATGCTGCTTTAACATGGATCGATACTTATAGGTTTTGCCACAAATTTCACATCTGTGTTGGGGTGGTTCCTCGTTCTGTTTTGCTGTTCCTAGATCCGCGTTGTAATGATAAAGATGATTGTGTTCCCGAAGAGTGTAGAGATCATCGAAGGTACTCCCGCAGGCGTTGCACTGATGAAATTGCATAAATTCGTGCATGGTCGTGTGGGTCAGCAATAGTTCTTCGGTGAGGAAGACTTCACTGCATATTTCGCAGATGAACTTCACCTCCTTGTGGGCCCGTTTCCGGTGTCGCTCTACATCCGACTTTGAGACTCCCATGAAGTCGCACTGATTGCAAGGCACTATTTTCGGTGTATGGGATTTTTTAATGTGGGCGTTCAACATGAATTGTTGAGGATAGGTTTTCCCGCAGCTGTCGCACTTGAAGGGTCTGAGGATTCCATGAACTATTCGGAGATGGGCTACTAGTCTGGTGACGAAGTGGAATTTCTCTTCGCAAAATTCGCAGGCCTTTCCACCACTGTTTTCGAATCTGAAACATCATTGTCAAGATTTATTGTTAGGTTATTATTATTATTATTATTATTATATCATTAAGCCGTTTCCCTTTCGGGGTAGGCGTGAATTGCTCGGTAGTAAAGTAGTGAGTGATTCTAAGCCCACCTGAGTGAAAGAAAAATGTTCATAGGCGCATACCCAGTGAAATGGAGTCGTCTGACGGTATATGTACTCATGCTGAAGGACTTAAGTGATACTTTAGCAGTCAGGGTGACCCGTGTAGAGACCTCTGTTTCACAGTGTTTTAAAATGAAAAGCATAGTACCAGAGGATAGTACAATAGGTTATAACGGCTGTACTACGGGACTTATATGAATCAGCCTATAAACTAGACAATAACAATAGTGATAGAGGTTATATCTTCGTTTGTAGTAGAAAATTAGTATTTCTTGGTATAAAAAGTTGACATGATCAATGAAATGCACAAAAAATACAATTTTAGGTTAGGTTTCATCTTATTGTTAAGTTTTCATTGCGAATTCTTTACTTATTTTTTTTGTGAATTCATTAGTGAATTTCATTGGTTATTCAATATTTTTTCGTAAAAAATACCATTTAATAAAGAGAAAACGGAAAACCTATAAGACGTAACCTAAACATGCATTATTTGTCCATCTTATTACTAACTTAGCCCTTTTTCGTCATAAGATATTTATTTCTCATCGAAAAGGGAGGACATAACCATAAATATTGCATCATTCGCCCATTTTATTTCTCGCTTAACCTTTTTCCGCTATGAAATATTGACTTCCCACCAAAAGGAAAAGACATAACCTTAAAATACATTGTTTGTGACCTGTATTTTCTAACATAGCCGTTTCCTCACCAAAATATATGCGTTTAAACCGATAAAGAAAGAAATAACCTGCAAAAGCATGAATTTTTTGTAAATTTTATTGGTCATTCATTTGTTTTCTATAAAAAAACTACCGTTTAGTCGAGAAAAAACGGAAGCTCTACGAGACATATAACCTAAAGATGCATTCATTTTTCATTTTATTCCTAACTCAGCCTTCATCCAAAATAAAATATTCATTTCACAACGAAAATAAGCGACGTAACCTAAAAATACATTATGAGTGAAATTTATTGGTTCTATCATGAAATAATAATTTTTGAATGGAAAGGGGAGATATAGTCTAATAGTGCATCATTTGTATATTTTATTAGTCATTAAGTATTGTTTTCATTAAAGATTTGCATATTTTACTTGTTACTAAGTCTTTTCTTGCGAAAAATACTCATGTTTGCCCATAAAATAGGAATCTAACATAAAATGACACATCAATATGTAAATATTCTATTTGTCAGCTCATCTTATTAGTCTTCTTATATTGCCTTTAAGAGAAAATATTAATATTGTTAATTTTAATTATTAACAATTTTATTATGATTTCATTTTGTTGAAATTTAATTTTATTTTCAGCATATTTTTCATTTTTTCTACCATGTTAATACCATATTTTTCTTTTAATCATAATGATCTACGGTTATAATAATTTGTAGGGATATAAATTTATAGACGCCCGTCTAGAAATGGTAACAGGGATCCGACCGGGAGCCGGCCGGATAGCCCCAGTTTGAACCGGGCGCTGGCCTAGGATTCTGGCCAGGATCCGGCTAAAAACGTCACGGTAAACTGGTCGGATCCCGGCTTTCATACCGGCCGGGATCCGGTCGGGTAACCCGGCCACTTTTTTCTCTATTTTTTGAAAATTTTCAAAATGTTGAAAAGCATATAACTTTTTGAATTTTCATCGAAATAAAAAATGGCATTAGGATAATTTCCAAGACTCTCTCCCATCTAAAAGAAACCAGGTATACCTGAAAGCTTAAAGTCTTCCGAATTGAACGATATGTATATTGTTGTTCTGAAAAAATGTGTGCGATAGCGCTGATGTAAAATGTGCCGAAAAACAAGGTTTTGGAAGCACTTTTTTTAAGCGTCGACTTTCGAGGCTTCCCAAAACGAGCTGGAAATTTGGAAAACTGCGTTGCATTGTAGACCATTGTAGACACCTTAAGGAGCGTCCGTTAATTTTTTTCAGATCTTTTACGACGTCCAGCTCGTTTTGGCAAGCCTCGAAAGTCGAGGCTTAAAAAAAGTGCCTCCACAAGTTTGTTTTTCAGCACGTTTTACTTCAGCGCTATCGCACACACTTTTTCAGAACAACAATATACATATCGTTCAATTCGGGAGACTTCAAGTTTTCACGTGTACCTGGCTAGAATTTTCGGCAGGTTTTTTTTGAACGAGTTGCGAGCGATCGATGTGAGGGTCGCGTACTTTTGAAGCCGACTTTAGTTTTATGTTTCTTAGTAAATCTAAGGTTTTACTTTTTATGATGGAAAATGAATCAGAAAGTCCTTTCCGAGGGAGATAACGAAAGGAGGCTGAAGAAACATTGCCAAAAATATTAAGAAACCATGTAGAAACTATGAAAATAAAGTACGTTTACTGTATTATGTAAAGACCTTATCTTATTTTAGCAAGTCAAAAATGTTTAGTCTTGCTTTTTATTTTGTATTTTTTAAGCTTTTGTTAAAATATCATTGTTTAAAGTTGAATACAATTTCAAACAATACTTCGAAAATTGCTAGAAAATAGCTAGATCAAAATAACATTGATTGCATATAAGTATTCTATTCAAAGGAGTGAATTTATTAGTTTTATCAATTACTTTATACAATATTAAATACATAATATATAATACTAAGTCGTGAATAAATATACACATAACACTTTTCTTCATACAGCGAATAGAGTACTTCGGGGAAAAATACGCATGGGACATCAGTCGCGCACTGGAAATTTAATGTTCATAGTTCTTCACCTATTAGTTTATTTGAAAAATGGCTGTACAGAAAACTTATGTGTATGTTTCTGAACAAATTTTACACAGCAAGTTTTCATTGCAAAAACTCCGGGATAAACGAAGTGCTCAAAAATAGTACGGAACGAATTATGCAACAGTCTACAAAATAATTGTTTACTTTATTATAAGTGAAGATGAAATCTTTTACCTTTGAGTCATTCTAAGGATACTTTAGAGAGATACTATAGCGCTGAGCGCGAGTTGAAGACGGGAATCAAACTGAAAGTCGATTTCTAAAAAAACGCGTTTTTAAAATTTATTTCAGATATCACTAATAAATATTAGTAGTATAGGACAACTATGGGGCACCGTTATGGGCGTGGCCTAATCCCCCTCTCTACCCCGCACCCCGCGACTGGCACCGACGCGTCGCAGCAGATAAGACGGGCTGGCCGAGATCTATGTAGTTGGAGAGGGGGAGAGTAGAAATTCAAAAAGTTAGGGCACTTTCAAAATTTTTTAGACCATTTTTTTCAAAATTCATAAATTCCATGGACGGCTGCCCACAGTACTCGAAAATTAAAACAAATTATTCTCACGACTTTTTTCAATACAAAGAAAATTGACAGACCTACAGCATTTTCAACATCTTCCCAAAAAAGTGAAAATTAACATTTCAAGCCAACTAAAGCATGATATGAAAAAAAGTCCGAAAACTAAAGTGTTACTTTTTGGTAGTCCTACAAAATTCTCAAGACCACTTTCTCAGTTTTCTTGAAAAATCGAAAATTCAAATTTTATTGACACAAAACAAAATGAATTATTACATTCTTATCATAATGAGAAGGTATTGCTTTTATGTGAAAAATGACTTTCGTGGATTCCATGATATGTCGACGTTTTGAGGCCCCCTGAGTCAGAAAAAATAGTTTTTACGTCGGTGCCTGTACGTCTGTCGGCGTCGTCATCGTCGTCGTCGTCGTCGTCGTCGTTGTCGTCGTCGTCGACTGTATATCGCATAACTTTCGCAAGACTAATCAGATTGGATTGTGCTTTGGCACACAGTCTCAGGGACGAAAAAGAATGATCCAGTTCGTTAAGCAGCTATTTTAAATATAAATTCAAAAAGTTAGGGCACTTTCAACATTTTTTTGACCATTTTTTTTTAAATTCATAAATATTATGGACAGCCGCCTACAGTACTTGAAAATGAAAACAAATTATTTTCACGACTTTTTTTAATACAAAGAAAATTGACAGAGCTACAGCATTTTCAATATTTCCCCAAAAAAGCGAAAATTAACATTTCAAGCCAACTAAAGCATGATATGAAAAAAAGTCAGAGAAAGAAAAGTGTTACTTTTTGATAGTCCTACGAAATTCTCATGGCGACTTTTCGAGTTTTCTTATAAAATTGAAAATTCAAATTTTATTGACACAAAACATAATGAATTATTACATTATCATCATAATGAGAAGGTATTGGTTTTATGTGAAAAATGACTTTCGCGGATTCCATGAAATGTTGACCTTTTGAGGCCCTCCAAGTTAGCAAAAAAGAGTTTTTACGTCAGTGTCTGTCCGTCTGTCTGCGTCGTCATCGTCGTCGTCGTCTCTATATCGTATAACTTTCGAAAGACTAATCAGATTGGATTGTGCTTTGGCACACAGTGTCAGAGACGAAAAAAAAGATCGAGTTCGTTAACCAGCTATTCTGGATAGAAATTAAAAAGTTAGGGCACTTTCAAAATTGTTTAGGCCATTTTTTCAAAATTTATAAATTCCATGGACGGCCGCCCACAGTTTTCGAAAATTAAAACCAATGATTTTCGCGATTTTTTTCAATACAAAGAAAATTGACAGAGCTACAGCATTTTCAAAATCTCCCCAAAAATGCAAAAAGTAACATTTTAAGCCAAGTAAAGCATGATATGAAAAAAAGTCAAAGTAAGAAAAGTATTACTTTTTGATAGCCCTACAAAGTTCTCATGACGACTTTTTGAGTTTTTTAAAAAAATCGAAAATTCAAATTTTATTGTCACAAAACATAATGAATTATTACATTCTCATCATAATGAGAAGGTATTGTCATCCTACCGTTGATGAGGCTCAACTCAAATTGTTCAGTGCAATTTAAACACATGTTAATTGTTGATTCATAGTGCTCAATCAGGGTATTGAACCTAGTATTTACATTTTCTACGTCGACCGATACATATAAGTGCCAAATTTCGTGGTATAATCTAGCGTCGCCTAAATCTTCCAAAAATATAGTAACGTCGTGGAGTGGAGTCACTGCGAGGCAGGAAATGGAGGAGATGAGTGAAAGGATGACCCGGGCAGTCCGCATTCTGAGCACATGAGTTTAGTGATAGTATGGTTTCAGACGATTTGCATGAATTGTGAGATATTTCTTTTCAAAAAGAATTTCGTAATTAGTTTGGCTGGAATGCCGTACTACTGTTGCTGGACCTTACCATTCTGAATCTAACTTGTTTCTTTTAGTTTCGTTATAGACAAGTACAAGATCTCCGGCACCAACAATAGGGTTCAAAATGACAATTTTGGAATCCTGTAACTTCTTTAATCTCTCCTGTGTCCTCTGGATGGATTCTTTTCCTTTTGCTTAATAAGCTTCATGCCGCTGCCTTCACATATCCAAGAGTTCTTGATGGTTTAAATAACTGGTGGTGGCAAGAATCGAAGGCAAGTTTGCTATCCTGCCAAAGGTCATTTCGAAAAGTTTTACCCCAGTACTTTCATGAACTGCTACATTATAAGACGAACAAGTAAGGTTGAGGTCCAAGTCCCATTCAGTTTGATTATCGGCCATAAAGGTTTTTAACAAATCCTTCGCCGTTGCATGGGTTCTCTCTAATGCTCCATTCGCCTGAGGGTGGAAGGTTGTAGTTTTTATGTGCCTAATTCTTAATAGATTTTCAAATTTTTGGACTAATTCTGATACGAAGTTTGCTCCTTGATCAGTCAAAATCTGTTTCGGAGATGAAAATATGTATATATAATGATCCATGAGTTGCGTTATAATTGACTCACTGCTAGTTTCTTTGAGCGGTACCAGAACCAGATACTTTGTTAAAACATCTTGGATGGAGAGTATATACTGTAACATTCTTAATTTATTTGATTTTTTTAAATGTTATTTTCAATTTAAATTTTCTGTTTTCATGCCGAGCTGAGATCCGCAAATTGATGATTTTATCCAAACTGAGAATTGTTACCTATCGTGAATATGCGTTTTCCCTTATCATATATAATTTAACATGTTTGTAGCAACTTGGACTTTTCTGGCAATATTGAGAATTGCCGAGAAACTATATCCAGTTTGCCTTCAATGAAATTTATCCAGCAGCTCGAGCCCAATTACACAAATTTGGTCAAGCCTGGGTAGAACGTTAAAACTTGCCCTTACCACCCGATTGTTAAGTTTTACCATTAAAGATACCCTTGGAACCAGGATGGGAACCCCTCTTTCCCCTGGACGAAATTGATTGCTCTTTTTCACGCGCAAGTTTCGAAAACAGAAAATAATTTTTTATCAAAAGCTCCTCACGAATATAACTGTCAATAGATCTCAACTCTACATCGGCTGATGACTCTATAAAATTTAGTTTCCTTCGGTTATGACTCATTGAAATGTCTTTTTGCTTATGGTTGATTGTGAGCTCACAAGTGATATTATATTATATTATATTATTTAAATTATAATTTTGTATCACAAATAATACAAGTTTAAATTATTGAAGGGAAAGGTGCAGTGCATTACTTTCCAGAAAGGAACAACGTTATCGTTTAAGTTAAATTACACATTACGAAGTCAGGAGGGTGAAATATTTGAGGGATGGGCAGATATAAATAGCAGGGAGTTGGACGCTTCAGGGTATTACGTAATCCTCGCTGCTCACAGATTAATTGGTGGGTCGAGAACCAATCGGTATTCATTACCGAGGTATTATTATTCGACGAGCGACATGTTGGTGACGATTTACAGAAACAGTGAACTAATTTAAGGTCCTTAAAATGACAATAGAGAGCTTTTCCGGAAAATGTTGTTGTTGTTTTTTTTTCTAATCGAAAATAAAGTGCTTTTTGCGGCTGTAAACTGCAACACTCTGGCTATTGTGTATGCCTGGCTGCAGTCACCCAGCATAGTTTCAATTCGCATAGAAATCTGCAAGTAGCGTGTCTTCGCGGCTTAGAGGAATATATAGTATAATACAATAAGTTTAGTTGGTTAGACGTTCTGACTTCACCTTAGAGGTCCGGGGTTCGACCTCTGAGCCGTTACCTCTTGAAATTTGTCTATGTACCTTTACCGAGGTTCTGGTAGTTCGGATCCCACCTTAAGCTGTAGGTCCCCCATAATGCACTTCAAAGCAACCCAGTCCGTGAAGGATGGGGTAAAAACTAGGCCTTGCCCAATATTTCAAGGCACACGCTCTTATCAGACCACTTGATTGCATTACAATAATGCGTCCGTGACTGATAATATATACCGGGACAGCCCCGTGCATACTACTAAAAAAAATCCAACTCTCACCAAAAAATACCTTCGACGCATTAGGCTGTAACCATCTTAAGCTTGAGACATTAATTTTCTAATAATATTATATAAATATAAGAGGCGACTGCAGTCACCTCCAACACTCAAGGCCGCTGTGTAAGCATAACATCGGTAAAAGACGTCCTGCAAACTACACCATGCTCCTAATTTTGTACCTAAAACATCGTCGCAAATGATTTCATACATCGTACTAATTCAACTAATTATATTCTTATCACATCAGTCACTTGACTTAGTCCGTGGCTATGATAGAAAACCGGGTTCTTTTAACCCAAGAAGAAGTTAAACAAACAAAAATAATAAAACCAAGGGCTTAGGGAGGTGGCGACCCCGTCGCCCGAGAGCTACGGCTCTTGCAGTCAGCCACGTTGCATTGGGCTAACTCCCCAACGCAACGAATTTCGCAGTTACGTCACCAGTATCACGCAGCACCACCCACAATAGGCCTCTCTCGGATGGAGGCGATGGTTCAGTTGGGTATGGCAATAGGACCGAACCGAGGCGACGATCAGGCAATGGCCCCGGACAAACGCGAGAACATAGATTTAAGTGGTCGGACCAACTCCGGAGGGACATCCTTACCTATTGGCAAAGAAGTTCACCGGGGCAAAGAGAATTCATGCAGAGGTTACATGAACCTTGGGTCAATATGCACCCGGAATATGCTCATAAAACGCCTCAGTATTTAAGAGATCAGGTATCCTTTTTGCGCAAAAACGGGTTAGGTAGTTTAGGTAGGGTTCGAATCCCCAGCGAGTGCGATTTTTCAACGGGTTTAAGCGTGCGATTATATTGTGCAGGAATTGTTTCAATAAATGCAAAAACGTTGTAACACCGTCATGGAATTGTTAAGGATCGATTACAGAACAAATTTACATCGTAACACTGTTACACATTTGTTACGGCACTATTACGGAACAATTCTACTTTGTAAAACTGTTCCTAAATTTTTCTAAAAATATTTGTTGACATATAATGCCGTTCCAGAATTATTACAGAACAATAAAAAAAAAAAATTGACATCGTCACACTGTTAAATATGTGGTACGGCAAATTTATAGACCATTGTTACTCTGTAACCATGTTCAGTTAGTAACACCGACTAAGCAAGTAGTCGGTTTAGGAAGCCGTTTGTAGTAATCGTAACTATTTTACGTTAGTAACGGTTTAGTAGTCAGAGTTACTAATAAATTAGTAATCTGCACTACTAATTTATTTCTCTAACAAATTAAAGTAGGTAGCGTTACTATTTTATTTGCTACTTTGGTTAGTACGATTGAGAATGCGACAAAATGTACCAACATACCCGCGGTAAAAGAAGGGAGAACGTTTAGACATGGTCGTCATAACTCGCTGCTCATTCGATGTCTCGTTAGATTACAGCTCATTATTTTTTATGTAAATGATGGAAGTATCAGAAGTTTTACAAAGTTTAGGCTTCGGGGATTATATATAAGTACTCGAAGGTATGTATAAGAAATTATAAAATCAAACGAGTTTTAAGTTTTACTGGAAATCCTAAGCTACAAAGTGTATCTTCAATTAGAAAGATCCCAGTGGGCATAGGGCACGAAATAGTATAAGGAAACCCCACTCCCGGAAAATTTGGACGCGTGGATTTGGATTTAGTTAGTTTGCATTGCTCGTATCGCCTCTTGCGGGAACATGCAAACATGCATACAGATCTTAATACCTGCAGGCACACACATGCGTCAAATCTGTGTTTTGGGACAAGCATGTGTGTGTTTCTTTACACCCGGCTTACACTATTGGCGCCGCCATTTTTAAATCTTGTATTTCAACGCTTTTCTGCAAGAGGCGCTGCGAACGATGCAAAATAACTAAATCCGAATCTATGCGTCCAAATTTTCCAAAGGCCGCATGGGAGTGGGGTCTCCTTATACTACTTCGAATCCACTATGCCTTATACTTATCTTAACCTATAATCGCTTCGCCTTCTTATTATTTACAAGTTCTTAAATATTATCTTACTATTAGCTATTATCTATAGCAAGTGCGCGAGACCTTCCAGGGATTCCATTTTCTCTTACCATTACTTTTCAAGCTTTTCCAAGTCACGCAACACCATTGTTTTTTTATACATATATATTTCAATTTTGGTTTTCTCCTCACCCATGCATCCTCTCTTCCCTTTTTTCTTCTAAGCTCTTCATCTACTTTTCCCCTTGTCCACGACCGCTCAGTATCCACCTAACTTTATCTACCACGCTCTTTCCTTCTTCTTCTTCCCCTGCACATCTCTCCAACACGTGCTCCCACGATTCCCTTTCATACCCACATACCCTACACATTTTAATTTCTTGTTGAAATTATGGGTTATTTATCCTGTGTTGCTGAGAAATATGGTGTCGTCACGAGAAAACAAATTGGAAACTGGATTGTCGCCATCAGAAGATTGGTTATTCAAAAGGGGCAGCTTACTTTCTCTATCAGATGCAGAAATAGTTAATTACTTCCAGCTCACATACCAAATTGTCTGAACAATTTTAACTTACATAAGATAAATGATAATCTATTACCTATTACGAAGGTAATATCGCGGGGGGTGGGGGGAATTGGGAGATGGAATTCGAGAAAGGTGCGAACACAATAAAACACCTAGAAATAAGTAAAAGAGTGTAACATTTATTGCCACTTACAGTTTCGGCGATAAGCCGGCTTTTCGTAGCCGTTGGAAGCAGGCGAGACAAGTGGATGACGTCGGTAGACGGCTGGAGATCTTCCCCGAGAGCTATGGAAGTTGGTGGCGTCAGACACACTAGTAATTAAGAGCTTTATCCCTACTCCGTCGAGACACTGTTAACGTTAAGTAATCGAGCACTGGACAACAGTGAACACTAGGCGAGTAAGAGCCAGACTGGCTGGCCCTGCGATGGCAAACACGTCTTCCGACGCTTCGGGGCCCCTCGGGGGGTTTTGCCTCTACTCGGATGTGGCCAGGCAGCCCTTTAGTGCAGGGCCGCATCGAGTCCCTATTTATGGTGACAATTCTGTTACACCCCCCACCCTCCCCCACGGGGGTTTGGTTGTATGTCTGAAATATTTTTGAGTTCTCTGTAGAGTTCCTGTATGGTTTGGGAGTCTATGTGTATGTCCAGTTCCCAGGTGTGGTTGCTTGTTTTCCTTTCATGGGTAAGTTGTGCTATATTAATGTCTAGTAAGTTTTGAATTTTCCTGTTAATGTATTCCCACACCCCTTTTATGTATGTTTTTCCGTCATCGTTTGGCATTGAGTAATTTTGTCTGTATCTGAACGGTCTGTAGTTGCAAAATGAGTCATGAGTTATGTATATTTGTATCGGTATCGTCTTGTTACAAAATTGGCATTTTAAGGTCTCTATGTTACTGTTTAAGTTCTTTCGAAAAGAAATGTTGTCTTCGTTGATTTTTTGGTTATAATTATCCTCCATAGTTTCCGGTTCCTGTAACATTTAAAATAAGAGAAAAGAAAAAAAATTGTTTAAAGGAAAAGTTGTTCTTTCAAGTCGTAAGGTTTGTTTTTTATTATTTAGTTTTTATTTTGTTTGTCTTGAGTATAAGTTTGGCCTTATTTAAGTTATTGGGACTATGGTTGAGAAGTCCTAAGATTCTATCGAAGTTTCGATTTAAAATAAAAAATAAAATAGTTCCAATAAACGTATATGAATAATGAGTTGAGGGTATAGTGTGGTAATAATGAGTATAAAATAGTCTTCGTTGGTCTTTGTTGTGTTAGTTGTTCTTCTTTCGGTTTTGTTGTTCTTTCGTCTCAATAATTTTTCTTTTGACTTCCTCGTCTCTTTTCATTTTAAATTCCTTCCATTCCTCTGCAATTGCTTCGTCTTCTTTTTGTTTATTGGTTTCTTGTTTGATTGCTTCTTCCCTTCTTTTTCTTTCTAGGTTGTTTCGTGTTATTACTGTGTTTAATTTATAATATGTCACTGCGGTGGCGCCACGAACTGAGACTATTTTGTCATTCATCTAATCTAATCTAGTAGAATATTATAATATTATAATAGAATAGTATAGTACGTACAATAATATTGGCCGAAATGTAAGGCGCATATCATAATGAAGAAGAACATTTTTGACTGGATTAGAAATGTAGAAAAATTACTGAAATAAATTTTATTTCACGCCTGTATTGAGGAAGTTAGTCATAACAACCAAAGATGAAAGGTGGAAACACCCGAGTTTGAATACACAGTTAGTATGTATTATACTTAATAATTTTAAAATATGTGTTGAATACTTGTTATCCCTGTTATGTTATTAGTTCAATGAATTTAGTTCTTTATATTTTTTTGACATAGAAAAGCTGATAAGTGCGTATATAATGGTGGATTATGTCGTGGGAAGATATGCAGCCGTCGACGCCATTACTTTATAGCGTCGTGACGAGGCCGCAATATCGACGTTCCGCCCATTTAGATGCTTACTCCAAGCCGTAGCCAAGGGGGGTTGATCAGGGTTTGACCCCCCTCCCAGAAATTCTTGAAATATGTACATAACATGCATATGTTTTCCTGTGTGACGCTGCAACCCCCTCAGAGTTTTTTCCGCCCCACCCCCGGAAAATTTTTTCTGGCTGCGGCCTAGGCTTACCTCTAGAAGTTTGTTATAGTTTCTACCATAATCATCTTTTGAGAATGCACAGGTATTCAACTATTTTTACTTTTGATGCTAAATCTACCGAAAAAACATATTTTCTGAAATTGATTTTGCATGCTTCATTGAAACATCACAGTAAGAAGATTACTTAAAATTATGATATTTTAAGATATCAATATCATAATTTCAGAATCTAATTATACGCAGAAAAAATTTTCACTGTCTTACAGAATTTTATTGATTTGATGTGAAGGCATCATGGTACCAAAAAAATCTCCTTGGCAACGAATTTGGAAAATTTGCATTCTGCAGATGTGCAGATATTATTAAAACTGTTTCTTTGCGTGAGCAATCTGAACTGCTGCACTACTGAGATTGCTTATAAAATAAATCTATCGCGTTTGTCTGAAGTTGGACACGCATGGTTTCTCAATTTATGGAAACAACATTTCCATAATTTTAAGAAAACGGAATGTTCATGTCATAAGGTGTGAAGCTGTCTCAAATAAAAAAGTAATTTTTTATTTTATTAATGTTTGTCAATAAATGCAATGATCTGCTGGTATCGATAGACAGCTTATATTTTTTCCCGTGTACGTTCTTGAAAATTAATATAAATTTTACATGAATCCATATTAATTTTTGTTTAATTGAGGTTCCCTGGTAAAGGAAGTAGATCAATAAGGGTATCATATTAAGCCTCTGGTCACTAGTATAGCCAAACTTCAGGGGCGATCAACGCAATGGGAAGTAGACAGCCGCGTACTATTATGATTATATTTAGTTCGCAGACCAATTGTACGCGCGCTGCTGTCGTCAGCGGGTGAGCGGGGCAAGGGAAAGTTGACTTTTAAAAACTGCGGCGCGAACCATGACATAAATCAACATAACCCGAGAAACTTATTTCTCAGCGAGTTGCAAGCCTCTCTTGGAGTGATCGTCTAAAACGACCACTCTAGCGTTGGTCGTCTAAATGAACCACTCTGTTTTTTGAGTTGGCCCCTCGTTTTAGTACGCATATTTAGACGTCAAACAGCAGATAGGTTAGTAATTATTACTATCCGGTTTAATATATTATTTGAAAATATTTTGAATTCAAGGATTTCAAGGAATTCGCGGAATTTAAGAAATTCACGGAATTCACGGGATTCAAGTAATTCGCGGAATTCAGAGCATTCGGGGAATCCTGTGAATTCACGTAATTCGGGGAATTCACAGAATTCAAGGAATTCACACAATTGAAGAAATTCAAGGAATTCACAGAATTCAAGGAATTCACACAATTGAAGAAATTCACGAAATTCAAGGAATTCGGGGAATACACGGAATTGCAGAAATTCAAGGAATTCACGAAATCCACAGAATTCACAGAATTCAAGGAGTTCACAGAATTCAAGGAGTTCACAGAATTCAAGGAGTTCACAGAATTCAAGGAATTCACGGAATTCAAGGCATTCACAAAATTCACACAATTCAAGGAATTCACGAAATTCAAGGGATTCACGAAATTCACAGAATTTACAGAATACAAGAAATTCACAGAATTCAAGGAATTCAAGGAAATCACAGAATTAAAGGTATTGAGGGAATTCACCGATTTCAAGGAATTCACGAAATTGCAGAAATACCCGAAATTCAAGGAATTCACGAAATTTACAGAATTCACAGAATTCAAGAAATTCACAGAATTCAAGGAAATCACATAATTAAAGGTATTCAGGAAATTCACGATATTTAAGCAATTCACGGAATTCACGATATTCAAGGAATTCACGGAATTTAAGACATTCAATGAATCTAAGGAATTCAGGGATTTCGAGGAATTCACGGAATTCAAGTAATTTACGGAATTCAGGGAATTCAAGGAATTCAAGAAATTCACCGAATTCAAGAAATTCACCGAATTTAAGGAATTCACGATATTCAAGGAATTCACGGAATTCAGGGAATTCCAGGAATTCACGATATTCAAGGAATTCACGATATTTAAGGAATTCACGGAATTCAAGCCATTCACAACATTCCCAGAATTAACAAAATTCAAGGAATTCACACAATTCAAGGAATTCACGAAATTCAAGGAATTCACGGAATCGCAGGGATTCCCGAAATTCAAGGAATTCACGGAATTCGGGGAATTCCCCAAATTCAAGGAATTCACGAAATTCACAGAATTCAAGAAATTCACAGAATTGAAGGAATTCACAGAATTCGAGGAAATCACAGAATTCAAGGAATTTACTGAATTCAGGGAACTCAAAGAATTCACGGAATTTAAAGAATTCATGGTGTTCACGAAATTCAAGGAATTCGCGTAATTCAACCAATTTATGGAATTAAAGGAAAATACGAAATTCGAGGAATTCCGTAAACTGAGGGAGGAGGCGCAGTGGTGGAAACGAAACGCGTGTTAAAATAGCTGAACTCGAGAAATTCTTCCTCGCTGCTGACCCCTGTTTTAGACGACCAACGCTAGAGTGGTCGTTTTAGACAATCACTCCAAGAGAGGTTTTTTTAACATGCAGATATATATATATATATATATATATATATATCGCGATGTTTTTTTATTTTGCTCTTCTGTAAATGGCATACTCTACCATTTTCTGCAGAAAAAATTAGAAATACGTAGAATGCACATGGGAAGCATGTCTTTCGTATATTGTGTTTTGTAAAGTTCACAGTCCTATCAACGGATTATAGAAACTTTCTTTTGGTATAAGTGCAATTATTCAATCATTTATTATTATATTCAAATAAACGGAGTAACTTCACAATATAATATTCACAGTAGTAATTTTTGCAATAGTGACGCTATATCCTAGCTTTCTATTGTTTTATCGTAAAAATAAATCTGATAATATCGAATTTTATAACCAAAAGTTTCTCCGTGAAGGCAATCGTCTACTTTGGGCAATTGCATCAAAAATATATAATTTAGTGGTGCGACAGATGACTTCAGTCATATGTCGTATATCACAATATTTTAATGAAATGTTACGACTTGTTCGGATTTTTGGGTTGTCGGGCTGGGTTGCGAATTCCAAAGCTGACTCAGCCTTAGCTGACTCGTAAAGTTTTCAGAGTTTTTAAAATTTTGCGTACCCCTCATACTTTCTCCCATCTAAAATAAAATCAGTCTGATAATTATTGATCGATAGTTGTTCATATATTGTTTCGAATCAATAATGATAATGATTTTTTGTATTTTCAACCAGCACTTCGGAGCTCTGCTTCGTTATACCCACCGTCGTATGCAATTATGCATTTTATCAAAATCGAATAATGCTTCAATAAAATTATCAGCAACAATTATGTAAATGTTTATAAATTGAGAACGACAGAGATCTGGCTACGATTATGATTTTTTTATAATATGAATTTAAACGAATTAATTCATATAATCAGACTGCTATACTCATTTGAAATATTATGAATTTGCACACGTTAAAAATTCAATCGAACATACATTAAAATTTTATAGATCGAGCGCAAAAAATATATATGTGACCGACGGCGAAGAAAGGGACCTAATGCGTCAAAGCTGAAATTTACAGAACGGGCGATCGTAGCAAAGCCCGCAAACCAGCATTTGAGTAGTGGGGATGCCTCTACGAAAAGCACTCCCTTCACTTGGCACAACACTGTTAGCCACAAGCCAGTGGAACTCACGGACACGTCACGTACAGTTGTGTGGTAAGTGGTGGAGCTGACTTTCAAAGGCCTCCCGTTCGGTCTCCGCGTACGCTTGACATGCCTATGTTTGTAGCTCAATAACAAGAAAAGTAATTAACTTAAACAATTTCTGATTATCGAAAATGAAAGAGTAACTCGGAAACTATCCACTGGCGTAAGAAAATGAAAATGGATTTTTTCCACATCAAGTTCCTTTCTTCGCAGACGGTCACACACACATATATATTGCAACTGCCGGATTTCTGGCAAGTTAACTTTATAAACCATATTCTAATTGTTTAAATCATTTTCTTCGAGATTAAGGGTTTTGCATGGAGAAAGGAATAAGATTCTCGTTTCAGATACAGGTGTTTATTTACCAAACGCTATTCTAGCTATATTTACAAAGTGATCCCTGAGATCTGAGCTATCTTACAATCTAAATTTTAATATTCATAAATCAGGGAATTCAAAGAATTTGGAAGAATTCAGAGAATTCGAAAGAAATCAAAGAATAGTGTAAGAATTCATATAATTAAAAACAATTCAAAGAATTAGGAAGAATTTAGAACATTCTGAAGAATTCACAGAGTGCAAAAGAATACACAAACGTCAAAAGCATTCACCGAATTAAAAAAATATATATATAGAATTTCAAAGGAATTTATATTATTCAATGAATTTGGAAGAATTCACAGAATTCGGAAGAATTCATCAAATTAAGAAGAACTCCAAGAATTAGGAAGAATTGAGAAAATTCGGAAGAATTCACAGAGTGCAAAAGAATTCACAAACTTCAAAAGAATTTACAGAATTCAAAATAAAATTTGGAGTATTTCAAAAGAATTTAGAAAATACAAAAGAATTCAAAAGATTCCAGAGAATTTAAATGAGTTCAGAGAATTTGAAAGAATTCAGACAATTGAGGAGAATTCAGAGAATTTGGAAGAATTCAGAGAGTAGCGAAAGAATTCAGAGAATTAAGAAGAATTTAGAGAATTCAGAAGAATTCACAGATTGCAAAAGAATTTACAAACTTCAAAAGCATTCACAGAATTGAAACAAAATATTTAGAATTTTAAAAGAATTTAGAGAATACAAAAGAATTCGTAGAATTCAACAGATTTCAGAGAATTTGAAAGATCTCAGAGAATTCAACGAATTCAGACAATTGAGAAGAAATCGGAAAATTCTGAAGAATTCAGAGGATTGAGTAGATTTCAGAGAATACAAAAGACTTGGATGAAATTCAAAATAATTTATGGTGTGCTGTAGAGGTTTCAAGATAATTGCAAAGCACTTCAAAAGAATTCAAAGGACCACAAGTGAGTTCTAAGAATTTGTTTAAATTCTACAGAATTAGAAATACTCGAAGAAAATTAAAATAATTCAACGTGTATTCTAAATAAAAACATATTTTCTAAGAATCGCGTCTCTCAGTTGCCGTGAGAAGTTTCACAATTGATATTCACAACCTCCTGCAAATTTAAAATCACTCTTTTGCGCACACACCATCATCAGTGACACATAGACTGTCTTCCATCTAACGCATGCTTCCGATTGGTTAATCTATAATTGTTGATTCCTCATTGATTATTAACTTCACAACAAGTTTTTATTATTGTTTTCAACTTCATTTTTTATGAGGAATTCAAAAATATAAAAATTTACCTTGAGTACTGGGACACCCTGTATAACTGAACGATGGAGAACTTAATCGAAAATTGAAGAATGTTAAAATCAGGATAAAAATTGTTCAGATTCATCTTTTAGTTTCAATCACTTAAAATTGTTTACTATAAAATTTTCATGAGGTAAAAATTGTAGTGTGTCTAATGTAACTGCATTGAAATTTGAAAAATGTTTAAACTAGATTAAAAAATGAGTCAAGTTTATATTGTAGTTAAAATTATTTTAAGTCCTGAATGGTGAGAGATTAGAGCAAGTTGACAAATACATATATCTGGGTAGCCTATTCACTACCGACGGAAAAATAGATGGGGAGTTAGATAGGCGCATTAATGAAGGTAAGAAGGTTATCGGTAGAGCAGGGTCCATTCGGCAAACTTCAAACTGCCATAAATATCGTCAAGAAGTACACAGGAGAGATTGGGATGGACTTCGGATTGGATAAATGGGCCAAAATTCATCTGAAGAAAGGAAAGATTGTTGGCGTTCCCAAGGACCCTGAGCTTGTGGATATAACTATTATCAGACACCTTGACACTGGAGAGACCTATACATACCTGGGCGTGCCTCAAACCCGCATTCAGGAGGTAACATCAGCAAAGGAATCTCTCCGAAGCAGACACAAGCATCTTCTGCGACAGATTTGGTCTTCCAATCTGTGGGCGTTGAACAAGGTATCTGCGACTGACATGCTTGCCGTCCCGTTTCTACTCTACTCGTTTGGGGTGGTTCAAAGGACGAAGAACGAACTTAAGGCCCTTGATGTCACCATACGTAAGATCATGCATATGCATAAAAGCTTGCATATAAATTCGTCAGTTCTGCGATTATACATTTCACGCCGTCAAGGCGCACGCGGACTTCTGAATCTTCAGTGTCTTCATAACCGAATTGTTCTAAGTACAGCTTATATTGTTGCCAATGGCAGAGATCCTCTCCTAAAAATTGTCAGAAACCACGAGATGATTGGTGAAGGAGCGTTCCTTTACAAAGCCGCGGAGCAAGCGGCCAAAACCCTTGGCCTGAATTTTAACATCAGAAGTGAGGAAAGGGCATTACACCATTTAGATGCTTCACTTCTGAAAGCCGAAGTGAAGAAAGCAGAAGTTCAAAAATTCCATCAAGAGCTACTCGATAAGAAAATGCACGGAAATTTTCACAGGAATGTAATAAAACAGTCCTTGTCGAAGGAGCAAACTTTTGCTCTCCTCAGATCATCAGGGTTTAATTCAGTTACAGAGGGTTTTATTTTCGCATGCCAGGACGGTGTCATTTCCACCTTAACATACCGTGATCGCATTTTTTGTCAAGAAGTTCCCAGCGATAGGTGCAGAGCGTGCCATGCACACGCTGAATACCTAGAACACATACTATCGGGGTGTCCCACCCACGTAGGAACGACGTATATCTACAGACATAATGCGGCCATAAGAGTGCTTTATTACTATCTTTGTTGCTCTTATGGTGTTGGCCGCGACCCTGCCCTGCCGAACGCTCCAAGGGAGATGAAGTCAATTGTCCAAAAGGAAAAGTGCCAAATTTTCTGGAACTACGATTTTCGGACAGCAGTCTCCGTTGTACACTCGAAGCCTGACATTGTTCTCCAAGACTTCGAGAAACGAACTATATTCGTGACCGAATTCTCGGCTCCATTCAAATACAGCATCACTGCCAAGGAGAAAGAAAAGGAGGAGAGGTATCAAGAACTTAAAAGGGAGCTGCAACGACTGTACCCAAAATATTCGGTACGAGTAATTATCCTTGTGATAGGTGCTTTGGGAGGTGCGAAACTATCACTGGTTCGTAACCTTAAAGCCATACCTGCGTGCCAAAAATATGCCAACGCACTTGCGAGATAAATGCAGAAAGCTGTCATCCTTGGGTCGCTTCGTGTGCTCCAAACACACGAGAGTTTCGCCGGCCTGTCGTTGTGATTTCGTCGTGTCCTGTGACCACCCATCTCACGGTTGTGAGACTGCTGTGTGGCTGCTGCATCTATGTGCTGCGTGGGTGGTGGTTATTGTACTTGCTGCAGATTGCTGGCCTCTCGTTACTGCATTTGATTAACGAGCATGCTCGTTAGATATTCTTGGTGTTTTCTCTATTTGTTGGTTGATGTGCTGTGGTTCTCTGTATTTCTCAATCTTCCTCAAGGCTTTTTTTCGAGCTGCTTC
Source organism: Andricus grossulariae (assembly GCA_011634705.1). Taxonomy (NCBI): domain Eukaryota; kingdom Metazoa; phylum Arthropoda; class Insecta; order Hymenoptera; family Cynipidae; genus Andricus; species Andricus grossulariae. The sequence goes on along the minus strand of JAABKJ010075445.1, from coordinate 164,445,292 downwards.
TCTTAACATAGATTTTGTTAATTCTTTATAGAACAATGATGAAGAGTCAATGAGCGCTATTATATAGTCGCGTTACACATAAGCTGATAGGTCGCTCGATTTTTTAAAGGGGGGACTATCTGCTTATTGGTTGACACTCACCAACAGGGGAAATGCGTTGGCTTCATTGTCAGTGACAGAAAAGAGGGGATAGAGCTCACCGGTCATTTAGTGGGGGGGGGACTCGGTTCTCGTGGCTATATAACCGACCCCACAGAAGTTTGTCGGCTTTGATTGGATTGGATAATATTGTTGAACGTGATTCTGATTATTCGAGATCGATCGATCGATCGATCTGACATAGATATCAATAATCAGAATTGGTGAAGGCGTTTGGCTCGCATCTCTCCTGAATATTGATAATATCTGTGCTCAGGCAGATGAAGGTGTTTGGTTCGCGTCCGTCCTGAATATCTTGGCGAAGGCGTGTGGCACACGTCACTCACATAGGGCAGAAGAGCCTGCCGCCCTTTTGGGTGAAATGCCTAAAAATCAGAAGCTGATGGTCAGGCACTGGACTGACAAGAACATCTGGACTTTTAAACCCTACTGCAAAACCAACAGCAGTGAAACACTCAAATTAACGCACCGATTTGAGGAACTCCAAAATTTGGAAGATGCGGACATTACTGACTTATCTCTGGCAGACCAGGAAGAAGCAGAAAAACTGATTACTCAAAATCAGAGCAAAAGGAAGAGACCTTTGGAAGAAGAGAGGAACAACATGGAAAGTGACTCCACACGGACAAAGACAGAACAAGACAACAACACTACGAAAAAGGGAAAAATACCACCTATCATACTAGACCATACAATAGAGGATTTTGCGATACTCATAAACACCATGCAGAAAGTAACCACAGGAGAAATACGTGTTAAAAAGAACACAAAATCGACAAGAACTACAATTTACCTAGAGAGTATGGAGGACCACCAAAGCATTAAGGACCTGCTAGTTAAAAATGAAATACAATTCCACACCTATTCAACAAGGGGAGAAAAAACTAAAAAACTCGTCATACACGGACTGGGACACTTTGCTACAGAAAACGTAAAACACAGCCTCGAAGAACAAGGATTACTAATTGAAGATATCGTGAGCATGAAGCAGAAGTCACAAGAAGCAGCATGGCGAAATCCACTCTACCTCGTAACCCTCCATAAGGATGCTCAACCGCAAGATGCTTTTAAAATAAAGGCAGCTTGCTACATGAAGATTAGATGGGAACACTTCAGAAATACCAAGATGGTCACCCAATGTCGTCGGTGCCAGAGATTCGGGCATGGTACACAACACTGCTATGCCAAACCTAGGTGTGTGAAGTGCCTCAAAGAGCACCTTACAGCAGACTGTCCAAACATCAGAGAGGAATGTTATCATACGAGAATTTTTATAATTCGGGAATTTTATTATTCGGTGATTTTCCAATTCGGGAATTTTATTATTCGGGAATTTCATTTAACTTTTTTTTATTTTATCCTTTGTTGGGACGACTGCAAAATCCCGAAAAATAAAATTCCCGATTAATCAAATCCCCGAATTGGGAAATTTTGTTTAATGAAATTCCCAAAAAAGAAAATTCTCGCATTGGAAAATTCCCAAATGATAAAATTCCCGAATAATGAAATTCCCGAATAGTAAAA
>JAABKJ010075445.1:164342231-164443204 GCA_011634705.1 Andricus grossulariae | reverse complement strand
GAAAAATTCCAAATGATAAAAATCCCGAATTATGAAAATCCCGAATAGTAAAATTTCCGAATAATAAAATTCCCAAATAATAAAATTCACGAATTGGAAAATTGCTGAATAATAAAATTTCTGTATCATAAAATTGCTGAATAATAAAATTCCCCAACTGGGAAATTCTGGAATAATAAAATTCTCGATTAATAAAATTTATAAATAATAAAATTTCCGAATAAAATTCCCGAATTGGAAAATTCCCAAATAATAAAATTGCTGAATAATAAAATTCCCAAATTATGAAATACCAAAATAATAAAATTCCCGAATTGGAAAAGGCCCGAATATTTTATTATTGTATTTTTAATAAATAAATAATATTTATAACAAAATTAAAATCACTCAAATTGGGGAATTTTCTAGTTTGGATATTTTATAATTCAGCAAATTTCTGTCGGGAATTTTATTAATCGGAAATTTTCCATTTGGGGAATTTGGTTATTCGGGAATTTTTATAATTCGGGAATTTTATTATTCGGTAATTTTCCAATTTGGGACTTTTATTATCCGGGAATTTTATTATTCGGAAATTTCATTTCACTTTTTTTTATTTTATGTTTTGTTGGACGACTAAAAAATCCCGAAAAATAAAATTCCCGATTAATCAGATTCCCGAATTGGAAAATTTCATTTAAAAAAATTCCCAAAAAATAAAATTCTCGCATTGGAAAATTCCCGAATTGGAAAATTTTTAAATAATAAAATTCCCGACTTATACAATTCCCGTATAACAAAATTCCCCAATTGGAAAATTTCCGAATAATAAAATTCCCGAAATGGAAAACTGCTGAATAATAAAATTCCCAAATTGGAAAATTCCTGAAAAATAAAATTCCAGAATAATAAAATTCCCGATTGATACAATTCTCGAATAATAAAAACTTCTACCAAAAGAGATGAATTTTTAAATCTAAAAATAAATTTGCAACAAGAGCTGAATTTTCAATTAGGAAAGCGTTTTTGGCAATAAAATAATTTTTTAAATTAAAAATTTCCAATTTTCAAGCCAAAAACAGGAGCTTTCTACAAAATAGTTGCATTTTCAATTGAATAATTAAATTATCAACCAAAAAAATGAATTTTTTTCAAATGTATAGTCTGTTAAATTTATAATTTATATAATTTTTTTTATTTTAATTTATTATTTAGGTTTCTTTTTACTTTCAATATTTTTCAAGCAAAAATACAAATTTTAACTAAAAAGTTTATTTTCAGCCAAACAGTTGAATTTTCAACCACTTTCATAAATTTTCTACCGAATAGTTGAATTTTCAAACTAAAAAAGATAAATTTTTAACCCAAAATAGAATATTTACATTTACATTACAAAAATGAATTTACAATTAAAAAAAAAGGAAAAGTTTTCTACAAAACAGATGCATTTTTAACGAAAAAGGATCAAACTTCTACCGAAAGAGATGAATTTTCAAATCTGAAAAACAAATTTTCAACAAGAGCTGAATTTTCAGTTAAGAAATATTTTTAGCCACAAAAAAAAAGAAAACTTATCAAAAAAGATGTAACTTCTACAAAAGAGATTAATTTTCAAAATAAAATACAAATTTTTGTAGTCAATAAAGAAACTTTTTTATTAAAAATTTTCAATTTTCAAGCCAAAACGAGGACCTTTTTAAAAAATAGTTGGATTTTCAATCAAATGATTAAATTATCAACCAAGGAGATGAATTTTCAACCAAAAAAATGCATTTTTTCAAATGTATAATTTGTTAAATTTATAATTTATATAATTTTTCTATTTTAATTTATTATTTCATTTCGTTTTATTTAATTGTTTTCAAGCAAAATTACAAATTTTAACAATACAATTCATTTTCAACCAAACAGTTTAATTTTCTAACCACTTGCATAAATTTTCTACCGAATAGTCGAATTTTCAAACTAAACAAGATTAATTTTCAACCCAAAATGGAATAGTTACATTTATATTACAAAAATGAATTTACAATTTAAAAAAGAAAAGAAAAATTGTCTACGAAGCAGATGCATTTTTAATCAAAAAAGATGAAACTTCTACCAAAAGAGATGAATTTTTAAATCTAAAAATAAATTTTCAACAAGACCTGAATTTTCAATTAAGAAAGAGTTATAAATAATAAAATAATTTTGTAATTAACAATTTCCAATTTTCAAGCCAAAACCAGTAGCTTTCTACAAAATAGTTGCATTTTCAATTAAATAATTAAATTATCAACCAAGAAGATGAATTTTCAACAAAAAAAATAAATTTTTTTCAAATGTATAATTTGTTAAATTTATAATTTATATAATTTTTTTTTATTTTAATTTATTATTTAGGTTTCTTTTTAATTTAATTGTTTTCAAGCAAAAATACAAATTTTAACTAAAAAGTTTATTTTCAGCCAAACAGTTGAATTTTCAACCACTTTCATGAATTTTCTACCGAATAGTTGGATTTTCAAACTAAAAAAGATCAATTTTCAACCCAAAATGGAACAGTTACATTTATTCAACTGCTTTGTAGAAAAGTCGTCTTTTTTGGTGGAAAATTCAATAATTTAGCAGAAACTTCAACTATTTCGTTGAAAATTAACTTTTTTGTGCAAAATTAATATTTTCAGGTCAAAATTTAATTCTTTTGTTGAAAATGCCTCCTTTGTAAATTTCGTTCACATGGCTGAAAAATTTATTTTCTAATAGAAAAGTCACCTTTTTTAAAAAAAAAATATTATTTTTAATTTAAAAGTCTATTGTTATATATTTGGTTAAGAATTTTTCTCTTCTGGTTAAAAATTTAATTAATTTTTTGAAAATTCAATTGTTTTGTTAGAAAGTCATCTTTTTTTACTAAATATTCAACTGCTTGGTTGAAATTTGAACTATATTGTAAAAAATTTATTTTTTCAGATTGAAAATGCAACTGTTTTCCAGAAAATTCGTATTTTACGTTTAAAATTTCAACAGTTCGGTAGAAAATTTAACTGTTTGATTCAAAATTGATTTTTTTGCTGAAACTTCATATTTTCGGGTAGAAAATTCAACTGTATTGCAGATAATTTTTCTTTTTGGCTTCAAATTTCAACCGTTCGGTAGAAAATCCAATTATTTTGTTGAAAACTCAACTGCTTAGTTGAAAATAGTCATTTTTGTTGAGACTTCAACTGTTTTATAGACAATTTTTTAGGCTTGAAATTTCAATATTACGGTAGAAAATTTAACTACTTTGTTGAAAATTCAACGGCTGGGTTAAAAATTAACTTTTTTGTTAAAAATTGAAATTTCCGGGTTGTAAATTCAACTGTATTGTAGAAGTTTACTTTTTTTTTGGATTGAATATTCAACAAGTTTTTAGAAAATCAAACTATTTTGTTGAAAATTCATATTTCTGGTTTGAAAATTCAAAGGTTTTGTAGAAAATTCATCTTTTTTTATTAAACATTCAACCACTTGGTTGAAAGATAAAATTTTTTCTTAAAAATTCCATTTTGGGTTGAAGATTTATCATTTTAATTGAAAAATCATCTCCTTGGTTGAACATGCTACTATTTTGTTACGAATAATAATTTTTTTGTTAAATTATTACTACTAGTTTAAAAATGTATTTTTTTTTGGTTGAGGATTTCTCTTTTTTTCTGTAGAATTTTGTATAGAATTCTTCTTTTTCGGTTGAAAATTCAATTATTTTGTTAAAAATGATGTTTTTTTATTGAAAATTCATATTTTGTGGATGAACATTTTTTGAAGAAAATTTTTATGCAGACAATTTTTTTTGTTTGTTAAATTATTACTACTAGTTTAAGAAATTATATTTTTGGATGAAGATTTGCCTTTTTTTCTGTAGATTTCTGTATGAAATAGTTTTTTTTCGGTTAAAACTTCAGTTATTTTGTTAAAAATTATGTTTTTTGATTGAAAATTCATATTTAGTGGATGAAAATTTTTTGAAGAAAATTGTTATGTAGACAATTTTGTTTGTTTGTTACATTATTACTACTAGTTTAAGAAATTATTTTTTTGGATGAAGATTTGCCTTTTTTTCTGTAGATTTTTGTATAAAATTCTTCTTTTTCGGTTGAAAATTCAATTATTTTGTTAAAAATTAAGTTTTTTGATGAATTAATTTTTCACCTGAAAATGTAACTTCCATTTTTTGTTGAAAATTGATCTTTTTAATTAAAAATTCGTCTTCATTAGTAGAAAAATAATCTTTTTGGTTGAAATTCATATTTTCGGGTTGAAAATGCAATTTTTTACAAAAAATTCGTCTTTGGCTTGAAAATTTAACAATTTGGATAAAGTTTATTTTCTGTCTTGTCTGAAAAGCTTTATTTATTGACAATTCGTCTTTTTGATAACAAATTTAAATTTTGGGTTGAAATTTGAACTACTTTGTTAAAAATTCTTTTTTTTTTAAGTTTCATCATTTTAATTGAAAATTCATCTCTCTGCTTTCAAATTCAACTGTTCTTTAAAAAATTATATAAGAATGTAAAATTACCCTTTTTGAAAAATTAGTTTATAATAATTGTTCTTTTAAGAATATAATAATTATAATAATTAATTCTTCTCTAAAAAAAAACAAATTCGCAATGAGCGACCTATACATTTTACCCGATTTATTTTGTTTTCCACGTGGTTTATTTTTTAAGAGAAAAGGAACAAAAAAGTCGAAAATTGAAGTTGAAATTTGACATTCTTTTTTTTTAACACCCCCAGTATATATCCTCTATTTATTGCATCCGGCCACTCAATTATCAAGTTGATTTTGGCCCCGTCGCATGTTGGTCGGTTTAGCTTTCGAGACAGTTATCATAAGTAATATTAAAATAAAAATAAAATTTATAAACTGAGAATTAAACTATTCCATTTTTTGTTAAAAATTTATGTTTTTCAGTTAAAAATTCAACTATTTGGTTAAAATTTTATCTTTTTGAGTTGAAGTTCAACTTTTTGGTTGAAAATTCGTCTTTCTTAGTAGAAATTTAATCTTCTTGCTTGAAAATTTATCCTTTTTGGTTAAAAATGCAATTGTTTTGTTGAAATATCAAACTGTACATGCTTCCTTGAGGATTCATCTTTTTTGGTTGAAAAGTCGATAATTTGACCTAAAGTTAAAAAACTTTGCAAAAAAATTAATTAAAAAAAAATTACGATTCATAATTATAGTTGAAAATTCAACTATTTGCATTTAAATTAACTTTTATTAAAAAAATTCTACTCTTTTGTATAAAATTCATCTTTTTGGCTTGAGAATTTAACAATTTGGTGACAAATTGAAATATTTGGTTAAAAATTAAAGCTTTTCGTGGAAAAATCATATTTTTGGATTGAAAATTCAACTTTTTTGTAGTTTATTCGTCTTTTTGGCTGTGAAATTATATAATTTGGTTGAAAATTCATGTATAAATACTGCATAATCATGAACAAAATTTTTTTTCGAAAATTTATATTTTTTGGTATAATATTAATCTTCTTTGCTGAAAATTCATTTTTTTTGTTACAATTTTTTTTCTTGAATATTGCACAAGCTGGAAATGCGTCTTTTTGATAAAACATTAATCTTATTTGTCAAAAATTTATCTTTTTGCTTAAAAATTTAACAATTTTGTTGAAAATTGTGTTTTTTTGTTCAAAGTTATTTTTTTATCATAGTTTTTATCTGCATTTTATTTGTATTTTGTTGAAAAGTCGTCATTTTGGGTAGAAAAGTATTCTATTTACGAATTTTCATCAAAAAATCAAACTTTTAACCGAGTAGTTGAAATTTCTACAAAAAAAATGAATTTTCAAGAAAATATGTGAATTTTCAACAAAATTCTTGAATTTATAGCCAAAAAGAAGAATTTTCAACAAGAGATCAATTTTCAACCAAGTAGTTGAATTTTGAACCAAAAAAGATGAATTTTCAACCAAAAAGTAAATTTTTAACCAAGAAAGTAAAATTAAAACCAAAAAATTAATGTTCTACAAAAAAAAGACGAATTTTCAACAAAATACATGAATTTTTAATAAAATTTAAATCAAAAACGTAGAATGGTTCAATTTTTAATTAAATGGTTGAATTTTCAAACAAAATTATAAATCTTCAACCAAAAAACTAATGTGTAACAAAGTAGTTCAACTTTTAACCGAATAGTTGAATTAATTTTTGATATAGTAGTTAAATTTTTAACCATGTAGTTGACTTTTCAACCGAAAAAGAAGAATTTTTAACCAAATAGTTAAATTTTCAACCAAAAAGTTAATTATCTACCAAATAGTTAAATTTTCTTAAAAATCGTTTAATTTTTAACCAAATAGTTAAATTTTCAACCAAAAAGTTAAATATTCTTAAAAATAGTTTAAATGGTTGAATCTTCAATTAGAAAAGATCAATTTTCAATTTAAAGGATCAATTTTGAACTAAATGTAGAATAGTTGAATTTTTAATCAAATGGTTGAATTTAGAAATAAGATTATGAATCTCCAGCCAAGAAATTAATTTTAAACAAAATAGTTGAATCCTCAACCAGAAAAGATTTGACTCTATTCCCAAAGTCTGAATTAAAATTAATATTTCTACTGCCATTAAAAATGTTTAAAGAAAATTGGATAATATTTATAAACAATAGGTATAACTGTAATCAGTTTTTAAATTCTCTTATTGACATAAGATCTACAAAATTAAAAATGAATTTTTAATAAAGTAGTTAAATTTTCAACCATGTAGTTCATTTTTCAACCGAAGAAGAATTTTTAACTAAATAGTCCAATTTTCGATCAAAAAGTTCAATTTTCTTAAAAATCGTTTAATTTTTAACCAAGTAGTCGAATTTTCAAAATAAAGTATGAATTTTCAACTAAAGTGATGATTCTTCAAACCAAAGAAATGAATTTTTTAAAGTATTTTAAGTTTAAACAAAGTAGTTGATTTTTTAACAAAAAAATATGAATTTTTAACAAAATAGTTGAATTTATAGTCAACAAGAGTTCAATTTTCATCCGAGTAGTTGAATTTTGAACCAAAAAAGATAAATTTTCAATCTAAAACTTTAATTAAAAAAAATTGTACAGTTTTAACCAAGAAAGTGAATTTATCATCAAATAATTAATGCTCTACAAAAAAAAGACGAATTTTCAACAAAATTCTTGAATTTATATCCAAAAAGACGAATTTTCAAAAAGAGTTCAATTTTCAACCGAGTAGTTGAATTTTGAACCAAAAAAGATGAATTTAGAACCAAAAAGTTTAATTTAAAAAAAATCGTAAATTTTTAACCAAGACAGTGAATTTATAACCAAAAAATTAATTTTCTACAAAAAAAAAAAAAATTTTCAACCAAAAAAAACAGTCGAATTTTCAACAAAGAAAAAAGAAAGAAATTTTAAACAAATTATCTAATTAATTTGTTTATCAAAATAGTTCAATTTTTAATATAAAAATGAATTTTCAAGCATAAAGATTAATTTGATAAGAAAAAGGACGAATTTTGTACAAAATACGTGAATTTTCAACAAAATAATTCAGTTTTAAACCAACAAGATGAATTTTCAAGCAAGAATTTTCATTTAGAAAAAAAAAATTGAAATTTCAACAAAATACATTCATTTTCAACTAAAACAAATTTTCATAAAAAATGACAGTTAAATTTTCAGTTAAAGAAAATGTTTAACCAAAAAAACTGATTTTCAATAAAATATTTAAATTTTCTACTATTGAATCTACAACTAAAATCAAGAGTCTTTAAGCAAAAAAATAATAATTTTTAACAAAAAAGTAGTTAAATTTTCATCTAAGAAGGATAAATTCTCATCTAAAAAAGATAAAATTTCAACTAAAAATGCAATAGTTAAATTTTGAGTTGAAAAATTCATTTAAATAAAAATATATATAAATTTTTAACTAAACATTTTTATTTTTCACCAACATAGTCCAATTGTTAATCAAAAAAGATTAATTTTCTGAAAAAAAAAACAAATTTCAACAAACTAAATAATTTTTTAACTAACAAAGACAAATTTTCAGCAAAGTAATTAAATTTTCAACTGAAAAACATAAATTTTCAACTGAAAAACATAAATTTTTAACTAAAAATGTAATCGTTGAATTTTCAGTTAAAAAATGACTTTTTAACAAAATTGTTAAATTCTATAAAGTAGATTAATTTGCTATGAAACAGTAGAATTTTCAACCGAAAAAAGAAAAAAAATTTGAACAAATTATCTAATTAAATTGTTTACAAACATAGTTCAATTTTTGACCGAAAAAATTAATTTTCTGACGAAAACTAAATTTCAACAAACTAAATAATTTTTTAACTGAGAAAAACAAATTTTCAGCAAAATAATTAAATTTTCAATTAAAAAAGATAAATTTTCAAGCAAGAATTTTAATTTAAAAAAAAAGAAATTTCAACAAAATACATTCATTTTCTACTAAGAAATTTTTTTATAAAAGACGATAGCTGAATTTTCAGTTGAAGAAAATTTTTAACCAAAAAAACTAATTTTCAATAAAATAGTTAAATTTTTTACTATTGAATCTACAACTAAGATCAAGAATCTTCAACCAAAAAAATTAATTTTTAACAAAATAGTTCCAGTTTCAAGAAATTAGTTGAACTAAACATTTTAATTTTTCACCAACATAGTCCAATTGTTAATCGAAAAGATTATTTTTCTGAAAAACAAAAAAAAAATTTCAATAAACTAAATAATTTTTCAACTAAGAAAGACAAATTTTTAACAAAATAATTAAATTTTCAACTAAAAAAAGATAATCTTTCAACTAAAAATGTAATAGTTGAATTTTCAGTTTAAAAAATGACTTTTTAACAAAATTGTTAAATTCTATAAAGTAGATTAATTTGTTTTGAAACAGTCGAATTTTCAACAAAGAAAAAAGAAAGAAATTTTAAACAAATTATCTAATTAATTTGTTTATCAAAATAGAAATTCATTTTTTCAGGGTTTAAAAGTCAAATGTTTCCTAAATAAATTCTACTTTTTGGCTTGAAAACTCAAAAATGTTGTTGAAAATTCATCTCTTTCGGTAGCAATTTAATCTTTTCTGTTGGAAAATAAATATCTTGTTGAAAATTCAACTGTTTTGTGGAAAATTCGTCTTTTTGGCTTGAAAATTCAACAATTTGATTGACATTTTTTTCTTTCTTGAGTGAATAATTTTTCTGGGTTGACATTTTATGTTTCTAGTCAAAATTTTGACTATTTGGTTTAAAATTCGCCTTTTTGGTAAAATATTTAGGCTTTCGGGTAGAAAATTAAACTATTTGGTTGAAAATTAATATTTTCGAATTCAAAGTTTTTTTTTTGCGTTGAAAATTCATCTCTTTTGGTATAAATTTCATTTTTTCTGGTGGAAAAGTTAACACTTTGGTTGAAAATTAATCTCTTTTGGTTGAGCCTTCCACTATTTTGTTGAAAAAGAAGTTTTTCATGTTGAAAATTCAACTGTTTTGCAGAAAATTCGTCTTTTTGGCTTGAAAATTCAACAATTGGATTGGCATTTTTCTCTTTTTTGAGTGAAACCTCTTTCTTGGTTGAAAAATTATCTTTTTTATTCGAAAATTCATTTTTTCAGGGTTCAAAAGTCAAATGTTTCCTAAAAAAAATTCTACTTCTTGGCATGAAAGTTTAAAGATTTTGTCGAAAATTCATCTATTTTGGTAGCAATTTAATCTTTTTTGTTAGAAAATAAATTTCTTGTTGAAAATTTAACTGTTTTGTAGAAAATTTGTATTTTTGGCTTGAAAATTCAACAATTGCATTGGCATTTTTCTCTTTTTTGAGTGAAACATCTCTCTTGGTTGAAAAGTGATCTTTTTTAGTCGAAAATTCATTTTTTCAGGGTTTAAAAGTCAAATTTTTCCAACAAAAATTCTACTTTTTGGCACGAAAACTCAAATATTTGGTTGAAAATTCATCTATTTTGGTAGCAATTTATTATTTTTTTTTTAAATAAATTTCTTTTTGAAAATTCAACTGTTTTGTAGAAAATTCGTCATTTTTGCTTGAAAATTCAACAATTTGTTTGAAATTTTTTTCTTTCTTGTGTGAACAGTTTTTCTGGGTTGAAAATTGCTGTTTTTAGTCGAAATTTTGACTATTTGGTTTAAAATTCGTCTTTTTGGTAAAAAATTTAGGCTTTTGGGTAGAAAATTAAACTATTAAGTTGAAAATTAATATTTTAGAATTCAAAGTTTTTTTTTGCGTTGAAAATTTATCTCTTGTGATAGAAATTTCATATTTTTTGGTGCAAAAGTCAAATCTTTGTTTGAAAATTATTCTGTTTTAGTTGAGTATTCAACTATTTTGTTGAAAAATAACTTTCTTGTTGAAAATTAAACTGTTTTGTAGAAAATTAGTATTTTTGACTTGAAAATTCAACAATTGCATTGGCATTTTTCTCTTTTTTTGAGTGAAACATCTCTCTTGGTTGCAAAGTGATCTTTTTTATTCGAAAATTCATTTTTTCAGGGTTTAAAAGTCAAATGTTTCCTAAATAAATTCTACTTTTTGGCTTGAAAACTCAAAAATGCATTACTACTATCCAACCGAGCAATTCACGCCTACCCCGAAAGGGAAACGGCTTAATGATATAATAATAATAAAGTAGAAATTAAAGCATCAAATGTGTTGAAGTCTGACATTTTTCGAACTGAAAATATTCTCAGTCACGAAAAATTGAAAATTTTTGAATAAAACATTCAAAATTATGAAAAATTTTAAAAGTAGCTCGCAAAATTAAATCACGTAGAAACAGAAGCCTCAAAAGTGTCAAAACCTGAAATTTTTTGAATTAAAAATATTCCCAGTCATAAAAATTGAAAATTTTTAAATAAAACATTCAAAATTTGAAAAGAAGCTTCAAAAATTAAATTAAGTAGAAATTAAAACCTCAAAAGTCTTGAAACCTGAAATTTTTTGAATTAAAAATATTCCCAGTCATGAGAATTAAAAATTTTTAAAATGAAATATTCAAAATTATAAAAAATTCAAACAGTAGTTCAGAAATTAAATCAAGTACAAATTAAAACCTGAAATTTTTTGAAATAATATTATAAATAATCAGTCATAAAAATTGAAAATTTTAAAAATAAAACATTCAAAATTATGAAACCTACAAAAAGTAGCTTTAAAAATTAAATCAAGTAGAATTCAAAGCCTCAAAAGTGTCAAAACCTGAAATTTTTTGGATTAAAAATATTCCTAGTTATAAAAATTAGAAATTGTTTAATTAAAACATTCAAAATTATGAAAACTTCAAAAACCAGCTTTAAAAATTAAATCAAGTAGAAATTAAAACCTCAAAAGTGTCAAAACCTGAAATTTTATAATTAAAATTATTTATTCCCAGTCATAACAATTTAAAAAAATTTAAATAAAGCATTCAAAATTATGAAAACATCAAAAAGTAGCTTCAAGAATTAAATCAAGTAGAAATTAAAGCATCAAAAGTGTTAAAACCTGAAATTTTTCGAATTAAAAATATTTCCAGTCATAAAAATTGAAACTTTTTAAATAAAACATTCAAAATTATGAAAAATTTGAAAAGTTGTTTCAAAAATTAAATCAAGTAGAAATTAGAACCTCAAAAGTCTTGAAACCTCAAAAAAAAAGTTTGAATTAAAAATATTCCCAGTCATAAAAATTTAAAATTTTTTAATTAAAACATTCAAAATTATGAAAACTTCAAAAAGTAGCTTCAGAAATTAAATCAAGTAGAAATTAAAGCCTCAAAGGGGTCAAAACCTGAAATTTTTTTAATTAAAATTATTCCCCGTCATAAAAATTTCAAAATTTTAAACTAAAACATTCAAAATCAGAAAAACTTTAAAAAGTAGCTTCAAAAATTGAATCAAGTCGAAATTAAAACCTTTAAATTCTTGAAACCTGAAATTTTTCAATTGAAAATATTCCCATTCATAAAAATTTCAAAATAAAGATTCAAAATTATAAAAACTTCAAAGAGTAGCTTCAGAAATTAAATCAAGTAGAAATTAAAGCCTCAAAGGTGTCAAAACCTGAAATTTTTTGAATTAAAATTATTCCCCGTCATAAAAATTGCAAAATTTTAAACTAAAACATTCAAAATCAGAAAAACTTTAAAAAGTAGCTTCAAAAATTGAATCAAGTCGAAATTAACTAAACAAAAATTTCAATCAAAAATAGATTAGTTAAATTTTGAGTTGAAAAAATTAATTTTTCAATCAAAAAAACCACAGCTTAAATAAGCTGGTTTGATTTTCACAAAAAAGATACATGCTCAATTACGAAGAATGAGTTCCTACCAGAAAATGGAACTAAAAATGGAACAGCTACATTTGTAGATGATCCAAGAAAGGAATTCTTTTGATCAATTTATTTTCTGCACTTATACTCACCTAAATAGATTGCCACCAAAGTAAGGATTACAAGCTTCATCATAGACGTAATTCAAAATTTACACACAAAAATCGGAGAGTAAGACTTTTATTAGAAACAGAAATTTTTCTTTTTTTCTGATGTCGAGATACTGAGTTTGGGCCACTTATATACTGAAATTTTGTAGAGTTACCTTCTTTCCATTTAAAGTGATTTTATCACGAACAGAAAACTCGCGTATGCAATGCATTCTTTCTTATCAAGGTTCTATTTGCCAGACTTAAACATCTGTAATTCATTTGTTTTTGAAACCTTTTTTTATATTTTCAAGTTTCAAATTAAATTTTTTTGCAGAAAATTTGCTCTTTTGCCTTCAGTTTAACATTTTCGATTAATATACTTTTCTTTATTTACTGAAAAATCAGTGTTGGTTAAACATTCAATTTCCTTATTAAAAATTCAACTAGTTGTTGAAAAATAAATTATTTGAAAGTAGAAACTTCTATTGTTTCTTAGAGGGTTCCTCTTTTTGGTTTTCAAATTCAACATTTTTGATGATTTTTTTTTTCTTTATTAAATGATAAAACTTTTTTCGTGCTTGAAAATTCACCTCTTTTGTTAAAAATCCTTTTTTTGATTGTTTGTAAATTAGTCTTTTTTAGTTGAGGATTCAATTAATTCGTTGAAAATTCGTATTTTTTTATTCAATTGAACTGTTTATTTGTATTAATTGAACTATTACACCTTTCGTTGAGAACTTTTTTTTTTAGTCGAAGCTTCATCACTTTTTGTTGAAAATTCAACTTTGTTTTTAATTCCTTTTTTCATGGTTGAAAATTAATTGTTGTAACTGAAAATTTAATTCTTCCATTTTTGGTTCAAAATTCATCGTTTCTGTTTGAAAATACAATTATTTGGTTGAAAATTCATATATATTATATATGTATTACATAATTACTGGATGACCCCTTATAACTTTAAAACGGTCAGAGAAAATGAAAAATTTTTGGGGAAAGTCAGGAAATTTCGGAATTGGGTTTTTGTAGCAACCCTGAAATTAGTAAATCCATTTTTTGATGTAGGGGAAACCTCCCTACAGTGGATAATTTAACACACAATGGATAATCATTAATTAAGAGCAAAAATAAAATTAAAATAATTGTTTTTACTTTTAATTTATCAGCACGTATAGTTTCTTAACTATTAAGTACATTAAATAAATGATTTTACACACACTAGTATTTTTAATTAATGATTATCCACTGTAGGTTGCATTATCCACCGTAGGGAGGTTCAGGCCTCGAACTCACCACACTATTAACACTATTTTACACTTTTTTTGAACGATTACACTATTTTACTACTATTTCGAACAAAATTACACTATAATACCGGTAGTTCTGTTAACGCTCAGCGTAACTAATTCGCTAAAAAATTGGACGTAATTCAGTCCGATTGACGACGGTAACTGTAGATCAAAGGAAAAGTCTGTTTCAGCCACGCAAGGGGGCATTGGTCCAATTCGAGAACTATCCCGATTTCCCACCTTCGTTGATTCAATGCATAGAAAGTCCATGTAGTGCGGACAGATGTTCGATCACTCTTACTCCCGCGATTCCTACTATCTAGTTTGGCCCGATCGATTCTGGGTTGGAGATTACATAAAAATGGAAGCTTGCTTCCCTCATTTCTAACCCAAACTTTCCCACCACCCGTAGTTACCCATTTTCTGCTGTTACTTCGTATTCGGGGATAGGTCTATAGGGGACGTTAAGGCTCACCCGGTCTATAAAGTTGTTGTTGGTGTTCCAGTTGAAGAATAATAATTCGGCGAACCCTTCTTGAAAAACCTCGCTGTGTATATCGACTGAAGTGGGCAGTTCTCCTGCGGCAGAGGGCACGAATTCGGTCACGGGGTACCTTGAGTGAATTAAAGGAAAATTCTCCTCTTTCTTTTTTTCAGAAGGCCCCTTTCTTTTTCCACGCTATTGTATATTTTCCAGCGTCCCTTTCTTATTTCCTATGCTATTTTATAAATTTTCAAGCCCCTTTCAATTCTCCGCACCATTCCATATTTTCCCACACTGATTCCTTTTTTACCACGCTATTTCATATTTGGCCATGCCCCTTACTTTTTTTATCACACTATTTTATATTTTTGACATTATTTTATATTTTCGACGCCATTTTATATTTTCACATGCCCTTTTCTTCTTTCCCAAGCTATCTTATATTTTCTAATGCCTCTTTCTTATTTACTACGCTATTTTATATTTTTCACGCTTTTGTCATATGACATAGTGTGGGATAAAGGAAGGAGCTTGAGAAAATATTGAATAGTGTAGAAATATAGCAAGGGTCTCGCGATAATATGACAAAAGCGTGGTAAAATATAAAATAACGTGGAAAAAGGAAGGGGCGTGGGAAAATATTGGATGGCATGGGAAATTTGAAAAGGGCTTGGGAAATTATGAAAAAGGGTGGGAAAATATTAAATAGCGTAGAAAAAATGAAAGGGCGTGAGAAAATATTTAATAGCGTCAGAAATGTATAGAATTTCTGAAAATAAAACCAAGAATCCAAAGGAAAAATTTGGACAACTAATATAAAATTCTCTCATTGTAATAAAAAAATTTTCATTTATTAGGGCAAAAATGAAAAAGAGGAAAGAAAATGAGAAGGCAGTTAACCACATTCCCCTCCTTCTCCTTTTTCATATCTTTTTATTTTTACTATTATCAAATCACAATACAGAAACATTTATAATATTTACCAAAATTTCGGTGGTCATACAGCACCCTTATCAAGGTAAGAAATATTAGAGCTGGTAGGAATAGTGACGAAACGACGATGCTATCATTTCGATAATTTAAAATTTGAACATTTTTATATCAGGAAAAATAGGAAGGTGCATGGGGAAATGTATTTTACGAAAACTATGAAATGTCTGAGACTATTCTTTACAAAATATAACAGTCTTGCAAAATTGATATCACACTTTTTAGTCGAAAATTTAACCGTTTTGTAAAAAAAATTCGTAATTTCGGCCCGAAAAGGAAACAATTTGGTAAAAAATGTAACTATTTGGTCGAAAAATTCGTATTTTATGGAAGAAAATCAATTTTTTGGTCAAAAATTCAATTGATTGGTTGAAAATTAATCTGTTTTAGATGAGGATTTAAGTATTTTGTTGAAAAAATTTTTTTTCGGTTAAATGCAACTATTTTTTATTTTAAATTAAAATATTATTTGTTGAAATATCAAATATTACATTTTTCGTTGAAATTTCATCTTTTTGGCTTGAAAATTGCACAATTTGGTATAAAATTAAACTGTTTTTTAAAAAATTCTTTTTTATTTATTGAAAATTAATTGTTTTCAATAAAAATTACACTACATCGTTTTTGGTTAAAGATTTATATTTTTTAGCTTAAAAATTCAACTATTTAATTCCAAATTTTTAGAAACAAAAAAAATATAGACTAAAAATGAATCAAATAAAATTTTAACTAACATCGGATCCATAGTTCAAACTATTCATTTGAAAATGTATGTAATTTATTGAAAATTCGTCTTTTTTAGTAAAAAAAAATTTACCTTTTTGGTTGAAAATTCAACTATTTGGTAAATTATTTATGTATTTTGTTGAGAATTCATCTTTTTTAATATAAAATTAATCTTCTGTGTAGAAAATTCATCTTTTTCGTTGAAAATTTAACTACTTATTTGAAAATTTATGTATTTGGTTTACAATTCGTATTTTTTTATAGAAAATCAAATTTTTTTATTAACAATGCAACATATGGTTAAAAAATAATCTATTTTTGTTGAGGATTCAAGTGTTTTGTACGAAATTCGTCTTTATTATTTATATTCGACTGTTTTTTATTTTAAATTCAAACCTTTTGTGGTTTAAATATCAAATATTATATATATATTTTTTTAAATTAGTATTTTCAGATTGAAGATCTAACTGTTTTGTTGAGAATTCGTCTCTTTGACTTTAAAATTCAACTACTTGATTGAAAGTTGAACTACTATGTTAAAAACTAATTTTGCAGGTTGAAGATTCATAATTTTAGTTCAAAATTCATCTCTTCGTTTGAAAGCTTTACTATGTTTGCTAAAAATTCAACTATTTGGTTCAGAATTCATGTTTTTTCTCTCTCGAAAATTCTGTTTTAGTTAAAGATTTAAATATTTTGTAGAAAATTCGTTTATTTGGTTGTATTCAACTGTTACTACTTCAAAATTAAAATCTTTTTTGTTTTAAATATCAACTATAACATTTGTAGCTTGAAAATTTAAGAATTTGATATAAAATCCAACTGTTTTGTGAAAAATTGATCTAATTATCTGAGAATTTATCTTTTTGGTTAAAAATGTAACTATCTGGCTGCAAATTCATCTGTTTTCTTAAAATCTCGTTTTTCCAGCTCGAAAATTCATCATTTTGGACAGTCTAAAAGAGTGTAAATAGCGTGATGAGTCCAAGTCCTGATGTAGATAAAAATTCTCTGACAATTGGGATCTGAAATCATGACGTCACGGCGTCACGTGATAGGCAATATGGAGGCAACAACGGGGTCACCTTACCTAGATAGTTGAATTCTCAACCAAAAAGTTGAACTTTCAACAAACAAGAATAATTTTATACCAAAAATGCGACTTTTCAACAAAATACATGAATTTTCTACCAAATAGTTGAATTTTTAACTTATTCAAAATGCAGAATAATGTTTCATCCAAAAATGGAATAGTTAAATTTTGCGATGAAAACTCAGAATAAAAAATGATTTTGAAGAAAAATATGAATTTTCAAGAAAATAGTTAAATTTTCAACCAAAAAGATGAATTTCCAACCAAGAGAATTATTGCGATGATTAATTTTCTGCCAAAAAAGAAAAATTTCAAACTCATCCAATATACAGGATAAAGTTTTAACCAAAAGTGGAATAGTTAAATTTTCAGATAAAAAAAAATTTCAACAAAGAAAATTAATTTTCAACGAAGATGTTAAATTTTCAATGAAAAATATGAATTTGCGATCAAGAGGATTAATGTTATACCAAGTGAGACGAATTTTAAACAAAATACATGAATTTATAACAAAATATTTAATTATGAAGCAAAAAAACGAATTGTTTACAAAGAAGTTGAATTTTCAACCCAATAGTATGATCTTTTAATCAAATAGTTTAATTTTCAACTAAACAGTTTAAATTCCTGAAATTTCCAGTCCAAATATATATTGAATTTCCAGCCAAATAAGATTACTTTTAGAACCAAAAAGACGAATTATCAAACAAAATACATGAATTTTATATCAGAAAGTTGAATTTTTGACTTATAAAGGATAAATTTCTAACCGAAAATGAAATGATGCTATTTTCAGATGAAAAAAAATGAATTTCGAACCAAAAAGGAACCGAATTTTTTGCAGAAAATTAAAATTTTCATCCGAAGAGGTGAATATTGAGAGAAAAAAGCTTATTATCTTAATTTACATTAAACATATTTCATTGAGGATATAAAATAAAAACTTTAGCCCATTTAAACATATTTTCAATAAATTCTTTTCATTTTGGGACTACAGTAACTAAAGTTTAAAGAATTCGTTAACACTTTTTACCTCAAATAAATAAAGATTGCAAAAAATTATTGTCTTCAAATAAAATAAAATAATTAATTGATGCCGACAAATAATTTTTAGAGATAATCGTTTATTCTGTTATTTATCATGAAATTCAAATTATAGCAATTACTATTAATCTTTTTTTTATTGAATGAAATAAAATACTGAATGAAACCTAGTTATCCAGCAATATTTTCCACAAATTTTGCAGATGAGGTATTTTTGGATTGTTTCTTCAACATAAAACCAACTCTAATGAATTTGTTTTCAAGATTCACACAGTCGAAGTAACTAATATATCATGTGAAAAATCGGTAAACCAACTACATTAATAGCTGCATATACAATTTAATGGATACGCCCGTATATACCTACACATTTATGTATTAATTATGTAATTCTGCAATACTCGCATGTTATAATATAGACATTTAAATATACTGTTAGGAATGTTTGCAATTTTAGTATACATGGGCATATTAAATTTCCTATATGCTTACTAAATTCATTACACTTTGTAATTTTAGTATACTTACGTATACTAAATTTCTTTTATGAAGTTATATGTAATAATATATTATATATCAATATATAATATATATATATATAACAAAAATTATTTTATTATACTAATAAATCATATTTTATATATAGTGAACTTTCTTTGTGAGTTGAACTTTAACCAAAAACTGTTGCATTTTCAACCACATAGTTGAATTTTGAAATAAAAAAAATAAGGTTGTAGAAAATATTTGACCAATATTTTATATCAGTATTTTATATCCAAAAACAATAAAGAAAAAAAAACAAATAGATTAAACTTTAACCAAAAGCAGTTGCATTTTCAACCACATAGTTGAAATTTTAAATAAAAAAAATAAGGTTGTAGAAAATACTTGACCAATATTTTATATCCAAAAACAATAAACAAAAAAAAAACAAAAAATAAAATTAATTCAACTAATTTTCAACAATATAATAATAATAACCAAATGAACTAAAATCCAATTTTTTTTCCTAATTTCCCCTTGTTTCTTGAAAATCCCCTTTTTTCCTATTCTCAAAAAACTTCCCCGTTTCACCTTTTCTCTTTAGATGTACGATATTTGAAGATACAATATTTGAATTACGCGGAAAATTCTCTGAAATTAGTAAGTGTACCCATTATTGAATATTAATGAAAGCAATTATAGAACTTAAATAAATTATTTATGAATAAATCAAGTACCAATAACATTAAAAAATATGTAGTACTTTTTAACTAAGTATTAGAAGTTGAGCACTTTATAAACCTACATAATTAAAAAATGGAATATTCCAAATTCATCAACTGCAATGTTTAATGTTCTAACTTGAGCAATTTTTTATTTGAGTTTAAGAGCACTGAAGAGTAGGGTGGAGTGAAAATTCTAAAACAAATCAAATCGGTGGATTTGAGGGGGAAAAAACTTGTGGGTTGGCATTCGACAAAAGAAAAAAAAATGTTTAATCAGTCAAATTTAACGATTTCAAATTCAAAATATTTCCTCTTGGTTCAAAAATTATAAAAAATTTCTTATATTGACAGCTTTTACTAGTGAACAATAATAACAAATTACGAAATTTAAAAATAAACTTTTTGCGCAGTAATAATTTTTTTGAATTCGTGCAAAAACAATGTTTTTTTTTGTATTGAGTCATATGCACACATTTTAAAAAAAAGTTGAATATGTTGAACGTGAAATTTATTCAGCTTGAACCAAAGGAAAAGTTTATCATTTTGCTTTTTCGGAAAAAAAACTTTGGTCGCGATTTAGGATTTTTGGCATTTCGTATTTCTTTGCGATTTTGGGATGTTATATATACCACGAAAGAAAATATTTCCCCTGAATAAAAAATAATAACATGTTTCTTTGGTTCAAGCTGAAGAAATTTCAGGTTCGAATCAATCCAAAGAACATGTTTTTATACATTTTCAAAAAATTTGAAATAAGGCAAATTTTTTTCAATTTTCAAAATTTTTAATATTGTAAATTTAAAAATGAGAACAGAAGATATTAACTGATTTCAAATTTTTTTTCTTCACTTGCTTTCGATTTCGGACTGCAAAGTGTTGTCTCTCAGCTCAAACGATTCGATTAATTTTAGCATTTTTACTTCGCTCTACTGAAGAGTGTAGTTTTAAATTTACATTGATCAGTTTTTAAGATAATTGCAAATTTGTGCGCAATTTTCACAAGGTTGTACGGTATTTTAGTGCGTGAATAATATTACCCTTGTTAATAATTCTTAAAAATATGTGCGATAATTTATAAGCAGGAGGGAGTCAGCGAACAGTATATATACTGTAACATGTCCTATAAGAAATTCTGTTGTAATCAACTACTTTGTTTATGAGAAAGTCATGAAGATTATTATTGGTGCTTCCTTCTGGATCGTTGGTTTAGCGATCATCCTGAATTTTATTGGTAGATATATAATTGAGTATATTTGTTATGGTTCTTAATGTTAGTAAACATTTTATTAATACCATTCGGAATGTTTTAATTTCAAACTCTTTTTTCCCCAATCTATAAAAGTTTGTGACCCTCATGGAAAAAACTTAAGAATATAATGTATCATATTATAAACTTAGTTACCCGCGTTAAGTTTCTAGTGGCCATTGACATAGTACAGGCCCTATAACGACTTTAATTATTGATTAAGAATTAATTTTTGAAAACAAGACTAGAAATCTGTTTATTGCATCAGGCACCAATCATCACATTTCTTTTATTTTTTACGAATGTCTTATAGTTTTCGAGATGACTCAATATTTTGTAAAATTTCAATTCGAGAATAGTTTCGATATGCAATCAAACATATTTGGAGAAAAGAAGTAGTTACATATTAATATGAAAAAACAATTATTTCATAGCTACTTCCAGGGCGTTTCGAATTAACAAACTCTGCCTTTATTAAACGTTTTAAACGCTTCAAAGAAGAAAGCGATTTTTTCGCGACAACAAAATAATGACATGCTTCTTGGATTCAAAATAAAGAAATTTCAACTGCGACATATAGAACTTACAAAAAAGTGCAAATAACTACATACAAAGAAATATTTTTTTTTTTCAAATTTGAAGAAAATTGTAACTTGCACAACATTTTCTCTTATTTATACTTTTCTATAATTTAACACCACAAAAATCGTTACTTTTAAGTAAATTGAAAGAATATTTTTACCCATGTGAAAATGCTCCTGAATTTCAAACATTTAGATTTATTCGAATTAAGAACTAAAAACAAGATGGTAACGAATTTTAAACTTTCTGTAATGTTCTTCTCTTGGATATCAAACCACAACACTTTTTTGCTCCACTATAATACTTTAATTAATTTAAGCATTTTTAGTCCAACAGTCTAACCGAGTTCTGAATTTCCTTGCAGTAGCCCTCCGTCATACGTCTTTCACACTTTTGAATTTTTTATATTTTTTAATGTCTTAGAATAAGCTCTGCATGAGGCTTTCGAAGAATCATTTGATAGTATTTTTGTGAAATGTAATGCAAGTAGAATAGATAAAATGGACAAATTATCTGAAAGCACAGCCTTCTTTGATGAAAAGAATGACTACCAACAAAGCCACATCCCGTTATATGAGAATAGCTAGCTTTTTAGTTAAATAATAAAGACTGCTACCTGGTTTTAAGGAAACTTTTTGCTTATATTGATAACGCGGCTTTGAATACACGTATTTATCTTGTTCGTTACGTATATGCGTAAGTTGCTAAGATACCTATAAATCCTGCAATGGTTATTCGGAGAGAAAAATAAATGAGAATGCCAGTAATATGTCACTCAATAGTGCACTACATGCGCAGAAAAAAAACATATTTTCATAAATCGGCCTTCCCGGGTAAAAAAATTTGGTATGAGATTGATCTAGGAAAACATCCGGTTAATCGAATGGTAATCGTCTCTCATACAGTACAGTGAAAGTCGAGCAAATGATACGATCCCATACTTCATATAACGCTGGCATTTTCATGTTGACATATTTATGTTGACATCGACCCGGCAAAATAGCTCTCGAGTGTTCACGCGCGTGCTTTTATTGTTCTAATTCGTGTTATTATTATAAGGTGTGTTGTTGGCAACTTGCACATGGTAAGTACCTAAATTTTGTATTTATTAATTCTAACGAATTAATATCCTTTCTTTGTGCGCTTCTGTTCCTGTTGATGTAATATTCCTAACCTCCATTCATAACAACCGGTTGTTTGAACGGTTTTAACTTATCGCATTCCATAAAATGGAATTTTGAATTACCTTTATTTTGAGAAGTATTTTCTAATAATCAACTAACCTAATATTTGTAAAGTATAAAAAATAAACTTCAAGTCTCATTCAAAATTTTGATCTTTAGTTTACTAATCATCAAAATTCCTATTACATTCATGGCTGACAAAAATGCCATACGGCATTTTTGTTTTTTATCTAAAATCTGACTTTTTATATTGACTGAGTTTTTCTACAATATTTGGTATGTACCTATATATTTTTAATTGTTTTCTTTTGAATTATTTATTTAACTTTGTAAAATTTATCTGTATTTTAAAATTTTTTCAGACAATAATTTATGACTGAAGAGGGCCCAAATTGTTGGCCGTAACGTTTCAAAATTTTAAATTCTTGAATTTTTTAGTTAATTTTGACCTGCAAACTGCGAAGACTACATCAACACATATATATTGAAGGTCAAGACTCTAGTTGTTTTTTACTTCACAGTACGTCTCTTCCTCGTCCTCCTATTCCTCTCTCTTTCACGTTTTTCCCCATATACCAACTGAATTAATAGAACCCAATAAGAAAAGCTAACTATGAATTGTTAGTTGAAAGTTTATTCATTCAGGTTGAAAAGACTAATAGCAAATTTTTGATTAAGAATTCATCATTTTTAGTAAAAAATATTATTATTTGGTTCAAAATTGAAGTATTGTGTTGGAAATTGCACAATTTTGTTAAAAAGTCATACTTCTTGTTACTATTTTGTTGAAAGTGAGCCTTTTTTTGTAGCAAAGATTTCGCAACAACTACAGGAATATCCACGGAAAGTGTGCAGAAACTGTAAAGGCACAGGATGGAGGAGAGAAACTGAAACGAGAGGACCTTCAAAAGCGAGATTGAATCTCCTGGAAGAACAAGATAATTCGGACTACGATGGAGATGAGGAAAATCTTGACTGATCATCAGATGGAAAAGATTCAAGCGATAAGTAGGCATAAGACTTTCGAGAAGTTTATGCGTAAGTATTCATAAACATCATATTTTGTTTTCGTTGCTCGTTTCCTACACGCAGAAAAAAGAACCTTATATTTTACTGAAAACCAAGTGAAATCTACTGATCTTCCAAGTACGTATATGGAATGACGACGTTATTCGTTTAAAGATTGTCCTTCGGAGATATAATTAATAAATTTTCATCTCAAATAAAAGGCAGTAGTTTGAATTGTTTATGAACTACTTATGTAAGGATAAAAATGGTTAAAAAATTAAGTTCTTTGAATCATTTAAAACTACAGAGAAAGTCAATGCCAAATAAAGAACAAACACTAACATGATAAAATACGTGAGGTTTATTCTGTACTTTCCAAATCAAATCAAATATTCTAACCCAAAAAGAATAAAATCTTATAGTTTTTAATGTTTTCACGAAGAATTATAAAAAAGTATACACGTAGTAAGTGTGCGGGAACAACAATAATTTACTGTAAGACATAAGATTTAAAAAGATGCGAACCTTAGTTTACTTTCAAAATAAAATCACTATAGACTTCATTTTGGTCAAAATCCTGTTTAAACATAAAAAACTAATTTTTTAAAAGAAAACTGCTGGCAGTTTGTAAACGTATTAAAAAGACTAATCTTTGAGAAAAGGTGCCGGGCTACAATCTAGTGACTTTTTGGATTTATTTGCAAAATAATTGACTACTTAAAGGTTAAATTTGAAATTCTTTGTCAAAAATTAATTATAATTATTGAAGTTTTTCGTGTTTTCTTGGATATCAATCATTTTTAGTTAACATCTTAACAATTCAGTTATAAATTCATATGATTTGATCTAAATTTTTCTTTTATGTAGTAAACTAATCTACATCATTTCTAGAACAAGGAGCAAGTGAGAGTAATTTTCTGAATAATGATATTTGTAAATTGTGTAATTAATTTCAGCAAATAATATCGTTTGATGATTTACTGAACAAAATATCTTGTTTCAAAAAGAATAATTGTTCGAACTATTTTAAATCTACTTAATATTTGAAAGATGTAAACGCCATTAATAGGTTATAACGTCCGAGTTGGTGAAATTGCAGTTAATATAAGCTTTGATATTGAAACGATTATTTCGGACAAATGAATTCAGGAGAACATGAAAAAAATCTGCCGCAGCCCAGATTTGAACCAAAGTAATCTTTTTAATATTGAAATTTATATTAATGAAAAATTTAGAAACTCGGATGTTAAGATATATTAATGGTAATAACATCTTACAAGTAATAATTAGATTAAACCTACCTTGTTCAAAAATAGTATATATGTCGCAGTGGAGAATGACGTTTATACTTCCCAGTAAGAAGGTAGCTATGGGGAACAAGGAAATATCTGCTGATGTCTCGGTGGCCTAACTGGTTAACGCTCCACTCATAAATAGTGGCGTTCCCAATTCAAATCCGAACTAAGGCATATTTTTTCCTTCTTCTTCAAAATTTATTCGTCCGAAGTAATCATTTGAATATCGAAATTTATATTAATTAAAATTTTTTAATCTTGTAAAAATACTTGAAGACTTGTAACCTAATGCGCACGCACAAGGTATAAAGTTATTTGATGAAAACTACTCTTGAAACATCCATTAAGGGCTTCCTAAGCATCACAATTGGTTACTGAGAATACCATAAGTTCTCGGGTTGGTATGGACATATGTGTATTGCGTTCTACTAGCAAGAGAATTGGTTTATCGTCAGGTAAAACATCATGATACCAAGATTTATATTTGTCCTAATTAACACCCCTATGGCACCTTCTTCAGCTATAACCAATCTTAAGCTCATCTCAAAATTTGTGTAATGAGTGGCCTCATTTTTGTGCTTGAATTTTTCTGAAAGCTAACTTTTGAATAATATACCCAAAAACAGGAAGTTTGAAATGGCAAATAGGAATTTTCAATAAGAGTCGAATCTTCAATCAATAAGAATCTTTGAGTCAACAACAGAAAAAAAATCATCCATGATGTTCAATTTAAAAAAAAAACATACAAGCTTTCTATAGAGCAGTTGACTTTGCAATAAAAAATATTAATTTTCAACTAATAATAATCCTTAACAAAATATATAACTTTTCAACCGCATAGTTGAAATTTCAACTAGGTTGGATAACAGTTAATCTTACAATCAAACGAGCCTAACTTTCCACCACATCGAACAAAAAGAATCCGTTTTCAACAAAAAAAAATAATTTTTCTAAAATTAGTTTAATTTTCTAACAAAGTGTTAAATTTTTGAGTAAAAAGATAATTTTTGTACAATACAGTTCAATTTTCAACACAAAAATATTCAACCAAAATAAATGAATGGCTGTGCAGAATAATTCTCCTGCCCGATTCGGATTCAGCGCAAAAAATTAGGTGAGAAATCACCTTCAGATCTCAGTCGGAAATCAAGTATCATTTTTTAAGGTGGTTAAAAAATGTTAAAATGAAAGTCAAATAATTTTTTTGATTCATTCAAAAGCATTTTTGAATTGGAAAATAACAGACCGGAAAACTGGGTTCAGCAATAGTGATTTGATCAGTTTATGGAATCTCTAATAAAGTCTATAATAAAGCTTTTTCTTTCAATTCTGCATTCAAAAAATGATTATATGACGTTCACTCATATGGAATTGAATTAATTTTGATTGCACAGGAACATCCAATTATCAAGCTAACATTTAAAAATCATTTGCCTTGAATAGCATCATCTAGAATATGTATGAACATGCGAACCTGAAGAAGATTATATTATTTGTATAGCTTTTGTCCTTATGCAAAAGATGCTTTGAGGTCTCTCTAAATCAACATTGTTAAAATTGTACTAATGTTCACTGGAATTTTTCAGATGCAATTTGCTTTTGTTTCGGTTTTATATTTTTCAAACTTTTCCTAGAAAATTGCAATTATTTAGCAAACTTTTTGGAAATGATTTTTCTTGAATGCGGATTAACTTGAAGAAGTATGTTTTTGTTTGACAGCCTTTCTTCTCATTCAAGTATACTTTGAATATTGTCACTCTTAATCAAGATTTTTAAAACTAGAATGATTGCTAGTGATTTTTTATTTAAGGAAATTTTTAGCTGATAGTATTTTTAGTTACTGATTTGTGTTCAAAAATGCAAGATCGAGGTAATAACATTTTTTCGGAGTGGTACATAATTTTCATATAAGCATTGGTTTTTCGTGAGATCTATAGGTATTTTGTGCTAAACTGTGGACACTTTTCAAACCGTTTCGAGATTTACACCCGAATACTTCTATTTCTTTGCGAAAATTCAAAATTTGAATGATGGTTCGTCAAATATAAATCAATATAGAGCATTTGTATTGGTAGAAAATTAATCTTTTTGGTTAAAAATTCAAGTATTCCTGTTAAATAATCATCATTTTAGTTGAAAGTTCATTTGTTTGGTTTAAAATAAAACTACTTGGTTAAAAGTTAAACCCTTTTGTTAAAAATTCATCTTTTTGGTTAAAAATTCATCTATTCCAGTTGAAGATTTATTATTTTAGTTGAAAATTCATCATTTGGGTTGCAATTTTTTTTTGCCGGAAATTAAATCTATTCATTTTTGGGTTGAAATAGATTTTTTTAGTTAAAAATTCAACTATTTGGTTAACAATTGATTTTTTTTAGTTGAAAATTGAACTACTTGGTTGAGAATTTATGTATTTTGTTGAAAAATCCTGTGTTGGTAGAAAATTAATCTTTTTGATTGACTGTTCATCTTTTTTGGTTAAAAATAAATAATATTGTTAAAAATTGCTGAGTCTTCTAAAAAGTTCGTCTTCTACGATAAAATTGCCTTAATTATAAAAACAAGAATAACTATTTAAACCAAATCTAATTTAAAAATAATCTGATTACAGAATTCTGGACCACTTTTACGTTTCTTCCGAAGAGTACAGTATAATTTTCACCTCAGGAGCAACCGCTGCCTTAAAAATAGTCGCCGAAACATTCCGATTCAAAAGTGCGGATTCCACAGATAGAAAAATAAAGAAAAATGGAAATTTTGTTTACCTTCAGGATAATCATACTTCAGTCCTGGGAATGCGAGATTTAGTATCTCAAAGTGGAGCCAGTATTACTTGCCTTACCCATGACAAAGCTTTTGAAATTTTTCACAAATCTAAAGTTTCTGAGAAACAAATTTCAGTCACCGGAAGTAATTCCCTCTTTGTTTACTCAGCACAGTGTAATTTTTCTGGATTAAAATATCCTCTGGAGTGGATTGAAGCTGTTCAAAATGGAAATTTGGATGCAGTTGTTGGAGAAAAAGGAAGTGAATGGTACACTTTTTTGGATGGATCTGCTTTCGTCGGCACAAACGACTTGGATTTGTCTCTTTACAAGCCTGATTTCGTTTGTATGTCGTTTTACAAAATGTTTGGATATCCAACTGGACTTGGAGCATTACTGGTGAAAAATTCTAGTGCGAGAGTCTTGGAGAAGGTTTATTATGGAGGTGGAACTGTTAATGTAGCCCTGAGTTCAGAATCTTTTCACGTCAAGCGTGAAAATTTACATCAAAGGTGTGTAAATTGCAGTAACTACTAATTTGTTAAATCAAAGGTGCAGTGTCTAGAATTTTTTTGTCATTTCGGACAATACACCTTTTGTTGATTTACAGTTATTATTTATTTTTTTACCCACTTACAAGAAGAAGCCAACATTTTTTTTAAATTGTATCGGTAACAGGCTTCGCAGGCCAAAATGCTATAAAAACTGGAGAAATAAGGACATTATTCACAAAAATAAATAAATAAATTCTTTTAAATGAAATTAATGTGGGTACTGTATTAAATTCAGTTTGAAGCGCTTCAAATTCCTAACGTATGAATTAAAAATATTGCATTGTATGCCTTTGGCCGATACACGGCATCCCTATGAGAGAAGCTGTTGCGTACCCTCGCCTTAGCCCTTAATCTTAAATAAACATGTATAGCGGCGCTGTTGCCGAATATAATCGACATGAATTCGCTGAAATTCCCACAGGCAAATCATACCCAATCTCAAAGTCTTTTAGAATAGTGAATGTAAACTACATGTAAAACAAAATTCAAAACAACACAATTCAGTCTAAGTAAATGTACAAGTAAAATACAATATTGTTTTTGATTCCAAGTCCGTTAAAAATCCTACAAATAACTTGTCCTAGAACTGCTTGCCCCCGCAGATTCTCAGCGCGCAGAGCGAGATACGGTTGCGAATCTCGCTTGAAAAACACTTGCAGGTCAGTGTAAAGGCACAGTGCGCAGGTGATCTCATGCGAAGATTTCGCAATATTATGTATTCCAATAGAAAACTGCTGAGAAGGCCTAGACAGTTTACATTTAGATCCCCCAGATTTGTGGCCAAGGTGTATATATAACGCAATTTCATTGTGGAAGGAGTGAGCGAGCGATCGCAAGTGAGAGAGCGAGCAAGATTGAGGGAATGAGAGCGAGCGTATCCGCATCATAATCTACGTAAACTTCCGTTGAATAATTGATACTCACTAATCTTTATGTTGCTCATCCAAGATACTTCAGTTTCCTTTTTCATTCACTTTCACTTCTGTTCTATCTCGTTTTTATATTTCGCCGTTTCGCCGTTTCTCCATATTCATTCTTTCATTCTTTCAAATTTGCATTAATTGCCTTTCTCTATCCTTTCTCTCATATTCTGGATAGTTTACTCCATTCACCTCTCCTATATCCATAGCACTATAAACTCCCTTCTTTCTTCTTCCCATCTTGCTAGTTCACCCTCCTTCTTTCTTCTGCCTCCCTCAAACACTTTTTCGCTAACTCCCCTCCCTTCACCTCCTTCAGCATCATCTTAAATTGCCATGCCCTCTTTTCCGATCCAGTATTCAATTTATCATTTTGCGCTTCTTCTCTCATCAAATACCCAGGCATCCTCCAGTTGACCCCTAGCGTCTACCTTATATACCTTTCTTGTAGACTCTCAATCACCTTTCCTTTCTTTGAGTTCCCAAGTCTCCGCTCCATAAACTCATGCTGGCCATATCCATTGCATCGAATAACCACATTCTCCTTCCCCAGACCTTTTTAACCATCTTTTTCTATTCCCTGCATCTGTTTCATTACCCTGGCAGTTTTATGTATCCTCTCTCTTGTATGAGCTTTATGACCTCCATTTGTTTGCAAGTTATATCCCTCTTTTATCCTCTGCCATCAACTCTATATCGTTCGCGTACGGCTAGGTATATATCTTTTCCTCTCCCATCCTAATGCTTCCCCATCCTCTTCTCTTCATTTCTTCTTTTAAGCCTGAGATTAATATATTAAATGAAAGAGAGCACATCCTTACCTCACCCCTTTCCCCATCCAGAAACAATCTCCTAGATGCTCTCCTACCTTTACCCTTCTTTTTGTCTCCCTAAAAATTGCCGATACTCTCTTTATTAAGCTCTCTTGTATTCACTTTCTCAACATAATTACCATTGCCCGTTGTTTCCTTTTATTTACCAGATAATTTGGAACAAATATGTTGTCCATCACCCCCATTCCTTTTCTATGCCCTGTCTGATTGATATTTCTGCAAAAACGAAATTTATCCACTTCCCTTCATTTTTGAGACACACAAGTGTAATATAACCAAATAGAGGAACTGTTGAAGTATGAATTCCTGCCGTCAATCCAAAATGTATGTTTCAGATCATGGCTCACAAAAATAGGAATATCTACTGAACTATGATCAACAGAATTTTTCTCTTCTTCAAATGATTCTTTTTTTTCTTCCTGTATCCAGAAGAAGCTTCCGCTTCATATTGTTACTTCACCTGAATGATAACTGAAATAACAAACCTCGGCCAGAAAATCCAATTCTTTTTGGTTAAAAGTAAATCATTTCGAATTAAAACGTCTATAATTATATTTTTAATCAGCGTGTATCTTTTTGGATTGAAACTCAAAATAGTTGGTAGAAGATTTCATTAATATGTTGAAAATTCATCTGTATTGTTCAAAGGTCATGTTTGTTTGGTCCAATATTCAACTGTTTTGAGAAACATTGACCTTTTTGAACAGTTAACCCGTCCTTTTGATTTTGAAATACTTGGTTTGGTAGAAACGTTACATTTTGTGTTTGAAAATTCATTTCACTGGGTTAGTCAGTTGAGTTACCTGGGAATATTTTTAATTGCGATGAATTCCTTAAAATTTCATTGTACAGATTTGTGTAGTCCAGGAATTCCCTAAAATCATCAAAGAGCCTAAAAAATTCGGTAAAATCCTTTGCAATTTTTTGAACGTCTTTAAACTTTTTCAAAATCATTGAAATTTCAAAACTGTTCAAACTCGTCGAAGTCCCTTCGAAATAAAATTTAAATACTTCGCCAAAATTCACTAGAGATTTTTTAAATTACCTTAAATCTTCAAAATACATGATGCTCCTATTAAATTCCTTAAATTTCGTGAAATTTTTCGAAATTTCCTGAGATCTCCAAAAATCCTACCAAATTCTCCAAAATCACTTACAATCTAGAGAAGCCTGAAAAATTCTTTTAAATTTCTTGAGTTCTTTATGATTTTTTGAAATTCATTCAAATCTAGAAAGTTAGGTAATGTGTGAGGTTGATTTTTATTTGTACTCATCCAATTTTCTCCCACTTCTCAATATTTAGATCATGCTCTTTGTTTCCCTGTATTTGAGAAATTTTTCCCTCATTTTTTGTTGAGTATATGACAACTGAGTTGACGGAGCCCGAAAAGAAAATCCAATTCTTTTTGGCTTAAAGTTATTCCTTTTCAAATAAAAAGTGTACTGTTATATTTTCAATTGAGAATTTATATCTTTTGGTCAGAACTTCTACTGTTTGGTGAAAAATTTCAACATTTTGTTGAAAATTGAACTATTTTGTCAAAAACAGAAATATAATTTGCCTGAAGACTTACAATTACTGCATAATTTAGACATGATGTCTTTATAGCATTTATACTATGGAATGGAAGCTTCTAATGTGTCTCCTAAAGGTTTACACTTTTCTTGTGTCTCTTCCTTATTCCTTTACACACTCCCACACACTTACTTGGTAGTTGAAGTGGAACCTGCAGCTCTAGTTGGGTTCCGAGCCACCAAGAGAAACAGCTTCAAGTACTTAGAGAACCTTTTTCTCTAGAGGTACCGGTCTCACGAAAGACTGAAAGATGCCACCGTCGAGTTCTCATCTCTTCACATTTGAAGTGCAGATATTGATAGTAGTGATTTCTGTGAATTGCAATAGACTTTTATTTATTTTTGTGTTAATAATTCATATTGTATTTACGTTTATTTCTTTTTGTTTAACATATTATACTAACATTATTATTATTTCCGTTTGTCAATATGTTTCCTGTATTTATTATTTTGTTTACTAGTGTAAAAAAGAATAATCCATTTTTATAAACGAAATTTCTACCTGATTTATACTTTACTTATTGAAATCTATTTCAATTCTCAAATATTCAAAATGAAAATATTATTTTTAAGAAATCTTGAAAAAAGGATCAGATCAGATTTTGGGAGAGTGATTTTCTAGCACGTAGAGTCATTAAGAAGAGATCCCCGTAGCTATTTTTTAGTTAAATGTCAAGCAATCTTTTTGTCTGTATACAAACACCGTGAGCAGTAACACGTTCATCTTAAACTTGGTTTATCATTACGCTTTCGGAGAAATATTGCCTTTCAGATCATAAAAATGATCTATATAATAAGACTTAGACGATGAGTTCATGTAACGTTTTCAATTCAATAAATTTATAATTATTTTGCAAAATTTGATTCCGAAAACTATAGTGAATAGAAATATTCAATACACAGCAAAACAGGAAGCATGTAATTAGAATTGATATTTATATTATATGATATAAAATAGAATTATTAATTTAGACTTCCATGATGCTTTAATTTCGAAGCCGTTTTCACAATAAAAAAAAATTCTGTAAGACATTCAACCTATATTTTCCATAAATATAATATATTGTTATATAAACAGGCCACAGATTTATTTCATTTGGATTGAATAAGGAAAAGGCGACATTTTCGTTGTGATCCGAAAATTAGTTTTTTCTCTCTCATACATTAATCAGTAATATTGTTTTAGAAAATCATGATACAATGTAGTAATCTTCTCGAAATGTTATATTAACATATATAATAAACACTTTTTGTAAGTTTTCCAGGGAATTGAAATTCTTTTCTGTGAATTATTATCAACCGTAGAGTAGTTTCAACTACATTCAAACCCTCTTTTAACATTTTTTACACAGGAAAAAACCTTCAGAAAACTGAAGGTCTAATTTATAATTTGAAGCTAATAAAATGTATTCTAAAACTTTTATATTGTAAAAATTATGTGAATCGGGCCTGAATGAAACTTTACCTTCAATGTTTATTTTTTGCATATTAATTGCGATAAACAAATTGAAAACGACGAGTTTTATCGAAAAATGGTTCCAAGAAATTATAGAGAAAATAGGGATCTACAAGAGAGATTTCTGATAAGACAACTGATTAGTTAAGACACGATTTATTAGTAGCAAATAAGTCAAACATACACGGACGTAAGATTTGAGAGAACATGCCATGACCGAAAAAGCAACAAACTTGAACCGTCATGGTTAACATGGTTATCTATCATTATAAACTGTACCTACGGTTGATCATCACATAGGGGTTATTTCATCAATTCTCCTCAAACGTGCGTTCATAATTTCTACAGTCTATGAAGGACCGACTCCCATCTTTACGATATGCTCCTGACCTCGCGATGCCTGTTAGTTTACTGGGCACTATCTTGATAAAAGGCGCTCGATTATCTGACGGTATGTAGACTGCACCTGCAAGACCTCTCACAAGGGGATGTTATTACCGTCAGAATGAAGGATGTGATCTGTAGCTTGTTGTAGTGTGGTTTGTTCGAGAAATGACAAGATCCCTTACCCTGAATCCAGGTTCGACGGTGTGCCACCCGGGTTGATGTTATGATTGAAAATGACTACATTGGCTCTGTTGCCCTCTGTGATGTCGTTCAAGTCCGTCAGTTTCATTTTATTGTGGTGATACCTTTATTTGAAAATCAATATTCCAATACAGAGAATATGAGTCTTTTAGGTTCTTTTTTTTGGATAATTTAAATCTTTATTTTGCTTAAGATTTAAATGCCAAGTAGTCAGGTACCTGATTCGAGAAATCCTAGAATAAATTGGAAAAATTTAATAAGGTGTTTGAACTAATCAACATTGATCCACTCCGTCAACAAGTTTTGGCAAAATATTTGTAAACTTTTCAAGATTCCTAATTGCCTCGTTCAAAAAAAACGGAAGGAAACCTCCCTCAAAACATCACAGGTGGATCGTGCTAAATGCTTTTCAAGAACTACTAATGCTTGCTATATTTTCGAAATGACAATCAACAATTCGCTGTAGGCAATAAGTTGTTTTCTCCTATTATAAAAATAACCGAGATCACGCGTGATATAAACTAGGGTTTAGGTTGAGCGGTCTGAACGTCGGGAAATTATTGATACTAGCGCTTTAGCCCTAGCGAAGAAAGAATCGCACATTGCATGAAATTCATTGTCGTTTCTAATTTCTTTCAATTCTAACATAGGCTCTAAGGGCGGATGGTTGACAAAACGATTTCCGATCTCAGTTGGTTTTGGTGTTGATTTCGATTGTGATTTTTCACTTGCATCAAAACAGAACCATCTTATTATTCAAATCTTCTTAGAATCTTTAAGATCATGTTGAAACCATTAATCTAATAATCCAAACTTTCAAAATTGTTATTTTGAGGTACTAAAGCTCAGTTTTGTTTTACGATTAATTACGGTAATTTCAGGCCGAATTTGGCCTCACTATCAGTCACTAAATTTTACTATTAAAGCATTATAGACCTCCAAATAAGACTAGAATTCATTTGTGAACTTACATAATATAGTTGACCCTGCGTGTTCAATTGGATAACTAACGGGCTATGATGTCTTGCGAACCACCATGCCCAGGATAACCAGGAGCATAAAAGCGGCTTAGATTTCGATTTGATCAACGCAGCACCCAAAATCTCATAACCCTTGGTTGCTATATTGGTTGCATGAGTTTCGCATCTACAGTGAAGAAGAAGCAAGGGCTAACAAGAGCCCAGATTTTGATTCACTTTTATCAAGCGTAATTTAGAATATCAATTTTTGGAAGAAAACATGCATATGCTGAGCAATTCAATTCCGCAGCTGTCACTTTAGTTTAGAATTTTGTTATAAACTTCACAAAACCTTGTTTATCATGTTACAGGTCAAGCAGATCAAGAATTGATTTTTTGTTGTTGTAAAATTCCAAGTGAACGGTAACGTGACAGGTGAAAAAAAGTGTATTTCCAATATAAATAAACAAACATTTGAGCACTTTTTCTGGTTAACAAAGTCATCAGTAAAAAATTTCGTTCATTCGAACGTTCAAAACTTGAGGCACATGAATCCTAACCCAATTCGAATAAATGCAACTCCAATCTGAAAAATACTTTCATTCCTTCCCAATCTCAGTGAATCGGAAATCAATCGGAACCTAACTTTCAATTCTTTTCACTCCGTACGTGAACATGAACTTCAATTCTAATAATACAGTCGTCACTAATAGACCTTTTCATCTTGACCAATTTTTTACCTAAGGACCGTAGAATTGTCAGCACTTGCATGTTAAGCGACTGGATTATTAGGATTAAAGTTGATGTTGACGAACGGATTGAAAAGGATTGGAAGTTGAGTTCCGATTGGTTTCGGATTCGGTCTAGAGGGTAATTTTGGCTTCAAATGCCGAGAAAAGTCCTCAGATTATGAATATTAAGGGTAGACTTTGGTAAGTTGGTCGTTTATTGTTTAAAAACTTCTTTTTATACAAATGCATTATTCATAGGGAATAAATTCAGCAAACTATTTTTTAGGAAACTTGAATCAAGACAACATTTTCTTCACTTCACACTTTTTTGTACAATTAATCGTTTTCAAATTATAATGTCATAAACGATTACATTTGCACTAAAATTTACATATTTGCATATAAATATTTCATCAACTATTGGACCAAAAAATTTCGATAAAGGCACATTAATTGCTTTTTAAGACACGTAAGCGTTTTCTGAAAAAAAATATTATTACTAACATTGAGTTTTCGCGTATCTCACAGTTTCCAGATAATTCAAAATTTAATTTTTTTAATTAAAAAATCATTTTACTTGGTTAGTTTAAGGTGGCCAAGGGTCATCTCCCTTTTTGAACCCTTGAAAAAGATTAATTTTCACATATCTCTCACTGTTTTCGAGGTAACTCAAAATTTTTAATTAAAAAAAATGTTTGAATATCTTTTTAATGGGTTATTTCGGGTTGTTCAAGGACCATCGCTCTTAATAAACCACTGTCAATTTTGTCAGTTACCACAAATCGCTCAGTTTTCCAGGTGATTCAATTTTATTTTATTTTCGAACTTTTAAATTCTTTTTACAGGCTTATAGTCAAGGTGGCCGCTGTCAATCGCTCTTTATAAAGCGCTGCGATATTCTTTTTTTATGTTTTAAACGTAAAAATGGTGAAAATCAGTTTATGCGAAAATTGAGGCTAGAACTTAGAAACTCACACTTTCTCTACTTTCACGGAAAAAATTTATCCGTGAAAAAGTCACGAACTGGTATCTAGGTCTCGGAGACGAGATAAAAAATTGAAACATTACATCCTTATTTCGATGAGAAACGTATGGATAAATTTCGAAGTTTTTTACGAACAATTCGAATTTCTTACGAACAGTTCCTGAAAATTTCAGACTGAAATATAAAGAGGAAAAATTTTATTTGTGCGATTTAAATTTATATTAATTTATAAATTCGCAACTCAGAAGATTCGAACCCTTAAAGACTGTTGACTCACCAGTTTGTAAACATAAACCAGGAGTGCGTAAACACGCGCAGCCATCGAGGCCAAACAAAATTGCAGTCAAATAAAATTCCTTGACTTTTTCCTGATTTTTTCTCTAACCCACGTCCACACTGTACAAATAGTATGGAATAACTCAGTCAAACCTATTTTTTCTTCAAGGAAATGAAAATTCCTGGACCATGAGCAAAATTCAAGGATTTCCAGGACGCTAGACACCCTGGTATGAAAAAATTACCTAGAGTGAATTTCTGCTGCCAAGGCTTCATTAGGCAGAAATTCTCCACCAGTGTCGCCTTTTATAAGTTCGTTCCACATCAACCCACTCTCAGACTTTGTCAACTCAATTTCCAGGGTATCATCTTTCGTTTTCCAAGACGCCAAGTCAGGTTCCAGTTTGTGTTGAGTATCTCCTTCAATTAGAATCACATCCTTCATCTCAACGGATATTTTTGTAGATTTAACATCGACTTTTGCTGGAATGTTACTGCATTTATCGGGTATTTTCAACCAAACTGTGAGAGAATCTTCATCCTGTGACCAGCAATATTTCGGAATCTTAATCTCTTGAGCGCTTCGAGATTCTTGATCTTTCTCTATTGGATGAAGGGAATCATGTTCGAAAACCACGGGATCCTGACTAGCAGTGTGAAAATAATTTCCGTTCTTCTCTACAAAGATGTACTCCACTGTGCCTTTTACTTTTAAATTTTGTTTCCTGAATAGAGACAAGATCGGCAAAGATCCTTCATCTTTTTGATACGAGTATGTCAGTAGAGTCAGGCGAGAGAATTTTTTCGCTTCGGCTTCAACAACGCTGTAGATACTGACAATGATGGAAGAATTCTCCTTCATGTGTTGCACATCCATGATAATTCCCGAATCGACATCAGCAAAAATAAAAGGTTGATTCTGGGGGTCTTCAATTAGAAATTCTAAATTGTTACTTCCGTTGGACATGACTGTGATTTCTTTGGAAGCAAAGCCGATTGATGGATTATATTTGGGATGCTTTTCAGATAATGGTTTTAATTTGTGTATTTCTTCGAGATTTCCAGTTTTTGTAAATCGCCATACTACTCCTGTCTTATCGACGAACCAACATGATTCATCAAAGGGATTCGAGAAGAGATGATTGTGAAGGGCAAACAATCTTGCTTCAAGCCATGATTCCTGAGACGGACTCAATTCCACATGCAATACCTCTGAAAATTATTTTACATAATTATTTATAATATTCAATATTTTTCATTAAAAATTAGAAACACGTAAAGTACAATTATCTCTATTATTTATTTGAGAAACAATTTTATTTCGGGCTTTCCCGGTATATAATAAATTACGATTTGAAGATTTTAAATGCAATTGCCGAAATGCTCTCAAAATAGGGTAAATAAAGAAATTATTCACGAAAGATAAAAAAATAACGAATTTTCAGTTAAAAAATGTGATGGCTCAACCACGAAAAACAAATTTTTAACAAAATATCTAAATTTTTAACAAAAGTAGTTCAACGGTTGTTGCATTTTTTTATTAAAAAAGGTGAAATCTCAATAAAAATGTATTAGTTGATATTTTAACCAGAAAAGATTTTGATTTAAAATCAAAACCAGTTGAATTCTACTAAAAAGACGAATTTTCAACCAAACAGTTGATTTAAAAGCTATACGATACAGCTCTGTCGCACTTACAC
Organism: Andricus grossulariae; assembly: GCA_011634705.1. Taxonomy (NCBI): domain Eukaryota; kingdom Metazoa; phylum Arthropoda; class Insecta; order Hymenoptera; family Cynipidae; genus Andricus; species Andricus grossulariae. The sequence continues at coordinate 164,405,309 of JAABKJ010075445.1, read as the reverse complement.
ACATCACGTTACGTAAATGAGCACTACTATTGGTTGTTCCCTTTCGACATGCCTCATTTGACGATTTGTGACGATAACGGTCAAATGACCAGGCAGAGGGTTAAACCGACTAGAATTGTAGGCTGTGGGTGATTTTGAATCGTAAATTCCTGGTTCAGCCCTCTGTGCGTTGACCGTGAACTGTAATTCCTGCAAAGAAAAATGACACTGAACAAATGTTCTCAAATCTTTATAAACATGTTCTTGAACAATAAAGAATTTCCTTCGTAAAAGAAATTGGTGGCCCTGAAAAGAGCCGATTGTGGCTTGGTAAGCATGGTAAGCATATGCCTAATGCGGTTGATGATTTGCATAAAATGAGATATATTGGAGAAATTCCAATCTGGTTTGGAAACTTCTTTTTTTATATTTCTCAATTGTTGAGGAAATACAATTGTGATTCCTTAATACGTCCTTCCGTTTTCTTTCTACTTCCTTCAAGGCTGCATTGTTTCGCGAGACAATAATTTTGGTTTGCGCGAGATTCAAACATTTGAGGAAAACTTTACTGTTTGGATGTGGTGACAGATACGCGTCGTTAAATTTTGAATGGAACGATTCGCAGCCATTCGTCGTCCTCCAAATATCAGCAGTGTCAGAGGCCCAAACATGTGGTGGAAAGAGTGCCTTCATGCTGATATAATTTTCCACCATGTAGATGGTAAAGTGCTCCAGCCGCAAATCTTCTGGCTGAATTGCAATTAAATCCATGAACCCATTTCGAACTTCCTCGCAATCCAAATACTTCAGTCCGAAAACGTACCTAAGCCATTTTCCAATTGATGATGTGCAGTCTTTATATTCCCGGCTCAGTCCCAACTGCTGAAGTTTCTTCCACCCAAAGAGTAAAAAGTGAATTATTACAATTTTATAATTGCAATTTTTCACATTCTCATCTCAATGAGACGGTATTAATTTTATGTGAAAACTGACTTTCGCGGTTCAAGAATTGAAAATTTTATATTTGAGAAATTGAAAATTTTATATTTGAGAAATTGATAATCCTCATAATTTTTTAAATTGATAATTTAAACATTTTAGAAACTGATAACTTTTGGAATTAAGAATTTGAGAAATAAGAGATTTCTACATTTACTTACCATGCCTGTTCTCCATGAAATCGGCATCCAATAATCATCACATTATCGAAAACTTCCATGGAGCCCAAATGCATTGCTATTTCGAAGTCGAACACAACTGTTTTCGGCTACAACTTTTTGATTCCTTTGGTGGCACATTTTTCTTTCAGCACACGAAACACCTCAGCATACGTTTTTTGTTGCTTGTTTTTTAGCAAACAAACGGCAAGGGGAATGTAGTGGCCACTGACATACGCGTGTAAGGTAAAAAATTGTAAAAAATGTTTTTCGCAATATTGGATGGTCCCGTCTGCAAGAAGAATGTCCTGATTCTCGCACAAAAATTTTAAATTCCTATCCGAGGAAAAAATTATAATATTTTTCTCCTTGTCATTGTGGAGCAGGAAGTTTTCGTCTAAAATAATTTTTACTGTAATTGCGTCCAAATAATCGTGCAATAACACGAGAATTCTAGATCAATCTAAAATATATATACCTTACACCTATATACCTATCTACCCTATACCTATATATCCATCCACACACTACTACTTTCCAACCAAGCAATTCACGCCTATCCCGAAAGGGAAGCGCCTTAATGGTATAATATGGTAAAAGTAAGTAATTTTCAACAACGAAAAATCGAAGTGAAGAAAATTTGGGACTCAGTTTTCAAACTTTGTTTACTATCAAGTAATTGCTGTCTCCATTTCTGCCTAGAATAGAATACACTCAACCTGGGCGAATCGCTACAGGTTTTCACGAACCATGACTTAGAATTTATTTATTGAAACATGCCTAAATTGTATCTAGTTTAAATAACTGTTAAAAAAGATATTTCACATATCATTCTCACAAAAAAAACTCTGTATTAAATTTATTGAGGTAATTGATAGTAGTAGCGGTTCGCTCGTACACTCAAAGTTTTCGAAATTTGTTTCTGGTTATGACCAAGTATAGTTACTGGTGCCTGTATCCTACACTAAAATTAGCCCAAAAATTTCTCATGTGATTAATATTCATTCAATTTCCGCTCCCTCTTAGATTTTGAAAAACGTGTGATTGATTAGTTTTCTTAAAGTTCTAAGTTTCTGGTGCATTTTACGTGAAAGTTCTAAAATAAAGAAACAAGTGAACAATATAAAATAAATATTCTAGCGTAAATATTTCAAAAGTTATAACATCTTAAAGAGATTTTGCAGTAGAAAAACGTTAAATCTTTTCCTTTCGTATTATATCTTGTCCTCTGCTTGTACATCCTACATAAAAATTACATAGAGATGAATTACTAAAGTAGATTCAATTATCTTTAAAACTTTAAAAAAATTGATTCGAGCTCTTATAGAACAGAAGTTATAGTCTCTTATAACAGGCTCCTTTTTGTAGAGTTCTTTTTACAAGTTGAATAAAGGAATTATGGTAGCTATTTTGTTCCAGTGTAACAATATAATATTGTAAATTGTTCATATTGTACAATTTCGCTCTGGCTTCCTGTTCATGCCAGTATTAATATATTAGAAAAATAGAAAGTAACAATAAAGAATTTGTAAATGTTCTATAAATGATGGTTTAAGACTTCTAACGAAAATAATGAAAAGTGCTAATTGAATATATACAAAATGAATTTGCAATAACAAAATGCGATCTATAATAAAGTTCCAGGAAAAGCAGCCTGCTATAAGAGACGATAATTTCTGTTCTACAAAAGCTAGAATTATTTTATTTAAGATCGAAATGAAATCGACTTTCTTATGAAGAATTTTATGCAACGAAATCAGGGCATTAATAAGATTCACAATAAAAAATTGGATTTCTAAAAATCCTCTTGGTTTGATTATTATAATCTTATGCTAATCGAAATTCACATAATACCTGCAAATAAAACCATAGGTATTTTTACAAAAAGTTACCTTGTCTAATTTTTCATTCATTAGTGAAAAACTGATAAGCGTATAATAACACAGGCCGACAAAATTGGACAAAAATCAAAAGCCAGAAAGCAGACCAAACATTTCCGAAGGATTTTGATGCGCTGAATCCGAATCCGAGCTCAAAATTGCTCAGAATCAAAAAACGATGCAAATATTTCGCGGAATAGTGAGTTTTGTGGCATGGCGTCGATAGGTGGAAATGTCAGCCATCAGGAAAGCTAGTACATGATACTGCAACTGTATACGCCTTTTTGGAGAAAATTTCCGAAACGTGAAGGTAAGTGATAAAGGTCTGACTAGTAATATTTCCCAAGTGTAAAATCTATTTTCTCAGTATTGTTCCATTCTTTTGTTGATTTACGACCTTTCAGTATTACGAAATAAAATAAAATATCCTAAATTGCAGGTTAGTGGTACTCTAACCTCAAATTTCGGACAGTTGCTTGTATTTCGTGACACTGAAAGGTCGTGAATCGACAAAAGAATGGAATCTGGCCGAGAAAATCCATTCTACACTTGAGAAATATTGCTATTTGTACATTTATGACTTTTTCGTTTAGAATATTTTCTGGAAAAAGTTGTCTGCATTCCCATGAAGGCATGTCAAGATACTCAATTCAAGGCTTCCCGCTCTTCGGGACTCTTTTTTTTAATTGGACACCCACTGATGCGGGCGTGGCCGTTCAGCCCGTACAGGGACTTAGGTGGGAGATTACGAAACTGCGCAAATTAGAATAAGCGTGTATAGGGGGTGTAGAATAAGGGAACTAGAATAAGCGAACTGTAGAATAAAAGAAAGTTGACTGTATTAAATTGGAAGAGTTTAAAATTAAAAAAGCTTAGAATTACATAATTAAAAAAAAATAGTTCCAAATTTAATAATATTGAAATGTGAACGGCTCACTTCAAGAATAAACAATGCTAAATAAAAGCATTAATCTTTTATAAATATAAAATGTCAACGTTTTATTTTTTGAAATTACTTTAAATTAGAAATCCTTCCCAATAATTAATAAGAATTCAAATTAAAAAAATCAAGTTAAGAAAATAATGAATTTACAAAAAAAAACTATAACAAATGATTCCAAATTAAACAAATCTATGTATTAACAAAAAATTGTAATTCAATTAACTAAACTTCAAAATGCATGTGAGCTCTGAACTCATCTAACATGAAAATAATACCAGTTGATAGGTTCAAAATTTTAGAAAGAAATATTTTAGACGTGGATCAATTTATTGTAAAATAATATATGTAGAAATTCCTGAAATTAAAAAATGTATTAGTTAGTAAAATAGGAGTGAGTTCTCAAACATTTTCCTTATCTTTGCAAATACAGTAAAGTCTCCATGATTTCAAGCACCCGTATACGGTTATTTCAAATTGCGCAGTTTCGCAAACTCCTACCACGGTCCCTGTACACTCTCCTCCGCGTCTGTGACTGACCAATGAAAAAAGAGGCCCGAAGAGCGGGAAACCATGAATAGAGTACTGTTTCACGACGACATGGGAATACGTCGCACGACGTTTTCGATAAAATATTATAAACGCAAGAGTCATAAATGTACAAGTAGAAATATTTCTCAAGTGTAGAATCTATTTTCTCAGTCATGTTCCATTCTTTTGTTGATTTACGAACTTTCAGTTTCACGAAATAATATAAAATATCCTAAATGTCAGGTGAGTGGTACTCTAACCTCAAATTTCGGACAGTTGCTTGTATTTCGTGAAACTGATTTAGGGCCTCGATAGTAAATAGGAAATCTAGACAGGGCCTATTAAGAACCAAGTTTCAATTTCTACCCGGGTATCATTTTAGTTTCTCTATTAAATAACGTAAAAGGTGCATCATTAACTTGTAAAATCTTCGAAGTGACTCGAAGCAGAAAATGAGTTCTGTTCAAAGGTTTCTATTAAAACTCACTTTGGGTTCCTTGTGAACAATTATTTATCATTTACAGTTACGTTACTTAATGAAAAAAGGTAACTATTTACAGTTACGTTATGTGTAACTGTAACTAGTTAAAGTTATTAGATAATGTAACTTCAAGTTGCCTAAAAAGTTACTTTTTCACTTCCGTAATTTTATAATTTAAAAATCAGGATCGCCAGAGTTACTTGTTTCGTTGACTTTATTTCAGAGCCGAAGCTAGGGCGGTGCCGTCAGTGCCCTCGCACCGGGCGCCTGTCACGAGGGGGCGCAAACGGGAACAAATTAACTAAATATTGTCCTGTGGCATGTGGGCAGGGTTGCGTACGTAATATACCTTAGGTAATTCCGTAGTTTTTTACATGTAAATTACCTACGTAATTTACGTCCCTAGTTTTTTGCATGTAATTTACGTTTTCAAGATGGCGACTGCACTTATATAGAAAATAAACAGAACCTCATTATTTAATAAACCGAAGACACTGACTGACTTGCTTTATAGCTTAATTTAATAAAAAATGTTAAGAGGTGGCAGACCCAGAAATTCCTTTTGAGAGGAGTTAAATTTTATTTTAAATAGGGAAAATGACAAAATTTTTGTTTCTTTCCCCGGGTGCAATCTTTTGATTTACTCATTTTTTAAATATAATAAAAAATAAGTCATTTTATCTTGCACTTAATGCATTCCGGAATAAGTGAGGTTATATTATGCTCTTTTCTCTCACCCGCTACCGCCACCCACCTTTCAAGTCCGCCATTTTTTACGCTTATTACATTTTTTACGTATAATACGTAAAATACGTATTATACGGATAAAAGTTCGAGTTACGCGTAACCGTGCAACCCTGCATATGGGAGGAGGGCGCAAAATTATCAAGCCGCACCGGGCGCAACGAAGACTACTTACGGTTCTGCTTTATTTTTATCAGCCATTAAAAATGATTTTTCAGATTGGTTTTTAAAGTAAAAATCACATGAACCATATACCTCCATTAATGAGAGATACGAAGAAAACACAAAGTAACTTCAAAGCAACAGTCCCAAAATTGCGCTTGTAATTCCAGCATATATTCGAATTCCGATATTTAGAGAAAAAACTTTTCAAAAGCGCGAGGCAAGAAAGTGAATACAAATTTTTATTTCCAATGGTCATATGTCTAGAATCTTTTATTTTTGTTTCGAGGTGTGTATTATAGTCTGAAGTATACTATACAAATGGGTTTAAATAGTTTCATACTCTAGATCAAATGTAATTCACAGAAAAAACTGAGGTTTCTATTGGAACCAATTTTTGGTTCGAAAGGAGCTGCAACAAAAAGGAACCTCCCTTCCTGTAAAGGAACCCAAAATGATAATGGTTTCTAAATGAACCCAAAGTATGGGTTGAAACGGTTTCAATGGAGCCCTTTTTTTATCACGAGACACGTGGACAATAATTTTCCGCGTTTTCGAGCGTGCGACCCATTCTTTGATCCGAACCCTCAATTTTAGAATTCATAGATTCTTCAAATTTTCAATTTTTTTAAATGTTGCATCCCAAAAGTAAGACAAATTTCTCGAAAATTTCAAAAAATTTTAAAGATCAAAGTATGTTGAACATATACATATAATAAATTAACAAAATTTGGACAACTTTACGAAGTTGCAAGAAATTTTCATCATTATTATAACTTTGAAAACCTGTGATAACTTCAAAAGATCTGAAAACTTTTTTGAATTTTAGAAAATATGCTAATTTTTAAATATTTTTCACAATTTGAAAATTGTCTGAAATTGATAAAATTATTGAAATTTCAAAAAATTAAATAGTTTGAAAAGTTTCTCACATTTGAGGTAGATAGTTTTTGAAGATATACTTAACATTATTCTAAAAATTCAAATATCATTGGAAATTCGGAAAATTTTAGACACTTTGAAAACTTTAACAAATCACCATATTCTAAGAAGTGTACAAACTTTTTCTTCCAATTTCTCAATACAGAAAATTCTCAAGGTAAAAGTAATTTAGAGAAATTTGGAATTTTTTAAAGTTCTTTGTATCCAATCAATAAAATTTAGCACATGATCAGATTGATGGAAGTGACGAATGAAAACCGCGGCGTCTCCTACGAGAAAAAAACCAGGGCATGCTAATAAAGTACTGTCTTTTGCTGATAGGAACGCAGTTTTCAAATCGTTTTCATTGTTCTACAGCTAACAATTTTCAGGTTATAACAATAGAAGTTATAACCTCAATTTTTATATTACTTCAAGAATTTTATATGAGGCAAAGGTGAGTTGCAGAAATTGCTATACGTATTGATTCCTCATACGGGTAGCATACATTTTAGTGAACATTTTTCAATATAAATCCACCTATTTGTAAAGTGCTCATTACTTTACATGTGTTACGCCTTTGTTTTTCCAGCACTTTCTATGACAAAAAATTTAGAATAAGTAGAATAAATTTGAAAAATCTCTTACCTGTTGAAATTTGCAGCAAAAGTGGGAATTCGTCTCTCTCGTTCGACGCTTATTTTTGCAGTACACAATGATATGCAGATGCACAAGCGCACATACACATTTCAGCCAAGACGCAGCACCAAAGATATTATAAGCCTAGATGCGGCACGGGGTATAGTTCGAGGAACTAATAGTAGACGGCGCTGCCGGCGAAAGTTGCCCGATCCCCCCATGCCTCTCAACCCGTAGATTTCGCCCACCAACTCTCTTGCCCCCGAACTCTTTACCCCCCGAAATAGTCCTTCGAATAGCCGATACTCAGTCGGTAGATACTTAGAAATTTAAATCAAAAATTTTTTATTAAGTATTTTTTAAATTGTTATTTTTAATTTTTCGAATAAATTTTGCATTAAGGAAATGTATAATGTCTTTGTCGAGGCGCACTGCTGGTATCTTAGCTCGGACAAGAACCATTCAAATTGAAAATAAATTACCAATCAAAACATTTTTACATTTATAATAAACGTAAAATATCCACGCTTTGCAAAACATGGTTATTTTGATAAATACCAAAGATTCTGAGCCCAAACTATAATGGTAGACTTTTCAAATAAAAATAATTAACTTTGGTAAAAATATTTTTGTTGTGAAAAGCAGACGATACGTGTCTCATATTTTGTCTAGGAAAACAATAGATTTAAGCCCCAAAAAATTCCGTAACATTACCAGGACCAGACTTAAATATGACTGATTTCATATATGAAATTGGTCTTTTGTATCTTGGAAAATGGAGCTTTTTATATTTAAGCTTTTTCGATACTTCTTATCTTAATCAATAACTATAGCCCACGTGTAAACTCGCAAATAATTATGTATACTTAATTATCGGTATACTTCCGATGTTTTGTAATCTAATAACAATAGCTTAAAGCTGTGGGATGGCTATTAAATATACATAGATCTAGCTTTAAATCTTATAATTTATGTGAATAATGTTAAAAAAATTGTATGCTAAAAACAAAGATATATATCGTAATAAAGATTACTCTCAAATATTAAAAAGTGTAAAAACAAAAATTTCACTATGAACAATCGAAAAAATATTATTCAATTCAAAGAAAATTTCCTTGAATTAAAGAAATATATTAATTAGCTCTCAGTCAAAGAAAAGTTTATTTGACGGACGTGTCTACAATTACCGAAAAAATCTAGTCAATTGTACTGAAATTTCGGTACAAATAGACCCTTTTCCAGCTCTATCTGTACCGAAAAATCCGCCTATTATTTGCACCGAAATTTCGGTACCCGTAGCCACGGCCTTATTTAATTTAAAGAAATGGTTTTTTGTTCGAATAAAGATTTTTCTTTAATTTGATATGATTTTCCTTATTTGAAGTTTTTTTTGGGTGACTGAAGACATTTTGTTAAAGAAACGGTTTCTTTATTTCAGGACAGATATTTTTCTGATGTTTTCATAAACATTTACATTTAAAATTGAATGCAATTTTGTTTAACTTTGATTAATATTTATATGTACATATTTATAACTGAAGAATACATCGAAATATTTTGACTTTTTTCGCAATATCATCTTAAAGAACTTCAAAAAATAGTTCATTTTGGGGATTTAATTATTTAATGCCAATGCCCATTTTTCATCACTCGGTTACTTTTTAAGCTCTAGAGAAAAATAAATATTACATATGAGGCCGTACAATAAATATGTAACGCCTTTGGAGGGGGGGGGGGCACCACGAGCATTACGTCAATGTTATTATCATTCGACGCAGAATTTCACGAAACGTATAAATCCATAAAGTCTCAGAAAAGCAATTTTGGTGTCTTTTTTGAAAGTCTTAAAAATCAGTTATATCTCTGGCTGTTCTGAAAGATCTAAATTGAAGGGCCGGATAGAAGAATGGGATATGCGCTCGACCGCTTGAAAGTGCCCCTGAAAGCTATGCAATCTCCCGTCAATCCCCGCTTGTGCCGTTCGCCCGTGTTTACATTGAAAAAAAAAGGAGAAATCGTTGATTCTCAGAGAACTTCCAGTGAGAAAGTTGTTCCGTAGGGATTTTTGAATAAATCTGCGTAAACAGCATATTATTTCGTTTTGTATATCACAAGATATCACGAGCTTAGTAAAACGAAATGATGCGCGCCGAGGAAACAGTCGCCGCCAATATATATATGTATATATATATAAGGCTTAGAACAAGTTCGCGGTTCAGCGACAGCAATAAGAATGCGTATGTGCTTTATGTGACAAAAAGACAAAAAAGGTCAAATTGAGATGCTGGCTTCGACGGCCGTGAAAAGTTGTTATGCCGGCGGCAACGACTCCAGCACAATTAAATTTACGTAGCATGCCTGCAACCCTCATTTACAGGTAAATAAAACATTTACTTACTCTCTGATTTTTTCATGTAGTCCGGACACTTTGGGCGTGAATATCTCGGAGACGAAAGATGGTTTAAAAAAACTATAGGCTGCATGTGAATGTGTCTTCATTTATGTATCGATTACATGTTTTGCGGTTATTGTCAAAAAATCTGGTGAGGAGCTCTCATCCTTTGTTTGCCGAAAAACACCGATATGAGGCGCTTCGAGTACAGAGGTCAACTTTGAGAAGCTCCTGTATTGTCAATTTCGCCTTGAAAATTTTGAAAAAAAATTTCCTTTATTCTTTAAAGCCTTAAAAACTTATATCTGTTTCAAATAAATTAATATTTTTATAAACATGGCTATAAAGTAGTTTAAAAGAAAAAAAATTATCTCCCGTACTACTACACGTACGACAACGAGCCGAAGCTGTTAATGTTTAAAAAAGAAAAAGTATTAACACTATGTAAATAGATTATATAAAAAAAAATCTTTATGAGGAATAATAAATATTTTAAAGCCCCACGCGGGTCTTTGAATGTACCGCTATACTTCAATGAAGCAGACACCCCTATTGCGTCACTTTTTATCAGACGTTTGTACATGCCTGAATTAACAGAAAATTAATATATTTTTTCGATTTTTGTTCGTTGTCGTAGGTGCAGTCGTACGGGAGATAATTTGTTTTTGTAAACTACTTTATAGCCATGTTTATGAAAATATTAAATTTTTTGAAACAAATATAAGTTCTTAAGGCTTTGAAGAATAAGGGAAATTTTCTTTCAAAATTTTCAAGGCGAAATTGACAATACAGAAGCTTCTCAAAGTTGACCTCTGTGCTCGAAGCGCCTTATATAGGTGTTTTTCGGCAAACAAACGAAGACAGTTCCTCGCCAGATTTTTCCACAATAACCGCAAAACATGTAATCGACGCAGAAGTGAAGACACATTCACGCGCAGTTTAACGTTTTGTAAAACCATTTTTCGTCTCCGAGATATTCACGCCCAAAGGGACCGGACTACATGAAAAAATCAGAGGTTATAACTTTAACCATAAGAGCCATATCAGTTTTTCGCACTCCTGGTTTACGAAAAAATGTTAAAAAATGTTAAATCAGGTTTTTGCGACCTAATATTTTCTTATTCAATTTTTCAAACAAGAAGACTTCAGTTGACCAAATTCGTTTGCTTCAATGAATAAAAGTTTTTGGTTGAATCATTTTGTTGATTTTAGAAAATATTTTTTGCAACACCCAGCTCAAAAGTTGACGTTTTCATGCTTCTAAATTGTGCCTAAAATACCTTATTTAAGCAGATTGTGTGCGAAAGAATTTTCGCGCATGCGCAGTTTGAAGATGGCTTACTTTAGGCACTGGTGAAAAAGCTGCGCATGCGCACTTTCGAGATTTGTTCGAATTGAAAATTATTAGTGATTACATCTAGAAAAATATGCCCGCTGCGCGGGCACATTCTCATTGCGCGCTACGCGCAGTACTAAGTTCAAATTCTGGAATTTTGTTCGTGTAAATGTTTAGAACTGCAGTACAGGTGCCTTTTAGGTATTTATATTTATATTATATATATATATTTATATTTTAAGTAATTTTAGGTACAGGCACAATACCATTTCCAGTACCGCCCCAGTATCGACAGACAACTCCCAGCCGAGTGACATTTTGTACTGATGCCAGTACCGCGCCAGTACCGATATCCGACAGGCGGTACTGGCGCGGTACCAAGTCAGTTGTAAATTTCCACTTGGGTTGTTGTATTTCGCTCCTAGCGCTCGATAATATCTTTATCTCGCACTCTATCGGCCTTAAGGAACACATTCTCATTACAATACCCGCACACTTTTTTAAAGTCCAAAGAACAATGTTCAATTGCTAAAGAAACAGTTTTGTAAAAAACTTTCGTCTCTCTCAGGAGCCTTGATAAATCGAAAGTTTACGAAAATGTTGAATATACCGCTGCTTATTCAGATATTGCAAAATAACATACGATTTTTCAAGAAAATTAAAAGAGTTGTTATAATAATCTTATAGGGCTTCCAAAATGCAACGTTTTTCGTCTCCTGACCTTTTTTCATATCGTGCGTTGTTTTGCTAAATTTTTTCATTTTCGTTTGCTTTTTTTTAATTTCGAAAATGTTATAACTCTGATAATTTTCTTTTTATCGAAAAAAAGTCAGGAAGATAAATTGTTCCAGCTTTTGTGTACTGCGCAATAGCCATCCGTAGAGTCTACATAAATTCATTACCTTCTCATTGGATGAGAATGTAAAAATATGATTTTTTGTTTATTTTCTAATGTCATTTTTCACGATGAAAACAAAAACTAAGCGACCTATTAAAAAATGTTTCATAAAAAATTTGTAGATCTTTTTTGGGTGGATAATTTTTGTTCAATCAGCTTTTTTCGTATCATGCGTGGTTTGACCGCAAAATGGAATTTTTTATATTTTACATTATCATCAGAGAAAGTATTAGATTTGTGTAAAATTTGACCTCCTCCGTTTTTGTCAAGTATTTACGTTTTGAGACTCCATGAACTACTAACCAGACTTTTTGGATGAAAATTCAAAAAGTTAGAGCATTTTCAAAATGCTTGAGATCAACTTCTCTTATAATTTTAAAATTATATGTACGGCTGTTCATATTATTCAAAAAGACGAACAATTTATCTTAATGACTTTTTTTATATAAAGAACATATCACCAGAGTTACAGCATTTACAAAATTGAAAAAAAAGACAATGAAAATTTAAAGTCAAAGAAGACACGATATGAAAAAAAATCTAGAGAAAAACGTTGCTTTTTGAATACCCTACAAGATTGTCATAACAACTTTTTTGCAACACCCACCTCAAAAGTGGAACTTTTCATGCTTCTATATGGTGCCTAAAGGACCTTATTTGAGCAGACTGTGTGCGAAATAATTCTCGCGCATGCGCAGTTTGAAGATGGCTTACTTTAGGCACTGGTGAAAAAGCTGCGCATGCGCACTTTCGAGACAGCCGTATTTTGTCAACAATATGCTGCTTGATTGTCAGCAGCTTTGACTTGTTCAATGTGTGATTCAAGATCCTCACTTCTTGGGCGAACTTTCGAACCCTTTTCCGGTCGAACCTCCTGACAAATATGCATTTATATCAGACAAAAATTTCGAACATTTCACTTTAAAATGAAGATGAAAAAAATATTGACTAATAATTCATTATTTAATGTAATTATAATCAAATTAAATAATAAATAGGGCAATGCGAAACTTCTAAATTTTAAATTTTCAACATAATTTCATATTTTAAATATTTTACTGACTTTTAGAGCAGACGTAGAACGTAATTTAATTTCTTATTCAGTATCACGACTTAACCAGTGTCTAAGCTCCGAAGGAGATAATCCTATAACAACATTTTTCGTCAAATGACACGAGCATTTACTGGTTTTTATCTCTCCAATAATATATATATATATATGAATCTTTGTAAACTTGTCATTTACGGGGTGGTCGCTGGAATGAAAATCGGGAAATGACTGGGAATTTTTTGCGTCAGGGAAAACCGAGAAATGACAGTGATTTATTTTTTCACGGGGAATTCTGCAAATATTGAGAAAAACAATCTATCAAATCACTTGGAATATCACAAATATCATATGACATGATATAATTCAATTAAAAATAAGCTCGATTTCAACTTTTTTTAAAGTGTTAAGTTCAGTTGTTAACTGTTTCAATTACTACATCATTCAGTTTACAAGGCTTAATTCTGAAATTTTTTACCTTAAAATTTTTCCATTTTATGTCTTCATTTTTAAATGTAAATTTTTAATTGAAAGAAATTGAAAATTCAGTTTTGATGACTTCAAGAATTAAAATTTAAAAGCGTTTGAAATTTAAAACTGTTTAAAAAATGTTTTAAGTTGATCAACTGTAAATATAAATTAATTAATGATTTTTAAATGTAAACTGTAGTTCGAGTGTTAAAAATTGTACAATAATTATTTTAAAAAATGATTCTAAATCTGTTCAAAATGAAACAATTTACAAATTTGAACGTTCAAAATTCAACTTCTTCAATACGAAAGCATTAATAATTAAGCAAATTGACATATCTGATTGAAACATTATAAACTGTTTTTAATGTGAAAATAACTTAAAATTAATATTTTCAGGATTGAACGCTTTTATTTAAATTGAAATCTTATTTAAATATTGTTTCAGCCTAAATTATTCTATCTTTAACCCATTCAGTTTGACATTTTTTTAATTTAAAAAAAAATTTCACAATGGGCATTCATTAATCAAATATTCAAAACTAAACAATTTGAAACTGAATTGATTGAAATAGAAAGCCTTGAATGGTACAAATTTCCGAGTGCAACATTTAAACTTTTAACATTACAATTTTTATTGTAGCGTTAAATAGCAATTGAAAATGATTAATTTGAAACGAACAAAATTAAAACAAATAAAATAAATTTTGGTATTTAATTTTTTGTCCACACGCAGAAAAAAGAACCTGATATTTTACTGAAAACTAAGTAAAATCTACTGATCTTCCAAGTACGTATATGGACAACACGGCAGTTCAGTAAATGTTACAATTATAGGCAACTGGCAATAAAATAAACCGATTTGAAAAGTGTCTCGGAAAGTTGAGTTTTGATAGGACCTCCCGACACTCGATGACAGAGCTGTTTATAAAATAGTCACGTCTGGACTTTATCATGCTCGATATGGCTTTTCACGAGAACAGAGGGTTACTTATTACGCAATCCATCGTTGGGTTCGGAGGTTAGAAGTAGGGAGTTGAATTTGTAAGGAGAAATATAGCATTTAAGAGTAGGGATTAGGACCAATGTCTGATGAAAGAATGTATGGATGTATGGGGGAAGCTGAGGAACGCTGCGACGGCATCGAAGCTCCTGACGAGGAAGTACAAGATCAGAAGAGTCTGGTACACAGCCGCGGCTAGTTCGTTATCTTAAAAATTAAACTTAACATTTTTATAAAGTTGAATTCTAAAAGACCAGATAATTAAAATATTTGTTTGTTAATTCACTTTCAAAATGAGCAGTCTTTTATTTTAGAAGAACCTTTGAATTCAACCAATTATTTTAATTCAAGAAGATTTTCATACGAAGTTTCATCGCTGGAGTTGGGTTTCTAAACCTTTGATTGGCGAAACGGACTCGCCATCGATGAACATTTGATATAAGTTTCAAACCTTTAAATTATTATTTTAAATCAGATTTTAAATATCTAAACTTTTTGGGCGTAAATCGAGTTCCGCTCGTTACAATATAGATAGAGGGTCGAGAATTAACAGCGAATATAGGCAAGAGAATGAAGCGAGCGCGAACATCGAAAGGTAGCATTGTGTAACGTCGTGTGACTTTTCGGAAGTCAAGCGACGCCATCTTAAAGCGGGAACAATTTGAATTTGTTAATAGAAAAGGATTTATACATGGAATAAATGCAAATATGTACACTAAAGACAATTATTTGATAAGGAATTGATACTTATAAATTATTATCACTATAAGTAATAATATAAGTTCAGTTTGTTTATTTTATTAAATCCAATGGTACAATTGAGTGATTGTTAGGGAAATAAATTCAACATTAGATATCACGAATGGTGCAATAGCGAAAAACGTTCTCTTTCTCTCTCTTTCTCATAGGTAAAAATGTATAATAGATATTAGTCATAGTAATTAAACATATCCGTTCAAGACAGAGTCCCGACAGAAGGGCGCCGAAAATGTGCGATAAACAGGAAGGAAGGTTTGACTCACGGGATGCAATCCATGAGTCAGCTTGGACCGTTCTTCGCCCCAATCTGTAACGTCAAGAGTGTAATCATTCACTGGCTGATTGGTGGATGGTGTCGACATCGAAATCAAATGAATTTTGTTATTGGTTAGTAGTGACGACATGCTGTGCACGATCATTTCTACGTCATTAGATTTAAGTTATAAATATAGGCGCGTGCGTTCAAAACGTCAGAAGAAAGCCTTCCAGCCCTTAAATCGCGATCGGAATTTTGAACAAGTCTCTTATTAAATCTTGCGCAATTTGGTTCAATCATTTGACTAACTTTAGATTCAATTTTAATCAATTAATAAAATATATTTCTTGAATGTTAATTAATTAATAATCTTTCATGTCAGCTCCGGAGAGCATCTTATTTGATTTGCTGGAGATTTTCTCCGATCCTAGAGTGATAGTTTCGCACCTCCGAGAGCACCGATCACAAGGACAATTACTTTAACCGAATATTTTGGGTACAGTCGTTGCAGCTCCCTTTTAAGGTCTTGATACCTCTCCTCCTTTTTTTTCTCCTTGGCAGTGATGTTGTATTCGGACGGAGCCGAGAATTCGATCACGAATATAGTTCGTTTCTCGAAGTCTCGGAGAACAATGTCAGGCCCCGAGTGTGCAACGGATACTGCTGTGCGAAAATCGTACTTCCAGACAATTTAGCACTTCTCGTTTTGGACAAGTGACTTTATCTCCCTTGGAGCGTTCGGCAGGGCAGGGTCGCGGTCAACACCTTAAGAGCGACAAAGATGGTAATAAAGCACTTTTAGGGCCGCATTATGTCTGTAGATATACGTCGTTCCTGCGTGGATTGGACACCCCGATAGTAGGTGTTCTAGGTACTCAGCGTATGCTAAGGTGGAAATGACACCGTCCTGGCATGCGAAAATAAAACCCTCTGTACCTGAAGTAAGCCCTGATGATCTGAGGAAAGCAAAAGTTTGTTCCTCCGACAAGGACTGTTTTTCTACGTTTCTGTGAAAGCTTCCGTGCTGCCAGCATTATCCCTGTTCGCGGAGGCTTTATGGCGCGTATGCACACTGTTGGTGCCAGAAACACCCAGAGCTTCAGCGCGTTTCGCATCAGTCTTTGCGAAATCAACACGCCTACCTCTTGAAAAATGGATATGTACGCAGAGCGCTTCCCAAAACGCTGCTTGAACAAGCTGCAGACGAAGGTGAGAAAGCGACATTAAGACCAACCCCGGAAAGCAGACACTTTCTGAGAGATGATATAGCGATTTCAGGACTAGGAGGAACATTGACGTACAGGTTCCTCCTAAGCCCCGAGATCTGGCTGAAATGGATGCCTCCATTCGTGAGGCTATCTCGGAGGAGTCAGAACTCTGGACAATCAATTGTTCGGTTTATGGTGCTGCGAGAGCATTGACTGATTCGAATCGAAGGCTAAAACCGACAATGGATCAAAAGACCAAAAGACGCTTGTATCAACTGAACAAGAAGATTGGTTAGGCAAGAAAGAATGCGTCCCGTATTCAGTGTCTGATTGACTACATAACATCTGATATGCCGTTCACGGAAAGGGTTCGCAAGTTCGCTCAAGAACTAAGGATCTCCAACCATACACTGAACAAGTCAAAGCTGCTGACAATCAAGCTGCACATTGTTGACAAAATACGGGTGTTATCTGACGCAAGGAAGAGAATGCAGAAGAGGGAGGGATGGATCAGGGAGAATCAGCAGTTTCTCGCTGACCCATTTCGCCTCTTCTGTGATCACCCTGTTTCCGTCAAAAATCCATCCAAACCCAACGAGGTAGATACTTTTTGGAGAGAGGTATATAAGGTCTCAAAAACATTGGAGTTGAAAGAAGATACTGATAATATCATTCTCTTCAAGGAGTTTTGCGACAACCTCATAACATCTGAGGAGGAATGTCCATCACTCACTGCAGAAGAGGTGAAAAATGCACTTAGAGGCACGAAGAACTTTTCCGCTGCAGGACCAGATGGTATCAAGAACTTCTGGTGGAAGAAGTTTACTTCCCCACAACACCTGGGAAAGGTTCGTGTATCACCTAAGTTATTTTTTGTGCCCTATCACAGTGTGATAGGGTGTGATGGGGTGCCTTCCCACCCCCACGATAGGCTGGAAAGGAGGTCGTGTGTGACCTAAGTTATTTCTGTCAACTATCACAGGGGTGCCTTTTCGCCCCCACGATAGGCTGGAAAGGGGTGGAGGTTCGGTGGTTGCTGCCATTAGTTACGGTCTCTCGGCGCCACTTAGGGCCTGTCGCCACAGTAATTAACAATAGAGAAAGAGCTGACGGTTAGATCTATCACTAATTTTCTCGAATACTATCACTCGCAAAATTTTGCGTAGTGGCTTAGATAAACGAAAAAACTATGATTTTTATGGTTTCTTCATGGTTTCACCATGAAAAAACCATATGACAACCATATGACAAGCAAGAAGTTCCGTGGATCCAAGGGACCAAGATTGCATTTGAAAAGATTAAAAACGAGCTTACCAACGTAACTCTCCTTGCTCATCCCGCCACCGATGCTGAAACTCGTCTCATCACCGACGCGTCTGACTCTGGTATGGGAGATACCGTCGAGCAACTATTTGGTATAACATGGAAGCTGCTGGCATTCTTGTTGAGAAACTTTAGATCGGCGCAACTAGTTTACAGTGCGGACGATCCTGAATTGTCAACCGTCTTCGAGGCAATGCATTTCTTTAAAGGCCAAAGCTGCAAGGTCGTTGCCGATCACAAGCTTTGATAGTTAGTTAGCTCAGTTTGTTAGTCTGAAACCTATATAATATTTACGAATGCAAACATTATTGTCCAAAAATTTGTCAGTTTGATTTTATTTTAATCCTTATTAGGTTCTATATATTTTTTTATTATTTAGATTTATGTCCAATATCTCACAATCTGGCTTTTTAAAATTGTTTTGTCGGTGTAGTCTGGCTTGGATCTGGGGATGCACAGTAAAGCAAAAAAAAAACAAGTCTGTGGATGAATTGATTTTCAGACTGCAATTTTTATCCCATTCGAATATGGTTATTAATTATTGGATATAAAATTTTGCGTGAAAAGTCCTTTTTTTAGAATCTAATTGTTTTTTGTATATTATTCAAAAAAATTAAAAAAATCTTCACTCAAAACGAGCACCATTTTTTTATAACTTATTTGTCTTCAATCAAAAATGTCTCATGTGAGTGACCAAATTATTTAAGAAGAATTTTAAGTGGTGGTATATACGAAGGCTGTTTGATAAGTCAGTGACTTTTTGAATTTTTTTGCGCAGTAACTTCAAATGCACCACTGATATCGTCAGCACCATCTATGAATAGACAACTGTTGAATTTTGAGCAAACTGGGTCATTCATTTTGTGTTTGATAGCCATTGAAAGCAGAGAATCTCGTGAATGTTAACGAAAATGCAAAAAAGTGAATTTCGTGTGCTGATTAGGCATTACTTTTTGCGTGAGAAACCATCACTGAAACCAAGGAAAGGCTTGATAAATACGATGTGAACTCTGGACCATCAATTTGAATGTTTAAGAAGCCGAACGTTCAGGTCGCCCAAAAGAGGTCATCACGCCAGAAATCGTCGATAAAATCCATGGAATGATATTGGATAAGAATATTTTCCTTGATTGTATGAATCATTTTTAATAATGTTCATTTTTGAACTTGAGATAATTAGTGTACATCTGTAAGGTTCAACTGTATTTACTAATGATGTAAAAAATAAAAAAATAGAATTGGTTTATGTATAAATCATTGAATTATTTTTAATTTATCCAATGAAGATGCCCCTGGTCAACGTTAAGTTTCAACTGCGTTTAATAATACTGTAGAAAATAAAAAATAATTAGTTTAGGCATAGCTAATTCAATTATTTTTAGTTTATCCAAAGAAGTAGCTTATCGTCAACGTTTAGTTTCTAGGGCTTTTACTAATATTCTATACAATCAAAAAATGTAATAATTAGATTATGTAACAATAATTTAATTGTTTTTAGTTCATCCACTTCTTAAAAAATTTGGACAATAATATTTCAAATTTTTAATTCAAACGAAGAATGAAATAAATAATGGTTCAGAAAATGTTATACTTGTTTCCTTTGAATATATATTTTTATAATGCCAGGTAATTTGAAAAACTTTAAAGATTGCGAATACATTTTACTTCAACTTTAATCAAAATTCTAACTTTATAATTATTCATTCTTCATTATTTATTGTGATAAGACAGAAAAGAGAACAAGATCATAATTTGAAATTTCGCGCGCTCCCCGAGTCCAGCAGAAGCTGTGCTGCCAACCTTAGCCAACGCCAGACCGTTCTCGTGATATATCACGTCTGAATGTTTTGCTAAAATTAGCCTCAAATACCCTGGAAGCAAGTACAAGTGAGCAGGAATTCAAATTTCACATTATATTTTTTGTCTCCAAAACAGTTTTTCTGACCATTTTCAACGTATTTTAGAGCCGAAATTAACCATTTTTGGAGCCCGCGAAAGGCCTCTTCATAAGATCCGAAAGAGGACATATTTCTCTATAAGAAAAAACTAATTTTATGACGCTTCAACGTAATTGGTCCAATAGCCGGACGACTTTAAATCATCATTTGTCGTATCTTGCACAGTTTGACCGTGAAATTAAATTTTGGATATTTCATTATTTTTTGTGAAATAAGAATAAGAATTTTCGATTTTTCAAGAAAATTGAAAAAGTCGTTATGATAATCTTGTAGGCCGTGCAAAAAGGAACATTTTTTCCCTGACTTTTTTTCGTATCGTGCGTTGTTTGGCTGAAAATGTTAATTCACGTTTCCTCTTCTGGATTTTAAAAATGCTGTAAGTCTGTCAATTTTCATTTGATCGAAAAATTTTACGGGAATAAATTGTTTGAATTTTCGAGTACTATGAACAGCCGTATATATAATTTTCAAATTTTGAAAAAAATAGTCTCAAAACTTTTCCAAATGCGTTCACTTTTTTAATTTTTATCCAAAATGCCTGGCTCACGAACCTGACCTTTAGTTTAGGAGACTAAAAGCGTGTATGAAAGGCCAATCCAATCGAACAAATCTTTCGAAAGTTATCGTGCTTACAGACAGACATACAGACAGACATACAGACAGACAGGCACATTCGTAAAAACCTGTTTTTTGGGTTCAGGGGGTCTCAGAACGTGGACATTTTACAAAAACCGGGGGGGGGGGGGGGGGGGGCAAATTTCAGGTATACGGACTGTAGGATGGATATTGGATATAGGAGGTTCGTACTCGATTCTAGAACAATGGCCTACAGGTTTTTAAATTGCAAAAAACTCATCTGGATATTCTAAAAAATTAAAAAAAAATTAAAACCGATGCCATCGGCAAAACATGATTTTTGGCTTCAGGGGGTCTCAAAACGTTGAGATCCGTTAAAAAGCTGTGGTGTGAAA
Source organism: Andricus grossulariae (assembly GCA_011634705.1). Lineage (NCBI taxonomy): Eukaryota > Metazoa > Arthropoda > Insecta > Hymenoptera > Cynipidae > Andricus > Andricus grossulariae. Next base: position 164,384,252 of record JAABKJ010075445.1, on the reverse strand, counting down.
TTTCGAACGATGTTAATACTTTCTCAATCATAAATGATGAGGATTTAGAAAAAAAAATAAGGAAATAAATTCTTTTAAATAACATTAATGTTGGCACCATATTCCCAAGATTTTAAGTCGATTTTTTTAAACCGTAAACATGAACTTTCAACGAAAAAGTTGCATCTTTTACTTTTTTCATCAAAATAATGAAATTTTTCACCAAACAGTAGAATTTTGAAACAAAAGAGATGAATTCTGAGCCCAAACTACGAGTATAATGTTAGACTTTTCAAATAAAAATAATTAGCTTTGGTAAAAATATTTCTCTTGTGAACAACAGACAATACGTGTCTCATGTTTTGCCTAGGAAAACAATAGATTTAAGCCCCAAACAATTCCGTAACATCAACGCCAGACCTAAATATGACTGATTTCATATATGAAATTGGTCTTTTGTATATTGGAAATAGAGCTTTTTATATTTAACCTTTTTTGACACTTCTTATCTTAATCGATAACTATAGCCCACCTGTAAACTTGCAAATAATTATATATACTTAATTATCGGTATCATTTCGATGTTCTGTAATCTAATAACTATAACTTAAAACTTTGGGATGGCGATAAAATATGCATAGATCTAACTTTACATCTTATAATTTATGTGAATAATGTTAAAAAAATTGTATGCTAACAACAAAGATATATATTGTGATAAAGATTACTCTCAAATATTAAGAAGTGTAAAAACAAAAATTTCACTATGAACGAACGGAAAAATATTCTTCAATTCAAAGAAAATTTCCTTGAATTAAAGAAATATATTCATTGGCTCTCAGTCAAAAAAAGTTTATTTAATGGACGTGTCAACAATGGAAAAATCTAGTCAATTGTACCGAAATTTCGGTACAAATAGACCCTTTTCGAGCTCTATTTATACCGAAAAATCCGCCTATTTGCACCGAAATTTCGGTACCCGTAGCCACGGCCTTATTTGATTCAAAGAAATGGTCATTTGTTCGAATAAAGATTTTTCTTTAATTTGAGATGATTTTCCTAATTTGAAGTTTCTTTTCGTTGACTGAACAAATTATGTTAAAGAAACGGTTTCTTTATTTCAAGACATATATTTTTCTGATGTTTTCCTAAATATTTGCATATAAAATTAAATGCAATTTTGTTTAACTTTGATTAATATTTATATGTACATGTTTATAACTTGAGAATACACCGAAATATTTTAATTTTTTTCGCAATATCGTCTTAAAGAACTTCAAAAAACAGCTCATTTTGGGGATTTGTATATTTAATGCCAATATATATTTATAATTAAAAACTAGAGGTTAAGAACCGCCGCAGGGTCCCACTGTGAGCAACTGTCATCTAAAAAATGACATCGGCTCCCAGTAGGACAAAAAAACTCAACATAGTCTTCAGCGGTTTTTCTTTTCTTTCTATATAATAGGTAAACAGCGACAATTTATATATATATATATATATATTATATATAGATTGAATACTCTCCAGTTTATTTTTTTTAATACATGTATTTTTCCTTCTAGAATAAGCCTCGAAAAGGACCTGAAATACAGGTTGAAACATGTTGGCAAATCTTTAATGAACAAATTTTTTAACACCAAAAGAAGCGGAATAGGCCTTAATGAACATTATTCATCAAAATATTATCTTCAAAAGTTTAAATGTATAAAATGTAAATAAAAACAGGCATATTATATGTACTAACCCTTATTTTAAGTCCGCTACATGATGCAGGCAAAGAAAAAAAAATAAGAGTGGGAAAATATATTTTTTAAATAACTTTACTATAAGCAAAGTGTTTAAAAAAATAATAAGATGCAGGGAGTCGCCTGCGCTCATGATTTAAATGTTCAGGTTCAGTTCAGTTCACTTAGTAACAAGCTTCTTTCAATTGAAACTATTTTTTGAAGATTTTTAATTAACAACGTACTTTTTTATAATTCCTAACATTTCCTGATCAATAGAGTATTCTTTACGTAGATGGTAAATTTCACAAAAGAGAGTATACAATGTTATCAAATTTACCAATGTCAAATTGAAAAATTTCGTAATTTAGAATAATTTTATGTTTCAGACACAATTTTCCACATCAAGTAGACCACAACACCTTTTCGTACGGACCATATAATAGGGGCATAATTTCTCAAGTGTACCCACCTCGAAAATGAAAGTTGTCCGATAGTGCTAAAAATTGGCCCAATTGCAGTCCTATTAGATAGTACTCCTCACACCAAAAATTAATTATTTTGATAATTATTTATCAAAGTGAAGGGGGTACAATTTTTGGGTTTTTTAAGTAAAGCCTTACTTTCAAACATTTGTAACTTTTTTCCTATTGCTTTTAACAAAATTTCATTCCAAATTTTTTTGATAGATTATTTCAAAAACTTTTTTGTGGTTGTAACGATTTTCAAAAAAAGTCCAAATTTGACCATAATTTTTGAACATCAAAAATAAATTTGGCTTTTTTTCAAATTTTGATACTTTTTTTTCTTAAAAATAGTTTTAAAAGAAAGCTGTGATTTTTTCCTATGAGACCACCAATTTTCAGAGTGGCAAATTTATTGGTCTTCGAGTAATAGAACGATACGTAAACAAGATGCCATGATAGGGTGGGTAACGCGCGATCTCCCCTAGTGCGCTCACGCCAAGGATCTTTGTGCAACGCTTTAGTGCCAGTTTTTTAAGTTAAGTGATATTATATGGTAATATTATGTGTCTTTTTGTTCTATTTTTTGGCTATAGTTTCAGCTGTTGTTTTCCTTATAGACCTCTTTAGCGGTTTCTTTTTTTTTTTTGCCATTCGAGAAGATGTCGTGTTTCACAGAGGACGAAAACATTTTGAGTTGAGGTTTTTTATTTTGAGTGGGAATGAAAGTGTAGTACTGTCATGTACCTGGTATCGTAACAGCTTTGTCAAATCTGGCTTTCAGTAACTCGGTGGCTAAGGCATGATTTTCTTTTCTGCTGAAAAAAACTTCTTTTCGCTATAAAAAACCTTTCCTGGCGGAGATATTTGGGTCTGACCGCGTTTTACCAACATTTACCGTCATGACCGGTCAGGATTGGTCATGACTGTGAAATACCGAGCTGCGCCCATCACTACGAACGACACATAAAAATAAACAGTTGGCAATACATGCGCGCGCATCGCATCCACGCTACTGCTATGCAGTGCGCCCAACGCGGGCACCTTGCACTACTGCGCATGCGATGCATAAGGCGCTTCATTGACTGCCGTTCGCGCGCTTATTTGAAACGTTGAAAAATACAATTTTGTTTATTTATTATTAATAAAATTATAGATAAAATTTGCATATCCATTTGAATTGATATATAACATTTTAAAAGCATAAATTGGTGAAAATAATTTGAAAAATAAACGAAGATTACATTGCATAACATGATATTTTTTATTTACTGAATACTCATTTTATTTGTTGACCTAATGCTCATAATATATTAAAACCCATCCACGTACCACTTGAATGATAAAATATAATTATCTGTAATTATTAATAATAAATAAAAGTAATTGTATTTTTTAACATTTCAAATAAGCGCGCGAACGGCAGACAATAAAGCGCCTTATGCATCGCCTGCGCAGTAGTGCAAGGTGTCCGCGTTGGGAGCACTGCTGCTATGTCAAGTCTACGTCGGTTTCTCAAATCCTATTGTGGACTCTCCTTGAAAGTCGAAATAGAATTCAACACCATAGTATATTTCACTAGTTCCACCTTTATTACAAAGAATCATAATCAAAGATTATAAGGGTGCTCTCCCATTTCAGCGCAAAACTCGGCGTAACGCGCAAACGTCAAATCACTAGCTAGTAACTCTTAGCGACAAAATTTTGGTGACGAGTGTAGCCGCCTTCATGTTTGTGTTATTTCGCGTTCCCATCATAGATAGGTTGTGACATGTCACTCGAGGTTTTCTACGTATAATACACAAACGAAGTAATATGCGTGGAAAATTGTAGAAAAATATGTATAATACATATCAAAGATGACGGGCATAATTTACGTGGGCTCGGGCCTCAGAGCATAATATGACCTCATTTTTTTGAATTATGCTCATGTGTACCTTAAGACCTGAAATCTGTAGCACTGTTCCTGATCATTAACACCTAACATTAAATGGAGTTCAGGAGGCGAAATTATGTCCAACTCGTGATGATCGGTGGATGGATGTAATTTTTGTAATTCTTAGCTTGCGATTGAACTGAACCTGCTTTTTCTCATTCCTCAATTTTTTTCTGAATACTGTATATAGTTCTCGAAGCACCAACTTCGTGGAGTGCATTATTTTTGATATAAAACCTTGTGCATGGATAAACACTGCTGTGCGACTTGATGCCAGCCGGAATGTTACCCATTTTCAAGTCAACTGCGAAAGTTCCACCAAAACGATTAATGTCAATTTTGGACCATAATTTGGATACGTTTTCAAAGTTTTCCTGACAATTCTGCCCAAGTCCGACAATGGAGAGCTCCTTAAATCCCAGGGATTGGGAGCGAAATGGCGCTCGCTACTTTTATCTTCTCTAGTTAAAGGGGAGAATATAGCAGGTCCGCGTGTTCTCTACATAATATTATATTATATTATATATTTAATATATTTTATTTTTATTTTTATAACTTCAATTTGTAATTTGAATTTCATGTTTAATATTGAATGAAGTTTAAAATAAAATTTAAAATCAATTTTCGGAAAATTGTTAAATCAATTTAAAAAATGAGTCCGTAATTTTTAATGGTATTTTTAAACCGCGCGCTGTCGTTGAATAATACATATACGGCGCAGCAGCCTTGGTCGATCCAACGGAAATACCCGACGCGCTACGAGTGTCTTCGCGACTTCTATGGCGACTTCTTGTCCCGCGGTCTCATCGCGTTTTGCATCATTTCCCATGTTTTCCCGAGTTTTCTCAACAATTTTCATTTTTTCTGAGCTGTGACTCTAGTCCCTCGATGTTTATGTGTGCTATTTTCTCTTCGGTATTGCAGTTTCATTCTGCGTTTCATTGATTACACTCTAAACAAATAACATCGAGGATTGTTTTGTTTGGTGTGTTTTTCTCATCGATCGTGCGTTTATAGCTGCCTAAAAAGATATGTGTGTTATGTTAAAGCCTATTTCTATAATTTCACAAAGTAACTTTACACATTAATAACAATTGTTGTATTTTTCCTCATACTTTTTGCTGCACCATAGTAAAAATTGATGGGGTATAAATTTATAGGATCAACATCACATCTTTTATTATTATATATATTTATGTGTATATAGTTGAGTATGTCTCAAATTTTATTATATTATATATTACGACAATGCATCAGAACTTTTCCTATATTTTGCAATAATATATACATCTGCATGATACTAAATACAGGCCATCTTGAAGTGTGAAGTCGAATCTTTTTCAGAGAATGCACGACTGTTTTTATGAGGCTTGAAACATAAAATATTTTTCGAATGCGTTAATTTAAAAATACTTTTTTTAATTTGATACAAATTACGTTCAAGCTGGATTGCCTGCTTTTTATTTAACAATCTACATTTAAATATTGCACACACACACACACACACACGCAACATTTCACCAACGGCTACTCGACAAGAAAATGTACGGAAACTTTCTCAAAAATATGGAAAACAGTCCTTGTCGAAGGAACAAACTTTTGCTTTTCTCAGATGGTCAGGGCTTAATTCAGGTACAGAAGGTTTCATTTTCGCAATCCAGGACGGTGTCATTTCCACCTTAGTATACCGTGACCGTATTTTATGTGAAGAAGTTCCCAGCGATAGGTGCACAGCGTGTCATCTACACGCAGAGTACCTAGATCACATACGATTTGGGTGTCTCACCCATGCGGGAACAACGTATATATACAGACATAATGCCTCCCTAAGAATGCTTGATTAACATCTTCGTCGGTCTTACGGTGTTGGCCACGACCCTGCCCTGCCGAACGCTCCAAGGGAGAAAGAGTCCATTACTCAAAACGAGAAGTGCCAAATTTCCTGAAACTACGATTTTCGAATAGCAGTCTCCGTTGCACACTCGAGGCCTGCCACTGTTCTCCAAGACTTCGAAAAACGAACGATATTTATGATCGAATTCTCGGCTCCTTCCGAATACAACATCACTGCCAAGGAGAAAGAAAAGGAGGAAAGGTATCAAGACCTAAGGAATATTGCCGGAGACGCAGGCGGGCTTTAGGGCGGGTAGGAGTACTATCGACAATATCTACGTTCTGCAGCACTTGGTGGATAGAGAATTAGCAAAGAAGGGGGCGAGAGTGTACGCATTTTTCCGGGATCTCAAAGGCGCATTTCCCTCGGTGGATAGGGGAAAGTTGTGGGAGGCGATGGATGATAGAGTAGTAGAGAGAGGCCTGATCGAGAGGGTAAGGGAGATATATGAAGAGACTAAAAATAAGGTAAGAGGAGGGGAGGGGATTCCGGAGGGATTCTTTATTGATTGGGGGTTAAGGTGTTGCTGGCTAGAAGTGAGGAGGCGTTAAAGGAGACGATGAAGAGGTTGAAAAGATACTTCGATAAGAGCAGGTTAGAGCTGAATGCGGAAAAGTTCAAGGTTATGGTATTCAGAGAAGGAGGTGGGAGGGATAAGGGAGGTGAGTGGAAGTGGAAGTGAATGGCGGTGCAGGAGGTGAAAGAGTTTGTGTACCTGGTCTTTGTGTTTTGGAGGAATGGGGGAGTGGATGGTCACATAAAAGAGAGAGTGAGGAGGGCAAATGTGGAGATGAGGCAGGTGTGGTGGTTGGGAAAGAAGTTAGTCGCAGATGATTTTGAAAGGAGCATGAAATTGTTCGACTCACTGGTGATGAGTGTGCTATTGTATGGATTAGAGGTATGGGGGTGGAAGGAAAGTGAAAGTGAAAGGAAAGTGGAATGAGGAATGGACTACATATGGATGAAGTGAGAAGGATGCATGAGGAAGGAAGGAAGGTATATGAGTTGATTAAGAGAAACGGCATGGAGAGAGAGAAGATAGCAGGGGAAGAGAGAATAAAAGAGTCAAGGTTCAACGGGAACTATGTGTGGATTATGCTAACGGCGAGAGTGCAATATTTGTGTGAGAAAGGAGAGAAAGGAAGTCAGGAGCTCATAGCGATCATGAGATGTGGGTGCATGGAGGATTTTAATAGGTTCTGGCTTTCTAGGGAGAAGGGGATGTGTGAGCTGTGTGGTAAGGGGTTTGCAAAAGTGGAGCATTGGTTGGAGGAGTGCTTAGAGGTGGAAAGAAGTGAAATAAGCATGGAGGTATTGATGCATGAAAGGGGGACAAAAGGGCAGTAGCCTGGGTGAAGTGAGTGTTGGGTAGGATGGAGAAGAAGAGAAGGAAGGAGGAAGAGGAATGGAGAAGTAAAGATTGTAAATAAGAGAGGAAGTACATATAAGTAGCATGTAAATATTGTAAATAGTAGATAAGCATTAGGTATTAGATGTGGAAGCGAGAGAGTAGGGACATGCGAGCGAGGCGAAGCGGGGAAGGCAAGTTGATAAGAGCGTGCGATCCTAGAGATGAGGTATGGCAAAATGTTAGTTTTAAGGCTTAGTTTAAGGAAAATTGTATAAAAAAAGGAAAGTGTAAGCAAGACAATTTTTTAAGGCCAACAGGCTGAAGAATAAACGTTTATACTACTACTACTATAACTTGTCCAGAATATTCAGAATTTTCAGATTTCGGCAATTTTATAATTTCAATTTCGGGAAGTTTACAGTGTTGGGAATTTTATTACTCGGGATTTTTCAGTCGCCCCAAAAATATTATTTTTTGCAACGCCCGTCCGAAAAAGTTGTGTTAGGAGGAGTTAACGAAAAATACTAATCTTAAAAGAAAAGATTATTAAATTTTGTAAGCAAATTTGAGAAAAAAAAATGTTGGAAAAAAATTGTTGACAAAAAATTTGAAGAAACAAATGTTTGAAAAAAAATGTCTGAAAAAAATTTGTCCAAAAACAAAATTTTTGAAAAAGAATGTTTGAAAAAAATTTGTTAAAAAAAATTTTTGACTGCTTTCGACCCCCATCTAGACTTGTAGACTCGCTCTCGACTCCGTCTGACTCCATCTGCTTTCACGCTGACTGCTCGATGATTGCTCGCACGGATCGCAATTGCGCTAGCACATATATTAACTAGTTATCAACTTTATACGTTGTAATATATTCAGAAGCATTTTTTTTTTTTTTTGAAAAAATGAAAATTATACATGAATTCTAAGTCAAAGAACTTCTAAGTTTACTTAAATATTATTTTGTTTCAATTTTTTACCGCTTTTGTTTTGCAATTGAATAACTTTGATTTGAATTGGTGAATAGTTCACAATGTTCTTGCAAAGTCGAAACTTTAAAACTTGAATAACTTAACTTCAATAACTTAATAACTTAACTCAATTTTAAATTAAGCGTTTAAGGTTACAGCATAATCATAATGACAATTGGAAACGTTAGAAATCAATAAGCGAAATATAATCGCACAAGTTGAAGCTTATATGGATTCGAAGTTTGATTTGTTGCCAAAATTGTAGTGCCCAAAAGTTTATGATTTTGTTCGCCAATTTCATATATATACATATTAGGGTGGCCCAAAAATATACATTTTGAAATTTCTGACCCGCGCAGTCGTCAAATCGTTCTCTGGTGAAAACAAATAAATAAATATTTTTTTATTTTGAAATAAAATGATTTTTAGTACTTTGTAAAGCAATTTTTGTGTCTTTTGGAGTTTAACACGTAAAACGTATACTTTTTTTTACTTCTTCGATTTTGTTGTAGAAACTAGAAGTCAATTGCTTTACCCTTTTATAAACGTGTTCTCTTCTCAGTAAAGATGCATTTTTTCAAATTTTAATATATCAACAAAGTTATAAAAAGATTTGAGACATCTCGAAAGTTGAATAAAATTGCATTATTTGTTCACTTGTAGCGAGCCTCAGATATGATTGTTTAACTTAAAATTTTTAAAAAGCATTTTTGAGGATATTGAGAACAGATTTATAAAAAAAATGTTCATTATTAGAAGCGTTTATTGAAGACCGACTAATAAACCTTTCCTTTTACGTTCTACAGTTTTAAATATCTGAACTACAGTGGAGTCTCACCTATTCTCCAACTCCCTTATTCCCTAACGCCGTTTATTCCCCGTCGGCTGTTGACGGTTATTTCCATTTGCGCAGTTCCGGAAACTCCCACCACGGTCCCGGTATATTCTCCTCCACACAGTGGCTGACCAATTAAAAAAAGAGGCTCGCAGGGCGGGAAGCCTTGAATTGAGTATTGTTTCACAACGGCATGGGAGTACGTCGCACGACGTTTTCGAGAAAATATTATAAACGTAAAAGTCATAAATGTACAAATAGAAATATTTCTCAAGCGGGAAGGGGAATATACACGTTCAGGAGGAAAGAGGGGAACGGTAATTGATTATGTGGTAGTGGACGACGAGGTAAGGGGGAAAGTTAAAAAACTGGTAGTAGGGAATTATATAGATTCGGATCACTTTCCTATAATAGTGACAGTAGAGGGAGAAATAAGTATTAAGAATAAGGCTAAAGAGAGAGCAAAAGTAAAAAGAGCAGGAAGAGGGGATTGGTCAATGGAAGGTAAAGAACAGTTTAAAGAAAAAGTCATGAATATCAAAATGGGGGAAGGAAGTGTAAACGAGGAAACGAAAATAATGATAGGAGAAATAAAAAGAATATTAGAGTGCACAAGCAAAAAAGAAGTTAGTGAAGGAGGGGATGGAAATGTATGGGATGAGGAAAGTAAACAGAAGAAGAAGGAAGTGAGAAGGGAATTAAGCAAATGGAGAAAAGGGACAAGTAGTGGAGTAGAAGATAGGAGAAAAAAGAGGGAGTATACTGAGTTGTGTGATCAAAAAAAGAGGAGGAAAATGTATGGTTGGAAGAAGAAGTGGAGAAGGCTAGGACGGAAAAAGAGGTTTGGAAGGTAGTAAATAGAGAGAAGAAGAAGGAAAAGAATAAACCAGGATACTGAGATTATAGAATGGAAAAAATATTCGATGGAATTACTAGGAGGGGTAGAGAGGAAAGTTAGTAAAGGAGGAAAAGATGGTAGGGAAACGGATAAGGTAGAGGGCATTACAACGGAGGAAATAGTCAAGGTTTTAGGGATGATGAAAGATGGGAAGGCTTTTGGTATAGATGAGATTCCAAATGAAATCTGGAAATATGGGGTACAGAATTAGAGGAATGGGCATAGATAATGTGCAATAGAGTATGGAGAGGAGAGTGGTGGCCAGAGCTATGGAAAGAAAGAATAGTGATACCAATAGTCAAGGAAAGCAAAGGAGAGGAGGTTAAGGATTATAGAGGAGTGACAATAATGCCAACACTGTATAAAGTATATGTGACAGTTTCATCGGAGAGGTTAAAAAAATAAATTGTTGGAGAAAAGATAGAGCCACCGAAGCAGACAGGGTTTAGAAAAGGGATAGTGGTGATGGACAATATATATGTTCTGAACTATCAAGTAAATAAGAGGATTAAAAGGGAGAAAGGGGCAATGCTAGCAATGTTCGTGGACTTAAAGGCGGCGTTTTACACATTAGACCAAGGCGAGATGGAAAAAGTTATGGTGAAAAAGGAGATACGAGAGGAATTAATAAAGAGAGTATTGGAAATTTTTAGAGAGACAAAAGGCAAGGTAAAGGTAGGAGAAAAAGTAGGGGATAGCTTCTGGTTGATGAGAGGAGTAAGGCAAGGATGTCCTCTGAGCCCACTTGTATTTAATATATTAATATCAGACTTGGAAGGAGAAATGAAGAGAAAAGGGAGGGGAGGAGTTAAGATAGGGAGTGAAAAGATATATACACTGGGATACGCAGACGATATAGTGTTGATGGCAGAGGATGAAGAAGGGATGGCGGGCTTGATTACAGGGTCAGAGAAATACTTAGATGGGAAAAAGTTAAAGTTAAATGTAGAAAAGACAAAGATAATGAGGTTTAGAAAAGGAGGGGAAACTATCCAAGATAGGAAAAATGATAAGAACCCAAATTGTTCATCTCAAAAATATCTATGATTTTTTACTATATTATATATTATACATTTTTTTCTTTGAAAAACAATTTATGAACTTGGTTTTTTACTTTTATAGAATATTATTTGTAGATATCTCAAATTTTCATTCAAATTTCTTTTTTACATAAATTTTTACGAAAAGTTGAGAAATTTTTTGTTTGTTTACGGAAATCATGTAACTTCTTTATAATTTTAATTTTATTTCAGTTCACTGACATTGAATAAGATGATCAATGTACACTTCAATTGAATAGGACTTCATATTTTTCACTTTCGTTTAGCAACTATAACATAAGCTCATGTAAGTTTTTTAATGGTGACTTTTAACACAAATTTCTAACCAGAAACTAATTTTTGTTAAAAATACTTTTTTTGATTTTTTATCTAATGCCTTTTAATAGAATTATTTGTTATAATATACGTCAGTATATCAGTTTTCAGCTTCCGTGGAATATAATAAGTAGCCTGTAAAAAACACTTTTTAATAAAAAAGTAAACAATCTTACGCGCCTAGGCCCTCACACACAATAAGAAAATAATGTACAGAAAGAAGTCAAACTTACTGTCACTTCCGTAGGGGAAAACTGCCACCAGCTCTTCTCGTAGTTCAAAGAATCTCTTTGGGGATATTCTATATTTATGTTAAAAAAATTATTCGAGTTAACAATATTTCTTCACAATGTTTCAATAATGTCCCAGGGCAAATGTCCTGAAACGCCATACTCACACTTTGTTCGGATCCAGATCTGCATTCATTTCGCAGTCAATAAGGTATTCTGAAAGCTGAGACCGTACAGCTCCATCGAAGAAACCATTGTTGTATAATCCGAGAAACTTCTTGCTATTTAGATCACAGTCCAAGTACCTACGAACGGACTGTAGGCAAAAAAAATTAAAACCATTTAACACACTTATTTTTGTAAACAGTACAATTCAGAAAATACTTACATTTTGTACGTTGCTGTGCCTAACTTGACGTCCTTTTTTCGCTGCTTCTATTATTTCAGTACCTTCTTCGGCTTCAGATCTGTAACGCTTTTGCCCTGTAGAAGGTGTTGTAACTGTTGGGCTCGCTCTGGGAGCGTTTTGCGTCGAATGTTCCAGGCCTTCTGTTGAATTCGTGATATCCACTGCGACGATATTCACGTTCTGCAAATCACTGTCAATGTTCTGAAAAAAGATTAAGTTAAGTGAAATATTCTCTACGTTAATGAACAAATTTTATTCGTGAAGAAAATGCATCCCACTACGTCAAACTGCCAGTAGCCAGATAAATTTGCTCCAGATAACTCACCCGGCTACAGCAGAGTGCCAGTAGCCGTATGAATGTGGGCGAACAAATTATTCAGGTTTCTGTAACTAAGCAGTTGAATTTTCAACCAAAAATATAAATTTGCATCCAAAAATATTACTTTTCTACAAAAAAGACAAATGCTCGAAAAAATTATTTCGAATTATCGAAATTATAAACGAATTTTTAATAAAATACATACATGTCTAACCTAATAGTTAAATTTTAATCAAAAACATATATATTCTACCATAGGATTCTGTCCGGTAACGTGTTTGGTGATTTTGTTGATAAGTCTTCGGAGGGTATCTCGAATCATTACTTGAGTTTTGAGTGTTCTGTTGATGTGGGTAGTAATCTTGAAAAGTTGGTTGTTAATTGCTGTTTTGATTGTACCAACCGTCATATCGATATTGTCTTGGTTGAAAGCGTTCTCTACTTGGACTACGGTTGTTCGAGTCGTATCGATTTGGGCAATTTGATTGATTTATATATCTATTTCTGCCACTATTGTTTTGCCGGTTTACCTTAATTCTTTTAAATGTTCTACATTCGCTGAGATCATGGGTATTGCTCTCGCAAAGGTTACAAAATTTTGAAGGATTATTTCTCGATGAGTTTCCTTGACTTCCTCCTGAATTTTTACTATCGCGGGAATTACTTCTGATTTTATTACTTTTGCTTTGATTGAATGTGTTTGACCGACTTTGAGTGTTATCAAAAACGGTGCTAACCGGGTTAGAGTAATGAACTTTTGCAACTGATTTCAAGTTCTCTGTACTATCTGAAGTGCTATTGCCGCTTCTGAGTCTGTCCCTATATTGGAGATCAATTTCGTCCTGTTATACCTGAATTGCTATGTCGATTGTGTCTTTCAGAGTTTTAGGTTCGCCGGTTATTACGTGAATTCGAATGTTTCTTAAGAGACCATTTAAAAATTGTTTTAATGCATATTTTTTAAAATTTTCTATAAGGACTTTTACATTTGGAGAAATATTCTCAGTCGGTTCTAGAGGATTACTCTCTTTAACTGCCTCAGTATATTGTGACACGATTGTTTGCACCTTACTTGCTTAGTCAATTCTTTTTTCGTCCTCACACTGAAACACTCGACTGATTTCACTTGACCAACAGGCTTCTGTTTCAGAGGTACGAAATGTGCGCTTGACGACTTTTTCAAAATCATTGTAAGTAGTGTACGAATCTAAATGCAATGATAGTAATTGCCGTGCTTTTCCGGTTAATTTGGTGGAAATCAGATCTAAAAATTCTAATATAGGGATTTATTTTAATTTTTCGCTTGCCCTTTTACACCCGCCAATAAAAGCGTTGACGTTTTCGAAATCTCCGTCAAAATTTGGCACTTGAATTAAAATTTCCTTCACAGAAAAAGTTTGTGTCATGATTGTGTTTGAGTCTAAAGTTTTAATAACACTTATTTTTTCTGAATTTAGTGGAGTAAACGTGAAATCAATATAACCGAAAGAAATGTTCTCTAATATTTTATCTCGATTCTTTTGTGTAGAAATTTCCTTTTCACTATTTATTTTTTCTTGTTCTTTTTTCACTGATGCTATATTTTTTCGTATTCCGAATACGGCGATGAACGTCTACTTGACCGCGTAGAGCGTTTTAAAGTTTCCCGCGGAGGCTCAATTTTTATTGCGAAAAATTATATACATATATGGATATAGATAAATATAATTTTGTTTACTCACATACACATGTAGATAACTGTCAATTTTAAAAACATGATCGAAAAATGTTTCCTAGTAACTATGCCAATTCAGACTCTTTTTATTCAATCTCGGTACTGGAACCACTGTTATGTTTCGACTCATGAGATATAAATGATTAGCCGAACTCAGTAAACCACTTCTTAATTATTCAAATTGATGGTGCAGAGTTCCCATAGTATTTATCAAGCCTTTTCTTGGTTTCAGTGATGCTTTTTTACGCAAAAAATAATGCCTAATCAGCACACGAAATTCACTTTTTTCCATTTTCGTTAACATTCACGGGGTTCTTTGCTTTCAATGGCTATCAAACACAAAATAAATGACCCAGTTTGCTCCAAATTTAACAGTATATATTCATAGATGGCGCTAACGGGATCAGTGGTGCATTTAAAGTTACTGCGCAAAAAAATTCAAAAAGTCACTGACTTATCAAGCAGCCCTCGTATGTTCGTGGAGGAACTTTCGTACCCTTTCCGTAAACGGCCTACTAGATGCTATGGAGTCAATCACACACTGAACACGAGGCGCATTCTGTCTTGCCCATCCAATCTTCTTGTGCAGTTGATGCACGCGTCTTTTGATCTTTTGATTCATCGACGGTTTTGGCCTTCGATTTGAATCAGCATAAGCTGTCGCCTCAACATAAACTGAACATTTGATGGTCCAGAGGTCGGACTACTAATATCCTCACGAAGTGAGGTATCTATTTCAGCCAGATCTTGGGGCTTAGGAGGAACCTGGATGTTAATATTCCTCCTTGTTCTGAAATCGCTATCATCTCCGTTCATATCCAGTTTTCAAGAGGTAGGCAGCTTGATTTCGCAAAAACTGATGCAAACGTGCTAAAGCTCTGGATATTACTGGAACCACAGAGTATGCGTACGCGCCATAAAACCTCTGTGAAAAGGGATAATGCTGGCAACGTAGCAATCCAGCAGGTCATCCTTGAGTCAATTCGTCCACTCAATGTGAGCGTTCTGCCGGTTCGTCGTCGTGTTTCCATCTAAATTATTTTTAGCACCCTGAACTATAGGGTGATCGGCACTGTTTGCCGACCCATTATTGGATGCTTTGCGCGTTCGTTCGTTTTGAACCGCATCTAATACCTTTTGGTGGTGTGGTGGTATCATTGTCTCATGCCTATCGGGCCTTATCCAGAGGTGAAAAGTTTCAACTTTTTGACGCTAGGATCGATGCATAATGGTCTCATACGTCGTAAGCATTCAAAGAAATATAATGTTAATAAAAAACGCCCGGCATATCCTAATATACATATTGTCACAAATGAAAAAGGGAAATTTCTGAAGATTCAAGCCTCCTCTTCTATTCAAGTGTTCAAAATGACTAAAAATTGTTTGTTATTAATAAGAACATTGTTCAATGTCAGCAAATATAAAGAATCTTTTATTTGTTACAAACAAATTCATGAGCGCAAATGCTTTCTTGAGGATTAACGAGACTCAGACATTTGATTCCATAAAATGTTAATCGTAATATATGTAAAAGCAATGTTAAATTAGAACTTATTATATATTAGTAAGAATTTTTAACCTCATAAGCACATTTATTAAACCAATTAGGTCCTACATTATTTTATATCATATTCCTATAAGTAATAATTACATGAATAAAACAATGATTTAATAATTGAATTATTTCTAACAAGCTGTATTTCGTCGCCTTTGCCCCACACCGGAGGGCAAAGCCGACCGCAGCTTTTTATGAAATGGTTCATATCTTCGACCACGCCGCTGTACATGTTAAGTTTTACCCGCTTTTCCGTCTTGAATTCCGATTGACAATATCTTGTTGCATATATCCCACGAAGAATCGTATGATTCCTCGTCAATATTGCAAAGATGTCACCATTGGACGTTGACAATACCAGTTGTTCAGAAGTTGGCACGGGCGAAAAGACCTGACGATCTCCTTTTATTAGGATTGGTACATCGCGAGAAAAAGTGTATTTACGAACTTCAAATCGCCTGTTTGGATTGGCCTTGGGAATGAGCCGAATGAATCTAAGTTCTTTAAGTCCAAATTCAAGTATTTGTGACATAGAGCGAATGATAGGAGGCGATCTAGACCTGGCACGAAGAGGAGGCTCTGCAGGAGAATACCTGACCGGAAACTGTAATCTGGTAGGAGGAGACCTGGACCTAACACGAAAAGTAGGCTCGGCAGGAGGAGAATACCTGGCTGGGGAACTATGAGAATGAGGTATGACAGCAGAACGAGACCTTTCAGGAGAATAAGAAGTTTGGCAACGAGAAAAACCTGGACTAGAGGCGCCATCAGGTGAACACTCGAAGTTTGAACTCAAATCTGCAACAAGGAACAGAGGATTAACATTTCTTTATGTATTCGTTTCCAGAATATTTTTCCCTTCTGGTATATATTTTTCATTCAGAGAGAGAAGTACCTAATCTTATTTCTTCAACAGGAATAACAACATTATATAAATAAGAGCAAAAATGGACTGTTACTGAGGTAAGCTTACAGTGATGAATCGCAGATATATACGCCGTACTCCGTTAGAGGCAGCACGTTAGAGCCTGTAACCACGTAAAGTTAACCTCACTTGGGCGTAATCAGATAACTATTACCCTGCTTGTACAATTACCTGCAACGCTTCGTACCGCTAGTCTTTTTTTGTGTAACCAAATTGACAATCTTTTCCAAAAGCATACAATCTATTATAATTCCTTGTAACTCCATACAATTCTCTAAAATCCCATGCAATTCTTCAAATTCCATGCAATCTTGGTGCAATCTTTTGAAAACTTATGCAAGCCCAGACAAGCTTTAAAATCCCATCGGATGATTTGCAATATCATGTCATCCCTTAAAATTCCAGGCAATAATTTAAAATCCCATACAATCTTTTGTAATGTCATGTAATCCATTTAGATCTTATGCAATCCTTTTTCAACCCTTGTAATACCACGAAATCTCGATGTAATCTTCCACAATCTCAGGTTATCTTGCAGTCTAGAATACACCAAACATCCAATTAATTAACGCCTCGGAATCAAACTTCAATTCTTTAGAATTCCTTAGAATCCCGCCGACAAAGCAATTGTGCTAAGGATACCATATGACGAATGAAAACATTAAAATCCATGACAAATATGTTAACCTTTTTTAAGAACTCAAATGCCATACATTTTTTGCACAACAAGGTCTTTATAATTTTGAAATTTATGTATATGGAACACGTTTTTAAAAACACTTTTCAAGAAATATTCAGACACGCAGCCCTGCTCAACCAGGTCTCCACAATTAAATGGAGTATAAAGTCGTTGTAGTTAATTCCACAACCCTTTTTATAATAGAATTCGATCACGAATATAGTTCGTTTCTCGAAGTCTTGGAGAACAATGTCAGGCCTCGAGTGTGCAACGGAGAATACTGTCTGAAAATCACTAAGGCTTTATGGCGCGTATGCACACTCTGTGGTGCCAGAAACGCCCAGAGATTCAGCACGTTTTGCAGCAGCCTTTGCGAAATCCTGCCGACTACCTTCGGAAAAATGGACATGTACGCGGAGCGCTTCCCCAACCACTGCCTGAACAAGCTGCAGACGAAGATAAGGAAGCGACATTAAGACCAACCGCGGAAAGCAGGCACCTTCTGATAGATGATCGCGATTTCAGGACAAGGAGGAACATTGACATGCAGGAGGAACATCAATTGTTCAGTTTATCGTGCTGCGAGAGCTTTGGCTGATTCAAATCGCAGCCTAAAACCGACGATGGATTAAAAGACCAAAGGCGCTTGCATCAACTGAACAAGAAGATTGGATAGGCAAGACAGAATGCGTCCCGTATTAATTGTGTGATTGACTACATAACATCTGGTAGACCGTTCACGGAGAGGGTTTGAAATTTCGCCCGAGAGCTGACGATTTACAATCACACACTAAACAAGTAAAAGCGGCTGACAATGAAGCAGCATATTTTTGAAAAAATACGGCTGCTATCTAACGTAAGAAGGAGAATTCAGAAGAGGGAGAGATGGGTCAGGGGGAATCAACAGTTTCTCGCTAACCCATCGCGTCTCTTCAGCGATCTCCTTGTTTCTGTTGAAAAGTCACCCAAGCCCAACGAGGTAGAGACTTTTTGGAGAGAGGTATACAAGATAGCTAAAACACTGAAGTTGAAAGTAGATACTGATAATATCATCCGCTTCAATGATTTTTGCGACAACCTTATAATATCTGAGGAGGAATATCCATCATTCACTGCCGCGGAGGTGAAGAAAAGCACTTCGGTGTACGAAGAGCTTTTCCGCCGCAGGAGCGGATGCTGTCAAGAACATTTAGTGGAAGTAGTTTACTTCTACACACCAAAATCTGGCCTGCATGTCCACCTGATATGTAAAGTCGAAAAAAGTTGTAGCAGGCTGTCGAGAGAACCTGCGAATTGACAGGTGTGTCTGTAAATATGCTGCATCCCATCAGCACGTCCTGTCAATGGCCTGGATTGACTACCGAAAATCTTTCGATTCAACCTCTAATAGATTTCTCATCTGTCTGTGGGAAAGCTTGAAGGTATCTCATCTGGAAATTATCGTGTTACAACGAACATTTAATATGGATTTTAATATTGGTGACATGAAGTTTTATGCTGCTGGTGCAAGCAAACTTCAACCTGCTCGAAATATTGTCAAGAAGTACACAGAAGAAATCGGTATGGACTTTGGATTGGACAAGTGTGCCGCATTCAGGGGCGATGACCAAACGAGTGCAAGCTACCTGGGTTACTTTTCTTTTCCAGCGGGACCCTTACCCCTCATACCTCTCTCGGCACCCTTAGTCGTCGGGTCACACCGAGCGCGGGGTTTATTTTCGCTAATGACTGTAGACCCCGCTTACAATTTCACTATTAAATCTTTCAAAATTTCACTCTGAAAGCCTTGATAGTCAGTTTTATATTTAAAAAAGTTACAAATGTTTGAAAGTAAGGCCTTTCTTCAAAAACCAAAAATTGTACCCCCTCCACTTTGATAAATAATCATAAAAATTAATTATTTTTGGTGTGAGGAGTACTATCTAATAGAACTACAATTGCGCCAATTTTTAGCCCGATCGGAGAACTTTCATTTTGGAGGTGGGTACACTTGAGAAATTATGCCCCATATACGTATTTGTCAACTTGCTCTAATCTCTCATCATTTAGGATAATGTTGCACATTGTTTTCGCAGTTTTTCCTTCAAACACCATTACCTTTATTTTATTTACGTTAATTTTGAGGCCCCTGTTCTTCATGCTTGTATTAAGTTTATTCAACATTCTCTACAAGTCCTCGATTGATTCTGCCATAACAATCTTGTCATCTGCGAAAGCCAAGCGACGCACTTTCACTGTTTCGAGATCTATACCTTCTTCGTCGAGGAGGGCCATTCTTAGAAACTTATCCATAAATATGATAAATAGACATGAGGATATAACGCATCCTTGTTTCGCGCCTTGCACAATATCGAAACAGTCACTCAGTTTCCCATTAACCCTTAAACTCGCTTTATTGCCTGCATATAGTGTTTGTATTGCTTGCAGGGGCTATCCATGGACTAAGTACTCTTTAAGGACTTCCCAAAGTTTACTTCCATTTACCTTGTAAAATGCTTTTTCTATGTCAATAAATGCACAGAAAACTTTCTTTCCTACTCTTGAGCTTTTTTCTGTGATCTGTCTTAAGCTAAATATCTGATCTGTACAAGATCTTTCTGGCATAAATCCACTTTGGACTTCCCATATCTTTTCTTCTGTAATTTCCATTACCCTACGATTAAGTATTCTTGAGTATATTTTACTTACGGTACTTAGTAAGCTGATACCTCTGTAATTCTTACAATCATTTTTATCTCCCTTTCTTTTGTATATTGGTACGATAATCGCGTTTTTCCAGTCGTCTGGAACTTGTGCCTCCTCGAAACATAAATTTATCAATTTGCACAACCTGTGAGGTATGTACTCGCCCCCGTATTTAAGCATTTCAGCGCTAATACTGTCTACACCAGCAGCATTATTTTCTATCTCGTAGCTCTGTTGCCCTATATCTTCACCTCCTAATAATTCGTTAAAAGAGTCTTTTAAAGCGTCTACTATCCCATCTATACCGCCTCTATCTATTGTTCTTCGAGGCAAAAGCTCTGGATACCTATGTGGCCCGCTGAATAGAAGAGAATATAAGGTCAACCACCTTTTATACATGGACGACCTTGAACCCTTTGCCTCTTCAAAAGGTAATGGAGAAAAATATGCGAATCTTGAAATATCGAAAGCGGAAATCCAAGATGTGCTTGTTTTAAAAATGACCCTTGGAAAAAGGTATCGCCAAATTCTGAGAAAAATTTGGACTTTCGAATTATCTGGGAAGAATAAGATCCAGGCGACCAATATGCTGACCGTTCCTATACTGTTTTACATGATCAGTGCAGTAAAATGGAACGTCGATGAGTTAAATCAACTTGACCGAAGCACACGCAAGATGATGACAATCCATCGAAGTCTTCATCCTAGATCTTTCGTACCTCGAATATACTGATTTTGAGAATAAAGGGTATCCATGTGTCAAGGGTCAGTTTACAATAACGTCTTTTCCAAGTTAACTGTTGGAAATATTGAGTGCTTTAAGTGGACCTCTCTGGATTTATTGTAATCTTTAGAGAAAAGCTAATAAATCGGACTTTGTAATATCTGAAAGAATATTGTTATTAATTTTTTATCGTAAACCTGTGTTCCTCATGTTCTCATGTGAGTACATTGTGGAAATCATTTGTCCCCCCCCCCCCTGTCAACTTCTTACTACCCACGCGGGCTAAAAGTTTGACGCCGGCCCTGATTCTAAAAAATATTTGTTTTCAATATTTTGATTTTAATATAAATGCGCTTATAGTGATAGAAGATATTTTTCATTTAAAAATAAATGCATCCAAATATCTATTATAGTTTTCGAGAAGAATTGATTTGAAAACAAAAATTATTTTATACATTTTATGTTTCACTTCATATTTTTCGTATACCATTGACGTTGTTAACAGATTCACGTCTTATTTTTGACCTTAATTAAAGTGAGCCTCGATGTATGATGAGAATTGAACAACCAAAACAGTGAATTGTGAAAAATGAAAAAGTATTATGTGAATTGTGAAATTATATAAAGTCATCTATGTAAAGTCTGGCAAAGCCTCCCCACCACTTTCCCCCGTTCAAGATTTTTGTTAAAAATCGAAAGTGACGATTTTTAATCAATGAAATAATTCGTATTCCTTTGGTGCAAAAAAACTCAGTTTGCACAACGCGGTAAAAGGTCAAAATTACGAAAAATTGCATTTTTCTCATTATTATCAAGCCAGTTATTTTTTTTTTTTCCAGCTGAACAATAAAAGATGCCCAAAGAGAAAATTAAAATCCGATTTCAATTTCGGTACTTTAATATACAGGCGTTATTTAAATTATTTTATCTTATATATAGATTTTAGGTAAAAAATTATAGAGAATAAAATGTTAATATATTTTTGGTGATAGATCGTCTCCAATTTGTTCGTCTTCCGGAAAAAGAAAATCCGTAATTTTTGTTTAACTTTAACCTTTGCTCCCAGGCTTTTGAAATTAACGTGAGGTTTTAAATGCTAAAAGCTCGATTTTCGTAAAAAATGGAAAAAAGATGTACATAGATACTTATTATAAACTTTCTGTGAATTAAAGTACAGTCACTTTTTAAGGAATTTTCAAGGAATAATTTTCACCCAATAACTTTTAATTTTGACCCTCCCAATACCCTTTCATTGTGCCCGAAATATGCCCCAAAAAATGCAAAATAGCAGTTTTCTATTAAATTCATGTTAAAGACGATATTTTTCGGAATTTTCCAACATGAATTATTTTTAATCGATAAGTGACGAGCTTCCAAGTGTATTAAAAATAATATTGACTTGTTTAAACAATTAAGACTGATATACTTTTAAAGAATATTTGGCCATTATTTAAACAATGTTCATTTGTTTAAACAATTTTTTTCTCCTGTGAAGCGTGAAAAGTTATTACAGTAAACTTCCGTTTATTTTAAAGTCCTTGAAACGTACCCGACCAATTATTTTAAAGCTGGAGGGGGCCCCACCCTTAACGCGAGTGGGCAATTTATTTTTACCCTTCACCTATATACCCATCCACACATCACTACTTTACCACCGAGCAATTCACGCCTACCCCGAAAGGGAGACGTCTTAATGATATAATAATAATAATAATAATAATAATCTGTAGGAAATTCATTTTTACAATGCTACATGGATCTAAGTTGTATGAAAACAATTTTACACTTCAAATGTTTTTAGTCGATATTTTTTGTTTTGTTTCAAAAATATAAATATTTAAACAAATAGATCAGTTGATATTGGACTCAAAATAAAAAGTTACATACATAACATTACTTTGTCACTTTGCTTCCTCAAAGAGAAAGCTTTGTGATGGTAACAATTTCTAAAAAAATGTAGAATCGTTCAATGAAACGTTCCTCAATTTAGCAATGCCTAATACAATGTTCGAACCAATTTTTAGGATACATTTGTGAATGTCGATTGATGTGTGTGTACGTCACACTTTTTAGTGAACTTGACAACTTGCAGATGGTTCGAGATAAATTGATAACATTTGGAGGGCTTATTTTCACCACTTATATCTCAAAACTAACCAAAGTATTTCTAAAAATATTTATTACATTTTTTTACCACACTGTAATATTTAAAAAATGATTTTATAGTAAAACTTTATTCATTCACATAAGTTAAAGTTGATGCAAGAGTATAAAAGGTTCCTTGATTCGAAATGAATCGATTGACCGGTTAGATTAATACATTTTATTGAAAAATCATAAATTTCTATAAAACTTTCCTCATTAACATAAATCAAAGTTGACGCAAGAATAAAAACGAGTAATTTATTTGACATGAATTTGACCTGTGGTAATAATACATTTTTGTAAGGTAAGGAAGTTATCGTGATTTATAATATTTAAAAAATCTGTTTTTTCACATTAAGACTGTTTACAATAACACAATTTAAAGTTGATATAAGATTATATAATATTCCTCGTCTCAATATGAATCAAGTGACATAAAATATTAATATGTTTTATTAAAGAGTAAGAAAGTTTTGGTCATTTACAATATATTTGAAAAATTGACTCTTTACACGTAAAACTTTTTTGACTTACATAATTTAAAGTTGATGCAGCAATATGAAAGATTCCTTGAAATAAGACGAATCAATTGAGCTATTAAATTATAACATTTTACGTAATAGCGTGGAAGATATGATCATTTGTAATAGTTGAAAAAATGTTGTTCACAGGAAAACTTTTTTTAATACTATAATTACGGTTGATTCAAGAATCGAAAAATATATAAAAAACCAGTGTGTGGCAGTGGGGCAATACGGCAGAAGTGAAACTTTGATGGATTAATTTTGAAATTTTTCATAAGGAATAATCATGAGTTTTGAGGAGATCGCTTAGTAAGAGAGTAAAGAGAGAAAGAGAAGAGAGACAGAGAGCATATACATTATATGTACATGCGTTGCTTTGCGCGTCAGTAGTGCGGATATCGAAGAGGAGTCTTTAGAGCAATTAGGCCTGTCAGTGAAGCATGAAAAAGAGTGGTTTGGTGCCACAATTTCAAAGTGGAAGCGACAGTGATATTTGTGTATTGTTGATGCCTGGGATGAAGGCCAGTATGTTTTCAACAGCAAATTCGCGCAAATCAATACCTTGATCGCAATCTCCCAAAAACATGATTTCGCCAACTTTGAACATTGCGCAATTCCTCCTGAACACATATTGTCGCCTGCAAACATACAAGCCTTCATCCCAAGCATCAACACTACATGATGGCATACCTTGTTTTCATTATAAAATTTTGTGGTGAAAAAATCCTTCATTCCCTGGATTATTTTGGAAAATTGTTAATCGACATAACAGTAAACCTTTTATTGTGGATCATATTGACATGGTCTCGTGGCATAACTATTTTAAATCTATCTTTCCTCCCCGAAACCCGATGAACTACTCTCTAAATATAATAGATCTAGGAAACCCAAGTCTTGACTCTCCTTTCTCTAAAGAAGAAATTATGCTTAGCCTTAAAAAATACAAAAAATGTAAATCACCTGGTCCTGATGAAATATCGTACGAGTTTCTGAAGAAACTCCCTGAGAACTGGGTGGATTATATAAGAATGCTTTTTAACAAAGTATTTATTAAGGGTGAAGTTCCCAAGTCTTGAGCTCACTCCCAATGCTATGATCCAATCACGACTCAGTTTAAATAGAGGAAAATTATTCGTTCTCTTTGTAGATTTTCGAATTGCTTTTCCATCCCTTCCTCATAATTTATTCTGGCATAAACTATAGTCTAAAGGAGTTGGATCTAAGTTTGTCAAAATTCTGAAGTGCCTTTGTGCAGGAGCTAGTATCTCTGTTAAGGACACTGGCAGCTCCTCTGAACCTGTGGAGGTTACAAAGGGGGTACTACAAGGAGAAACGTTCAGTCTAAATAGTTTTAATTTATACATTGCCGACGTCGCAAACTATTTAATTTTTAGGGACATTAGGGGAGTTGCAATAAACCATCTGATTGAGATACTACTCGTAATATCAGAGAAACGAATCAAAATTATCAGAAAAACAAAACTGTAGCTGCGAAGAGCAAAAACCAATTAGAGACGAATATCATGTCTTTATTTAATGTAAAGCGTTTCATAAAGAAAGACGAATGTATGTGTCTGAGAGCGATGAGGTAACTACTGTGAAAAGAAATTGTTTAAACTTATTAAATTGTACAGCTTTAATGTCTATTAAAAAAATTGTTCAATTTGTCACTAGAGTGTTGAAACGTATTGAAGAATTGTAGAAACTAAATTATACTAAGCTAAAACGCTAGAACTCCTATGTATGCATTTTGTAAATCCTATAACAAATACAAATAAATTCAATATCAGGCTTTGTAGCACTGATACGTTGAGTGGTGGAGAATGAGAAATTCCCGTAGATCTTACACTGATCATTCTCCACAACGGACTTGAGTTCCCGGCAAGTCGGGCATTAGATCAACACCATAGAAGAGCCGAAGATGGCAATATAACACTTTTATAGCCGCATTGTGTCTCTATACGTACCTGTAGCATGTATACTTTGAGCATCCACTGAGAACATGTCCAAGTGTTTCTGGCTCTTGCTTGCACACTCGGCAGTTTTTATCGCCTACAGGTACATTCATTATGCGCTTGCGGTAAACTAAGGTGTCTATAACGCCGTCTTGACAGGCAAAAAGAAATCCCTCAGTCTCCGATCTCAATCCAGCTGTCCGGACACTTGAGTCTGGGACACCCTGTATAGATTCCCATATAGGGCCCATTGTGAAGATTTTCAGTAGGATTGTGGACAAATTAATGTATAAAATTGAAAGTGGCTGAATTTACGGTGTTTAAATGTATTATTTTTTTATAACTTCGTTCTTAGATTATGTCAGAATTATGAATCATTACAACTAAATACTACAGAATAACAATTGATATTGTTATAAACATTGACTTATTTGCATTATTATAAAAAAATTTCAAAATAAATTCACTTATCTTAACATGGATTTTTATCATTTTAATCATATTTTGTCGGTTCTTTTAATGAATTTCATTCACTTTCCGCAAATTGAAAATCTACCCTGCCTACGAAAATGAGTAATCAAATGTCTACTCAGACTATATTCAAATTCAAAAATTTTTTAGAATTCTCTGAGAAAAGATCAATTGACAGTCGACTGCTCTGAACCAAAAAGCTACGAAGGGATAATGTCTTTTAGAGAAATCCAAAATAAAATATAAATATTAAATATAATCTCTGCAGACATTTAATGAGTCAACTTGGTCGGCAGAGTTGATATCCCATTTTCGGAAAGTTAAATAAATCTATCTAAAAGACCCGACAACATATGACTAAAATGGTAAATTTGTATGTTAAAATATATACACAAGCTAGAAACCGTAACAGTCTCAAAGAAAAGGATTATTCTTGATCCCTTCGTAATATAGTGTTTCAGAGCAGTCAATCGGCAATCGAAAGACCTGGACTCGAATTCCAGCGGTGGTGGGAGGATTTTTTTCCCAGAGAAATCTATATATTTAAAAAATGTACTTATTCTCTTGAAACTTTCCAACATACAGAAAATATATATTTTCTGGAAGATCATTTCCTTTCATTTCAATCCTTAAAATTGCTTATCGAATGGAGAAAAAAACCACCTTGTTAAATATAGCATATTATTAAGAGAAAATAAATAAGTTTACAATTGTCATTTGCATTCAATTTTCAGTATTAACGTTATATTCAAAAATTTTGTGTGTGCTTTTTTTCGCTATTCTAATGTCTACACGAAATCATTATTATTACAATGCCACTCAGTTTGCATACAAGTTTGCAAAAAGTTTTTAAATCTTCATTTACTTTTAACAATTCTGTTACTTTACTCGACTTCTGAGTAATTTTAGATTATTGAAATTTGAGGGCTTAAAATTAGCGTAAAATATTAGTTTTAGGCTTTTAGTCGTTTCATCTTTAAAGATAAAGGGTGCTTGAAAGATTGAGGTTATGTCGGCGAAATATGTTCCAAAGTTTCTATTTATTATGTATTTACGCAATTTCCAGGTAAAAAATTCAAACCATCACAGGAAAAGAATGTGAACGGTGAGTCTTTGCAATTGACGGACTTTCTTTAAAATGAATCTGAAAATGTTACGAAAAAATTGCGTCTCCTAGCTTCAAAATTATGTGTAAAATTGCGCAATTTTAAACAGTGTTGACCTAGGGACAGGTCCAGCATCATCGTGAAGGTACAATCGAACTCTGATTCAACGTTCCCGAATTTACGGATTCCGAGAATTGACGCCGCGCCGCGGGTAGGCTTGTCAGGAGCCTAACTTTTTAGATAAAACCTTGAAATATTTTTGAATATTTGAAATTATGAATTTAACTTTTTTTAGAACATGGACATATGGACGTGAAATGGGCTAGCTCGATATCTGAAGTACCAATTGCTTGATCTGAGCTGCCATGCGATCATTGTCGATGTGCATAGTTGAATGGTCTGAACGATGCTATTATAGTTAATCCGAAATGTAATTAAAACCGAAGTACCGGCAAATTGTTACTAATGCTGTGATATTATCTTAAGTATAAAGAATTCTAAGTGCATTATTTGAGCCACCCGCAGTGCGTTAGTTTCTAATGTCTCTTTCGAAAACAAAAGTAAAGTGGTCATGCGAAATTCCGGGCTGCGAAAATAAGTACTACAGCTCAGATGACAAGAGTAGTAAAAATCCACGCTTTCACAGATTTCAACGAGATAATCAAAATCGCAAAAAATGGCAAACTGTATGCCAGATCGAAAATTCCATAAATTGATCAAATTTTTATGTTTACGATGATCATTTTTCTGAAGATGATTGCGTCAACCATTTCAAGCAGAGAGTCAAATTTGATGCCGTACCGTTTGCTTTGAACGAAGTTCGAGATGAGCAAAACACAGAGCCTACTCAACCTATATTTGACGCGCAATCTTCAAAAACTGATCTTGATAGCCATTCCTCTGCTCAGCATGATATTAAAAATACTCCTGGAACTACTACTTCAAAACATAATTGCAATCAACAATCGTCGAATAATTCTGATCAGAATGAAGGTGCTGAAACCTGCTTTCCCGAGAAAATTGATCCTAAGAAACAGCCATCAAATTCAAACCTTTCCTACAATAATGGCTCAATTTCTACTGAGGAAATTTCTCCAATTTCAAATAAAGTTCTTGTTGAATTAGGAGAAATATTAACTTCAAATACACAAGGTGAAGAAGATCAATTTCCAGAAGATGATGGGCCAAATATGGAAATAAAATCTGATAACGTTCCTCCAAACAAAAAGAGAATATTTAACAGTGGATTTATTAATCAAATTGGCTTACTTCAGAGATCTTTCTCCTACAAAAGATAAAATGTACGAAATTCATCTAAAAGTTACAAACAAACTATCGAAGCTAAAAAATAAATTGCAAAATAAGGAGGAAGAAATTAAATCATTGCAGTATTTATATAAAAAAGAACTGTTTCATGTACAGTAGAAGTCCGATAAGTTGCTGTCCGATAAGTGTACACTCCCCTTAAAACGTCATCACATGCACGGCACGCATACTAATTGCGGTTCTCCCACTACGTGTGCTATTTTGCTTATGATTTGCGCATCATTCTTACGTATGCGCTCACCTAATATCGTGCTACTAGAGGTGGCATCCGATACAAACGTAGCCCGAAAATGTACGCTTACTTGTGTTCACACTTTACATTACCAAGCGTTAGTCTATTAAAAGGTATTTTGTCCAAAATACCTTTTAGTACGGATATCAATCAATGTTTATTATATAACTTAAAGCGCAAGATATTGAAAATGCGAATGAGGGATCGTTATTGTTCATTACTTTTCGATAAGATTAGCCTTCATTCCGGTTTACATTATGACTCACATAATCAAAAAAACAAATTTTTGTTAACAAAGTTCAATTTATTTTACTCTATGATACCCAGTGAAAGATATTCTTCGGATTCAGGCCCAAGACTCATGACAGTTGCATTTTTAACAAAAAAGATGAAATTTTCACAAAAACAGATGAATGTTCAAACCAAAGAAGATGAATTTTTAACAAAATAGTTCAATTTCCAAACAACAACAAAAATTTAGCCAAGAAGGAACAACAATGTTTTCTTCGGTTTTTGAGGTCGGCTCATCACCATAACAGTTTGAAAGAAATTTGACATTTGCTTCTTTACCTGCCTAAGCCAGTACTTTGCCTCCCTAGGCTGGTAAAGTGCACTTTACTGTCCGCGGGAAATAAGAATTAGGTCCGCGCGCATGGGCGTTTGTTACTTCGACCCACACGCACTGTTTTTCGCGGTACTTATCCCCTTAAAATAACCTCAAACCTGGGATGTAATATCATGAGAAAACTCGGAAACCATACTCTTATTACATAAAATATCGTGTGTACCGAGGCAGCGAAGTGTTTGTACTGTCTCGCGTGTTTGCAAAAATTCGACTACGCCTCTGCCTTGACACGCTTTTGCAAACTCACACTCTGCCGTAAAAACACTATTTCTTTGCCTTGGTGGACAATATACTATTTGTAAATATTCATCAAATAAAATAGTAGAGAATGTCTAGCTAAGATGTTAAATATAAAAGTATAAATAAAACTATTCAATTTTAACTGTAGTCGATTTCGAAAAATTTGGCTAAATCTGAAATTGAGGCGCTTGCACAAAATTCAACTCATGACAGTTGAATTTAAAAAAAAATAATAATTTTAGTCAAGAAAAAAAAGTTCATTAATGTTCACAATTTTCACGTCGGAAAGACGAATTTTTAACGAAACAGTTGAATTTTTGAATCAAACTTGTAGTGTGTCTCAAGACACAAGGTAGAAGTGAATTCCATGAATTACATAAACCCCTTGAACTCCATGAATGCCGTGAATTCCATGAATTTTGTGAATTAACATGGACCTCGCAAGAGAAGAAGGCCTTCAAGGAGGAGATCTGGACCTTGGACGAAGGGCTGGCTGAGCAGAAGGAGAATATCTGTCTGGAGAATATCATACGCTCTGGCAGACGACAACACGAGATTAGGAACTTCGAGAGGAGAGACAGCATAATGACACCCGGTGTCAGGAAATCTGGCAGGATAAAACTCGTCTGGAGAAAACCCACAATCAGGATGACTGGTAGCAGGAGAAGTGTACCTGGCCCTTGCAGGGGAAACAAGATGATCTATTGCTACATGTTCCCTAGCAGAAGGAGACCTAGACGTGAACCGCGCAGAAAAAGGAGACTTCTTAGAAGAGTAAGAAATGCCTGTATGAAGAATATCAAGAATAGGATCGTTGTTAGGTGAACAATCAAACTGAGAACTTAAAACTGCAACAAGAAAGAGGATTACATTTATTTAAAGTACGTAAGGTAACAAGAAATGCGGATTCGGGAAAAGACCCCGCACCATGTAGAGGTGGAAAAGGTAATTGGTCAGCAGAGTGATGAGAAAAATTCAGGAAGAAGATGAAGATGGGAAAAACGGGAAAGAAAAATGATTCCTCAAAATACCATAAAATCGCTTAAAATCTGTGGAATCGTAGAGAATCCCTTGAAATTTAATGAATTTTCCTTAATTTTCCAGACTTCTCTATTTTGTTAACATTTTTTTAAATATTTCAAAATCTTACAAAATTCTTTCGTATTGCATAAAGTTCTTAGAAATTCACTAGAAATCTTTTGAAAAACTAGAAATCCATTTAAGACAATAAAAATCATTTAAAAGTCCTTGAGCATAATTAAAATTAATTTTTTTTTAAATTGTGTATGAAGAAGTCAAAGTTCCTAGAAATCTTTAAAATCTCTTCAAGTTCTTGAAGATTAATTTAAATCATATAATCTTGTGAAATTCCTCAAAATACCATAAAATCGCTTAAAATCTGTGGAATCGTAGAGAATCCCTTGAAATTTAATGAATTTTCCTTTAGTTTCCAGACTTCTCTATTTTGTTAAGAATGTTTTTGAATATTTGAAAATCATACAACTTTCTATGAAATCCCACGAAATTCCTAGAAATCCACTAAAAATTTCTTAAAATCTTCAGAAAGAGAGTAAAAATCCATTCAAAAAAGTGTAAATAATTCAAAAGATCTTGAATATGATTTAAATTACACTTATTTTTTAAGGTTCTCAAGAAGAAATTTACAAATTCCTAGAAATTTTGCAAATCCCTTGAAATCCTTAAAAAATTAAAAGAATAATATCAATCTTGTGAAATTTCTTCAAAAACCTTGAAATCGCTTGAAATCTATGAAATCGTAAAAGATCCCTTGAAATTTAATGAAGTTCCATTATTTTCCAGATTACTCTAGAAATCACTTGAAATATTCGAAAATCTTACAAAATTCTTTGAAGTCCCATGAAATTCTTAGAAATTTACTAGAAATTTCTTAAAATCTTTGGAAAAAGTACAAATTCATTCAACGAAGTATAAATGATTTAGAAGATCTTGAATATGATTTTAATTATACTTTTTTTTATGATTCGCTAGAAAAAAGTTAAAATTCTTTAAAATCTTCCGAATCCCTAGAAATTCTTAAAGAATAAATTAATAAAATAATATCAATTTTGTGAGAATTCATCAAATCCCTTAAAATCGCTTGAAATCTATTTAATCGTAAGGAATCCCTTGAAATTGAATTAAACTTCATTATTTTCCAGATTTTTCTAGAAATTCCTTGAAATATTTGAAAATCCTACAAAATTCTTTGAAATCCCATGAAATTCCTAGAAATCCACTTAAAAATTTCTTAGAATCTTTGGAAAAAATAAAAATTCATTCAAAAAAGTTTAAATCATTTGAAAGATCTTGAATCTGATTTAAATTAAACTTATTTTTAAGGTTCTTTAGAAACAAGTTAAAATTCTTAGAAATCTTCCAAATCCCTTGAAATCCTTGAAGAAATAATAAAATAATAACAATCCTTCAAAATGTCTTCAGAAACCTTGAAATCGCTTGAAATCTTTGAAATCGTAAAACACCCCTTGAAATTTAATGAAATTTTCTTTATTTTCCAGAGTTCTCTCGAAATTCCTTGAAATATTTGAAAATCCTACAAAATTCTTTGAAATCCCATGAAATTCCTAGAAATCCACTTAAAAATATTTTACGTTCAAAATGATATTTTTATCAAGGTCATTGGTAAGGTCAAATAAAGGTCAAATTTGAGAAAAACGTTAGAAAACTACATTTTTACGTATTACTGTTACTTTTTAGATATTTCCTTCGTCTTTTTCATACAAATAATTACTAATGGACAATTTGAATATTTCCTATGACTCTTTAATGTTGTATGTTCTAATTGTTTGAACAAATATCATTTGTTTGAACAATTACTTTTCCAAAAATATTGTTTAAATCGTATTTTGTGAATTAAACATAATATTGAATGATTTCGAGAAGTAGTAATTTCTGTTCAAAACGTCGTGTTATTGTTTAAACAGTTAATTTTTTTGCATTAAATTTCTTTCCAATTGAGTATGGATGGTTTACATCTTTTTTGATGCATTATTAAATAAATCATAAAAGTGATAAGAAAATTTAAATTACGAAAGTGTATTTATTATTGCTTTCTTTATATTTTTACAATCTTTATCATATTCATATTATAAAAAAAGCAGATTCACTAATGCAAATTATGATTCAAGTTTCAACAGATTGCTTTTTCACATTTCCATACTCGATATAAATATTAAAACGTGTCGCTGATATTCGTTTAAGCTTTATACGATTATTTATAAGACTTTTCAAGTTATTTCTGTAATTCACACATGCAGGGTTGAACTTGTTTCAAATTTGCATGAAACAATTATTGGACAAGGAAATTGAGCACTTCATCACGGTTAAGACAATTAAAAAATGGTTAATATATTCTTTCTATACACTGTATAGTCAAATAATTATATGTATGTTATTTCATTTCTTTAAAGTTATCGAACAAAACCTGCTTAAGGAAATCAAAATTGTTTAAACAAATAGAAATTTATGAAGAATTAAAAGATATGTATCAAAATTATATAATTAGTCAACAAAAAGTAGCATGATACCAATTTGAGAAAAAACTGGACATCTCTGGGTCAATTTGTAGAAATTTTGAGAATAAACAATAAGTCATTGTTTAAATAATCACATAATGTTTTTAAACAAATTTACTACTCCAAACAATGACAAGCTATCGCATTTAAATAAAAAAATCCAATTATTTTTAACATTTTTTGGGAATAATTAATTGTTTAAATAAGTTACATTTGTTTGAACAATAAAAAATTGTTTAAAAAGTCATGGGAAATATTCGAATTATCCATTAGTAATTATTTGTATGAAAAAGACGACGGAAATTTCTAAAAACTAACAATAATACGTAAAAATGTAGTTTTTTTATTTTTGGGTCACATTTGGGGCGCTGTGGGCGGTAAGAGTGGGTTAAAAATAAAAGTTATTAGTTTGATTTTATTTCATAGGTAGTCCTCTTCAATCCCTAAAAAAGTTTGCACGTTTCGATCAAACCCTGAAGTATAAGTTCAATTTGTCGAAAAACTTTTTTTCTCCGGAAATGGAAACTGGGGGGGGGGCTTGCCTTCAAAGGTGAAAAGCGTTTTGTAGACCACCCTAATATATATATATATATATATAGAAGGGCCTATGACAAAGCCACCGAACGCGTCCTCGGGTTGCGGATAGAGGGTCCCTGTACCAAGGGTTTCTGCTGAGGCCACCAATAACGCAGTACCTGCCAATAGCAGCAGCGTGCCAAACGCATAACGAAACATTCGCACGCTACCGATCGCCAGTGTTTGAGTGCCCATAGTCGGCCTTAGATCTTGTTATGGAGTGAGTGTCAGGCCAAGGCCGCCTGATACCGCGCGGCAACTTCCGGCCAGTTGATGACGCTGTAAAATGCATTGATGTACTCAGGTCGTCGGTTTTGATATTGCAAGTAGTAGGCGTGCTCCCAAACGTCCAGGCCCAGGACCGGTGTATTGCCGCTCATCAGCGGGCTGTCCTGGTTGCCGCTGCTTTCCACCACCAGCGTTTTCTGTGGCGTGACACTCAACCAGGCCCAGCCGCTACCGAAACGCGTCAACGCCGCCTTGGTGAAGGCCTCCTTGAAGCTGTCGAAACCACCCAATTGCTCGTCGATAGCCTTGCCCAGCGCGCCCTCGGGTTTGCCGCCCCCTGTCGGTGACATGACCGCCCAGAACAACGAGTGGTTCGCATGCCCGCCTCCTTGGTTGACCACGGCAGCGCGTAATTTCTCCGGCAATGTTTCGACGCTGGACACCAGCTTCTCCACGGGCCAGCCGGCGAACTCAGTGCCCTCGACCGCGGCATTGAGGTTATTGATGTAGGTCTGGTGGTGTTTGGTGTAGTGAATTTCCATGGTTTGCGCGTCGATATGCGGCTCGAGGGCATCGTAGGCGTAAGGCAAGGCCGGCAAGGTATAGGTCATATCAATGTGCTCCATAATGGGACGTGGACGGTGGCGTCGCAGCACTTCCCAGCAGCCGATGAGTGCGTGGGTATTCGCCGTGATCGCTGATGAAATTCAGCAGCTCGACGTAGGTCTTGCTGCTCTGGCGCAACGCGGCCTCGCGCAGTGACGGGCTGAGGCGTGGGTCCTGCATGGTCTGCAAGAGGCGCTGATGGATAGCGCAGAGATATTCGGCGCTTTCCTCAGGCTGGTTCAGGCGCAAGTGCAGGTCCGCCAGGTTGTGATGGGAAATGACACAGGCCGCCACTGCTTCGTCAGCATCCGCCCAGCGTTCGAACAACACTTGGGCCAGGGCCAGGGCTTGCAGATAGGCCTCGCGAGCGTCAACCAACTCGCCTGCCATAAAGCAGCGATTGGCCCGTTCGATCGTGCGTTTCCAGTGCTCCATGGTGAGCCTCCAAAGCAGGGTCGTTGATTACACGCCGCCGGCGGTGAGCTTTTCCGGGTCCAGCAGGGCTTCCAGTTGGCTGCGAGGCAGGTCGGTGTGTTCGAGGGCGACATCGATCACCGGGCGGCCTTGCTGATACGCCTTCTTGGCGATTTCAGCGGCTTTCTGGTAGCCGATGATCGGGTTAAGTGCGGTGACCAGGATCGGATTGCGCGACAGCGCTTCCTTGAGCTTGGGCTCATTGACCTTGAAGCTGGCAATGGCCTTGTCCGCCAGCAACCGGCTGGCATTGGCCAGCAATTCCAGGCTGCTGAGCATGTTTTGGGCAATGATCGGGAGCATCACATTCAGCTCGAAGTTGCCCGATTGGCCGGCCACCGTGATCACTGTGTCATTGCCAATGACCTGGGCGGCCACCATGGCGGTCGCTTCCGGAAAATTTTCATTACCAAAAATAATTTTCAACCATAGACTGATTTTTCAAATAAAAAAAAAAATTCAACCAAAAATGGAAACGTTAAATTTTCCGATAAAAAAATGAATTTTCAAAAAAATAAATAATTCAATTTTCAACGAAAGAAATGAATTTTCAACTAAAAAATGCATTTTCAACCAAAAATGGACAAGTTAAATTTTCAGTTAAAACAAATTAATTTTCAACTAAACAATATCGAATTTTTACTAGAAAAGATAAATTTTGAACCAAAAATGGAATATTTTAATTTTCAGCAATAAAATTTTGAACCGAAAAAAAGAGTTTCAATAAAATATTTCAATTTTTACCGAAAGAAATTAATTTTCAATTCAAAGAGATTTAAAAAAATGGAAATTAAATACATATTTTTCAGTTAAAAAAATAAATATTAATAAAAAAATAATTTTTATAAAAAAAAAATAATTTTTGATAAAAAAAAATGATTTTCAACACAATTGTTAAATTTTCAACTATAGAAATGAATTTTCAACTAAAAAATGAATAAATTTTCCATAAAAAATGGAAAAATATATTTTCAGATAAAAAATGAGTTTTCAAAAAAATACATATTTCAATTTTCAACAAAAGAAATAAACTTTCAACTAAAAAAGATCAATTTTGAACCAAAAATGTTGAGTTTTTTTTTTAGTTTAATTTTCAGTAAAAAAATATTTCTAACCGAAGAAAAAGAATTTCAATAAAAGGGTTTAATTTTTAACGAAAGAAATTAATTTTGAATTGAAAAAGATAATTTTTAACAAAATTGGTCATTTTTTAACCTTTTGAACCAAAAAATAGGAGTCTCAACGAAATGATGAATTCTGAACAAATGTACAAAATTAATTTACAACCGAAAATATGAATTTTCCAACGAGAAGAATAATTTTCTACCAAAAAGACGAATTTTCAACTAAAAAGAAAACACTTTTTAACTGAAAATTTCAGAAATGATTTTTTAACAAAGTGGCGAATTTTTAACCAAAAAGATTAATTTTCTACGAAAAAAAAACGAATTTTAAATAAAATGCATGAATTTTCAACCAAACGGTTTATTTGTCAAATAAAAAAGATAAATTTTCAACCAAAAATGGAATATTTATATTTTCATTTAATTAATTTTCACTAAAATAGTTGAATGATCATTATCAACAAAAAAAATATTAATTTTCAACGAAAAGGATAAATTTCCAAACAAGAAGAATAATTTTCTACTAAGAAGATGAATTTTCAACTAAAAAAAGAACACATTTTTTAACTGAAAATTTTAGCATATTATGCTCAAGTTTCCAGATTAAAACATTAATTTTTAATTTAAAAAAAGTAGCTTTTTGAGAATTTTATTGAAATCTTTTCAAGTTAAAAATTATTTTTGTATCTTTTCAAAACTTCCAAATATCTCTCAAACTTATTCTAACTTTTACTAAAATTTTGTAATCTTCGAAAATTAAAAAACTTTGTTTCAACATTTCGAATAAAAATTTAGAAACTTTTGAAGAATTTTGAAAGGTTTAAAGAGAATAAATAACATTTCCTTATAATTTATGGAAGAATTTCAAATTTATTTTTGATAAAATTAATCTTTCAGTAGAAAAGTCATCTTTTTTGTTATTGAACTTTAATCCTTTTTGATTTAAATGACTACAATTACATTTTTGGTTTAGAATTCATGTCTTTTGATTAACAATTTAACTGCTTTGTTGTAAATTCGTCTTTTTGGTTAAAAATTCGTTTTTTGAAACTAAAAATTCATATTTAGTAGAAAAGTAATCTTTTTGTTGTTGTTGAAAGTTAATACATTATAATTTAAAAAAGACTAGTTATATTTTTAGTTCAGAATTCATCCGTTTTCGTTAAAAATTATACTGTATTTGTTGAAAATTCAACAATTTTGACAAAAAGTTATATTTTTTGGTCGAAAATTTAACTCTTTTGTTGAAAATTCGTCTTTTAGGATTAAAAATTAATCAACTGTTATAAAAAATTCATCTTTTTTGGTTCAAAGTTAACTTTTTTTAATTTAAAAGACTAGAATAATATTTCTGG
Organism: Andricus grossulariae; assembly: GCA_011634705.1. Taxonomy (NCBI): domain Eukaryota; kingdom Metazoa; phylum Arthropoda; class Insecta; order Hymenoptera; family Cynipidae; genus Andricus; species Andricus grossulariae. Next base: position 164,347,049 of record JAABKJ010075445.1, on the reverse strand, counting down.
TTCAGAATTCATCACTTTTCTTTTGAAATTATACTGTTTTGTTGAAAATTCAACAATTTTGTCAAAAATTCACCTTTTTTAGTCGAAAATTCAAGTTTTTTTTGCAGTAAAGTAGTTTTTTTTATAGAAAATTCGTTTTTTTTTTAAATTAAAAATTCATCTTCTAGTAGAAAAACCATCTTTTTGTTTTGCTGCAAATTCGTCTGTTTGGTTGAAAATTCGTTTTTTAAAACTAAAAATTCATCTTTAGTAGAAAAGTCATATTTTTTGGTCAAAAATTAAACTTTTTTGTTGAAAATTCGCCTTTTTGGATAGAAAATTCGTCTTTTAGGATTAAAAATTAATAAAATGTTATAGAAAAGTCATCTTTTTTGTTTTGTAAGTTATTTATTTTTTATTGAAAAGTCTACTATTCTATTTTCGATTCATAATTCATCTCTTTTGGATAAAAATGCAAAGTTTGGTACAGAAGTTACATTTTTTTATTGAAACTTAACTGTTTTTATTTTAAAAAAACACAATAATATTTCTGGTTCATAATTCATCACTTTTCTTTTGAAATTTTACTGTTTTGTTGAAAATTCAACAATTTTGTCAAAAAGTCATCTTTTTTTAGTCGAAAATTCAAGTTCTTTGTAGAAAATTCGTTTGTTTTTTTTTAAATAAAAAATTCATCTTTTAGTAGAAGACTTATATTTTTTTTTTATATTTTTGGTTCAGAATTCAAGTCTTTTGATTAAAAATACAATTGTTTTGTTGTAAATTCGTCTCTTTTTTTTTAAATTGGTTTTTTAAAACTAAGAATTCATCTTCAGTAGAAAAGTAATCTTTTTTATTGTTGAAAGTTAATACATTTTAATTAAAAAAGACTGGTCGCATTATTGGTTCAGAATTCATCTCTTTTTGTTAAAAATTATACTGTATTTGTTGAAAATTCAACAATTTTGACAAAAAGTCATATTTTTTGGTCGAAAATTCTTCTTTTTGGATTAAAAATTAATCAAATCTTATAGAAAAGTCATATTTTTTCGTTGAAAAACCGTCTTTTTGAATGAAAAATTAATAAAATTTTATAGAATTTATCTTTTTTAGTTGAAAGTTAATTGCTTATAATTGAAAAGACTACAATAATAGAAAATCCTTCAATTCGGAAGATTTGAAATTGAAAATTATCCAATGATGGAAATTCAAAATTGTAATTTTGCCAAGTTTATAGATTTGCAATTAAAAATTCTTCAATTGTGAAGAATAAAAATAATCGTTCTTTTTTCTTTTGTAAATTCTTACAATTCTTTTACCTGGCTAACATATGTTTCCTTATAGGAAAAGGAAATGGTAATTCATTGTCTCGGGTACTAAGTAACCAAATTGTATTTAATAAGTCATGGCTCCGCTAGTAGGGGCTGTAAGACCTTGTAGTTGGTGGGGAGGCTTAAGCATGTGGGACAAGGGGGTCAAACAGACCTCGGCCTGCATGTGTGTGGATATGGATAAAAGGATCCCTATAAACGGGCTCTCCTGGTATGTCTGATTTAAGAATGGTAAAAGGGTGAAAGAGCCTAGCAAACAGGGGCCTTTGGATCCCGGGGTTGAGGTTACTCGCAGACCGATATCCAGTTTTGGAATATGAACGGTAATGACCTACCGCCCGCACAGCGACCAAGAAACGGCCCTCCGTGGGTATGGTGGCCTACGAACGGGTATTCATTGTGTGTTTCACTCAATGGGTCCATCCCCCTAAGCCATGGGTGTAGAGTGATCGTGCCTCTGGCATTTTGGCACCTAGGGGTATGAAGGTGTCCTAACGGCATCTCGAGGACACTGGACGACTTTTCCTATTAATTAGGCTTAACCCTGCATTTGGAGCTCTGCAGAGGCGGACCTGTTATTTCCTTAGCTGTTCGTGGGATCAAAATGAACACGCCGAAAAACAAAAACTTGAAGGAAGGAGGTATGGTGGTGGCAGATTGAGTAGAAGGGTTGCGCTCGAACGGGTCTAACATTTTAAAGCTACACAATGCAACATATGTTTCCTTTTATACAAAAAAGGATGATAATCCAGGTATCTCAGTTAGTAAGTAACAAAATTGTATTTAATAAGACATGGTTGAAAATATTGGAGTACATCACGTCACATGGGCGCGAGGAGGGATCCAAACCACTTTTTAATACATGAAGGAGGGAAGGGGTAAGAAAATGGACAAAAAACCCTTTTGAAACCAAAATTGATACTTTGGGATTAAGGGTGTTGCAATTATGTTTAATCAGGCCTCACTCTATTTTCTGGTTTCGTAATTCTGAAGAATTCCGTTTCAATAGGGAATATTTTCCGAATTCCTTCTTTTTTAAATAGACACCTTCTAGAATGCCCTGGAATAAATTCAGATTAAATTTGTATTCATTTCGGACAAACTCAAATATGTATTATAGTATTATATTCACCAATATAATTCAGGATGACTGTCAAGGTGAAGACCAAAGTATGAACGATTCTCATATTTTCTAATTAGAGTAAAAACTAATTGAAGCGTTACTGAAGAATTTCGTTAACTTTTTATGTAACGAATATTCTGGTGCATCTTTCCAGTACACATATGGTATCTCAATTGTGATCTTATTTATTCGAGGTATCACGCTTCTCATTCTGAGAACTTTATATTTCACAAATTAGTCCAAGAATCTTATTTACCTTAACCAAGGCTAGTTTGAAAAAAATGAAGCGATTATTTTGAATAGCGTTAATTTGAAAGTAATCAACCTTTGATCCAGGTATATTTATCAGTAATCCATTTGTAAACCGGAGTAATTCAAGTGATTTAGAGTAATCCTGGTATTCCAAAGTAATCCTGGTATTCCAAATTAATCCTGGTATTACAAAGTAATCCACTCGTAATATGAGGAAATACACTTGTAATCTAGTTCTAATCCCGTGTAATCAAATTTTAATCTAGTGATATTTATCAGTAATCCACTTGTAATTCAAGTAATTTAGAGTAATCTCGGTATTACGGAGTAATCCACTTTTAAGTTGGGGTAATCCACTTATAATCTGAGGTAATCCACTTGTAATCCGTTTCAAATTCGGAGTATTCAACTTTTAATCCAGTGCTAATCCAAAGTAATTAACTTTTAATCCAGTTGTCTTCAGAAGTAATCCACTTGTAATCAGAAGTAATTCAAGAGAGTTCTTCAAATATCCCATGGTAATCCACTTATAATCCAGTTATAATCCGCGTTAATGAATTTTTTGATTCAGTTCTATTTCAGATTAATTAAATTGTAATCCAGGTCATCGGATTAATTTTTTTAATCCAAGTAATCCACCTGTTATAAAGTTATAATCCGGGGTATTTTACTTATAATCAAGAGTAATCTTCTTGTAATCTAAATAATCCATAGTCATTCAGGTAATCCACTGCTAATTTATTGTAATCCAGGGTAATCCACTTGTAATCCAAATAATTCGAAGTAATTTACCTAAAATAATTAATTAACGTGTGATCCAGATATTTGGCATTAATTTACATAGGTAATACAATTATTTTTCAACTGTTTTGTTGAATTTTTTTTTTTTTTTTTCCTGGTTTTTGTAAATTAATTTTTTTAACTGAAAATGTAACTATCCCTTTGTTGGTACAGATTTCATTTTTTTTTGTTTAGTTGAAAATTCATCACCTTCAGTAGAAAATTAATCTTCTTCGGTGAAAATTCAACTATTTGGGGAAAAATCGACTTCGTAGGAAATTCAAAAATTTTGTTTAAAAGTCATTTTTTGTTGAAAATTCAATTGTTTTGTTGAAAATTCTTCATTAGCGATGGAAATTCAACTACTTTGGCAGAAAATTCATTTCTTTGGTTGGAAAGTTTAATATATTGTTGAAAATTTGTTGTTTTGTTATTTGAAAATTCATTTTTTCAACTGAAAATCTAACTATTTCATTTTTAAATCAAAATTCATCTTTTTTATTCGAAAATTCAACTACTTGGTTCAAAGTGGAAGTAATTTTTTGAAAATTTAGCTATTTTCTTGAAATTTTGTTTTTTTTTTGTTAAAAATTAATGTTTTGAACTAAAAATTAAATTATTTCCTTTTTGGTGAAAATTTTACTTTCTTGTTGGAAATTCAATTAAACTATTCCATTATTGGTTGAGAGTTGATCGTTATTAGTTTAAAATTCAACAATTTGGTTGAAAATTGATATATATTGTTGTTTATTTTTTTTTTTTTAGTAGAAAATTAATTATCTTGATTAAAAATTTAACTGCTTGGTTGAAATTTGAATTAATATTTAAAAAATTAGTTTTGTTAGTTGAAGATCCATCTCTTTGGTTGTAAATTTAACTATTGTTTAATTTTCAACTCAAAAAGAGAAATTAAAACAAAACAGTTGCATTTCTATTGAAGAAAGAGGCGATTTTTATTAAAATTAATGAATTTTTAAATTGGGAAGAAAAATTTTCAAAAAAATAGTTAAATTTTCATCCGAAAAAGATTTCAGTTGAATTTTCAACACTAAGATATGAATTGTAAACAAAATGTAAATTTTCTACGAAAATAGTTGAATTTTCAATCCAAAAAGACCAAGTTTTAACAAAAAAGTTGAATTGTAAACCAAAAAGTATGAATTTTTAACAAAACAGTCGTATTTTTTCCAAGAAAGATGCAATGTCTACTAAAATACATGAATTTCAAATTAAAAGTTCAATTAAAAAAAAGTAGTTGAATTTTCATCCAAAAAATATGTCAGTTGAATTTTCAACACTAATATATGAATTTTAAACAAAAAGACAATTTTTCTACGAAACAAGTTAATTTTC
>JAABKJ010075445.1:164194529-164338176 GCA_011634705.1 Andricus grossulariae | reverse complement strand
GATCAATTTTCTAGCAAAAAATGAAGCAGCTACATTTTTAGTTGAAAAAGTTATTTTTTACAACAACAAAGAAACATATTTTTGAAAAATTTCGTAACATTTTTAACAAGAAAAATCAGCTTTCAACGAAAATAATGCATCTTCAAACAAAAAAAAAAACATTTCACCAATTAGGTGAATTTTCAACCAAAAAGATTAATTTGATATTAAAAAAAAGACAAATTCTCAACTAAAAACATACATTTTAAACAAAGAATAGAATAGTTCAATACCGAAAAGATGTAATGGATATAAAGAAATCAGTTGACCTGGTGTTCGAATCCCAGCGGAGTGAAAGGAGAAGATCTTTTTTCTCAATAAAATTTAATTAAATTAGTTGAAATTAGTTGATACGCAAAACAGACTAATTTTTAGACCAAAAAGAGGAACTGTTACCAGAAAAAAGTTGAATTTCAACCCAAAAATACGCGTTTTTAACTAAATAAATGAATTTTCAACTAAAAAAATTAATTTTCAGTCCAAAAGATTAATTTTCTGCAAAAAAAGAGACCAATATTCAACAACCCATATTAATTTTCAACTAAAAAGATTAATTTTCAACCATGAATAGAACAGTTTTCTACCAAAAAGACGAGCTTAAAAAAATAGTTGAATTTTCACCAAAAATAGATATAGATTTTCAACTTAGAATACTTAAATTTTCAGTAAATTAATTTTCAACCAAATAAAATAAATTTTCAATTAAATATTTAAATTTTGCACTTTACAGATGAATTTTCAACAAAGAAGATTAAATTTATCCCAAACAATATCAATTTTCCACAAAAAATGGAATGGTTAAACTTTCAATTAAAAAAATTAATTTTTTAACAATGAGATAAATTTTCAACCAAGAGGATTATTTTCTACAAACAAGCCTAATTTTTAATGAAATACATGAATTTTCAACCAAATATTTGAATTTTTAAAGGAATCTTCAACCTAATAGTTAAGATTTTCAACCAGAAAAAATGAATTTTCAACCAAAAAGATAAATTATTCACCTTGAAGATTAATATTTTTCCACAAAAGACGAATTTTCAACAAAATACAGAATTTTATAACTTAATAGTTGAATTTTCAACTGAAGAAGATAAATTTTCAATAAAACATAGAATAGTCAGATTTTAAGTTAAAAAATGCATTTTCAGCAAAAAAATTATTTCCTACAAAATAATTAAATCTTGAACAAATAAAAAAGTTTTTCAACTAAAATGATAAATACTCAACCAAAAAATGAACTTTTAAGAGATTAGTTCCACTTTCAACAAGGCAGTAGAATTTTCATCCGAAAAATATCAATTTTCTACCACAATATAGAATTTTCATCCCAAAAAAGACGCGTATTCGACAAAATAAATTATTTTCAACAAAAAATATGAATTTTCAAGCAAAAATGGAATAATTACATTTCCAAATTTCAAAAAAACAACTAATTTTCCACTTAAAAAATGAATTTTCAACCAAATACACGAATTTTCAACTAAAAGACTAAACCCAAAATAGAACAGTTAAATTTTCCGTTGCAAAAATTTTAACAGAAAAAAAAAACGAATTTTCAACAAAATAATTGAAGTGTTCCATAAAAAAAAAGAATTTTTAATCATAAAGATGAAGTTTCAACTAATGAGATTACTTATCTACCAAAAGACAAATTTTTAATCAAAATAGATTTTAAATTAAAATAAATTTTCCAGGAAATAGTTAAATTTTCACCCAAGAATATTAAATTTCTACTTTAAAAAATGAACTTTCCACAAAAAGTAGAATAGTTAAATTTTCAGTGAAAAAAAAAAATTTTAATTTTAAAAACTAATTTTTAACCAAATATTTGAACTTTTAAAGAAATTTCCAATCTAACACAACTCCTGGAAAAAAATACCCGACAATTCCAGTGTTTTTCCAAGAATTTTAACAAAAAAGACGAATTTTCAAAAAAAATAGAGGAATTTACAAATAAACAAAAAAAATTGTCAAACAAAAATTGAATTTAAATTTTCTGTTATAATAAACAATTTTCAACCAAAGAGAAAAGACGAATTTTGAAGCAAATAGTTGAATGTTTAACTAAAAAAGATCAATTTTCAACCAAAAATGGAATAGTTACATTTTCAAGAAAAAAATTACTTCTCAATCCAACTGATGAATTTTAAACTAAAATGATAAATCTTCAACTGGAATAGCTGAATTTTAAACAAAAAGATTATTTTTTGAATAAAATCATGATTACAAATTACAAATTGAATTTTTTACTAAAAAAGACAAATTTTCAACTAAATAGTTCAATGCTTAACTAAACAAGATCAATTTGCAACCAAAAATAGAACAGTTAAATTTTCAGTTAAAAAAATTACTTCTCAACCAAACTGATGAATTTTAAATTAAAATGATGAATCTTCAACTGGAACAATTGAATTTTAATCCAAAAAAATGAATTTTAAACTAAAATAATGAATAATTTTAGTTAAAAATGCATCACTTTGTTTGAGAATATAACTATTTTCTTTTATTTTTTTAAATTATTTTTTAAACTGAAAATGTAACTATTTCAATTAAATATTGCAATTGGAAAGTTACATTCTCAGTTAGAAATTTTTTTTTTCAAATAGTTATATTCTATTTATTTATTCTAGTTATTATTCCATTTATTTGAAAATTGTTTTTTTTGTTTGAAATGGATTTTTTAAATTGAAAATTAATTTTTTTGATTGAAAATTAATTTTTTTAAATGGAAATGAATTTTTTAATTGAAAATTTAACTCTTCGATGTTTGGTTTAACATTTATCTTCTCCAGTTGAAAATTCAGCTATTTGTTTGAAAATTCAGCTATTTGTTTGAAAATTTCTGTATTTTGTGGTAGAATATTATTGTTCTTGGTGACTAATTCACTTTTCTGGTTGAAAATTAATTTCTTTAGTTGATAATTTAACCATTAGGTTAAACTTTCATCAAAAATTCAAAATTTGATTCAAAATTCATTTATCTAGTTGAAAATTCATCTTTTTTGGTAGAAAATTAATCTGCCTGGTAGAAAATTGATTGCTTTGATGGAAAATTAGTTTCTTTTTATTGGAAAATAATGTTTTGAACTGAAAATTTAACTAATCCCTTTTTTGTCGAAAATTCATCTATTTTGTTGAAAATTTGTCTATTTTTGATAGAAAATTCAACTACTAGGTTAAAAATTAATTTTCATGCTAAAAAATTTAACTATTTTGTTGAAAATTCATTTTTTTTGCGTTGAAAATTATTTTTTTTCTAAACTTTAACGACTAGGTTAACATTTCTTTTAAAATTCAAAATTTTGTTGAAAATTCATGTATTTTGTTAGAAACCCAACGTTTTTTTTATAGAAAATTGAACTATTAGGTTAACATTTCTTTAGAAATTCCAAATTTTGTTAAAAATTCATGTATTTAGTTCAAAATTAATCTTTTTTGATAGAAAGCTAATTTCTTTAGTGGATAATTGTTTGATAAGAAATGATAGATGATATAACTGCAATGCTGGAAGCGACATAAATATTGTTTTGCTGGAGGCCCGATTTTTGTCACAACTACCTCATGGGAATAATTTTTCTTGTGTTTTAATATATGAAGCGTGATAATGTAAAAATATCATACCTCAGGTATCATCAGGATAGTTTGACTGGATCACTTACCTGTAACAAAAAAATATGTTTGGTCAGACACCTCAAAATTTATTTTATTTTCAATAATAATCTCGATTCGTTCGTGTCTGAAACACTTCATTCTGATCTGGACAAATTTCATTTAAAATCATGTGTAATTTTTAGAAAATTTTAGTTCATAGTGTCAAAATAACTTAGTATACGGACGTATATCACCTTGCGGTTCTGCTTCAATTATTGTTTTATGTTTGAGTGACTAAATAAAGAACTTTTGATTCAAAATGGGAAATAACCAGAAAACACTTTTTATAGTTTTGAGTCATAATCCTCAAATAATTACCTAGGGGTGCTTCATGTAGGACAAATTTAAACAAAATGGCTGGATGACACAACTACGAATTAGAGCTTTTTAAAAGCATTCCACTTACTTTAAAAATAATTAATTGAAGAAATCAAAGTGTAAAGATGACCAAGAGGTTTTCAACAAATATTTAAGGCCTTGAGTTATTGATTATTGAATAATAAAATTGAAAATCCTTTTGGAGAAATGTATTTGTGTTGATAGCAAGCTCAAATCGCCTTCGATTACAGATAAAGAAAAGTCTCATTGTGCCTCCAGTACAATTGAAATATTTGAACATCATTTTCCCAAAACGTCTTGAATCTGTTTCTCAAAACTTTACTTTGGAGATAAAATGTAATTTATTGAATTTTTTTCCCTTAAACTATGAGGTCAATTGCTATAGAGGTTTGAAGAATTTTTTTTTTATAAACAAAGCGCAAGCTTTTAGTCCGCAAAATTTTGCAGATATTTATTTCACATCTACACACTTAATCTATTTTAAAATGATTTATTTGTAACCTTTTCACTTTACCAAGGCTTTGAATCCAAAAACTTCAAATTTTGAGTCAATTATTTTTTAGATCTAGCATGATTACAAATTTGGAAAATTTCAAGTTTATGTGCTTAAGAAACTAAAAGTACAACTGTATTTTGTTTTTGTATTTGACAATACTATTGGTAAGCACTTGAAATAGAAAGTAGTAAAATTAGAATTTAAAAATTTGTGAAAATTCACTAATTGTGAGGCTGGGCAGAATTTAAATTCAAAAAATTTTTAATATAGGTTTTCAAGAGTGAAATTTCGTGAGATAAAAAATTTGCAATGAAAATTATGTGAAAAATTGTGTACGACTTTAAGTTTAAATGAAACAAAAATTTGTATTGTGTCTCGTTTGGAGCTTTATCATTTTCAGGGCTATAAATTTCACTCAATTCTATGTTTGAAGCAACTGTTTTGAAGTTCTCAACATGTTTAATATACTATTGTAAAATATTTTATAATTTTAACGACCTTAGGATAAAACGTATTTACATTAGAAAGCTTTTAACTTGTGAAAAACGATACATTATTATCAGGCACAACTCCTCGATTTCAATATATGGGACTAAACGGACAACGGATTAGAATTCAGCGACCCCGAAAACCCATATGTACCCTGACTTATTTGGTTAGCGATTCATTTTGTAGCTTCGACCTTGAAATTACCTTGAACCTAACCTGAAGGGACCAAACGGACAACGGATTTGAATTCAGCGACCCAGCAAACCTATAGGTACCTTGACTTAATTGGTTGGCGATGAATTTTGTAGGTTTGACCTTGAATTGACCTTTACCGTGACCTGATGGGACTAAACGGACAACGGATTAGAATTCAGCGACCCCGAAAACCCATATGTACCCTGACTTATTTGGTTAGCGATTAATTTTGTAGCTTCGACCTTGAAATTACATTGAACCTAACCTGAAGGGACCAAACGAACAACGGATTTGAATTCAGCGACCCCGAAAACCTATAGGTACCTTGACTTAATTGGTTGGCGATGAATTTTGTAGGTTTGACCTTGAATTGACCTCGACAGCGGATTCGAATTCAGCGATCCCGAAAACCTATAGGTACACTGACTTATTTGATTAGCGATGAATTTGGTAGGTTTGACCTTGAATTGACCTTGACCCTGACCTGATGAGACCAAACGGACAACATATTTGAATTCAGCAACCCCGAAAAGATATACGTACTCTGACTTAATTGGTTAGCGATGAATTTTGTAAGTTTGACTTTGAACTGACCTTGACAACGGATTCGAATTCAGCGATCCCGAAAACTTATAGCTACACTGAATTATTTGGTTAGCGATGAATTTTGTAGGTTTGACCTTGAACTGACCTTGACCCTGGCCTGATGGGACCAAACGGACGACTGATTCGAATTCAGCGACCCCGAAAATATTAGACCCACCTAGTCTGGTCCTTGTTGCAAGGGCTTAGATTTTGTGGTCCTGTGTAATTATTGAATAATAAAAGCAATGAAGATTAAATATATCTTTTTTCTTCTGATAGAAAATCGATAGCTTCGAGGCAATTATTCATTATTTTGTTAAAGAAAAATTTGTATAATTCTAGAATTGGCAGACGTCTGCGAAACTTATAGCTTATCAAATAGTACATTATGCAACAAGGGGAAAAATCTGCTTTTGCCTCGTGTTGCATACAGTATTTTATTCCACTCTCGACTGAAAGGACACTTTTTGGTCCTGAATAGCAGGGTCTTTATTTTCCCTAAAAATTTTTTGAGAGATTTTTTGGAAATTGAAAAATTTTTTTGAAACTTTTGAAATTTTTGAAAATTGTTGGAAAATATTACTTTTGTCTCGCTAAATTCTACTTTCGCCCCGCTAAATTTTACTTTCGCCCGCTAATTTTACTTTCGTCCTGCTAATTTCACTTTCGCGCCGCTAATTTTACTTTCGCCCCGCTTATTTTACTTTTGCCCCGCTTATTTTACTTTTGCCCTGCTAATTTTACTTTCGCTCCGCTAATTTTACTTTTGCCCCGCTTATTTTACTTTCGCCCCGCTCATTTTACTTTCGCTCCGCTTATTTTACTTTTGCCCCTCTAATTTTACTTTCGCCCCGCTTATTTTACTTTTGCCCCGCTAATTTTACTTTCGCCCCGCTAATTTTACTTTCGCACCGCAAATTTTACTTTGGGAGACACGACCTTCCTCTTCTCAAGCACGCCCGCGACTGATTTTGAGAATAAAGGGTTACCATGTGTCAAGGGTTAGTTTACAATAACGTCTTTTTTTTTCAAGTTAACTGTTGGAAATATTGAGTGCTTTAAGTGGATCTCTCTGAGATATTCTCGAAAATGTGAAAAGAGAAGGAATTCCTGAAATACTGTGGAGGTCTTGATTAATTCTGAGTAAATTAATTAGAAGAATATTTGAACATTATTATAGAATTCAGTGAAAACCAGTAAATTAATCCCTGGAACCTGTCACAAAGTTATTAAAAAAATGTTTAATTCATTTTTAATATGATTGTTTGAACAAAAATTGTTGAAACATTTTTTTTTCAATTTTGATTATTATATTCCCAGAGCCCTAAATGAGCCTTAAATTATTGTATGAGGTGAATTTCGTGTAAAATAATTTTTAGTACGTTTTACAGCAATGTTCGGCCAGCTTAACGTTAAGCTAGCGCAAAGACTATTGAAAAAAAAATAGAGCCCTAAATTTAGGAATAGAGGCCCAAATTAGCCCTAAATGAGCCCTAAATTATGAATTAGGTTACATCTCTATACCTCAATTGTGTTGTGCCAGCTTAACATACCTGGGGACGTCCGTTGTTCTGTTTTATAGTATCTCCAAATAGAGTTTTTAAATTTTTTTATTTTTGTGGACAAACCCCGGGGGAACTGAACCCGATTTACCACACGACGAAGTATCACATGCCCTTAAGAATAAACAACTTTGTGATCAAACTATTTTTTATGATATTCATTGAGGCATATATATGTATAACGTCTTGGTTCAACCAAAAAAGCGTTATTTTCATTATTTATCAAAACCTACAAGCGAAAATCGCATCTGACACCACGTCATTGCAAATTGATTGCCAAATGCCAGACGAATCTACCTGCTAATACAATTATCTACCTAATATCTCAACCAAAAAAGGAATACTTAACAAAATAATTGAATCATAAATCAAAACAAATTATTAATTTTTAACCAAACAGTTGCATTTATAACCAAAAAGATGAAGTTTCTACTAGAAGAGATACATTTTTAATTAAATAGACGACTCTGAAAACAAAACATTAATTTTTAATTTTTCTAGTTTACGAGGCCATCAATGAAATATGGCAAGATTACGATATCCGTGCCGACAAAGTTTTAAAGCTGATACCTATAGGATTTTTGTCGAGAAACACGAATCTGAAAGTTTTAATCGATATCTCGAATAGTTTTCGAGATATATCGATTTTTAAAACTGTTTTTAAATTTATATAAATTCTTATAGTTCATTCCGATATGGGATTTTTTTACGAGAAAAACGAATCAAACACTTTTAAATCGATACCTCGCAATTAGGTCTCGACATATTCTTCTGTTTATATTAAATAAATAACTTACTTGTTTAAAAATATGAATTATAGACATTTATTTTTCTGTCCGGTCGGTTCTTTTAGATCTACATAACATCGCTTTCCTTACATATGCTCCTTTTGCTCATACGAGTAATGTATGCCACACGATTTATTATCTGCTTGACTTCCCTTTCTGCTTTATTAATTCACTAGTTAAAATTTTGTATTTCAGGAGTCGGTTACAAGGAAAAAAAATTATTTACTGAATTCGTTAAGATTTATGTCGCAACTTATACTGACCTTGCAAGAATTAAAATGACGCATAGCATTCTTTCGTCGATTTGATAGAATGTTTTTGAAATTTTTCAAGCATGAATTTCTAATTTCGAGATGTGAAGATTTTCAAGATATAAACGGTTTTCTAAGGTAAAATTCTATAAAATTTTCATATGTGTACTGACACGTATTAAAATAAAAAAAGTCAGTGTTAAATGTTTCCAATATCACCAGTATTACTTGAGTAGAATAGGTACTTACACTATACGATCGCCAATTAGCGATACCCAGCGCAAACTGCACGGTGGTCAGGAGACCTTGAAATTTTTCCGCGCATGATTGACGCGCAACACATAAGCAATCGAAAAATCGACCATCAGCGATAGTTCATGTGCCCCTTCGTCGATGGTCAAACGGAGTGAAAACAAGATGATCGTATAGACTATTACAAAAGGGATTCCTTAGTTAACCTTGTTAGTGAGGTAGATCTTCTCATAACAGTCAGACTGACCATGAAATGAGAGCCTTTCAGACTATTTCAGAAAAATGTTGGAAGGACCGTTCAAACATCTAGAAATACTGACTGGCTCTCTTAATGTTCACTATCTAACTTTGACCATCCATTTTTCTGCGGCTTCATTAAATGGTAACCAAGATGGCCGTGAAGCTGGTATGCGCTAGTTGGACAAAAATGGAACGTTTTTTGGCTTGACCTGGTGTGGATTGGATCATGGTAAGTGATTATGAGTATTTTTAATGGTAATATAGAACTTGTAAAATTACTTGTGAATGGCGCGAGGCGCGCGGGCTCGAAAGAAGACAGCACGGAGTACGGCGTCACCACCGCTCCGCGGCGACTCCAGTTTCGGGAGTCTCGGCCAATCAGCGGGCCAGCAGCCGCTCCCTTCTTCGCTTGAGCTCTCGTCATTCTCGCACATAAATACCGGTGCACGGTCATAATTTGGCACTTGATCTTTGTACAACGCTTGAGCTACTGGGACTGTGCGGTGCAGCTTCGGCCTCACGTCTATCGAAGGAACTCTACCTTGTACACAGAGCAATAAAAACCTTACCAACGCAATTCTTCCTGAATTATCTCTATCTCTCCGTCTCATTCCTACTATCTCTTTCTCTCGTGTTCTGGCGCTTTTGTGGCCCCAACACTCTCTCTCTCTTCTACTTTTCTCTCTTATGTATTGTGGCGCTTTCGTCGCCCCGATACTCTCTCTCTCTTCACTCTCTCTCTTTGTGCTGTGATGCTCCTGTGGACCGCAGCACCTTCTCTCTCTTTCGCTTGTGTTGTGGTGCTTTCGTTGTAACAACAATTTCTTTCTCTCCTACTCTTCTAATCTCTCTTGTATTGTGGTGCTTTTGTGGCTCCAATAATTTCTCTATCTCTCTGTACTGTGGTGCTTTCGTGGCTCCAGCATCCTCTCACTCTCTTCTCTCTTTTATTGTGGTGCTTTCGTGGCCCCAATTCTTTCTTTTAATTCTGTGGTGATTTTGTGGCCCCAGCAACCTATCTCTCTTCTCTCTCACTCTTCGTTGTAGATATATATATATATATATTGGTTTAAAAGTAGGATCCTTCTAGTCATCCCTTTTCATATTTAAAAATTATGTATGACATCCGATTAATTAATTTTGATATTGCAATATTCTGTAATTCGTTTTTATTTGCATTTGAAAAAGGATTGTATATTTTCTGAACTAAAAACTTATTTTCTTAATGGCATCATTTCTGTAATTCATGAAACACTAATTTGATAAAAAACGCCGAACGCGAAAATTGAAGATTGACCGGTCTATGTTGAAACGCAGCGCGTAATACCCTGCACTAGCGCCCGGCACAGTGGGGATAATTATTTCAATACCAAGAATTCAAATGGATCTGCCGGGGCCAAGTTATAATTTTTTTTTTTAATTTGACAGTTTAGACTAGTAACTAACTTCTATTTTTCATATTTACTCAAAAATACATAGAACGATAAGATTGACGTGAAGTTCCCTATAAGAATTAAATGGAAGAATAAAAAAATGGTGTAAATACTGTTCAGAATTCGAGAACTATTATAAAGTAAAGACCACATTCTTATCATGCCATTCTTTTAATTTTCAATTTCAACCTTCCTGAGCACCTAAAACCACCTATCGAGAATGGATAATTTACATTTCTTAATTTTCACTGAATATATCGCGTATTTATATAGTATCTCCTCAATGCTATAGCCGAATTAATTATTTGAATGCAACTTCTAACAAACAAAACTAGAAAATTACACGTTATTGCCTAACTTTTACTTTTTATTATTTTAGAATAATTTTTTCACGTAAAATCGAGGAATAACAGTATTTTCTTAACGATATAGCGTAATGAGTCGGATTTAAAATTTTTGAAATGAGGCATAATAAATTAAACTTGTTGAAAGGTCTGAACTACATGCTTTTGGGAACCATAACAAATGTCGGGGTTTCGAAAAAAAATTGTAAAATGTTGTTTTTCGGGTGTGAATACTATATAAAAAAGGTTTCAATATTACAAACATTTTTTATAGTATGCGCAGAAGTGTATTTCTTTGTCTGCCAGAAATTGAGAAAATACTTACTAATAATAATTAATAGCCTTTTTATACGGGCTGTTCTTAGGCATGGCCATACGGAAATATATGGGCCATTCAAGGTGAATTTTTACCAATTTGCACGGTACCCTAGTATCGGCAGACAACCGAGAGGTAATGAAGTCAGTACTTAAAAGTGCTATGTTTTGACTGCAAATCTGAAACAATTGAGAGTTAGTTAAGTTGCTATCGAAGAGAATATCAAATAACAATGACACAGTAATTTCTTTTGGAACGTCTTAATCAAATAAATGTGTACTGAAATCAGTCAAACCAGACAACATTAAGCATAAAAAAGCTACATTTTACAGACGTGAATATTATATAAACGAATTTTTGTGACTGAGATCTTTACCAGATTGGAAGCATCTTGTACGTTTGTTGGCGATTGGTTCCTCTTTGTTTATAGTAATTGCTGAAAAGTTTATCGTTTATTTTTGCACTGGAGAAATAATTTGTTAATACTGAGATTAAATTTCAACTCGTATATTTTTACAGTAAACAGGAAATTAATCAAAGATGTTACCAGAATAAAACAGATATATATATATATATATATATTCCGTTTTTAATTGAAAATTTATATATTTGACTTGAAAATTCACGTATTTTGTTGAAACCTTAGCTTTTTTGTCGAAAATGCAACTACTTGGTTAAAAATATAGTTTTTTGGTTGAAGATTTATCATTTGAGGTAAAAATTTTTTTCTTCGGGTAAAAATATAACTATATTATTAAAACTTCTTGTACTTTGTTAGAAATATATTTTTTTTTTGAAAACTAATCTTCGGGGTTGAAAATTTATCTTTTTGTTAAAACCTAATTTTTTTTATTCATAATTTAACTATTTTTTCAAAATTCAGCTATGTGGTTCTATGTTATTGTTATTCAATATAAATTCATATTTGTCAGTAGAAAATTAATCTTCTTGGTTCAAAGTTTATCTTTCTGGAAGAAAATTCTTTTTTTTTTTTTGAAAATTAATTTTTTTAACTAAAAAATAATCCATGCTATTCAAATGTAAAATGTATCCTTTTAAATTGGAAATTAATGCATTTTGTTGAAAAAATGACTTTTCAACCGAAAATGTAACGAATTTTCAGCCAAAAATTTCACTTTTAATCAAAGAGTAGTGGGATTTGCAACTAAAATGATAAATTTTTAACAAAAAAAAATTCATTTTCTACAACGTAGTTCAATTTTCAATGAAGTAGTTGATTTTCTAACAAAAAAAAAACAAATTCTCAACGAAGCATGTTATTTTACCGAAAAATATTTTATTTTTAAATCCAAAATAGTGGAACTCAGTCAAAAAATACGAATTTATTAAAAAAATAGTTGAATCCCCAAACAAAAATGTTTAATTTCCAATAAAAAAGTTTAAGTACCAACGAAAAGAATTTACTTTTTAACCAAATAGAGGCATTTTTTACAAAGAAGAAAGAATTTTCAACAGAATACATGAATTTCCAACTAGAAAAGTTCTTCCAACCAAAAATGAAATAGTTACATTGTCAGTTAAGAAAATTAATTCTCAACGAAAGAAAAACAATAAATTTTCAGTAAAATAGTTTAATTTTCAAACAAAAAGATGATATACTAAGTAAAAGGATGAATATTAAGAAAATACATATGTGGAAGAAAAAAGAGTTAAACATTTAACCAAAAAGCTTAATTTTCCACCAAAAAGTTTAATTTTCAACCAAAAAGTTTATTTTCTAACGCAGAAGATTAATTCTTAACAACAAAGTACATGTAATTTCAACCAAGTAGTTGAATTTTAAACTTTTATTAACTTTCGACCCGAAATGGAATAGTTACATTTTTAGTTAAAAAATTAATTCTCAAGCAAATAAAAACTAATTTTCAACAAAGTAGTTAAATTTTCTACCAATGAGATGAATTTTCTATAAGAAAGCTGAATTATCAACAAAATATATGAATTTTCAACTAAAAAGGCTATAAATTTATAATCAAATCGTTAATGTATAGAATTCCTAAAAATAAAACGAGAATCCAACGATAAAATTTGGACAACCACCACAAAATGCTCCTATTGTAATTCCTAAACAAAAAATTTGTTTCTTTGGACAAAAATAAAAAAGAGGAAAGAAAAATGAGAAGGCAACCAACCAAATCCCCTTCCTTATTAAACTTTCTGAATTCTAGCGTAGTAGTTAGATGGAATATTTTGTGTGGTATGTAAGTTCCCAATTTTTTGAAGTAAGACAATGATTTATTTTCAGTTTCGTGATCCATAAAAGAATTTTCAAAAGTTTTGAACATGGTATTTAATTTCGATAATGACTGAGAATTGTTAAGGCTATTACTTTTGTCCTTTAAAGATTTACGTAGATTTAACAGATTTTTAACATCATCAGATATGTGCTCGACAAAGTTTCTTGGTAATATTGGAATTGCTTGTAATTTTGAGATGAAGGAAACTGATGCAAAAGAAACATTATTCGCAAAGTTTAAGGGATTGATGCTCGGAGTAGGCATCCTGGTATGTGCAATAAATTGAGTAAACACTGGCGACACAGGTATGTAATCTGTTTTTACACATTCTGTCGATTTTGTGCCAAAACTGGGTTTTTGAAACAATAACTAAGATTTTTTGGAGCTCGAATGAAAAGTGCTTGTGACACAAGATTCCTTATGCTCGTTTTTAACATGTCTTAAGAAACCATAAAAGTTACTGCAAACGCGACCACAATTGTCTTGTTTGCAATGTCATGATTGATCCTTTTGAGCGGAATGTTTAAGTTTAAAGTGACCCAATAACACTCTATCAGTGCAAGACATTTCGTTGCAAACAGGGCAAAGATACATAGTGTTCAACCAGTCGTATGGTTCTAAACTTCCACGTATCTACATCCCCCCCCCCAACGCCTGCACAATTTTCAAAATGTAAGATCTTTTTACATCATACGCGGTTTCGAATTTATAAATCATACGTTGCACAAGATAACAAATGTGCTCGCTTTCAGGGGGATATTTCGCATTAAGCCCATGAAAAGATTTTAAACATACGTCGATGACCTGAATTGCAGAAGATAGAGTATGAATAATCTTGTCGACGCATATCAGGAAAGTTGGTGATTCTTCAACTGTCGGTCCTACAACAATGATAAAGGGTTGCAAAGTCATCCCTTTGTTGCGTATCTTCTCTTCTCGTTCTAATCGCTTAATAGTAAGATCACCTGGAATCTGAAAGAGTTGAAAAGTATGAATACAGTGCAAATTATTTCAATAGAATGCGTAAAATGACTTGATGAACACATACTATTGCATGGACAATCATACTTTCTTCTGCTTCAGCAGACGATGGTTTGCAGTACTTTTTCCGACCTTTTTCTACAATTTGAAATCTGCCTCTAGTTGGAACTAAGAACGAAAGTGCCTTCAACTGCATAATTGCCTTCAAATATAATAAAAAATCGTAAAAATTGAAAGTCACCTTTAGAAAATGTGAAGAACTGCAAATCCTATGATAAGTTCTGTCTTAATTTTACCTTCATAGGTATCTTCCAAATTCAGTATATCAAACTGTTGTGGCAAAGTCTTCTTCGTCACCGTCAGCAAAGCTGCAAAGAACTGAGACCAATTTTGTATTGAGTCTGCTTGACGACAGAGGCGAAGGAAATTAAAATCTGTTCGAATTAATTCATTTGCAGCAGGAAGCTCCAGAACTTTCCATTCCTTATAAATATCTTGAATTTTTGCTGATTTTTGTTGATCAGCTTTATCTTTGCAAGACGCCTCTCTGGAAGGTGACGTTGTTTGTTGTCACACGATAATTTCCAGATGAGATAGTAAATCTAGTTTTCCATTCCGTGAATCTAGCCACCCATTCCATTTTTAGTTAAACTTGAAAAATAAAATAGACAATTTCAATTGAATGATATTGTACCATTAAGTTGAATTGAAGAAGAAGTCAATTCAATTAGTTTAATTAACTCTTACCGCAAATTATTGGAACAATTAATTTAATTAGCCAAATTTAGTACATTTCGAAGGTTTTTCCCATTTCAATTCTGATGATTCTGAATTATTTTGAGGTATTCAGGGGAATTTTCGGTTAATTTTGTTGGTTTGAAAAGAAATTCGAAGAACAAAAAAAATTGTTTTACTAAGAATTTCTGACATTTGAAGGCTTTTTTTAAGGTAGTTGGGTGTACAATCTAAGCAATGAATAATACAAACAATGAAATAACCTCGGAATGAACTGAAACTTTGATTGGCGAAATGCATACACACGGTAAACATAAAGATCGAGTTTCAGGCGACGAATGGAGACTGGGTGCTTGGAATGCTAGAGGAGGGAATGATCTTAAGGTAAGAGAACTACGAGAAGCTATTCCCGTAAGGAAACTAGATATTCCATGTGTATCTGAGACGAAGAAAAAGGGTTGCGAAAGTAGAAACATAGAAAATGGGGTGTTGAAAGGCGGTTTTGAAATATGATCAGGAGTAGATAGTGAATCACATGGTAGTCAAGGGGTCGGTTTGATTATGAATGAAAAAGCAAGACAGCATCTCGAAGATCATGATTCGTATATCTCAGATTGTTGTGGGCTAGAATGAAGGTAGGAATCAGAAGATTATTCATCATAACGTGCTACGACCCAGTTGATAGCGACCCGAGGGAAGTCAAAGACGCCTTCTGGGACACTTTAAATGATAGTTAATACTTGCGATTAAGGTGAAAGAATAATTTTGCTATGAGATATGAACGAATTGGGTCGGCGTCCAACGACAAGATACAGATACAGAAAGGATACTAGATAAATTCGGGGATCTAAAACGAAACTATAACGGGGATAAGTTAGTTAGCTTATGCTCAGAAAAGGGGCTATTTATTACAAATACTTGCTTTCGACATAAAATGATCCACACGTACTCCTGGTGTAAAGGAAACAACCGCAGTGTAATTGAGTTCGTTATTGCGGATGAAGGACTAAGAGAACTAGTTAAAGATACAAGATTCATGAGGCGATCCGAATGCAATACTGATCGTTACCTTTTAATCTCCCAAATAAACTTAGGGCGGGGATGGAGAAGAAAGAAAACAAAAAAAAAACGAAACAAACGTGAATCAAGATTGAAAATTTACAGAAACCGGATTTGCGAATAGATTTTCAAAATAAGTTAAACGAAAGAATAGATAGGGCAACTTGGGAAGCACTTATAAGCAATAAAGATATAGAAGACGCATGGACTATGATACGAGATATCATTATTAAAACTGCGACTGAAGTGTGTGGTACGGCGGTTGTAGGCAGAGTATATTGTAAGGAAAATTTAGAACTACCCGAACGGCACCAGATTATCTGATCGAATCAGAAAATCCTAACGATCCGTAAACACATCATCGAGCGCGAAGCGCGAGATAAATATATTATCGAGCGCGAAGCGCGAGAACCAACAGTCGCACGCTCTAGGCGCGCTCAAACTTGCGAGCGAAGCGAGCTGGGCGCGAAGCGCGCGATAAGAATGTACCCGCGCAGCGGGCAGATTTTTTTAAATTGTAATCTTCCCTAATCAATAACAGTTTAAAATTCAAATATTAAAAATATCAGGACAACGTCACTATTAAATCTTTCAAAATTGCCACATTTTTATATTTAGAGCCATGATAGTCAGTTTTGAATTTAATAATCTTAGAATTAAATGCTATAAATTTTTAGTTTCAATTTTAATCAGTTTTTAATTTAATCATTTTAATTTGAAATATTTTTTATTTTCAATTTTAGTCGCTTTTAAATTTAATAATTTTATATCTTTTCGTTCACATTTTGAACGTACAAAATCATCTGAGTTTCTAAATTCGTCGAAATCGTATAATATCAAATTGAAGTACATGATATAAGGATTTTTCATTCAACAATTCTGAATTAAATGCCTTGAAAATAAACTGAAAAGGACGAAAAATTATTTAAATAATTAGTCAAGTTAAGGCCTCAAAAATAATAAGATTTGAGAACTATACATTGAAAATTGAATTATTTTTCATTCAAAAGTGTTCAAAAATATTGAATATTTTAAACACTACTTAAAAAAACAACAAATTCAAAGTAAAAGGCTTAAAATTATTGTGCAACTTAAAAATTAGAATCAATGCTGTATTCTTTTTTTTTACTGTAATATCTTGCAATTGTCCGTTTTCCAGTTGAAAATTTGAAAAAATGAAGCATTTAAAATTGATAAATATTCGATTAGAAGATTTTAAAAATAAATAATAATTCTAAAGAAGTGTTAAAAATTAAACGATTTGAAATTAAAAAGTAAAAGATTGGGTTGTTTCAAATCAAAATAAATAAGAATTGCAGTATCTGGAATTGAAACCTAATTAATTAAATAATTTCTTCAATTTTTAATGATTACAATTTTAGAGTTCTGAGTTTTCATTTTGAACGCTGAAGCTTCAACTTTTTCTTTTCATAAGGTTTAATTTTACAATTACCATTGAAATTGTTGAATTTTGAAAAGTATAATTAAAAATTCTAAAATTTTGAGTTCTTAAATGTTTCAAATTTACTGAAAATAATTAAAATTTTAAAGAGTTTGAGTATAAAAAAGTGGTAATATTAATATCAATGTTCCGTATTACAACTGTTCCATATTTAATGTTTCTCGTTTAAAATTACATTCTAAAATTTCTCATTTTGAACGCTTTATTTATATTAATTCAATTTTAAAGGATTATGACTGAAATTTTTTCCATTTTGAACAGTAAAAATGACAGTGAATGTATTTGTTGATGTTAGAAAAATTTATCCAAATAATTTTAATGTTAAATTATAATTTTTTATGCCGTACCAATAATAAAATTATAAATTTTTAGAAGGTTTGACTTTGACGCATTTAATTCAGTTTACAATTTTAAATTATTAAATTTCAAACGCTTCGAATTCTATATATGAATAAGTAATAAATATATATAATATATTATATAATATTATAATATCTTTCTTATGTTCCTAATAATACATTGGTATCACCTTTTAAAAATGTCACTAAATGCAGAATCACACAGTTATATGCGACGCCTCTCACACAATTATCTACGACACCTAGTCCAGGAGTAAAGGAGGCTGATATTCTCATCTTGAGGTTGCCTCAGCCCATAAGCTTCTTTTCGCTAGATACTGGGGACTTGAATAATAGATAATAGAATGAAAACAAGTAAAAAATAATAGATATTGAACTGGGTATTCGCGAAGCCGGCACAGCACGCGATCGGACCAGTTCGAGGGTGGATACTCCTTGAGATCATATTCGAGATCATAAGATTCTCTCCCCCCCTTCCTCCTTTACAGCTGCTAATAACTCCCTCCCCCAGTTAGACGGATTTCTATTCCTCATTGCCCTGAGTTCTTCTTTCAGACAGACTTTAACTAGTCTATCTCCCCCTAGGTTGAAAATTCTACCACAAAACAAGAGAAACCTACGTTTTGCCTCAAAGTATAGGCTTTCCTTCCCGCTTTCTTCTCTCCATAAGTAGTTAGGTGTATTTCTAGTGACTCCCATCCCCATTTTTATTATTTTTCCCTGCACTCTTTCCAATTCATCCCTTCTAGTTAGTCCCCAAATTTCCACTCCGTAGGTTGCTTCAGATTTCCCTAGTGCATTCAAAACGTAGAGTTTACCTTTCAAAGACCTCAGCACTGCTCTCATCATTACCCCCCATGCCGCGTTTGTTGCTTGAATTCCCTTCCCTGAAATTTTTCCAATGTGATTCCCGTAAGCGTTTCTCGGCGAGAAACAGAATCTCAAGTATTTAAATCTGTTGACTACATCAATTTCCTTATCGTGAATCATCCAGTTCTCCCTCTTTTTTCTTTTGCCTCCCCCCCCTGAATATAACTATTTTCGTTTTATCTACGTTAATCTCCAGTTTATTGTCCTTGAAGTATCTTTTTCCTGTCCTGAGCATGCTGCATAGATCTCCTCCATCATTAGCAACAATCACTATATCATCGGCGTATTTTAAGCAGTAAACTTTCTCATTTCCTATCACCGTCCCCCCTCCCCGTTGGCTTCCTATTCCTCGTCAATATCGTCAACGAATATGTTAAAAAGTGCTGGACTGAGAGGACAACCATGTCTTACCCCTATCCCTGTTACGAACCTACTTGTGATTCCCTCTTCCGTAATTATCTCATTCTCTGTATTCTTGTATATGCTCTTTACCATGTCATGAAACCTCCCTCTAATTCCTTTTTTCCACAATTTCTCCAGAAGCAGGTCTATCTACTGTGTCAAAGGCTGCTTTCAGGACAATGAAGGCTGCATACAGCTTTCCTCCGTTGCTTTTAACTCTATTGCGCACTAGTGAGTTTAATATAAACGTTTGCTCCCTGGTCCCTCTCCTTCTTTTGACCCCCCCGCTGACTCTCCCTCAGTTTACCTTTCTCCTCTAACCAGCTATTGAGTCTGTCTGTCATTATTCCCGCTAAAATTTTGTAACCCAAATCCAAAAATGCTATTCCCCTATAATTTTTAACATCATTTTCGTCCCCTCCCTTGTGGATTGGAAAAATTCGTGCGACATTCCAGCCTTCCCTCAGCGTATTACAAAATCTTTGAAAATTTTCTTAAGAATCTTAGGAAAATTGTATTTGTATATACTTAAAAATAAATAAACTTAGAATATAAATCGTTATTCCAAAATTTTCATTTAGTAATACAAATCATTTTCTGCCTCGAATTATGATTTATTTAAAATTTTCCTTTTTTCCTGACTAAAAAGTATTTTCACTTGAAAATTTATTTATTTTGTTGAAAATTCATTTTTTTAAGTTAAATTCGATCGTTTTTTATTAAAAATAAATTTTTTCATTGAAATAGCAATTATTACATTTTTTATTGAGAATTAACCTTTTTTGACTGAAAATGTCACGTACGAACTAAATGAGAGTTATCTTTGAATCGAAAAAGACCCGTAAAAAAAAGCTGTCTAGTATCGGTACGCTGGGGGGAGGCTTCCCCAAACTGAAGGAAGGGCGAGAGACTCGGCTGTCCTGTATTTATTTTTATGTGGGTTGTTACCCGTACTCTCTGACTGAGAGTTGTTACCCCGTAATCTGAGTAAAGGAGTTCGCGGGATGCGTCGATTTATCAATAAAATTTTCGCTTCCTAAATTCACTTGACAACTAATTTTTTCATTGCTAGTAATTCAAATTACACAGGCGAGAAAAATTCGAAAAACACATTCTGCAATGGATAGAATGTGTTGGCAGATAAATACAATTACATAGAAGAAAATATTGGAATGATACAGCTCACCAAATTCGTTGTCTTATTACTACCGCTTGTCATAGAAGAATTAATTTTGCGTGGATCGAAGGATCCAGTCTAGTCCTTTTCAAGGTATTCACGACACACACAAACACGCGAACACCCGTCACCTGTTGTGAATTCACTTTTAAGGGAAATAGAAAATATATCTACTTCTCGTAAAAGTGAATTAAAGCCTTCCGACAAAATTACTCTGTCTCGTTTTGAGATCCGAGAGAGAGTAAAATTTTCTAGGCTGATCTAATTTTGTTTTAAGCAGGTGGATAGGACGCTAGAAAAACGACACTAACGTTACCTGGTTGAAAGTTAGAATTTCGGTGCCGGAGATAGGACGTGATGAAAGTCGCTCCCGTTACGACCCTGCCTCCTGTGGGATGGAGATTTCAAAGTTTTTACGTCCGGATCGCGCACCCAATTTTAGTGGCTAAACCCATCGATTTCGACGGCTCACTCCCGTTACGTGGTCGAAAGTTAGATTTTCGGTGCCAGGAATAGGACGTGGTTGCATCTTACGAACTAAGTGTACCGGTCAAAATTGTTATTCGATTCTTGATCCTGACGTTCGGACGGGAAAAAATCCGAGTAGTTCTGGCCCGAGCCATGTTTCTCAGGAGACTGCGTTTACTCCCGTCGGATAGGATTTTTTTAAAATTTTTATGTCCGAATAGTAAAAATCGAATTCTCCCGGTCAATCTATCGATCCTGGCGGTTCACTCCCGTTCCCAAACCGAAAATATAACAAAGAAATTTTCATTGACCTGGACAGGGGCTTCGCGTCTTATGGGCTAGATTTCCCAAAAGACTCAGGTTACGAGCGAGCAGAGTCCCTTGAAACTCATATAGAGTTTTGAATCAATGTGGCTTGAAATAATATTTCGATAAATTACTTCGAATTATCTGGATATAAAGTAATTACTAAGGATTACAAGTGGATTACTCTGGATTTCTTGGATAAGCTGGATACTTCATAAAGTATCTGGATTAAGAGAGGATTAATGTGGATTAGAACTGTATTTCTCTAGAATTCAAGTGGATTACTTCGGATTGAAAGTGGATTACTTCGGATTGAAAGTGGATTACTTCGGATTGAAAGTGGATTACTTTGGATTGAAAGTAGATTACTCCGGAATACTGAAATTACGACGGATTACAAGTGGATTAGGTGGATTATAAAAATTATACTGGATAAGAAGTGAATTACTTGGTTTACCTAAATTACTTCGAATTATCTGGATATAAAGTTAATTATTAAGGATTACAAGTGGATCTCTGGATTTCTTGGATAAGCTGGATACTTTATAAAGTATCTGGATTAAGAGTGGATTAATGTGGATTAGAACTGTATTTCTCCACAATTCAAGTGGATTACTTCGGATTGAAAGTGGATGACTTCGGATTGAAAGTGGATTACTTTGGATTGAAAGTAGATTACTCCGGGATACTGCAATTACGACGGATTACAAGTGGATTAGGTGGATTATATAAATTATACTGGATGAGAAGTGAATTACTTGGTTTACCTAAATTACTTCGAATTATCTGGATATAAAGTAATTACTAAGGATTACAAGTGGATTACTCTGGATTTCTTGGATAAGATGGATACTTCATAAAGTATCTGGATTAAGAGAGGATTAATGTGGATTAGAACTGTATTTCTCTAGAATTCACGTTGATTACTTTGGATTGAAAGTAGATTACTTCGGATTGAAAGTGGATTATTTTGGATTGAAAGTAGATTACTCCGGAATACTGCAATTACGACGGATTACAAGTGGATTAAGCGGATTAGATGGATTATACCGGATAAGAAGTGAATTACTGGTTTTACCTAAATTACTTCGAATTACCTGGATTAAAACTTAATTACGAAGGATTTCAAGTGGATTACTCTGCATTTCTTAGATAAGCTGGATACCTCATAAATTATCTGGATTAGAGGTGGATTAATGTGGATTGGAACTGTATTTCTCTGGAATGCAAGTGGATTACTTCGGACTGAAAGTGGATTACTTCGGATTGAAAGTGAATTACTTCGGATTGAAAGTAGATTACTTTGGATTGAAAGTAGATTACTCCGGAATACTGCAATTACGATGGATTACAAGTGGATTAGGTGGATTATATAAATTACACTGGATAAGAAGTGAATTACTTGGTTCACCTAAATTACTTCGAATTATCTGGATTGAAAGTTAATTACTAAGGATTACAAGTGGATTACTCTCGATTTCTTGGATAAGCTGGATATGTCATGAAGTATTTGTATTAGGAGTGGATTAATGTGGATTAGAACTGTATTTCTCTAGAATTCAAGTGGATTACTCGGATTGAAAGTGGATTACTTCGTATTGAAAGTGGATTACTTTGGATTGAAAGTTTATTACTCCGGAATACTGCAATTACGACGGATTACAAGTGGACTAACGGATTACATGCATTATACTGGATAAGAAGTGTATTACTTGGTTTACTTAAATTACTTACCTGCGTCAAACTAGCTAATGTTCCAACTGTGTTCTGGTTCTGCAAAACGTGCTCTGCTCACATAATAAATAACAGCAGATTGTCTACTGTGTGATTTAAGGAAACCCGGAAATAGTCTTTCATTTTTATTTTTGATGAGGAAAGTGCATTTCATTTCAAATAATTGTTAAAAACATTAAAGACCTTCTCATATTACAATAACCACAGGTCGTTACTTATTCTCCTTTTTCCATCTACAGTCGAACTCGGATTCAACGTTCCCAAATTTACGGCGTCACAAAACGTAGCTAAATCCGGTCTAGTTAGGGTAGGTCAGGTCCAAAGACAGCCCCAAAACCGACGTTAAATCCGAGTTCGACTGTATTTTTAGAATTTGTCACCCACTTTTCACCTTTTTTCAATGGATCAAGTCAAATCTTATGAATTATATGATAATTCCGAGTTATTTCCGGCTTGACAAAACTTTTCCGGATAATCAATGAAAATATTGTCATGTGACTTTCAACTTTTGTTAAATATATTGAAATATTTTGAATTATTTTAAAATACTTCAAAAAGAAACTTCAATATCCCGGCAAGTCCCTAGTAATTCCTTAAAATCACTTGAATTCTTAGAAATCCAGTAAGATTTCTTTAAAATCCTCAAACTCCTACGTATTTTCTTTAATCCCTTCAACTTCTTTAAAATCTTCGAAATTGACTAAAATTAATTAAAATCTTTCAAAATTCTTTACGTTCCTTAAAACCTCTCAAAAATCCTTAATGAAATCACTTAAACTGTCTTAAAATCTTATCAAATCCCTTACAAATTCTTAAACCTTTTTGAATTTTTTAAAAAATCTTTAAAATTCCTTAAAATCACTTGAAATTTATTGAAAATCATTCAATTTTTCTGCATTCTTTTCAAATCCCTTCAAATTTTTTGTAATCATCAAAAATCTCTTGAAATTTTCTAAAGCTACTTAAAGTCTCTTAAAATCCTTTAAAGTCTTCAAAATCTCTTCAAATTTTTTAAAAAGCATTCAAATCTTATGAAATCTCTTGAAAATCTCAAAACTTCTTTGAGATCTTCAAAAATTTCATGAATCTACTTACAATCACTTATAATAGCATAATATCCTCTAAATCTCATTAAATAAATGATTAAAAATATCTTGGAATCTTACGAAAATCCTGAAACTGTTTTGAAACTTATTTCTCACCCATTTTCATTCAAAAAATCACCTTTTTGATGACAAGGGAAATTGAAAGACCTTTTTTTGGAGAATATATTTATTTTTATCTATACCTGAAATAAATAGTATTTAATTGCTAAATCAACGTTGTTTAATTTTTAATTTCGAACACGCATCTGAAGAAACCAATAACATCATAATTGTGTTCAGAATTTGGATTTTTATAACGAGATGTCTAAATGACAAAATGTCTCAAAGTTGAGCTCTACATGCAGATTAGTCACAGGCAAGAAAATAAAATATTAAAGTTAAATATTTAAAATTAGGAAAAAATAACAGTGATAAAATAATTAAATCAAACATTATTCAACAAAATGAATTGCATGCCATGCTCAAGACACAATAGGAGGATTTAAATTATATAATGCAGCCGAAGTTTCTTTTTATTTTTTATTAACAATTCGATTTTTGAGAAAATTTGTTATAATTTTTTTAAAATAGTAGAAAATTTTTTTCTTTGGTATAAATGTTTGATTAATTTAATTGAAAAACATATTTAAGAAAAAAATTTTCAACACTGGTTTATGGTTTATCTCAAAATTTCGTTTTAGTTGTTTAAAATAAAAATTCGATTTTCGAGAATACATTTTTTATAATTTTTTAAAAAGGCTATGTACAAAAAAGTCTGTCTCAAGCTTCAAATCTGCAAAAATTCAATATATTCTTAAATGCACTTAAATTTCAGTTCAGTCTAGTAATAAAAAATAAAAGTTCAAAGTACAAAAAATTATTATTTAAAATTTTTTCAACAATTATAAACATAATTATCTTTTGGGAATAAACCGGAACCAGAAGTGCAGAAATGCGCGCGATCTTCAAATCAAATTTTACAATAGGGTTTTCCAATTTTAAAGATGAAATTAAGAAAGAAGACAACATGAAATATAAATATATAAAAAATGTATGAAATCTATGGAATAGTATAGAGAATAGAGACTATAGAGATAGAGAGTATAGAGCAAATATGTAATAATTAAGGCGTTTGAACTAGCTTCCTAACCTAAAAATTCTCTCTTTTCATTCTACTCAGCAGAAATTGGATTTAGATATTTTTTTGCATTCCAGGCTAATGCTAAAAAATATCTGAATCTAACTTTTATTCAGTTTAATAAAAAGACCGAATTTTTAGTTTAGGCATGTGGTGAACTGCCTTAAAACCAGCTTATGAAAATTCGAAATTTTAACACATTCTTATCTAATCCAACAATTAAACCAAAGATTTTAAGAAAAAGGTACACTCATTGCGTAGAGGTAAATAAACAATTATTTAAAATGTAATGTTGTTTATTTTAACCAATATATGAACAACTACAATGAATAAATAATGAACATTACAATTAAAAGATTACTGAAAAGTGGTGTGCTTAGCCACACTTCTACTATCGTACCTTCCTTCCTTTTGCTTACCTTTAGCTCGATTACAAATTCGTATTCGGAACATAAGAAATCTACGCAAAATTTTTTCCCTCATATTATGGCAAAGCAGAATATGATCAGCTGGAACTTTCACAAAGGTAGCCATTGAAAAGTCAAATACATTTAAATTTTTCTCTCGATTTATAAGTGGAATACTGGATCTGTAAATCTGCTCTAATTTTAAGAAAAGTTTAAAAGTGTTTTCGTTTATGAAAAAAAGAGTATTTTCTTTGTAGCGTCTGTAAGCTGCCCAGTAAAAAGAAACTAATTGAGGCGACTTGCGGCGAATTAACGTTTTGGAATTCTCCGGAATTCCGCTTTCTGATTCGTTTAAAGGAATTGAGCCAGCGCGAATTGAATGAGTTTCAATTCGGTTTAATTCTTGGTCAAGGTCATTTTGAAAAAAATCAATAAAAATTGCATGCCTCGAGACTCGAACCAGCAATCTTAAGTGTATAAGTCTAGAGGGCGACCATTCAGCTGCCGGACTCATTGATATTTATTTACAAAGGATCCTTTATGCCCAGCGCGTTGGTTATAGCTTACGAATTCGATTGAATAGAATACAACATCACTGCCAAGGAGAAAGAAAAGGAGGAAAGGTATCAAGACCTTAGAAGAGAGCTGCAACGAATGTACACAAAATATTCGATACGTGTAATTGTCCTTGTGATAGGTGCTCTCGGAGGTGCGAAACTATCATTGGTATATATATATGTGTGTGTGTCCTCAAAACACACGAAAGTTTCGCCGACCTGTCGTTGTGATTTCGTCGTGTCCTGTTGGAGATCCATCTTCTACAGAACAGGCTCCAGAACCACCAGATTGTCAGGATGTTGAGATCACAGATGTTCAAACTGGTGGGGGAAAAATAACTACAGAAACAGTTGATTTAGATGAAGATGTTCAAAAGATATATGGAGAGCGCTTCATGCCAGATCGAGTACTTGCTCCAGCAGTGTATAACCATTTAGCAGAGATCTGGGAGGAAATTATTAAAAAAGGTCTTCCGTCTGAAGAAAGAGAATGTTTGTTGAAAACCTTCCCTCCACCAAGGAATTGTATCTTAATGGACCCGCCAAAATTAAATCTGGAGGTTAAGGCTGCCTTGGACAGCACAATTCAAAAGCGGGACTAAAGGATTGTTGAAAAGCAAGAAAAAATCACAGCATCACTCGCTGGTGTGGGAAAGACCATAGACTTGATACTAAAATTGAATCCATCAGAAAGAAAAAAATATCTGGAACAGTTTGATGGTGTCATGAGATTATTAACTGATCTACAGCATGACGAAACCGCGATTCGCAGAAATTTGATTCTAAAAAATATAAAAGCTTTTTTTAGAGATAAGCTGAAGGACTTGGCGCCGGACCAATGGCTCTTCGGGAAAGATTTGGCTGAAAAGTTGAAGGCTGCAAAAGTCTTACAACAATCAACGAGGGATTTGAAATCGGTTCCAAAACCGCAATTGGAAAAGGACCAGATTTCAAAAAACTACAATGGCCCGTCTTTTCAAAACCAACACAAGACGAGTTTCCACTCGAGGGGGGGTGGGCAGAGACAAACTTACCAAGCTCATTAAACGTACAGCCGCGGTCGGAAGTCAACTCCACGAGGCAGGAATGAAAATCAGAAGCAAGATCAGACGGATGCGAAGAAGAAAAACTAGAGGTAGGTCAATTAGCGGGGAGATTAGCTGTTTTTGCATCAGAATGGGCAGCGTTATCATCTGATAAAACCATCATGAGCTGGGTTTCAGGGTATAAAATACCTTTCGCCTCTCCGGTAAAACAAGTATCACCACCTTTTGAACCCTGTTGGTCTATGCAAGATCGACAGTTGATTAGAAATCAAGTTGACATGTTGTTGTACAAGGGTGTCTTACAGAAGTGTGAACCAGTTTCAGGCCAATTCATCTCAAAAATTTGTATTGTACCAAAACGAGATAGATCACATCGACTGATCTTAAATTTGAAACGACTAAATGAGTTCATCGATACGGAACATTTTAAACTAGAAGACGGCAAAACTTTTAAACGAATATTGAGTTGCGGTTGTTTTATGGCATGTATATAGCTGAAAGATGCATAACATCTAATTCGAGTTGAGAAGTCACACAGGATTTATTTAAGATTCACCTTTGAAGGTGTTTTATATGAGTACACTTGTATGAAAACAAGTTTGCTATCGGTGCATTGAACTTTCTCGAACTATTCCTTTTCTTTTCTCTTCTATCTTCATTTGTCGCATTAAATCTTATTATCAATGTCTCATGAATAATCAATTCCAACTGACAATCAATTTATCAAAACAATTCCTGTAAATTAAATATTGCTATTTTATGAATATTTTTTTTTACAAATCGAAATGAATTAATATTAAAATTCTAATTTTTCAAATAAAATTTTTAATTCAATACGCCAATTTTCATTTATCATTTTCTTATCATGGATAAGCATTTATTCATTGAATTCTCCTTTGTTTTAATTTCTACTTTTCTCTTCCTTCGCTTCTTAGTCTTCCTTATTTTTCTTTGACGTAAAAATGGTCCTATAAAAAACTCAGGGAACTTTTCTTTTGAATTTCTTTCAGAATAAAGAAAAATAATTTATTTTTCGCTATGAGACGCATGAGGCATGCGTTCGCGACAATCGAATATCGTCAGGGAGCGGAAAATGAACCCGACAAATTGGTATTTAGCGAGTGTCTGCTTGGTGAATAAACGGGCCACTTTATGCTTCTTCACTTGCACTATCTGCTGGTTCCAGAGTATCTCCAGCAAGGCCTTGCGTTAACTTTTCTTTTAAGGGAGAAGGTGTGGTGGTGATTAAAATTTTATTTCATGTTTTATCATAACTTTAAATTTTCATTCACAATTATTTTGAATATAAGTGCCATTTAGTATAAATGTTATGCCAGAGCCGACTGTGCCACTAGTATAATGACGACTGTGTCACCTAGATTTAAAATGATCATTTTGATAATTTTGTGACGACTAGCTACACCCAAAATTATAATTTTCATTTCTTTAATTAAATCAAGACACTGTTTTTTATTTTCATTCGAAATCTAATTATGCTATTAAAAATAATAAATTTTATATGGATTCAGATTTAATTTTTCTCACCGCTTACATAACCCTACTTCTTGCATGCAAGTCAAATATTTAAATTGTTTTATTTAAGGATTCGTTTAACCTTTTTCTTATTTGATTTATTTAATTATGCTAAAGCTTCTAACAAATATTAGAATATGTATATATAACATGGATATGCATGTGTGGGACTATGTGAGCTTTGGTACATACCTTCCTTTTTTCAATTTCATTTCCTAAGAACTTCAGATCACGTAGTTTCATGGCTGACCAACATTCAAATTCCGATGATAGCAGAACGACAGGAGGGTAGGGTAAATCGTACAAAGTCACATTTTAGCCATAAATACCTGCTTGATACTTGAATCATTTGAAAAGCCATTAAATTCACCAACTTGAATAAACACCAGCACCATGTTGCACTGAACTGTATACTTTTTACGCAAGCAGAAACAAGACTCTCTCTCAAGGCACTCAACGCAACACCCCGTCACCCCCCACCTATGTTCCGCATAAATTCTCATGAATCATGGAGTTTGCTCATGAAGATTTCCTTCTTTTCCCGAAAGAGAAAGAGTAATATGAAAATTACAATAATAATTTTCCCTTGCTGTCGATTTCAACATAAATTTTATCAGTGTGTCGATAGGAAACATTTGCCGATATATAAATTTGAAAAGTTATGTTTTTTGAGTTTTGCGTTTTGAGTTTTAATATGAGAACTGTTGGTCTCACGTAATTTTATCGAGAAAAATAAAGGCTGCATTTATCAAGAACAACCCAGCACAAGTTTTATTTTTTCGAAATTTGACTATTTTTGGATCTTTTATGTTTTTTGGGTTTTGCGTTAAAGTTTTTAATATGAGAAGCGTTGATCTGACGTAATTGTATCAAAGGAAATAGAGGCTGGATTTGTCGAGAACAAGCCAGCACAAGTTTGATTTTTTGGAAATTTGGCTATTTTTGGATCTTTTATGTTTTTCGAATTTTGCGTTAGAGTTTTTAATATGAGAACCGTTGATCTCACGTAATTTTGTTAGGAGGAATAAAGGCTGCATTTGTCGAGCACAACCCAGCACAAGTTTTCTTGTTTCCAAATTTGACTATTTTTCGATCTTTTATGTTCTTTGAGTGTTACGTTAGAGTTTTTAATATGAGAACCGTTGATCTCACGTAATTTTGTCAGAGGGAATAAAGACTGCATTTGTCAAGCGCAACCCAGCACAAGTTTTCTTTTTTCGAAATTTTATAAAATAATAACATTTGTTGGTTTTTTTTTCGGTAACTGTTAGGTTTTTGGAATTTTTCTTTTCTGCACAAAATTGTGTATACTTCGAGCCACCTAGCACAACATTTCTTTTTGCTCTAGTAAGAAGTTGCGGATCTAACAAAAAAAAAGTTTTTCAAAAATTGTGCCCGTAATTTTTAATTGTTCGAAAAACCGTTTACGGCACAAATCAGCACAAGTCTATAACAATTTAGCACAACTTTCATTTTTTTGAAAGAATCAGTTTGCGGATCTAACTTCCGGGACATATTTTCAAGAGCTTTAGAAATTTTCAAGGGATTTCGAAATATTTGACAGGATTAGCAATATTTTAGGGTATTTAAGAAATGCTCAGATTTTATGGTATTTTTCAAAATTTCAAGGGATTCTAAAGAGCTTTAAAAAATTGCAAAGCATATCAAAAGATTTTAAAGGATTTCATATCTTTTAGAGTATTTTAAAAGATTCTGAAAGATTTTGAATAGTTTTCAATAATTTGAAGGGATTCAAGAATTTTAAAGATTGTACAATATTAAAAAAATGCCAAGGAATTTACAAAAGCTTCAAAAAATTTCAACGGATTTTGAAAGATTTTAAAGGATTTGAAATATTAAAGGGTATTTTGAAAGATTCCAAGGGATTTTCAATAGTTTTTTAAAAGTTGAAGCGCTTTCCACGTTAAATCAAATTGCCAGATTTTTCCTGGTTTCACGGTCCACTAGACACCCTGCATATTAAAATAAGTTTTCTTATTACCAGAACGTGGAGAATAAAGATCTTGGCTATGTCGGTTTTCGAAATAGCAACAGAACGCGAATCATTCAGCTTCACATTTTTCGGAATAGTTACGGATAACGGTAGCAGTATTAACGCTAATAGACTGTCATGAGTACCTGAAAAATAATAAATGCTCTATTTATTATCTAATAAAGTAAAATAATATACATATATACCTTTGTAGCTTTTACTTAGTTTAAGAACATTTTCATCGTAATTGTAATCGTCAATTGCAAAATACGCGAAGTTCCCGAAATAAAACAAATAGGCAGACAGGGCGCGCTTTTGGACCTTTAATTTTAGTTCCGGGAAGGTTCAAGGCTGACAGGGCGCGCTGCGGTAAGTCAGTCGAAATCAAATACACAGCATGCGCAATCTCCCACCTCATCTCTGGTAATATATCCTCTAAGGGCTCAAGGCATCGGAGTCCCACCCCTGGGGTGGGGTTAGGACCTCTCCTTCTACCATATGAAACGATGGTTCTGAAACTGGGATGGAACTCCGATGCCTTAAGTCGAACGGACCTCTCTTTCTACCATGTGAGATAGACAACTAGGCGCGATCGAAAATGAAACGATAGTTTCGAAAGCTCTCTTTCTATCGTATATGGTAGACAGAGAGGGTCTCATCGTTACAAACGATAAGTGCGACTTGACCCTGAACGATCTATTCGAATTCGATCGCTCCTTGTCTATATCTCATATGGTAGAAGGAGAGGTCCGATCGTAATGAGGCATCGAAATCCCACCCCAGTTCAGCATTAAAAAAACGTGAAGAAAAACATTGACTAATATCTGCAGCGCGAGCAAGTAAAAGAATAAAAACGGCCATGCACCTAAACCAGAAAAATAATATTTTATAATTTTCACTCACATGGAATGTAAAATTTAATAGTGAGCAAAGGAAAACATGCCGGTAAGAATTTTAGAATTGGCTTGAACAATTTGTCCATGACTGTTCAAGATATTCAACCACACTTCCCACAATTGTACCCTACTCTACTGAAAATGTAGATGACTTCTAGACACTTTTTATACTCAGCTCGCTTAGCGATAATCTAAAAGACTTTGATTGCAGCTACATTTTCCAGGGTTTGTCTAGAATTCATCTACTGTCCGTCCAAAAAGTTTACGCACCGCGATTTTTGTGCAGATTTTCACGAAAATCTCAGCAGACCAAAATTTTAAAAATATGAGACAACATTCATGTTGCAGGTGAAGGGTTTGCCAATACTGATACAGAGTTTCCAAATTTTCAGATGATTAGCGATTATTTGCGGGCGAGTGAAAGGTGAAAAAGCGTAATAATCATATGATTTCAGAATACTCAAATTTGAATGGCTGTAAGTCACTAAAAAATTTATGAAAAATCTGCAAAAAATATATGGGTTTCGTTGATCCTTTTTGTGCCCAGTGGTGATATTTAGTCAGAAATAATTATTTGTCAATAAGTTATTGACAAAAGAGTGGGGAGGTGTCATGTCCCGAACTAAGGAACGTACAAAGATGATTCTTGAAGCAAATTACACATTTTTGGCTTCTGAAAATGTAGTGCGTATTACCAATGAGCAAAAAGTTGCACTTGAATGTTTAAAAAATTATTTTTCTCTTGTAAAAATACAAAAGACTTTATGATAATCGAGGCAACCGTATCCTTTTTTTTTGCATCAGGGCTTAGAGGCTGTGTAACTGTGTGAGCGCGAGGAAGGTCGTGATGCACGTGTAGCAGTAGTGTCTGAAAGGTCCCACGCTGTGTGCGCGGTAGCCTCGATTATCGTTAAGTCTTTTGTATTTTTCCAAGAAGAAAATAATTTTTTTAACATTAAAGTGCAACTTTTTGCTCATTGGTAATACCAATGACGTCGTGAAAAAATACTCAATTTAAACCAACGAGGGCGCTCTTCGGGCCTCTTTTTTTTATTGGTCATCCGTGACGCGGAGGAAGTGTACAGGGACCGTGATGGGAGATGACGAAACTGCACAATTTAAAATAAGTGCATGTAGGGGGTTTGAATTCAGTGAACTTTAAAATAAGCGGTCTTTAAAATAATCGGAAGTTTACTGTATTTGCGTTTTAATTTTTTTTTTAAATAATGCAATAATCCTCTTACAATTTCAGGTTTTTTGAAACTTCGAACATAGCATCGGTTATAAAACCATACGAAGAAAAATTTCCTGTCTCATTTTTTGATTCGGTCGATTATTGACATACAAAATTAAAAATTACGTTGAAAAATAAGAAAAATTAAACTGCTTATTTTTTGAAATTTTGATTCCACAGCAGAAAGTTTCTAACAAAAGTTGGACTACTCTCAGAGGAGCATTTTTTTCGAAGACAACAGTTTTTCACACGTACAGCTGACCAATTATGAGAAAACATCTATTAAAGAAATAAAGAAGTTCAGAGCCAGAATAGAATACTCATTTCGTACTCTTCCTGATCTTCTTGTATTCTTTAAGAGGTTAGGGTCAGTCGCAAGGCAAAAAAAACGATATTTTAAAGAATTTTTTTTGAAAACAGGTTTTATTACTTATTGACAAATGTTCTACAGTTCTAATAATACACATTACAAGAACTTACAGTAATTTTTAAGATAAAAATATCGATAAACAAGCAAGTTATAGTTAGTCTGCCAGAGGTCCAAAAAAATAAGTGTTTTGCGGTGCGCATCGTAACTCATGTCTGAATAATCTGAAACAAAAAAATACAACGGGAATATGTAAAAAATGATATTCCCTTGCACTTGAACGAAGAATTAAGTCTAAATTTTAATTTTCAAGAAAATGGCGGATGTGTAAACACAAAATTTTTATTTTTATTGAAAAATGTTGTGTTTACACATCCGCCATTTTTCTAAAATTAAAATTTTTACTTAATTCTTCGTTCAAGTGCAAAGGAATATCATTTTTTACATATTCAAGTTGTATTTTTTTGTTTCAGATGATCCAGTCATGAGCTACGATGCGCATCGCAAACGATTTTTTTTTTTTTTTGATCTCTGACAGATTAACTATAACTTGCTTGTTTATCGATATTTTCATCTTAAAAAATTACTGTAACTTCTTGTAATGTGTATTATTCGACATGTAGAACATTTGTCAATAAGTAATAAAACCTGTTTTCAAAAAAAAATCTTTAAAAAATCGTGTTTTTTTTGGCCTTGCGACTGACCCTAAACCCTTAAATTCATCCGTATTCTCTTCGATTTTTTCCAGTTCTGTCCGAGTCTCGTCAACTCTTGACTCGTTCCGCTTCACTCATCTCAACTCAGATTTGGAACTGATTAATTTCTAAACTTAAAAAAAATGTATACGATTGCCATAAATGGGGCTAAGCCGCGCGTGTGGAGAAACCCGACTCAGCCGCATTTTTATAATTTGTTAATACGCCTGTAGGCTACCTCTGTGACTTTGACAACAGCGCCATCTGACACGCAAACTATTGGGTATCTCGAAGTTAATATGTATGTATGTATATAATCCACATTAAAATGATAAAAGCTCACCTCACAGCACCTCAGCTTCTTTGAAAATAAATCCAGGTCATCGAAGCAGAGTTCATGCGGTTCCAAAATTAGCAACCTCATGTAAATTCGCGGAATCCTCCCTAAAAATAACAATATCATAAGAAATTATATTTAGACTAACAAAAAGAGCACTTCGAAACACATGAAGATGAAATTTTAATTCTCAAATTAAATTCTCAAAACTTCGATATTCAATTAAATCCATTAAAAACTTAATTTTATTACATTAGTACAACTTTTACTTCAAAGAATTTCATGCTAAATTACAATTATTTATTTAAAATTGTGAAAATTTTTAATAGTTTTAGTAAAAAAAATTTTTAATTTAATTTTTTTAAATTAAATTTTCAACTTGAAGATTAAGGTATCTCTTATTTCGGAAATCCTCTAGTAACCTTTCAAAATTCCATCATCAACAAGTGTAAAAAGTGAATCTCTATTTTTTATACTTTATTTTATTCAATATTAAAACGAAAATAAAAAGAAATAGAAATAAAAATGTTGTAATAAAATTATGAAAAATATACCATAATTATGGAATAAAATCAACCTCTATAAATAATCAACAATAAATTATATTAAAAGTGTAATAAAAACCATTTAAGCTTATTCAAAAAAATATAAGAATTTAAATCGCGCGCCAAAATGCTAACCCTTAATATCAAAGTAAGTTCAAATTCTACAATTAAAATTAATTAATTTACATCTTTTGCATTATATTTACGGTAAAAAATATTATAAATGATTGGTAAAAGAAATACATACCCTCAGATAAATAAAATAAAAATGGTAGGGTGGTATTTGAAAATTCCTATACCCTGGCAAATATTCGATAGGGGTGGGGATGACCGAACGAAGGGCCAGTACTATAGAAAAGATCCCAGAAGTGTTCATAACTCGAAAAAAGCAACATCAAAATATAGAATCTTTTTAAAATGACAACTGCAACGAGAATAGACGCGAGTTGATTCTTTTTACCACGACAAGATGCAGACAAAGAGCATAAATCAAAGGTAATTAATTGAAAATAAATACATGAAATTAAATCAATCATCCCTCGACAAAATCTTTTTTTTTTTTAAGTTAACAAATTAAGAGATATCCAAATTTTTTTAAAATTATTTTTACAATTAGTTAAAGAAAAAGGATATTAAAATTGAAAAATAAATAAATTTATTTACTGATTTTCAGTAAAAAAAATGTTGTACAATAATAAAATAAGAACATCTACATTTATATGTGCACCCCCCATCCGATAATTAATTAAAATCCAACATAAATTAAAAGAACATAAAATAAAATTGTATTACCTTCGCAGAAATCAATTAAAATAAAAAAGCCCATGTGCCATGCTTCTATGACCATCGGGTATAAAGAAGGCGATGAAGAAGACAACTGGATGTGTAGCGGGTGCCTTATTATTTTAAAAGAGGATGATACCCGCGTGTACCAATTGTTGCACCTCCACTACCTCCTAGTGCCTGAATACCTGGGATCCAAGCCTTGCCCCCGATGTGCCAAATTGGTGACTCTAATTAAAGCGCAGACGAGCACTTGCATGTCAGACCATGCGTACAGTTCTTGACTCTCCTCCACGTGGGTAATCCATTCTTCAACCTTGTAAGTTGCATCCTTTCCGTCAAATTTATGAATCGTGTCCTCAAGATCTCTGAAGTTGAGTCCAGGTTGATGCGCTTGGGATGCTGGTGCAATTGAGTTAGAGGTGTTCACTTGCCTCAGTTGCTTCTGAAGCTCCTCAATGTGTTTCATCATGGCTTGCATATGTGCCTCGTGCGACATCGTTAGATTTGTTTTCTTCACTTCTCTTAACGTCACGTGCAGTTCGTCCTCGGTACTTCTCCCCTCCTCACCCTCGTTTTCTTCATTGGTAGGGTCGTCCACTGGACCCTGACTTCCGCTTCCACTTATATTGGACCCCCTCGCTCTGCTCTCCTCGTTGCCTATAGTGAGGCAGTTTTCTCCTACCTTTTCGGTATTTTTCGTCGTAGGAATTTTCCGGAACTATCTGGCTGGCTCGAGCTTGTAGCCGAGTTAGCATTACCTGCAAAATGGTTTCACCACTTTCTTTACTTGTGTTTAAGCTTGGCGTCCTCTTGGCACTTACACTTCACTGTTTGCTATCTTTTCAACTTTACTTTCGCTTCACTGTCTACTTTTCTATTCACCTCACTTTCCACTTAACTTTCCTCTTTGCTCTCGCTGCTGTGGCTTCACTTTTTTGGCATGATTAGCAATCCATTTCACTTCACTTTAATGTCGCTTATGTCACGTAACCTTTTCAAGTTCACACTATGTCTTCACTGCTTTTGCTTCTAATTTTTAGTATTTCTCTTCAGTGCACTACACTTTCTTTTCTGGTCATGGCGTCGCTTCACTTTCACTTTTTCACTGCTTTTCTTTATCACCTTCGCTTTTCTCTGCTTTCCAGGACCCTCATCCCGGACGAACCCCCAA
This sequence comes from Andricus grossulariae, assembly GCA_011634705.1. Classification (NCBI taxonomy): domain Eukaryota; kingdom Metazoa; phylum Arthropoda; class Insecta; order Hymenoptera; family Cynipidae; genus Andricus; species Andricus grossulariae. Next base: position 164,301,592 of record JAABKJ010075445.1, on the reverse strand, counting down.
AATTGTGGGATTGAGGGTTGGAACACAAAGAAATTCAAGAAATGTTAATAACTAAGTTTTTTAATTAACATAAACGAAAAAGATCGAGATACACATTTTCACGTCCGCCTGGTCCGACTGCCAGAATATAACTGACCTATCCTCTCCCTACTCCTACATTTTCCTAACGACTAATCATGGTGCCTACCATGGGCCTACATTATCGTTACAGACTAACCTACTATTCTTCCTACAAATTTAACACAAGAACTCCAATATAAGGCCGACTAATTTAGTTCTTCCTAGAACTGCTGGCCCACGCAGTTTCTTAGCGCACAGGCTGTGTCAACAATGCATCACCACCAGTTGCGGAGCGATGAAAGCTGGCAATACGGAGGAGCAGTAAGCGGGAAAAAAATCCAACAGAAAAGTTTCATACGGTCCTAACTGTTTACGTTTCCAATGACTGATTTATTGCCACGGAGTAGATATACTATGCCGGTTCTGGATATAGATTTCTGCACCGACATTTACCGACGTTCCAGAAAGTTCGATTGGTTCTTGTCCGTGCTAAATCTAGACTTCTTACACGTGAAATGCGTGAGAGATGATTTTCAAGGTCGCTCATAGTTATTTTTTTGATGTGTAAAAAAAACAAATGAGAAATCCTTGACTTTTTTCTCACAGAGCTTTCTAATCAGGTCGGCCCTCCGCGATGGGTCATTTGCTCTTCCGTGGATGGTCGAAATGAGTGAAAACAAGATGATTGTTGGCCATCGTGAAAGGATACCTTACTTATCCCTGAGCGTGAGTCTGGATTTCTTATAACAGTCAGACTGATCATAAAAAGAGAGCCTCTTCGTCTATGTCAAAAAAATTCTGGATGGTTCTTCAGACCATCTAAAACAACGGACTAGCTCTCTGAATTTTGAACTTCTAACTTTGACCATCCATTTTTCTCAGCGTAAGAAGTTTTTATTCCGCAGTGAAGAAGGGACTTTCGTGTGGGCTTTCAAATGCACTCATATCCACCACAAAAATTTGCATATTATTTTGGAAATTGCCCAAGATATGGAAGTCTAAAATTTTGCAAAGTGATGACCAGCATAATAAGAAGTTTTTAATCCGCAGTGATGAAGGGACTTTCGTAAAAAGTCTTAAATGTGCTCATATGCGCCTCAAAAATGTTCGGAATATCTTGAAAATTGCCCAAGATATAGAGTTCATAACATTTAGCAAAGTGATGAACAACAAAATAAACAGTCTTTAATCATCAGTGATGAAGAAATTTTCGTATAGGGTTTCAAATGCGCTCATATCCGCCATAAAATTTTTCGGAATATATTGAAAATTACCCAAGATATGGAGATCATAACATTTTGCAAAGTGATGACTAAAATAATGAAAAGGTTTTAATCCGCAGTGATGAAGGGACTTTCATATGGGGTTTCAAATGTGCTCATATGCGCGACAAAAATTTCCTGAATATCTTAAAAATTGTCCAAGATATGGAGGTCATTACATTTTGCAAAGTAATGACCAAAATGATAAAAAGGTTTTAATCCGCAGTGATGAAGGAACTTTCGTGTGGGGTTTCAAGTGCGCTCATATGCACCCTTAACAGTTTCTGAGTTTCTTGAAAATTGCCCAAGATATGGAGATCATAACATTTTGCAAAGTGATGAACAACAAAATGAAAAGTTTTTTATCCGCAGTGATGATGGGACTGTCGTATAGAGTTTTAAATGCGCTCATATGCGCCATAAAAAATTTCTGCATATCTTAAAAATTGCCCAAGATATGCACTGTTAGAATTTTCTACAGCGATTTTACTATAAATGTCATGGAAGCAATATGCATATATACGTGTAGTAAATTTAATATACCATCATCTTCTAGAATCATGATACATGTATAGTAAAACACAGTGCGTGAAAGTTGAAAGTTCTTTTACGCACCCAAATCTGGTCAAATATTTAAAACTGAAGTAATAACCTACAATTCATCGATAGAATTCTTATTTATAACCACAGTGCAACGTACGGGTGGAATTTTCTTCAAAATTCACTGTAAATGTCAAAAATTTTAACGTGAGTACCGCTGCTTTTAGGTTAGGTGTCTTAATAATTCGCTTAATTGAACTTTTCCACTTAAAGCCCAGTATGATTTATGTTTAACTAGAAAAAATATTATGCTTCATCATTTATAATTCAAGGTTACTGTCATAATTATTTTTAATTTGTTGAAAGTGAAATTACCTGACTTTTCTAAAAGTTGATCAATATACATGTATATGAAATACGTGGGTTCCACGCTGTTAAAAATTGGTGATGCGGTGTTCTTACAATAATATTTTTTAAAAGTGGTGTCCAGCATAAAAGATGAGTGAAGTATGTTGTTTCAATGTTGAATTACATAATATGGGAATGGACTAAAAAAATTAGAATTTGCATTGTCAACCAAATACTTGAATCGAGACGGAGTTCGTTAAATGTGGTAAGGGTAGTTCTTCAGGGTTGTTGGATATTTGTGTGGTTATAAGGATATTTAATACAGACTTGAAAATGCCCGTCTTGTGATTATTATCAATGAAAATTTTTTTTTGTGATTTTAGATGAAGGCACTCGAGACAGGGTTCGTTAATGTGGCAGGGGTAGTTCCTGAGGGTTGTTGGATATTTCTGTGGTGTTAAGGTTATTTAATAGTCTTGGAAATGCGTGTCTTGTGATTATTACCAATGTAAAATTTTTTTGGTGATTTCAGAGGAAGGCACTCGAGACGGGGTTCGTCAAATGTGGTAGGGGTAGTCCTTTAGGCTTGTTGGATATTTCTGTTGTTATAGGGATATTTACTACAGTCTTGGAAATGCGTGTCCTGTGATTTTTATTTTTTTGAGGTTTTAGTTGAAGGCACCGGAGACAGTGTTCTTTAAATGTGCTATGATAGGGGTAGTTTTGGAAATAGGAAGAATACGTATTGCCTAGTTTCCTATAAAAAATAGGACATTTCATCTCCTTGAGATTCTGCGATTAGACGAGTACAATCTGCTTGATTTGAAATGGATTTTATAACAACTAACTTGTTCAATAATCGTCTTTTTTCGTTGAATCCAACTGGTTGATCATTCATTTTTGTATTGTTGAAAACTAGTTTTTTTTAATGTGAAAATTTAACTATTTTATTGTTGGTTTTAAACCACTTTTTTAGTTGAAAATGTAACTGTTTGTTTAAAAATTTATGAATTTACTGAAAATTGGTCTTACGGTAAAAACTTCAAATATTTTGTTAAAACTTCAACTATTTTGTTAAATTCATCTTGGCTGTTCGAAAATGCAACTACTTTGTAGAAAATTCGTTCTTTTGCATTGAAAGTTCACCTTTTATGGCAGAAAAGTCATATTTCATAGATAAAAATTCATCTCTTTTGGCTGAAGATGAAATTTTTTGTCGAAAATTCAACTTTTCGGGTTGAAAATTTACCTGTCGTCGAAAAAACTCATCTTTTTAGATTTTATAATTCAAATATTTGGGAGACAATACAAATTCTAAATTTTTTAGTCCACTTCCATATTATTCTCCAGGGCAAAATATGAAACTCGCATTCGAGAGTTATAATTTAACATCATTCATTAAAAGTGGTGTCACGCATAGAAGCTGATGATGAGTTTTAGTGTTGTAATACAAAAATATTGGGAAATAATTTTAAAACCAAGGTAAGTGCGGTGCTTGTTGGTTCTGTAACGAAAGGCAAAAAAAAAACGTTGCACGTGCATATTACGATTTTAATGCTTATGTAATTCAACATTGAAACAACATACTTCACTCAACTTTTATGCTGGACACCACTTTCAAAAAATATTATTGTAAGAACACCGCATCATCAATCTTTGACAGCGTGGAACCCACGGTCAGAGCTAGAAGAGCGCGGGGCGCCAGATCGTACAGGCGCGCGATAAATTGAAACAGGTCTGTTATCGATTCTATGAGTTGCAACCTCTCGTCCAGCTCTAACTTCTATTCTACCTTCGTTATCCTTCCTTCCGAGGTCAAAATCCTCAATAGAATTTCGCTAAATTTCTTCTTCAAAATCTAAATCAAAATTAGTTCTGTTTTTCGACCGGGGCCGCGAGCGGTTCCAGCTCCGTGGCTACCGACCGACCTATATCTATTAGCGGCCAACCTTCCCTGCTCTTTTTTCCCCACTTTGCGTACGCATTTTGAATTTTTTAAAGAATTTTATTTCCACTGCAACTTCCTTCTCAGTCTAGGATGTCCTCAGCGCCTGCAATGGTCCAGGGGGATGATTAGCGGAACCAAACAGACCACCGACTGCGATTCCTGGTACGAGTGGACCGTACTCTCGAGCCTCCAGGTCTAAAAAACCGCCCAAAAAACCTTCTGAGGAGGAACCACGGCTTTTCTCTGCTCCTTTTCTGTCCTCTTCTCCCGATTCCAACCCAGGCCTTCGCTTGTCTTCTTCACGGCCTTTCCTATCCTCTTCCGCTTTTTAACCTTTTTCTTGACGACACAGTCGAAGGTGGGTTGCTGAATAGGAAGTAGCGGCCTTCTTCTTTTCCTCAGGTCCTTCGTCCTCGTATTATCCTTCACAAACGCAAATGTCCTGGCGGGCGGAGAACTCTCAGAATTTTCACTCAGTTTTCCAGTCACCTTTTCACTCAGTTTTCCATTCACTTTTCACTTCGTTTTCCAGTCACTTTTCACTCGCGAAGGATCTGCGATATCCCACCGCTGTCACCAAAAACTATCCTGTAACATGCGGAGTTTAATTTGGCGCGAAACTATTTCAAAGTTTAAAGGTCCGTGAAATTATGATTCGATTTTAAATTATTAAAATTGATTTATTGAAATTCATCAAAGAAGAAATCTATCCCCTGAAAAGTCTCCTTGGTCCGTTCCGCAGTTAAGGGTTCAAAAACCTAACCCTTCGATGAGTGTTCCTTTATTCGCTCTGAAAACGGTAATTCAGGTAAAAATAGGAAACTGAATTGAAACTATTGATTTTAGATAAGGAAAATTACAAAGATGAATTTACTCAGTTATTTCCGATGTAAAATTTGACAAAAGAAAAACCGGACGCGTCCGAGTACAAGTTCAGATCTCTAGAGTCTAAGCCCTCGCGACTTCGTCGTTGGGAGGTTCGGTTGCGTCGCAGCGGCCCTTAGCGCCCCACTCTTTCATGCTTTCTCTCTCTTAAAAATTAACTTTGCTCTCTATCTCGCTCTATATATTCCTACTCTAATTATGACTAATTCCTTCGCCGATATCGTAATGCGTCTTCTCATGTGAAGAATGTTCGTTACTTCATAAATTCACACTTCACCGGATTTAACGATAAAGTCCAGGCACACAAATTGTTTATATTACAGTTTCGTAGAACCAACTACCCGGAGGTCTTAATCGTCTAAACGAAAGACATAACAGCTCTCTACTCGGTCCAGATTAACGACTTTGTGTCGCCAATCTGATAACAAATATCAAATTTGTATTTCCTGCTCAGTTAGAAATTATTAATTATTGTTTAAAAAATGTTTAAAACATAATATTGAAAAATTGGTTTAATAGCGGATTTTAAAATTGTTTATATGATTCAAAGTCAACTAATTTCTTGCAAAAAAGTTTGCTGATGTTTATGGAGTAATGTTTTTTTCTAAACCGGGAGAAATCACGAATGTTAACCGGGAGAACCAGGAGAAAGCCGGGAGACAACAATTGAAAAAATAGTGGCCACCCTGATATTTGTATGTAATTCTCATGTAGAGATTTTAGAGTATGAAGAAAATTAATTAATTTTTTTTCAGTAAATGCTGAAGGAGACTTCATTGTGCTACATAGTCCAGGTAGTGTCAAGTTCAGTGGTAACGAAGAAGTCGACCAAAGTCTACTAAAAGAAATATTTTCAGCAGCTCTTGGATTCACTGTAAAACATGTACGCAAAAAAATTCTATAGCACATTTTTAGTACTTTTTTATAGTGATCTGTAAATCCTGTGTATTTTCGTGATTATAAAATATATTTTTTTATCTAATGGTTTAACTTTTTTAGAGGGGAAATTGGAGCGGCATCTCCATTAACGATCCTTTCACGTTACCAGAGGCTATAGTTGGTATAGCAGTCGAAGGAGTAGATACATTAAATTCACCAAGAGGTAAAACATTTCCTCTCAACGTAGATGAAATTGAAGAAACAACCTGGCAAGCTCTGAGTGGTCGTCTTGAAGAAAGAGATGACGATAATACGCTTATAAGAATTTATCTCGGCGATGGACTGGATGCTGTAAGTAACCATAAAACATTTAGCATAACTTAAAACAGTACATTTTTTTCTCATGATTTCATTTTGATTGTGTACTTCATGTTAAGTGCGCCTCACTAGCCGCCTAATGGTTTCTTATTTTGTATTTGTTTTTTCAACAGCTGGGACAATCCGCTCTTGGTGAACTTAAACCGACGTCTATAGACCAGTCTTCTCTGCGCGCTTTAAGTCTAAAAAATGATGAAGATAAAAAGTTTCTTGAAGAAGTTCAACTTTTACGCGCTATTGCCAAAAAAATACCATCTACTATTACAGCAGATTCTAAGCCTGATGTATATTGGCTTGTAGTATCTGGTTTACATCCTGTGATTGAATTCCATGGCAAAGAATCAGCCTCTGCGATGGAAGCTCTTTCGCTTCTGAACGATGCTCTTAATGATCTCAGCAAATCATTTGTTAATGTTTACAACGATAAGGTAAGTCGGAAATGTGTGTAAAATTTGAGATAGATCGATCAAGATACGGAGGTTCCGCGGGGCTAAAATAAGTTAAAAAATTCGTGATTCTCGGAGTTTTTCAAAGATCACTAATTCGATGATTGTGCCAAAATTCATCTGAAGAAATGAATGATTGTTGGCGTTCCCAAGGACCCTGAGCTTGTGGATATAAGTGTTATTAGTCATCTTAACACTGGAGAGACCTTTACATACCTGGGCGTGCCTTAAAGCCGCATTCAGGACGTAACATCAGTAAAGGAGTCTCTTCGAAGCCGATACAGGCATCTTCTTCGACAGATTTGGTCATCCAATCTGTCGGCGTTGAACAAGGTATCTGCGACTAACATGCTTGAACGGTTCTCGCCGTTCAAATGCTGTCTTCTGCTATCCAAAGATTTCTCCCTTTCGAAAAATTTATAATTTGCGTAAAAATAAAGATTGCCTCAGTAAAAGGCTTCATTCCTCTAAATTTTATTGATCCAAGGATCTCACAAAGCCCCGGATATTTGACAAGTTTTCATTTTTTCGTTATCAAATACTTGGGGAAAAATATATATTCAGTCAGTGCCGTACCTATACAAAAAAAATTTTCAGTCGGATTTAACAAACACCCTTAATGGAATAAAAATTCTAGGACCATGAGCAAAATTCAAGGACATTTCCAGGGTTTTTTTCAGGTAGAGAAAAATTCAAGGATTTTTCCAGGTTTTCAAGGATTTCCAGGACGCTAGGCACCCAGTTTTATACCTTCCGTAAGGTATTTTAAACCAGATTATCTGAAAAATGCATTTTTCTACAGAGAAATACAAAATTTATTTTTTATTCATTAAATCTGTTTATATGAAGAATAGTTATCAGTACACCAAACAAAATTCATAATTGGCTATACATCCATTGACACATTTTAGATTAAATATATCGGATATTGCCTTTTGTTCATTACATTTCTTTATAACAGTAACACTTTTTAATTCGTGATAAACATTTTTTTAATTTGGTAATTGGTAATTTACAAATATAATATTCGAAATCTACGAATTGGATCGATTCCAACAATATGTTAATTTACGTAAAAAGTTGAAAATTAAAGAATAAATGTGCAATTTTAGGTGAGATTTTATGAAATAATTTCCAGTATACTTTACTCAAACCAACTGCAGTAGGTTTATTTTATTGTTGCCATATTTTACTTAACATGGGGAAATTCCGGAAACTAAAATTTGGCTAGATTTGAAAACTTATTAACTAATATCAAAATTTTTGTTTGTTTCTCAAACATATCGTTGGAATCGTTATAATTCGTAGATTTCGTTAGGTACAATGGAATCCCGCTGACCAGGCTCAGCGGCAGCAGTTCGGCAGAGTGAAGGGAAGCCGCGTAGAGGGTGAACCGTGCGCAGGTAGCTGGGGAGGAATTGACTACCTCCCAAAAAAGAGGTCCGTTCGATTTTCGACTTCCAAACGGCCCCGGAGACCCACCGCTGGCTCAACCACTACTAACGTAGTAACGCATGCGCACTACTGTCGTGAGAAAGAAATAGTAGATCGTGTGCGCATGCGCCACTACTTTAGTGAAGGCTGAGCATGGCGATTAAGGTGCAGATACAGCCCTCAAAACTTGAGGCAGTTTCTACAGCGTAATCGGTCTTTTTACCATTACTCCGTCGATACCAATTAGATGGGGTGAAACTTTATTTGTTTAATCACTTGAAAAATTGAATTATTACCATAAGTCTATCCAGATATAATTTTTTTATTTTTCAAAAGTTATTAAATTAAATAGCTCTTGAAAAATAAAAAATTATACTAATACATACATAATATAATAACAATTCAAAAATTGAGGTTGGCAGCAATCAATTCAACATTCATATATCATTAAAAACTAAAGGTTAACAACCACAGCAGGGTCCCACTGGGAGCAACTGTCATCTAAAAAATGACATCGGCTCCCAGTAATGGCGGCAAATTTGAAATGAAAAATATATAATAGAAATAAATATAATGTTTATATTAATTAATTGTTATTGAAAATGTATTTTTTGAATCTATAGTAATTATGGAGGAAAAAAACTGGACGGCCAGATTAATTATTGATAATTTATTCATCTGTGCATTAATTTAAAGCATCCTCGGATTGCGTGCATGACGTATTCTGTGTGGAGACAATATTACCTCTCTGTGGAACAAAGGGCGTAAAAATTTTGTAAATGAGTAATACTGAAATTCATAAATACCATAATTATCTGAAAATTACACTTATAAAAATAAAGTAATCAGGTATATTATACAATGTGTAAACTTGTTCTTAAACATAACCTATAATGCTTGACTTGACTACATGCTTATTCTATTTTCCCGTTTGTATATCTATTTCTTTATTCATATAAAGTAATTATCTAATAATGAATAATATTTCACGGACTTTTTGAAAATAAAGTAATTTTATTCAGTTTTAGATCGCTACAATGGATTACGAATATAGTGAGGTGAGTTTTCTTCGATTTGCAACTTATATGCAAATTCATAAATCTAACTATTTTTAATGTGAAAGAATCCCGTAGAATGTAAATAAACGGTCTTAATCTGTTTAATGTTTCAATTGTTGCAAGTTTATCATGCTTTTCATGATACTATAATTAAATGTCATCAATGGTAACATTTTATCGAAAGAGCAAGGCTTTTCCCATTCAATTTGTGCGGGTTTCTAAGTTACTTATTGTATAATTATGTGGATACAGTGCCAATATGTATCTATAATATGTATCTATAACTATCATAATCGTTAAAGAAAATGAAGAGATAGAATTGCAATTTTAACGTAAATCCAATGCCCTTCATATTTTTGAATGTTTATTGTTGTCTAATATGTCTAATATTTTTATCTGTCTCGTAGTTGTTCAGCAAACAATCCGCATTTGTCACGTCAGTAACTGATTTGCCTCTGAAGAACCGAAAATGTGCATCCACAAATCAGGTGCACAAAGTACTCACTGAAAATCAACCGACGTTATTCTCTCAGGATAATTCAAACGATGAATATTTAGATGCAGATAGAGAGGTGCATTAAACTGACAGAGTTGCAACTGTAACCTAGAATTTTGATCTGATCACTTCACTTATCAAATATAACAATTATTTTAATTGAAAATGTTACACATTTTGCTCTGTATTGTTGAGTAATGGTTTTTAAAGTCAGAATTGAAGTCCAGCACTCTTAATCTTTTCCAACGTCTGTGGTTGTCTAATATTTCTATTTGTATCTTATAGGCGTTGAAGAAGAAGAAGAAGGCACATCCTGTTATTAGATCAATAATTAATGTTCCTCAGAGAAACTCAGTTTGTGCAATGAGAAAGCACATACAGAAAGTACAAGATTTCAGCAGTAGGCAAATTGCAGATGTACCAGAATCAACACACTATATTGAATTGGATGAGAACGGAATCGCATATTCCAGCGAGAAAAATTTAATCGCTTTAATATAGGGTTTCTCCGGGAGCAGGTGCTAATCTTAAAAATTGCACTTGCTCCCAGCGAAATCGCGGTAAAATTTCAGCTGTAACCACTTTCCATTTTAAAGATTACTATATCTAATTTTGCATTCATTAGTGAAAAAGAAAAGTGAAAAAGGATATAAAAGTATATGGATATAGTAGTATGGATATATATATGTCTGATAATCCAATCAGTGGCACACGGTACATCACGACACTACTGTTGAAAGTAACAAAAAAAAGTTACGGAAAATTGGGGAAATCTTATTTTGATCTATATTAAAAATGGAAAATTGTTTATAAACTTGAAAAAATTTTACTATCAATATTACGTATAGCCAGATTTTTGAAATAGTTTCATCCAACTTTTTGGAGAGAGAGAGAGACTCATTTAACTTTCAATTAAATGGTATCATATTATTCAATTAAAGTTTCTATTGAATTTTTCAATTTCAATTCAATATGGGATCGATATACGTTCACTGAGTCAGCAACCGATTCTGGATACATATATCAAGAATGTTCAGTATCTTGTATTGTCCCTAAAATTGTACCATTTATGTAAAACTATTCAAGATATCAAACATTCCTTTAAGATGTATCGAGAACCTATTGCTACTGACTCCTAGTTGAAATTTGGTACTAATTGGTTCGATATATTAGAATGTACAGGTAAGCACAGGTCGAAAATTTGTCGTTTTTATGAGCTTTTTTGTTTGAAACTCACAGTTTCTAAAGCATTAACATAAAATCCCGCACAAATTTATTTTTTAATGTTTGGTCACTCAAATGCTAAGTTTAATTGAAATCAGTTGAGAATTTCCCCGATAATCCACGAAAGATCTACAATACATGATTATTCCAGATAAGGATTCTTGGTAGCTTTTTTTTGCACCTGGCACTCGAATTCAGTGGAATTAAAAAAAATTCAATATACTTTAGTATAATTCAGTATAATTCTGTAGAATTAGGTAGAACTCAGTAGAATTATTCAGAATTTAATAGGATTGATTAGGGTTTTCGATCATAACGAAATCTGTCAAAAAAGTAGATTTGAAAATGTAGGTCATTACAAAACTTCCTCTGTGAGGAAGCAATATACTCAGATTCAGTGAAATTTAGTTTATCGGGCCTGAATTTAGCTGTAAGTATACTAGCATTTACTAGTTTTATCCACCAACCTAACAAAATAAGGGCGATTTGTGGATTGAAATAGGCTCGAAATGAGAATCATCTGTCAACACCTACTACAAATCAATCAGATACCCGACCGAAACGAAACAAAATACTTTCTTGATTTTCGTTATGTTTCTATGCTGCCAAAACGTAACTAATTCACTTGATTTAGGGTAAGCTATTCAAAATACCGAAATTGTAACGAAATTTTTTAATCACGAGTAATGTGGAATGTTATTTAAACGTTTGCGAAATTAAAAAAATATTGTCTTCTCCTGAGCTGAGATAATTAAGATCAAAGTGGAACCTTTATACACGTAAAGCCTATCCCAAGCATAGGAAAATGTTACATTTCTAACTCTAACTCGTAAACTATTCTTACGTTTTTTTCAAAAACTGATATATGTTAGAAGGGGGTTTCATAAAGATTTTAAAAAAATTTCCGAATTTTTGTCCTCTTAGTTTGAGAATGAGAGGTATGCAAAGTTTGAGAATTTTTAATCGGAGCAGTGTTGCGGAATGAACGTGTTATTTAAATAAATAACACGAGAATTCTAGATCAATCTAAAATATCTATAATTTACACCTATATACCTATCTACCCTATATCTGTATACCCATCCACACATTATTACCATTCAACCGAGCAATTCACGCTTACCCCGAAAGAGAGACAGCTTAATGATATAATAATAATAATAAGTAAGAAGTAAATATGTAAGAAGAAGTAAATAAGTAAAAAATGTAAGAAGTAAATAATGTAAAGGGAGCCTCGGTGGCTTAGTTGGTTAGACGCTCGGACTTCACCCTAGAGGTCCGGGGTTCGATCTCTGAGCCGGTGCGTTTCGAAATTTTTCTATGTACCTTTACCGAGGTTCTGGTGGTTCGGATCCCACCTTAAGCTGTAGGTTCCCCCATCATGCATTTGACTGCAACCCAGTCCGTGAATGTTGGGGCAAAAACCATGCAAAAAGCATGCAAATGAAAATGTTGACGTGTCTGATTCTCGATTTCCACTCGGAATTTTTGGAACATGTCGCCGCACTTCAACTGATTACGGAAATGGAAAGTCTGAAAGAACTTTGCCATCTAGGCCTAATTATACGGATATAATTTCACCTAAAGAAACTCGCACAAGTGAAGAGTCATGTAATTGCTTCGTTTTTTTGACTGGAAAATATAAAGGCCACCCAAAGATCGAAAAAGGAAGAGGCCATAAAAATGATTCGGTTCGAATTACTACTGTAAATGGATCTATGGCAGTTTGAAAAATGTAAATCTTCCGAAAAAAAGTCCAAGTCAATGAGATGTTACGCTCATCTATTGCAATTTGCAATTTGTGTTTTCAGGAAGTCGGTATAGGTAAATCTCATCCTTGTATTACTCCTGCTCAATCTCGGAATAATGTATTGAAATTTGTTGAAAAACTTCCTGAAAAACAGAAAGAGTAAGTTGTTACTTCGATGTTAAAAAGAAAAATTGATTCATATAGCGACTTTAACAATATTAGCACATCTAGTCATCAGAACACGTCATTGAATTTTAGTAAAATGGCCCGTAAGTTAAGAGTTAATGTAAATCCAGTTGAAAAAACCTGTTGTTTTCACTACTCAAGCTTTTGATACTTTTCACACTAATACTGGCTCTTCAACTAAACAGATGAAAAAAATGACGAATTTTTACGAAGTATTGCAGGTAAAAAATCTGTTCCGCCTTATTATCTTAAACATGTGTCCGAAAGAACAAAAATACTAGATAGTATATATAAAAGCGATGTGTGCGAATTTGATGTTTCAAATTCAGACAAAACTTAGAAGACCTGTAGTATGGCCAGACGCAGAAGAAATTTTAGAGTTCGTTTCAGAGAAAAGAGGTATAATAGGCAATGTGCTCGTAAAAATGATAATGGATGGAGGTCAAAATTTTGTGAAAATATGCTTAACAATATTTAATAAACCTGCTTCGCCAAAAATAAGCAGAAGGAGTCTTTATTCTGAAGGTGGTACTTGTGCCAAAACGGCTAAATTAAGAAGTGTCAAAAGACTAATATTGTTAGCTGTTGTACCAGATGTAAAAGAATCTTATGAAAATGTACAATCCTTATTCAAACCAGGTTGAGGAAGAACATCAATTGCCGCTGCTTGTTCGTGTGACGCGGCTTCCTCTAACTGATGTTCATTGCCGTTGTTTTTCCAGGCTGAATCAACCTGTTGTTTAATCCCCATTGCTCGATCTTTTAAGATGTGTAGATTAGTCCTGATGTCCTGTACCTCAGCGATAAGATCTCTTTGTGCGACTTTCTCTATTTGAGGATACTTTGCCTCAAATTTTGTTCTAAAATTGTATCCTTCGTCGCATGGGGTTTCAAACTTCGCACTTTCATAATAGAGATGCACACATTCCTCATTTATTGTGGTATGCCATTTGATGCTCTCCCACGGTATTTCTGTTGAGGTAGTTTGCTGTAAATAGCTAACGTTACCCAAAGCATCCTCAGCAAACAAAGTTGATGTTTTACTGATTACCGCATATCTCAGATGTTTTTGCTGGCCAGCTGTTTGATTAGTGAGGTCTGCCTGACCATCTCGCAGCTCACCATCACCACTGCCCTGCACGCTGTGGCCCAGCGGTGGCTCCAGGGGCGCCCAGATGATCCTCGGGAAGCGATAAGCGTTTCAAAATTTTCAAAAGACTCTCCATTAAAATGTAAAGGTTTTGCTGTTCATCTTAGTTACTTTCCTCTTCGTTCTCTGTCTGTTTGGCATGGGAAACCCTGTCAGTAGCAATGCTATTACCAAAATATAGGCGGTATAGATTTTTTAGATTGATGTAGAATTCTCGTGTTATTTATTTAAATGATACGTTCGTTCCGCAACACTGCCCTGATCCAGATTGCTGATCAATCTCTCTAGCGATTACCGCAAGTGAAGAGCCTCACAACGTTGTTATGTGAGGTTCCCCACTTTAGCCCATTTGTATCCAAGGTCTTTGTTTTAGGCGTCATTTACTCTACTTTTACTCTATTTATAAACTAGTTTTCACCACACTTTTCTGTCATGGAATACTTCTCTAGCTTCCTACACGTCCATGCATTTTTTCATGAAAGCTTTCCTGTTTCTATGGCTTCGTATGTCTCTTCGGATTAACGTCTCATTCACAGATTCTAACCATTCTTCAGCAGTCTACCTCTGGACTTTTTGAAATTTACTTTACCTTTATACACCTGTTTGGTCAATCATTCATCTTTCATTCTTTCAACATGTCCGAACGCACCTTCACTGTTTCGAGATCTACACTTTCTTCGTCGAAGAGGGCCATTCTTAGACACTTATCCATAAATATGACAAACAGTCATGAGGTGATAACGCATCCTTGTTTCACGCCTTGCACAATATCGAAACAGTCACTCAGTTTCCCATTAACCCTTACAATCGCTTTACTGCCTGCATATATTGTTTGTATTGCTTGTAGGAGCCATCCATTGTCTCCGTACTCTTTAAGGACTTCCCAAAGTTTATTTCTACTTACCTTCTCCAAATCTTTTGCCAGGTCAACAAATGCACACAAAAGTTTCTATCATACTCCCAAACTTTCTTCTGTGATCTGTCTTAAGCTAAATATTTGATCTGTACATGATATTCCTGGCATAAATCCACTTTGAACTTCCCATATCTTTTCTTCTGTAATTTCCATTACCCTACGAATAAGTATTTTTCCGAGGAAGGCATCATCGGAACACCATTCCTATACTCTTATCAGTTTAACTTGTCCAACAGGTCCCTCCGACTAGACGATAAGGTCTATCCCTTAGAGTACCACGGTATCCTCATCTCAAAAAACACCATAAAAATGATAACCGTGAAAATAAACAAAAAACAGGGGTACATTCTCATAGAAAATAATCCCTACATTCCAAACTCTATTTACCGTATTGTTGACTTACAAGTTATGATTCCTGTTAGTAACGAAACCGAAACAGATTTGAGATTGAGTGACGAAGAGATAAATTACAAGTTCATCAATGTTGACCCAGAACGAGACGAGCGTGTAACTTACGTTACACAGAAGAAATTAAACGCTAGATTGAAATTATTGAATGGAAATTTGAGACTTGAACACATTGAAGATGCCCGCAAAACACAGATTCAGAAAATAGCGATCTCTTATCACGACATTTTCTCACTTCGACGAGACCCGCTACCATGCACAAGTCTCGCGTCACATAAAATCATCGTGAAAGACGGAGCAAATATTAATATACGTCAACCGCGACACCCGGAATGTCACAAAGAAGAAATTTCAAATCAAGTACACGAAATTTTAACCAAGAAAATAATAGAAGCCTCAGACTCACCATTCAATTCACAACTTCGTTGACACACACAATATTGACAAAGGATACGAACAAATTAATCTCTTGTATAAATCGGTCTTTGAACGATGTAATCAATGTTTGGAACAATTTGAACTAGAAACCTTGAAATCTCGAATTAAAAGGTTAAATAGTCGAAGATTGTTACTCAATCAGCTATCAGGAAAAAATCGGTACAAAAGGGGAGCTTTTAATTTTGTTGGAAGCATCTCAAAGACACTTTTTGGAGCACTATCCGAAGGTGATTTAGATTATATCAACCAAGAACTTGACCAATTGTATTCCCAAAACAAAATGTTAAAAATGTCACTTCAAAATCAGACTAAAGTAGTTGGGACTATTTTAAATTCAGCCACGCACGACGTAGTTTCCTTGTTTAAAAAAAAAATAAAAACATTGTAGATAGTTTTAACAAGTTAGCTAATAAGAGTAATGAAAATATCGAAAACATAGTAATGGCTAATCAGATCACAATCATGACAGTTGTTATATCATAATTAAGTGAAGACATATCATTATTAATTTATGCAATAAATGACGGTAAACACGGAATCATACATCCCGAAATTCTACCCCCAAGTACACTTATAGACGGATTTAAATAATTCGGAAATGAAAACAATGAAAAACATAGCATTCAGTTAGCAGAGAAAAAAGATCAACATTTGATTCACATTGCCAAAATAACTGTTTCATTGATGAATAATAAATTTGTCTACTCAATTCAAATGCCGATTCTTGAAAAAGATATCTATAAAATGAATAACTTAATTCCGATACCACTACGAAAGGGGGATAATTTTATCACCGTAATCCCGAATGAAAATGATGTATTTATCAACGACCAAAAAACTCTTTACATCCCTACGACAGAAATTGATCTTAGTTACTGTAAATTACTAGGCATTACCAAAATTTGTAAAAGAAAGAACCCTAGCTATCTCCTAACAGAGTTGTGCAAACTCAAACATGCAAAGTTTGTGTACAATGCGAATAAATCTGTTATTTTTCGAAGGAAATTGAGCGACACAGATTATTGATATCTTGTGTGTTTATATAATCTGCCTTTTTATACAGAGACGTTGTATATTGTCATATAATGTAACAAGGTACTACTTTCGGAGTAAGTTGCCCCCAACCACCTACACCCACCCAACCTTTTGGAAATTCACCCACTCATTTGAGAAGGGGCCCCTACTTTTCGTATACGGTGTTTTCGCCCCCGAATGTATGAGTTTTGGTCACAGTCGGTGTTTGATTACCTGCTGACTTGAGTCATAAGGGGTGGTAGTTTTTCCTTTTCGCGCTTGGAGCGCGCAAAGAAAAACCCGAGAAAAATAACTTCCTTATGCACTTCCTGCTTCGCTAAATAGGAGAACACATTACTACAACGATGCTGTCGACGATTCTTTATTACTTTTATCTTTTGCATCAAAAATATAATTTTTCTAGAAAAAATCAAGCTGTACCGAGAGTCTCTATACTTTTTAGAGTCTGTATACAAAAAATCAGACAAAATGGCTTCACCGTTTCTATTTTACCGTAATTCATTCGATCAAATAACAATTTACTCTGATGTATATTTTTGCGAATTACCGTTTCACAAAATTATAGTTTTTTCAAATTGCTATTTGAGCTGATTTTTATTTTCCACGATTGTTATTTGGCATCATTTTTATTATTCCTATTAGTCATTTTTTATAATTTCGATTCTTTTGGATGACTACATAACCTACAATTAATTCATGCGAAAATACCTACTTCACCCAATTGGCATGTAACCGAAGTTTCAATTTACCTACATTACATCCGGCATAAAATAGCGGTGCAAAATTCAAATTCAGCCAATCAGAATTCTCCATTTGAATTTTGCACCATCATTTTGTGCTACATGTAGTATAATTAACATGACATTTCGGTTACACAACGATTCAATGAATTGGGGATTGTGACAAATGGCGCCTCATGTAAATGAATTTTAGGTTATATTTATGTGACTATTCGGAAAAATTTAAATGATTACAATTGTAGATTGAAAAATATAAAAATAAGGGCAAAGTGTAATTCGGAAAAGTAAACTTGAGGGCAAATGACAAGTCGAAAATATAAAAACTAGGCCAAATGGTAATTCGAACAAATAAAAATTAAGTTAAATTGCGTCGTCCATAAATGACGTCACACTATTATTTTTCATTTTTACTCCTACCCTCTTCCATTCAACATTATGCCCATACAGAAAATTTTTCAATATTTACGCTTCCCTACACCCTGGATGCGTGACATCACTTATTAATCACGCCAATGGTAACTCGAAAATAAAAATTATGGCAAATGTTGATTCAGAAAAAAAGTTGGCCAAATATTTTTTATTTTGAGAGAAGTTTTAGGCTCCGGAAGCTGCGATCATGTTTCCTTAAAGCAACCAATCCCGACGCAACTGGAACGTGTACGTCATCCACTTGTGCTCCTTCTGTCCTAGAAGGTAAGCAAGAACGGGAAATTTACGCGAGAAAAGATCGTTCAACACTGTTCTTTGAAGTCAGGTCTCTAGCCGCGGTCGTAAAACGCTTGGACGAAATTCGCGCTATCGCCTCTAATAACATCATGGAAGCGAAGGTACGATCCAAACACTACCACGATCGTCACTTAAACGAAAAAATGTTTGAGCGTGGTGATTTGGTTTTGAAACTGAAAGGACCCCACGAGCACAAGTTCTATCGTTATTATGAAGGGTCTCTAGACATTATGGAAGTACATCCGCGAAATGGCGTTATCTTAAAGGACGTACAAAGCGGAGAAAGGATCTTCAAGCACATGGATAAGATCAAACATTTTTACCCTGACTCGGAAGATGCATCTGAATATAATTAACGCTCTTCTGAAAAACTTTCTTCACAGATTTCCAGATATTTCCACAATTCATAGGTCACACTGATCAATTTAAACAAATTTTACGGGTCATCCAGTATAATTTATGCCATACTCTTAAGAAGGAGGTGAAACCTCACCTCATTCTTAAGAAGGAGGTATAAATTTGCAGTCTCTAATTCCTTGTCATTTTAAATCCAGTCTTATCTGAATCTTTTAAATTCTAATAAGTGACCATTTTTGACAACATTTATTTTTTAAAAAAATGTACATATATATAACATTTTGATCACTTTGATAGTAACTCTCAATCTTTAAATATCATAGTATGAAATTAAGATATCACTCTCAATCAAGTAACCAACGATCCCTTTTGAATAAATACAATTCGGCTTTCGCGCGTGAAAAAAAATGTATCTATAGTCGAATATTGCGAAGTAATGAGAATCAAAGAGAACGACCATTCACGTGAATGCATCTAAACTTGATTCAAATTTAACCTTTCTGCATTCACTCGATCATAGGTTCAATATGTAGGTTTAGGTTACTTTCATTTCTTTAAGAGCTAACGCAATCATGCTTTTAATTATGATTTATATTGAAGTATGAAATGAGAGTGAATGGATGTGTACTAGATTTATTTAGTGTATTGATTGCGTTACTCAGTTTATTCATAATAGAAGTATGTGATTTCTTT
Source organism: Andricus grossulariae (assembly GCA_011634705.1). Classification (NCBI taxonomy): domain Eukaryota; kingdom Metazoa; phylum Arthropoda; class Insecta; order Hymenoptera; family Cynipidae; genus Andricus; species Andricus grossulariae. The sequence continues at coordinate 164,282,235 of JAABKJ010075445.1, read as the reverse complement.
TAGTCTGCCTTCCTATATGTATATTGTATACACATAACTGCAACTTTTTCTTGATTTGCGAACTTAGTGCTTAGCTTTAATTTGTTTTGCTTCGTCGCCCGTCTAAATTTTTGCGATCTTTCTAATGCTTATTAACTACTACATGGACTACAGCCGTTTTAATAGTTAATTGCTTCTTAAACTGCTACCTTGTACTCAATTAAATATGCCTTAACTTGAATAACATTTAAATAATAATGTCCGAACTTTACTTATATATTGTATTAATTTTAAATTATTTGTTGTGTATCCAATTTTTATAACTGACAATAATTCCGATACTTATAGATATAGGTTATCTCAAATCATTAGATATCGCTTTCTTATGTAACCTAACAGTTTGCGGTGATGCATAACTTTTAGCCATATGTGTGTTCTCGTCATATTCCTAGGACTTGTGTTTATGCATCTCGCTTGCTAATTCTTATCATCTCTCGACGCCGAAAGTATCGTCCTAACTACGATATTTCTCTAAGAAGGAGGTGTGATGTCCCAGGATGTCTTGAGCTCACACCTTTTTTCTTTTATAAATAAATAAATATATATACATATATATTATATGATTATTGTATTTTTAATAAATAAATAATATTTATAACCAAAAATTTGGATATCTTTTAAAATGAATTCAATTTTTTCTAAAAATTACAACAACAAAAATTAACATAACATATTTGATATGTTAAACATTTTAAAATTGTGAAATTGCCGAATAATTAAATTACTGACAATTTATGATATTACCGGACTTAAAAATTCCCGATTAAAAAAAAATGGCCAACCTTGTAATGTAAAATATCCCAAATTAAAAAATGGTTAAATAATAAAATAATAAATAAAATACTTTCGTTTAATGAACATATTATTTATTTTATCAACATGTAATTATTTATTATTTAAACAATTTTTTAATGGATTAGATTCAGGAATGTTAAATTGCAGTAATATTATAAATTTTCAGGAATCGTATTGAAAATTTTCCCATAACTCTGAAAAAAATTGTTTATTCTCAAAAGTTTTTTTAAATTCTTCAAAATCGTCGAAACTTTTTGTTCTAAATATTAAAAAATCTACCATTTAACACGCTTTGAAATTTTCTTCAATATTTAATTTTTTTTTGAATCTTTTGGAAACTTGTAAATATCTCTTAAAATTACTTCTTTTTTTAATTTTGTAAGATTGCAAAATTTTCAGTATGACTGAAAACCCCGAAAAATAAAATTCAAGGAGTGGAAAATTTCCAGAATCATAAAAATTCCCGACAGAAAATTTCACAATTTAAATTATAACTTTTTTTGTTATAAATATTATTTATTTATTTAAAATACAATAATCAAATATTTGTATTAAAAAAAAATATTTTTTAATTTTCCTAAAATTATTGTTTGAATTTGAAATGATAATTTAAAAAAAATGTTATAAATATTCTGGAAATACCGAAGAAGAAAAAAATAGAAAATTTCCGAATTTAAACAATTAAACAAATATTTTTATAATCAATATTATTTATTTAATAAAAATACAATAATGAAATATTTTGATGAAAAAAATTGTTTTCAATGTTCAATGTATTTTTTTAAATTATTTTTCAATTTTGAAATAACAATAAATGAAAATAAAAATTTCTCAATGCAAATTTTTTTGAAAATAAATTATATTAAATATATTTTAATTGTTATATATTATTATTATTATGCAGCAAATATTATATTTGCTCTGTTAATAAAAATCTTTTGGTGTTGATGGCATTGAAAAATATTTTTTAACATTATTGTTTTTTCAAATTAAAACAATAATTAAAAACATACATTAAACATCCAAATTTGTTTTGCTTTGACCATGAAAATCTTGTTTTTATATTTTTCTTTTGCATTGAGAAATATATTTTTTTAATTTTTGTTATTTCAAATTCAAACAATAATTTAAAAAAATACTATTGATATTATTGATGAAAGAATCATTTTTTTGATTGTTGAAATTAAATAATTTTCTAATTGAACAATTTAAATTTTCGACGTTCTTAATTCAAAACTGATTATTTTTTAAACAAATTGTTAAAAAATTACTCTTGCATAAAAAAAAATTGCATTCGATATTTAACACTTTCGAAATGCAAAATTACGAAATAATCAAATTCCCGAAAATTTATGGTATTACCAGATTTAAAAATAATAGAGAATCTTGCCCATCAAATCTTGGGGAAAATTCACCACTTTTTGGTTAATATTACAAAAAAAATTTAGGGCGATTTCCCTAAATAATGAGTATCAATATTCACAAAGTTTTAAGCAATATTCCGCAAGTTTTGGGGAATTTTTCCTACATAAAGTTCGGAAAAATTCCTAAAATATTATTTCCTAGTAGCATAGGGAATTTTCTCCATCAACTCTTGGGGAAAATTCACCACTTTTTGGTTAATATTCCTCCCTGCGTTTTTATTTTCTATTATTAAAAATATAAACATATAAAATAATATAAAAATATATAATAAAACAAGGTTTAATTTATAAAAAAAGACGAATTTTCAACCAAACAGTTTCACTTTTAACCAAAAAAGATAACATTTCTACCAAAAGATGAATTTTTAACTAAGAAAGATTTTTCATTCAAGAAAGAAAAAAATGTAAATTAAATAGTTGAATTTCCTACCAAAGAAATAGAATTTTCAATAAAACAGTTAAATTTTTAAACTAAAAAGAAGAATTTTCTAAAAAACAATTGAATTTTCAATGCAAAACTGAATTGTCAACAATAAAGTTAATTTTCGACAAAATAGATAAATTTTAAACTAAAGATGATCCATTTTTTACAAAAAATGTAATAGGTTAATTTGCAGTTCAAAAAATCGATTTTCAATACAAAAAAACTAATTTTCAACAAAATACATCATTTTTCTGTAAATTGTTAAATTTTCAAATAAAAATTATCAATGTTCAAACAAAATTGTAATATTTATATTTTTAGTTTATACAATTAATTTCCAGTTTAAAAAATTAAATTTCAGTTTAAAGAATTAATTTTCAATCAAAAAAAGCGAATTTTGAACAAAATAGTGAAATTTTCAATCAAGAAGATTAATTTTCTATCAAAAGATACAAATTTATAACAATATATGTAATTTTGCAACCAAATAGTTGAATTTTTAAACTAAAAACGATCAGCTTTCAACCAAAAAATATAAATTTTCAATTAAAAAAATTAATTTTCAATCAAAAATAGAATAGTAAAATTTTCAGTAAATGAATTTTCAACTAAAAAATACAAATTTTTAATCAAAAATGGAATAGTTAAATTTTCAGTTGTACAATACAATTTTCGAAAAAAAGTTGAATTTTCAACGAAAAAGATTAATTTTGAAGTAAGAAGATGAATTTTCTACCAAAAGAGACATTTTTAACAAAATGCTCGAATTTTCAGTTCAAACAAATAATTTTCAACCGAAAAAAAATAATTTTCAACAATATATAGTTAATTTTTATACAAAATAGATTAATGTTTTACAAAATAGTTTAATTTTCAACCAATAAGATTAGTTTTCTACAAAAAAAGACAAATTTTTAACAAAATACATTATTTGTTAACGAAATAGTTGAATTTTCAACTAACAAAGTTATATTTAGAAACAAAGATAGAATAGTTAAATTTTCAGTCCAAAAAAATAATTTTCAAACAAAAAAATAATAATTTTCAACAATATATATGTAGTTAATTTTTCTATCAAACAGATTAATGTTTCACAAAATAATTTAATTTTCAACTAATAAGATCAACAAAATTATTAAATTTTCAGCCTAACAGTTGAATTTTTAGCCAAGAAAGACAAAATTTCTACTAAAAGAGATGAAATTTTAAATGAAAAAGACAAACTTTCAAAAAAATAGTTGAATTTTCAATCACAAAAGATTTCAGTTGACTTTTCAACAAGAAAATCTAAATAAAAAGAAAAATAAATAAATTTTCTACGATATAGTTGCATTTTTAACCAAAAAGGATGACTTTTTAACCAAAAGGATGCCTTTATAACAAAATTGATGAATTTTAAATCAAACAGTTGTATTTTTATCTAAAAAAAGATGCAATTTCAAGTGAAATAGAAGAATTTTGTAATTAAAAAGACAAATTAAAAAAAATTGTTGAATTTTCAACCCAAGAATATTTCAGTTGACTTTACAACAAGAAGATATGAATTTTAGACACAAAGTAAATTTTCTACGAAATATTTTAATTTTCAACCAAAAAGGATGACTTGTTAACAAAATTGTTTAATTTTCATTCAAACAGTCGCATTTTTATCCGAGAAAGATGCAATTTTTACTAAAATAGATCAATTTTTAGATTGAGAAGACTAATTTTCAAATAATTGGTTGAATATTTACCCAAAAAAGGTTTCATTTGACTTTTCAACAACAAAATATAAACTTTAGGCAAAAAGTAAATTTCCTACGAAATAGTTGAATTTTCAACCCAACAGTTGCATTTTCTCAAGAAAGATACAATTTCTAATAAAATAGATGAATTTTCAAATTAAATTTTTTTTTAAATGGTTAAATTTTCAACCAAAAAGAATGTTATTTGACTTTTCGACAACAAAAAGTGAACTTTGAGCGAAAAGTAAATTGTCTGCGAAATAGTTGAATTTTCAACAAAACAGTTGAATTCTCAACCAAAACAAAATTCTTGAATTTTTAACCCAAAATTTTTTCTTTTTATCTAAGAAAGATGCAGTTTTTACTGATATAGCTGAATATATTAATTAAAAATATAAATTGTCGAAAAAAATAGTTGAACTTTTATCCAAAAAGGACGCCTAAGCAAAAAAATTCTTGAATTTTTAACCCAATAGTTTCATTTTTTTAAGAAAAATACAATTTCTACTAAAATAGATGAATTTTTAAATGAAAAAATTAAAAATTAAAAAAAAAGGTTGCATTTTCGCAAAAAAAAATTCATTTGACTTTTCAACAAGCAAATATGATTTATAAAGAAAGAAGTAAATTTTCTACGAAATATTTGAATTTTTGACCAAAGGGATGACTTTTTAAGAAAATTCTTCACTTTTTAACCCAAAAATTGCATTTTTATGTGAGGAAGATGCAATTTTTACTAAGATAGCTGAATTTATAAATTAAAAAGATAAATTTTCGAAATAAAATAGTTGAATTTTTGACCAATAAGGACGACTTTTTAAGAAAACTATTGAATTTGTAACCCAACAGTTGCATTTTTTTAAGAAAGATACAATTTTTACTAAAATAGATGAATTTTCAAATAAAAAAGTGAATTTCAAAAAAAGGTTGAATTTTCAACCAAAAAAAAATTCATTTGACTTTCCAACAACGAAATATGAACTTTAAACAAAAAGTAAATTTTCGGCGAAATAGTTGGCTCAATTTTCAACCAAAAAGATAAATTTTCAACCAAGAAGATTAACTTTTACCAAAAAAGATGAATCTTCATCAAAATATATGGATTTTTAATTGAAAAAGATAAATTTTCAACTAAAAAAATTAATTTTTAAAGCAATAGTTTCATTTTCAAACAAAGTGATGAATTTTCAACTAAAATGATAAATATTTAACCTTGAATAGATGAATTTAAAAAAAAAAAATTTAACAACAAAATAGTTAAAGTTTTAACTGGAATAATACAATTTTCTGTATAGAAAATTAATTTTCTGTCAAAGAAAAAGCCATCTCGAAATTACTCGAATCAATTTGCAAAAATTTTGAAGCTTCTTAAGGGTTTTGAAAGGATTCACGGTAATAAAAAAAATGCTTAGAATTCATGGGAAAATTTGAAATGATTTTTTATTTTGAAAAAATGACGAAAGATTTTAAAAGATTTCTAAAATCTTCATAACAGATTCTGGAAGATTTTAAGGCAATTTTTGTAATTTTTCAGGATTTCAAGAAAAATGTTGTAAAAATTCGAAGAATAATTTCGAACAAAATTTTGAAGCTTTTTAAGAAGTTTAAAAGGATTCAAGAAGATAAAAAAACTTTCTTAAAATTCCTGGAAAATTGAAACTGAATTTTTATTTTGAAAATCAATTTTAAAAATAAATTGACGAACATTTCAAAAGATTTTAGATTATTTTCTAAAATTTCGAAAAAGAATGGAAAAGATTTTCAAGCAAAATCTTTCCATTAGCAAGATTGCAAGATTTTATTAAAAATTTCAAAAAAAGAAAAAACAATTTCAAAAGGTTTCAAGATAATAAAAAATATTTCCCATAATTCATGGGATAATTTAAAATGACTTTTTATTTTGAGAAATTAATTTTGAGATAATATTACAAACAAAAATTTAACATTACAAAATAGTTCCAAAATTGTCAAAATAGAATCTGGAAGATTTGAAGGCAAATTTTTAAATTTTTCGGAATTTCAAGAAAAGTTTTGGAAGAATTTTAAGAGGTACTAAGAAGGTTTAAAACTTTTAAAATGGTCAAAAAATGATTATAAGTTTGTAAAGATTTCCAAAAAATTTTATCAAAATGTCAATTTTTGAAGATGACCACAAAAAATTTCGAAGCTTTCTAAGAAGTTTGAGAGGTTTCAAGAAAATAAAAAAATGTTTTGAGAATCCTGGGAAAATTATTAATTACTTTTTATTTTGGAAAATTAATTTTTAAAGGAAATTTGAAAAAGTTAAAAAATATTTCAAAACTGATTATTCATTTTGAAAATTAATTTTCCAACAATTTTAAACGCAATATAGATTTTGGAATATTTCGAAACATTTAAAAAAATTTCTTCAAATTTAAAAAAAAATCTGAAAGATTTAAGGGCAGTTTTTTAAATTTTCAAAGATTTTTCATAATTTAGGAACAATTCGAGACAGTTTAAAATATATTTTTTCCAAAAGTCCTAAATATCTTTTAAACTAACTCTAATTTTTCCTAAAATTTGGAAAAATCCTTTAAAACAATCAAATTATACTTTTACAGAATTTTAAGAAAATTTCGAATAATTTTAAGGTTTAAAAGTTTTCCTTAAAATATTTCCCCCCCCCCAAAGATAATTAGAAAAAGTGCCGAAAATCTTCCGGATTGTTTGTTGAAAATTTTCAAAAAATTTTTAATTAATTCTGCAGAAAAAAATATAATTTAAAATTTTCCCAGAATTCTTTAGAAAATGTTTGTATTCACTGGAAACATTTCAAAATTAATATTTTTCAAAACTTTAAATTTGATTCCGGACTCGAATTTGTATTCCTGGTTTTATAATATTTAAATTAAGGGCAATTTTTCTGATAATGATTTAAAAATACAAAAAATTATTAAAGTTTTCTGGGAAAATTTAAAATGATTTTTTATTTTGCAAAATTACTTTTGAGAGAATACTTAAAAATATTTCAAAAGATTTCCAAAATTGTCAACAAACAATCCGGAAGATTTTAAGGCAATTTTTAAAATAATAACTTTAAAATACAAAAGTTTTCTGGTGAAATTTTTTTTTTTTTTTATTCTGCAAAATTACTTTTGAAAGAATATTTCAAAATTGTCAACAAATAATTCGGAAGATTCCAAAGCAATTTTTCTAATAATAACTTTAAAATGCAAAAAATTTCTTACGTTTTCTGGGAAAATGTAAAATGACTTTTTATTCTACTCAATTAACATTAAGAGAATATTTTTAAATATTTCAAAAGATTTCCAAAATTGACAACAAACAATCAGGAAGATTTTAAAGACATTTTTCTAATGATAATTAGAAAAATTTCCGAAAATCTTCCGGGTTGTTTGCTGAAAATTTTGGAAATCTTTCTAAATTAATTTTGCAGAAAAAAATATCATTTTAAATGTTGAATTCGTCTTGTTGGATTAAAAATCCAACCATTTTCGTAGAAAATTTACTTTTTGTTTAAAACTGATATTTTGACATTGAAAAGTCAATAAAATCAACGGTGTGGTTAAAATTGAACTAATTTGTCGAAATTTCTTTTTTTTTTAAGGTTTATCTCATTGGTTGAAAATTTAACTATTGTGTTTTAATAATTAAATTCTTTTCTGAAAATTCATATTTTTTGGTTAAAAATTCAATTTTTCTACGGAAATTGAAATATTAACTATTACACTTTTTTGTTGAGAATACAACTTTTGAAAAATACAATTACTTTGTTCCAAATTTATTTATATTGTTGGAAATTCAAGTATTCTGTTAAAAAGTCATTTTTATAGTAGATTTTTGTTATGTTTACAATAAATAAATAAATTTACAAATTTTAATTTTGTATTTTGTATCAATAAAAAAAAAAGAAAAACAGAAAAATTCAGAAGCGAAAAATGACTACTACTTGGATAAAAATGAATTCAGAATGCCTTAATTTTCTTATTTTTTTTTTTATTTTATATTTATATTTTTTTGTATTCCTGGTTTTATAATATTTAAGTATAGGGCAATTTTTCTAATAATGACATAAAAATACAAAAATTTATTTTTTGAATAAAGGTTTATCTCATTGGTTGAAAATTTAACTATTTTGTTAAAAATAATTTTTTTCCTGAAAATCCATATTTTATATTTATATATTTTGTTGTATGTCTGGTTTTATAATATTTAGATTCAGGGCAATTTTTCTAATGATGATTTAAAAATCTTTTAAATCCATGCAAAATCATTGCGAAATATTTATAATCTTTGTGAAATCTTTGAAATCTTTGTGGAATCCTTGGAAAATAATTAAAATCTTTATGAAAAATTTAGTAATATTTGTGAAATTGTTGAAATCTTTTAAATCTATTCGAAATCTTTGAGCAATATTTGCGAAATATTTGAAACATTTGGCCATATTTGTGAAATTGCTGAAATCTTTGCGAAAAATTTTCAATCCTAATGAAATCTTTGAAATCTTTAAGAAATCATTGAAATCTTTGAAAAATGTTTGTAAAATCTTTCTGAAATCTTTAAAAATCTGCGAAATATCACAAATATTTGGTAATATTTATGAAATTATTGAAATCTTTATGAATTCATTAAAATCTTTGTGAAATCCTTTTGAAATCTTTAGTAGTCTGCGAAATATAAAAAATATTTTTTAAATATTTGATAATATTTTCGAAAATTTGGAAAATCATTGAAATCATTGTAAAATCGAGTGACAAGCACGAGATATGTGATGAGAATGTGTTGGTTGGAGCCAAAGGAGCTTTAACAAAAGAGAATTCACAATCACTAAATGACAGTTGACGATGCTTTGACCTTTTTCCCCCTGAAAATATAACTCTTCCATTTTTTGTTTGAAAATTATATTTTTAATTGAAATTTTATCTTTTCCAATTGGAAATCAACAATTGGACTGAAAATACACGTATTTTTCTGAAAATTCGTCTCTTTTGGTAGAAATTTAATCTTTAATTCTTTTTCTGGTTGAAAATTCAAACGTTTGATTAAAAATTGATGTCTTTTAGTTGGGTATTCAACTATTCTGTTGAAAATAAACTTTTTTGTTGAAAAATCATATTTATGAACTAAATTCAACTATTTGGTTGAAAATTAAACTATTTTTATGGAAATTTAACTTTTTGATGAAAAATTAATTTTTTGTTAAAAAATCATATTTCCGGGTTAAAAATTCAACCGTTTTGTAGATAAATCGTCCTTTTGGTTTTAAAAGTCAACAATTTTATTGAAATTAATATATTTTTTTTGTTGTCAAAATTTATCTCTTTTAGTCTAAAATTAATCTTCTCGGTTGACAATTCATCCTTTTTGGTTTAAATTGAACTAATTGGTCAAAAATTAAACTATTCATATCAAAGGTTTACTTCTTAGTAGAAAATTATTATTATTTTTTTGTTGTTAAAAAATAATTATTTCGGTTGAAAATTTGACTATTTCGTGTAAAAGCCGATCAGTTCTTGGTTTAAATTTCATTTTTCAAACTGAAAATTGTAAATTTTCTATTTTTTGTTGAAAATTGCTTTTGCTAATTGACAATTTCAGTTTTTAATTGAAAATTCTTATTTTTAATTGAAAATTTTTATTTTATTTGAAAATTGCTATTTTTAGTTGGAAATTACACTATTTTGTTGAAAATCCATGAAATTTTGTTGAGAATTCGTATTTTTTGGTAGAAAATGAATCTTGGTTCAAAATTCATTCTTTTTGGTTGAAAGTTCAACTTTTTTGTAGAAAAATCGTTTTTTTTAGTTTGAACATTCAACGATTCCTGACAAAATTACACTATTTGGTTGCAAATTGATTAAAATACATTTTTAACGAAGCGGTTTAACTTTCTACAAGGTAATTGAATTTTCAATAAAAAAAAACATAAATTGTGTGCCAAGAAGGCTTATTTTCTACCAAAAAAAAACAATGAATTTTCAAACAAAATAGTTCAATTTTCAACTGAAAGGATTAATTTTCAACTAGAGAGATTAATTTTCAATTAAAATGATGAATCGTAAACCAAAAAAATGAATTTTTAACAAAGTGGTTCAACTTTGAACCAAGTAATTGAATTTGCAAAAAAAAAACAAAAAAAAATTTGGCTTCAAGAAGATTTATTCTCTACCAAAAAGACGAATTTTCAACCAAAAAGTTTAATTTTCAACTTGAAAAAAAAGATTAATTTTCAGCAAAGAAAAAGAATTTTTAACCAAAATAGTTCAATTTTCGACTAAAAAAATTAATTTGCAACCAAAGAGATGATTTTAAATATAAATGATGAATCTTAAACCAACAAAATTAATTTTCAATAAAGCGGTTCCACTTTAAACCAAGTAATTGAAATTGCAAAAAAATAAAAATAAATAAATTTGGCCCCAAGAAGATTTATTTTCTACCAAAAAGACGAATTTTCAACCATAAAGTTTAATTTGCAAACTAAAAAGATTAATTTTCCACCAAAGAGATGAATTTTAAATTTAAATGATGAATCTTAAACAAAAAAAATTAATTTTCAATAAAGCGGTTCTACTTTAAACCAAGTAATTGAATTTGCAAAAAAATAAAAATAAATAAATTTGGCCCCAAGAAGATTTATTTTCTACCAAAAAGACGAATTTTCAACCAAAAAGTTTAATTTTCAACTAAAAAAAAAATATTAATTTTCAACAAAACAGAACGAATTTTTGAACAAAATAGTTCAAATTTGAACTAAAAACCAAAAAAATAAATTATGAACAAAGCGGTTCAACTTAAAAAAAAAATGAATTTTGCCCCAAGAGGATTTATTTTCTGCCAAAAAAGACGAATTTCCTACTAAGAAGTTTAATTTTCAACCAAAGAGATGATTTTAAATTTTAATGCTGAATCTTAAATAACAAAAAAATAATTTTCAATATAGCGGTTCCACTTTAAACCAAGTAATTGAATTTGCAAAAAAAAAATACTTTGGCGCCAACGACATTAATTTTCTACCAAAAAAATGAATCTTTAAACAAAATAATTCAATTTTCAACTGAAAATATTAATTTTCAACGAAGGAGGTGAATTTTCAATTAAAATGATGAATCTTGAACCAAAGAAATGAATTTTTAACAAAGTGGTTCAACTTTCAAGCAAATAATTGAATTTTCAAAAGAATAAATAAATTTTGCGCCAAGAAGATTTATTTTTTACCAAAAAGACGAATTTTCAACCAAAAAGTTTAATTTTCAACTAAAAAAAAAAATATTAATTTTCAACAAAACAGAACGAATTTTTGAACAAAATAGTTCAAATTTTAACTAAAAACCAAAAAAATAAATTATGAAGAAAGCGGTTCAACTTAAAAAAAAATGAATTTTGCGCCAGAGGATTTATTTTCTGCCAAAAAAGACGAATTTCCTACTAAGAAGTTTAATTTTCAACCAAAGAGATGATTTTAAAACGTCACTTCGGATTAAGGTCTTATTCACACATTCTAACCATTCTTTCGGCGGTCTGCCTCTGGGCATTTTGCCTTTTACTTTACCGTTATACACTTGTTTCGTCAGTCGTTCATCTTTCATTACCCTCATGCTTGCATTTTTAACCAAAAATAAAACGAATTTTCAACAAAATTGTTCAATTTTTAACCAAACAGATGAATCTTTAACCCAACAAAGTATTTAAAAAGTAGTTCAACTTTCAACCAAATTAACGAAACTATATGAATTGCAAACCAAAAATATAATGCTAGTCTTTCCAGACAACAACAAAATTAACTTCTGAGCAAGAATATTTGGATTTTGTTATTATTTTTATTTTGTTATTTTGATAAGGATACTTTAAAAAAGGCAAAAGAGCTCATGGGTGGCCCTTAATCTATTACAATAATCTGCCGTCTAAGTTAATCTTTAAATGATGTCAATTTTGCATATGGAAAAAAATGATATCTACTCGAGAAGTAGATTGAAAGTATTTATATTCACACTATAGTATCAAAAACGGTTTTAACGTATTATTCATTGTTCGATTGACGGTTCCATAGAATTACATTCATTATTCGTATTTGAAAAAAAGGGGGTGGGGTCAGTTTCAGTGTCACATAAAATTTAGAGGGTGGTTTACCGAAAAGTCAAGTATTGTCACAAGAGAGAGAGAGAGAGAGAGAGAGAGATGAATAAAAAATGACTGAAACGAGCATCACGTATCATGCGGACACTCCTCAAGGTTTTGAAAAAAGAGTTGAAAATAACTATTTTCTACCGAAAATCGAAAAAAATATCTAATGGAAAATTTACTGTAAGTGAACTATATTAGTACATATTATTCCTAAAAAAATTTCAGTAAAAAAGAAGCGGTTTTGAAGAATTTTTTTTCAAGCAATTGGAAATATTGTACCATTTCTATAATTTTTAATCACTTGTGGTGGATTTAGGAAAAGTGCGGGAAATTAGATAAACTTAAAAAATGTACGCTCTAATATCCCAAAAATTACAAAAAAGGCACCGTTTTTAACGTGAAATTTGCAAAGAAATTTATTTTACACTAAAATTCTTTAAATATTCGTGAAGAGAGAGGTGATATTTATTTTATATTGCTCCATGATGCCATTCAAGTATTTTTCACAACAATAAACAACTTCAATACCTAAACAAACTTTATTCAAAATTTCAAACTTTTATATAAAAATGTTCATTTTTTTATTTTTTAAATTATGCGAGCATATTTTACTTACAACCTATGGTGTGTCGCTGTGCAAAATAATGTTTCAACAACTTTTTTTGAGAAAAGGACTTTTTCATATATGCGAAAACCTCTGTAATTGATATAGTTTTTGTTATGGAATATAAGTTTATAGTAAATTTTGACCTATTTTTCAAACAAAAAGAAGCCTCGGATCTTGAAAATCCAAAAATTAAATTTATGCGAAATTTACGGCAAAATTCCCCAAATTTGGGTCTATGGTCACTTTGGCAAATTAATGGATATTTGTGGTAATTCATCGGTAACTTTTGATAACTTTAATAATAGTTCTGCATTTCAAACGTTTTTTGTAACGCCGGAATGATTATGGAACAAACCAACTATACATATGGGTTCTTTTAAAGGATTGGAAATAGAGAAATTGACAACAGCCTTTTATGGACCAGTATACCAACAAAATCCAACATCTTCCAATTACGAACTAGTATACAAACATAATCCAAAATCTTCTAATTTGGACCAGCGTACCATCAAAATCCAACATCTTGTAGGTCAATTCTTACCTGGTCAACATCAATTAACATCAGCTAATCATACATATCATACATAGACGAAGATATGGAACAGTATGCCAAAAATTAACATCTTCTAATTAAATGGACAAGTTTACCAACAAAATCCAACATCTTCTAATTCAATTCTTACTTGGTCAACATAAATTAACATCAGCTAATCATACAACAAGATTGGAAGAAGCTACAACAATGGAACAAACCAACCATACAGATGGGTTCTTTCAAAGGATTGAAAATAGAGAAATTGTCAACAGTCTTTTATGGACCAGTGTAGCAACAAAATCCAACAAGAACAACAAAAACCAACTTCTAATTTGTCCATTAACGTTTTTCCGCATTTATTCCGCAAGAATTGCATGCCATGTTTGTTAAATAGTCTACTGCTATTTGATTAGTTGATAATGCTATTTTATCTGTTGGTACAGCCATATCATTAATTGCAGTGACTATTAAATTAGTACCAATAAATAATAAAATGGTTGTCTCCCAATCGTCTTTTTAGTAGAAGATTAATCTTTCTGTTTAAAAAGCCTTCTCCCTGTTTGAAAATTTAAGAATTTTGTGAAAAAATTGTTATTTTTGCTTCAGAATTAATTTTAAAAATTTTTAATTTTTATTTTTCAGTTAAACTTTTATGTATTCGCTGGAAATTCGTATTTTTTATGAGAAAATGATTCTTCTTGGTTAAAAAATTCATCTTTCGATAACAATTTTTATTCTTTGATTGAAAATTTTATTATTTTGCTGAAAATTCAACTATTTTTTTTAAAAAGTCATTCTTTTTGGTATGAGAATTCAACAGTTTGGCCAAGATTTTTTTTATCATTGACATTTTCTTTTTTGACATAAAAATCCTTTTGGTTGGAAAACCAACAACTTGACTGAAAATTGAACTGCTTTGTTGAAAACTCATGTTTTTGGATGAAGATTCATCGCCTTGATTGGAAATTTACCTATTTTGTTGAAAATTCTTTTTTGCTGAAAAAATTTATCTTCTTAGTTGAAAATTCGTCTTTTTGAATTAAAAATTCAATAATTTAGTTGAAACTTTTTGTCTTCCTTCGTTGAAAAATCTCTTTTGGAATTATTATATGAATAGAATTTGTTTGAAATTCTTGTTTTTTGTTGAAGATTGTCCTTGATTGAAAATTTACTTGTTTTGTTAAAAATTCTTCTTTTTTGGTAGAAAATTAACCTTTTTGGTGAAAACATTGATGTTTTTTTGAGAACATTAATATTTTTGGTTGAAAATGAATTTTTTGCTTGCAAATTCAACAATTGCGTAAAAATTCACATTGGTTTGTAGAACAATCGTCTTTTTTTATTGAGAATTAATTTTTCTAATGAAAATTTAACTATCCCACTTTCAGTTCAAAGTTGATCTTTCTTAGTTTAAATATCAAAAAGAATAACAATTTCAAATTCAAATCACTATAAATTGATTAGAAAAATATTCGAACATTATTATAAAATTCACTGAAAACCATTAAATTAATCTCTGGAACCTGTCAGAAAGTCCTAAAAATTTGAAAATAAAATTAATCAAACTAATTGCCTAAAGTTCTCTCGAAGTCAGTTGAAATCCCTTGAAATCGATCGAATCTCCCAAAATCTTGAAAATAATTAGAGCTCCTATAACATCCCTTAAATCTGGTGAAATTTCTTCAAATCCTTGAACATTCAATAAAGTTCTTTAGATCTTGTTAAATGCCTTGAATCACTTTGAAATCCCTGGAGATCTTGGAAATCTAACAAAATTCTCTCAAAATACATGAAATGTTTTGAAATGCTTTAAAATTCTTTGTCATACCATAAAATCCCTTAAAATATTTTTTCTCCAAAATCATAAAAATCCATTTAAATAAGTAGAAGTCATTTTAAAGCCCCTAAAAATAAATTCAATTGAACTTACTCAATACAGTTCCCAAAAAAAAACGTTTGAATCCCTAAAAATCTTTGGAATCACTTTGGAAATCTTACAAAATTCTTTTAATTTCTTCAGAAATTTGGGATATTTCTTAAAATCTTTTGAAATTCCGTAAAATCCCTTGAAATCTTTTCTTTGTAAATCTTAGAAATCCATTGAAATAAGGATAATTGATGTGAAATCTCTTGAATATTTAGTTTGAAATAAACTTTTTATTTAACTTCTTAAAAAGAAATCCGTTGAAATCCTTAGAAATCTTTTAAATATCTTGAAATCCGTAAAATCGTTAAAATCACTAAGAAACTCTTGAAATATATTTAAATTATATTTATTTACCAAAGTTCTTGTTTCTTTTTTTTTTGTAGAAAATTAAATCTCTTGGTTGAAAATTCAACTATTTGGTTGAAAATTGAAAATTTTTGGTTTTAAATTTATTTATTTTGTTACAAGTTCGTCTTTTGGTCGCTCTTGGTTGGGAATTAAAATCTTCTTGAAAATTTGTGGTTTTGATTTCAAAATTTATCTTTTTTGTGAGAGATTTTATCATTTTTTGATAAGAATGCAATTGTTTGGTTGAAAATTCAACTATTTGGTGGAAAATTCAATTATTTTGTAGAACATTCTTTTTTTCTTTTGTTTAAAATTAATTCTTGGTAACAAAAACTTAACTGTTGAATTCTGTGTTACAAATGTATCTTTTCTAGTTTTAAAATTAAACTATTTGGTTGAAAATTGTTTTTTTTTCTTTGTAGAAAGGTAATCCTCTTGGCTAAAAATTCAACCATTTGGTTGAAAATGTATATACTTTTTGAAAATTAGTCTTTTTTGGTAGGAATTTAAACGTTTGGCTTAAAAGTGGTTTGGTTGAAAATAATCTGTTTAAGTTGAGGATTCAAGTTTGGATGTTAAAAATTGGTATTTTTCGGGTGAATTTAACTGCTTTTGATATAAAATAAACTAAAAATTAATTAAAATATTAGCTATTACATTTTTCGTTCGAAATTTATGTTTTTATGTTGAAAATTAATTTTTTCAAGTGGAAATTCAGCTATTATATTTTGGGTAGCCAATTGATTTTCTAAAAATGAGGGAAGGGGTAGCAGGGGAAGTGAGGAGAGGACTAGGAGGGTAATGCTGGTGAGTAGGGGAAGGAAAGTTATGGCTAGGTAAGGAAAGTGGGGGAAGGGAAGGAAAGTGGGGGAAGGCTATGGAAGTGATGAGAGGGGGGAGTAGAGGATGAAGAAGTTATGTACGGGAAGGGAGGCGAAGGTTAAACTTTCGGGAAGGGAAGTAGGGGGAGTAGGGGTGGAAGAGTATGGGAGTAGAATGTTTGACTAATTTAATTAACGTAATAATAGGCTACGGAACCTTTTGTTGTTGAATAATTTTCGTAATAAAACTTTGTAGAGAGTGTTTTTTCGCTCTTTTGAAAAATTTACATTTTGATAGTTATCTAGTTTTGTACTACCACCCTTCATTTGTCTAATTCAAGTTTTTATTTCCTTAATAAAAGTCCTTTTATTAAAATGAGAAAAAATTATTTTTGTAGTGAGATGGAGGGTAGTAGAGGTAGTGAGAAGAAATGTAGGTTGGGGAAGTAGGGGTATTATAAAAGAGGAAGTAATGAGAAGTGAGGGAAGGGGTAGCAGGGGAAGTGAGGAGAGAGCTAGGAGGTTAGTGCGGGTGAGTAGGGGAAGGAAAGTGATGGCTAGGGAAGGAAAATGGCGGAAGGGGAGGAAAGTGGCGGAAGGCTATGAAATTGATGAGAGGGGCATGTAGAGGATGAAGATATTATGGAAGGAAGGGGAAGCCAAGGTTGAAATTTCGGTAGGGGGAGTATGGGAGGGAGAGTATGGGAGTAGGGGGATTTGAACGACCTAATTAACTTATCAATAGGCTATGGAACCTTTTTTTGTTGACTAATTTCAGTGATAAATCTATTTAGAGAATGTTACTTCACTCTTTTGAAAAATTTTGATTTCTATGGTTATCTAGTTTTATACTACCACTGTCCATTCTTGCAACTCAAGTTTTTATTTCCTAAATAAATGTCCTTTTGTTAAGATGAGAAAAAAATATTCCGGTAGTGAGATGGAGGGTAGTGGAGGTAGTGAAAGAAATGTAGGTTGGGGAAGTAGGGGTATTATAGTAGAGGAAGTAATGGAAAACGAGGGGAGAGGAAGCTGGGGAAGTAAGGAGAGGACTAGGAGGGTAGTGCGGGTGATTTGAGAGAGGGAAGTGATGGCTAGGAAACGAAAGGAGGGAGAAGGGAAGGAGGGTGAAGGGAAGGAAAGTGGGAGAAGGCTATGAAACAGATGAGAAGGGGAAGTAGAGGATGAAGAAGTTATGGAAGACAGGCATAGCGAAGGTTAAAGTTTCGGGAGGGAAAGTAGGGGGAGTAGGGGTAGAAGAGTATGGGAGTAGGAGGTTTGAACATCTTAATTAACGTGTTAATAGGCTATGGAACCTTTTTTTGTTGACCAGTTTCTGTAATCAAACTTTTGAGAGAATGTTTTTTGCGCTCCTTTGAAAAATTTCCATTGTGTTGGTTACCTAGTTCTGTACTACCACCCTTTATTTGTGCAACTCAAGTTTTCATTTCCTAAATAAGAGTCCTTTTATTAAAATGAGAAAAAATTATTCTCGTAGTGAGACGGAGGATAGTAGGTTTAGTAAAGAGAAATGTAGTTCTTTAACAGTTGCATTTACAACTTTTTTAATACAAAAAAGATGAATTTTTAATTCAAAAGTAATAGTTTACGACAAAAAAATTAAATTTTAGAACCATGAATGAAACTTTCAACAAAATAATTATGTTTGCGATACACAATACAATATACACAAATACTTGCAATATTAAGTAACAAATAGAATCTTTGAGCCAAAAAGACAAATTTTTTAGAACATAGTTCAATATTCAACCAAAAACTTCTCTATCGAAAAAAAAATGTTTAATGCAAAAAAGATTAATTTTTCAATAAAAAAGTAATTTTTCATGAAATCAGTTGAATTTTTGAATGGAAAGCATGAGCTTTTAACAGAATAGTTATTTTTCAACCAAAAAGCTGAATTTTTACCCTAAAAAGATGAATTATCTACCAAAAGACAAATTTTTAACGAAATACTGTACTTTTCAAACCTGAAAATCATTTTTGGTTGAAAATGTATCTGCTTAAGTTAAAAATTAAGTTATTCATTAGAAAATTCAATTATTTGGTTAAAAATTCAACTATTTGGTAGAAAATTCATGTATCTTGGAAAAATTGGACTTTCTTCTAGAAAAGTGATTCCGTTGGTTCAAAATTTAACTATTTGGTTTATAATTCATCTGCTTTATTAAAAGTTCGACCTTATAAGTAGGAAATAAATCTCCTTGCCTGAAAATGTAGAAAATTAATTTTTTTGGTGAAAAATGCAACTCTTAGGTTGAAAATAAATCTGTTTCACTCGAAAAGTCAAGGACTTTGTTGAAAATTCGTATTTTTTACATTAAATCCAACTGCTTTTAATTTACAGTTAACCTCTTTTTTAGTTGAAATATCAACTATTACATTTTCTGTTGAAAAATAGTCTTATTAGGTTAAAAATTCAATTCATTGGTTAAACTGCCTTCTTCAAAATTCATGTTTTGGTTGAAGATTCATAATTTAAATTTTTTGTAGAAAATTGTTTCTTTGATGAAATTTGTTAAAAGCTTATCTTTTCGGTTAAAATCGAACTATTCTGTTGAAAATCGTTTTCTTCTTGTTTTTTAACTGTAAATTAAACTATTCAATTTTTATTAGAAATTCAACTATTTGGTTAAAAACTGAGTCGGACTGATTTGCAGAGCCACAGAGATTTATAGTCCAATATGGGAAAATTGAAATTTTTATAAACCCTGGAATTCAGAAATATTTCAAATCAATAGAAATAGTTTTAGAAAACAAAAATCAATCTTTGAGTTGAACCTTTATTATATTTGGTTGAAATTTAATTTTTTCAACTAAAAAGTAAAATATTTCAGTCAAAGATTTATGATTTAATTCGAAGATTCTTCTCTTTAGTTGGAAATTCAACAATTATTGTTTCAGAGTATATCTTTCTTGACTAAAAAATGTTTCTTATTTAAAATTCTTTCTTTTGATCGGAAATAAAATAAATATCAGGGTAAAATATTGACTATTACATTTCTTCTAAAAAATGACACTTATTTTATGATGTTGATCTCCTATCTTGGAAGAGTTCATAATTTCTATATTTTATTTTTACCTACCTCTAAGTCGCGGTAATAATATTTCAGACCCAGAAAGGGGAATTCCTATCCCGGTATACGTTCTACATTTTTTTACTTGCATGAAAGATATGACTTTCAACAATGCTTCTTTTAAAATATAAACTATTGAAAAAGTCACAAAGGGAAAATACGCTTGCGTTTTGCAAGAAGGATAAGAGCAGTTCGTAGGATATTTTGCATAATATTTTCTCTTTGAATGAAATAAAGATGAAAGATGTTTCAGGAAAAGTCATGTTTATGTTTGCAGTTTTGTTTTACTATTTTTATTTGTTATAACTTTATTTGTCCATATTTTATTTGTTCAAAGTGTTTAAACAATTTTTTTCCGGTGGTCTAAGAAATTATTTTTTTCTGTGATAAATTTATAGTCATGAATGCTTTGTACTCTTAGTATAATTTAATCTGAGGAGAGTAATATTAAATTCTGTTGGTATACAAATTATTATATTATTTTTGCTTAAAATCACACTCTTAGACTGATAACTACTATTCCTGATGAATACATAGTTGACCAAATTTAAAAAAATAGATTTTTTGACCCCTTTCCATAAACAGTTACAAGTGTATCTGTTTAAGCAATTTGCAAAATAAATAGCACAATAAATAAATTTCTGAGCATAATAGAAAAAGATAGGTTTAATAAATAAAAATGGTTTAAACCATTTAAAAACCACTGTAAAGTACTTTGGGCACGTTCATCATATGATGTATCTTTATTTGTGATAATTTTATTAACACTACGATTGATGGAAAATTTAGTCATTGTCAATAGCACTCCCTTTGGTTTAAAACATTTCCCAATTGTTTAAACAATTTATTGTTATTTACTATTAATTTTTATGATAAAGAGGTAGAAAACTAGTTTTTTTTTCACTTTGGTCAACTATGTCGCTTATTACTGAATATTAACGTCATTCAGATGTTACAAATATACATTCTTCAACACATTTTTAATTGTTTAAAAAAATTTTATTTGTTCAAACCATTTTTTCCTGTGGTCTTGGAAATTATTTTTTTCTTTTATAAATAAGGCTATTTGTAGCCATAAATACTATGCACTCCTAGCACTATCTTATTCCGAAAGAGCAATACTAAATTCTGTTGCTGTATACATTATTATTATTTTTTTAAATTTACACCCGTAAACTGACTAGTGCTAGTTCTGATGAATACATAGTTAATTAAATTTAAAAAACAGCAGTTTTCTACCGTTTTTCCATAAAAATTTACAAGAGAATCTATTTAAAGAATTGCAAAATGTCTTAAAGAAAATGTATTGCTCTTAAGAATGACTAATGGCCTTAATTTTAACAGAAAAAAATTGATAAAATTCTAAGTCCACTCCAACTTGGCGAAATGTTTAAAGTTTTATTTGGGTTTCCCGAAGGCGGAATTCTCGAACCCCTCCGTCTTCAATATGCTTAAGTTTTAAAATAAAACGAACCTAGTTTTCACAAAGTCAAGATTTATGGAGTTATGCTGAATTTGTTGTAAATTGAATTAATTTCGTTCCTATAACAAAGGAAAACGAAACATTAACAATCTAGTTTAAACAATTAGGATTTGTGTGCATGCCTTTTGGAGTGAGTAATTTTAAAGTAGTAATTTTGTAGTATATTCATATTTAATGTATATGAAATTTAATATACAGCCTCTTAATTAATATTTCATAGACCAAGTTTTTAGATTTAATATACAAATGTACAGTAAATCTATATTAAAATTGCAAACATTTTTAACAGTGCACCATCTTACGTCACTTCGTTGATTGCTGAGAGTTAAACAAGGGACCAAATGCACGAGACAAAAAATAGACAATTTAAGAATACCCAGTCATTTGTTAACTAATATTCAATTGTTTAAACAATTTAAATTTGTTAAATTTTTTCAGTCAACTCGCGAAATGAACCTATTTTCTAGACTTGATAAGTTATTTAATCAATGTCAACAATAAAATAATTTGTTTAAGCAATTTTACAATTATTTAAATAATACGTATATGTTCAAGTATATATTTTACCTAAAACAAAGAAGGAGAAACATTGTATCTCACTAAATTTCCGACAAATTTAAATATCTTCAACTACTAATTTGTTTCTTATGAATACTCTTAGATGTTTAAAAAAATTTAAATTTTCCAAACCATTTTTTTGTTTACATATTTTATTTCTGCTGTTTTTTGAAAGATTAAAATATTTGTATGTTCTACTTTGTTTTCTAGGAATACTGTTGAATGTTTAAACAAATTACACGCGTTTTTTTGTTAAATATTTTGCAATGAAAAAATAGTAAAAAAGAACTATGTTTCTTGTGGTTGGAAATAAACTCGACAGTGATGGCAAATTCTGATCTTGGATTCGGATTTAGCGACCCAAAATCCATAGGATGTGACTACTCTTTTCCGTCGGACAATCTGCTTTTTTGTGGGGCTATGTTACTTTTATTTAACAGTTTGAAATAGATTTGCGCAGCATGGAACTTCCAGAATTGGCGAGAAACTTAGTTTTGGTGTCCACCCTTAAAAAAAAAAGAGAAAGACTTTAGTGAAGAAGTTTTAAATAAATTAGAGAAGGAAATAAGGGATACAAATACTAAATGTACAAACCTACCGAACATTTACTTTATCCTTATTTGGAACGTTACTGTAATCACTTTACTGTTGGTTCCGGGAGTGGTCTCTTCCTTTGAGAATGGACCATTTGCAGAACCTTAGGTATGCTAATGAGCGACACGGCTTGTAGAGTTGGGTTGATTTGTCTTCCTCGACTATTGTATTGTTATACAATGGATTGGTTAAGAATTTCATAGGAAGGGTTTCATTGAAGGAGTGAATAACTTGAGTTATGTTTGGAATTGAAACGATTCTAGACTTTTTTGTATTGAGTTTTAAACTAAACTCAATGATTCTAAATTTTTTGTAAGTGTTGCAATTTTTGACTGAGTCCAACTTATTTATTTTCTGCACTGATTTGAAAACGTTCCGAAGTAATGTGAGCAGCGATTCCACAGTAGAATTGAACTTTTTGTAACTCTTCAGAATATAAATAGTAAATTTTTATAACAATAAGAATTGGTAATATTTGATCATGGTGACTCTAGAAGTCCACACTGGTTTATAAATAACGCAGTCGCCGTTGCTCGCTCGAGACCTGACATTGCTCTCCAAGACTTCGGGAAACGAACCATATTCGTGATCGAATTCTCGGCTCCGGCCGGATACAAAATCACTGCCATGGAGGTTCGCCTGTACGTGGCCCGCACACACGCTTGCCCAAACGCGCGCAGCGTGTGTGCACTTGTATGTGTGCTTCGACCTCGTCGGATGAATGGCTAGAAGTTTTGTGATAATGATTTTGTTTGGCCTCGATGGCTGCGCGTGTTTACTCACTCCCGGTTTATGTTTACAAACTGGTGAGTCAGCAGTCTTTGAGCGTTCGAATCTTCTGAGTTGCGAGTTTATAAATTAATGTAAATTAAATCGCACAAATACAATTTTTCCTTTTTATATTTCAGTCTGAAATTTTCAGGAACTATTCGCAGGAAATTCGAACTGTTTGTAAAACACTTCGAAATTTATCCATACATTTCTCATAGAAATGAGGATGTAATGTTTAATTTTTTATCTCGTATCCGATACCTAGCTAGAAGTTCGTGACTTTTTCATGGATAATTTTTTTCCGTGTAAGTCACTAATTCTACATCATTGTGAAATATTCCTTAACAAAGAACCGCTCTGACTAAGTCACGC
Organism: Andricus grossulariae; assembly: GCA_011634705.1. NCBI lineage: Eukaryota > Metazoa > Arthropoda > Insecta > Hymenoptera > Cynipidae > Andricus > Andricus grossulariae. The sequence goes on along the minus strand of JAABKJ010075445.1, from coordinate 164,258,612 downwards.
ACTTTTATATCACCGCAAAATAGTGAACATATCATTGAGTATTGAACAAAGTCTGAGACTTTCGGTCGTCGTAGAGTCACTTTCCGGATAAAGTCCGCTGGTTATACGTTCGTGAAATAATTCATTACTGAATTACTGCTGATTACTCGTTCAAGTAAATTCATATGAAACATCTGGTAGAATCCCGTCGCTGTTCTGCAAAATAACGTAACTGTAAGTTTTTATTGTATTCATTTTAACTGATTATCTGTTCTTTATCTTTAATAAACATGGTAAAATCTGAGCTACACCTCATTTATGTCACACATTATACTGACACAATCCCTTAGGATTGATAGTGAAAAAAAATCCACAATAAATAAATAGTCATGCCTTACCAACCTGACGTCATCAGGAACACTGGTCTCTCTCTTTCACAAATTTCCATACTACCCTCACCTTTTTCTCGGGACGTGACATTTTAAGTTATATTTCAGCTTGAAATCTGTATCCAGAGCCGACATCTTTATTTTTTTGACATTTGTAGCTTCACTGATTACAATAATAAATAAATTGAAATAAAAAATTGCCATTTGTAAAGTACGTGTTGAAGAATACCAATACCAATACCAATTTTTGCACTTGTAGAGGACTTTAGTCAGAACTTATTGTCCCGACTTTAGGCTTGTTCATTCAAGTCCCGTAGCACTGCGGCATAACCTATTATACTATGCCTTTATTTTGAGAACCCCGATGCAACAGAGGCCGACCAGTTATAACCCATGGCTGCATTTGCCTTTACTAGAAGAACTCGCTTTTGCCTGAACGTTTGGTCAGGGGAGAGGGAAACTGCAGAGAATCGTATTCCCGAGTTGCGACGGTTTTCTGACTGTCGAGTTTGAAAGAAGACATTCGATGTGTAGGGACACCTTAATGACACCTTATGTGTTCACTCTACACCTTACATCGAGTGTCATCCTCGGCGCCAAACCAAGTTCTATACCTTTATTGGAGATGGCTTAACATTCGCGACTTTTCCCGAGTCGAGATTCACCGCGCAGCTAATGCCGTCGGTAACCGCGAACTAATTACACCCTATTTAAAACCCAAACAAGCCAATTAACGGAATTCATGGAATTCATGAAATCCAATGAATTCATGAAATTCAATGAATTTTCGGAATTTACTGTATTCACGGATTTCGCGGAATGTAATAAATTTATGGAATTTACTGAATTTATTGAATTCACGGAAGTCATTAAATTAATGGAATTCAAAGGTTTAAAAAAATTCAAGGAATTCATGGAATTCAGGGAATTCAAGGAATTCACGAAATTCATGGAATTCTTGAAATTCATGGAGTTCACGAAATTCAAGCAATTCGCGGAATTCATGTAATTCACGGAATTCATGTAATTCACGAAATTCATGGAATTCATGGAACTCACGAAATTCATGAAACTCATGGAATTCATGTAATTCACAGAACTTATGGAATTCACGGAACTGATAGATTTCACGAAATTCATGGAATTCAAGGAATCGATGGAATTCAAGCAATTCACGGAATTAAAGGATTCACGGAATTCGTGGAGCTTATGGAATTGATGGATTCACGGAATTCATGGAGTTCATGGAAGCCACGGAATTCCTAGAATTCACGGAATTTGAGGAATCCTGGAATTCAAGGAATTTATGGATTTCCAGGAGATCTAAGAAGTCATGGTATTTAAGGAATACCGTGAATTCCTTGAATACCATGAATTTCATAAATTCCAAAAATTCCGTGATTTCCATAAATTCCGTGAAGTCCATGAATTCCGTGAATTCCGTGACTTCTATGAATTCCGTTAATTCTTCGAATTTCTTGAATTCCGTGAATTTCATTAATGCCGTGAACTCCTTGAATTCCATGAATTTCGAGAATTCTATTACTTTCGGGAATTCCCTTACTTCCGTGAATTCCATTATTTCCGTGAATTTATTGAATTTCATGAATTTCGATAATTCCAATGATTCCGTGTATTTCATGCGCTCCACGAATTCCGTGAATTCCGTGAATTCCATCGATTCCGTGAATTAAATTGATTCCGTGAATTCCATCGATTCCGTGAATTAAATTGATTCCGTGAATTCCATGAATTACGTGAATTACATTGATTCCGTGAATTGCCTGAATTCCATGAATTTCGTAAATTCCATGCATTCTGTGAATTCCATGAGTTCCGTGAAATCCATGAATTCTGTGAATCCCATGAATTTCGAGAATTCCGCAAATTTCGAAGATTCCATGAATTCCGTGAATGACATTGATTCCGTGAATTCCTTGAATTTCATGAATTTCGTGAATTCCATGAATTCCGTGAATTCCGTGAGTTCCGTGAAATCCATGAATTCCGTGAATTCCATGAATTTCGAGAATTCCATTAATTCCTTGAATGCCATGAATTCAAATAATTATATGCATTCCTTGCATTCCATGAATTCCTTGCATTCCATGAATTCCGTGAATTCCATGAATTTCATGAATTCCGTGAATTCCATGAATTCCGTGAATTTCATGAATTCCGTGAATTTCATGAATTCCGTGAATTCCATAAATTCCGTGAATTTCATGAATTCCGTGAATTCCACGAATTTCTTCAATTTCATGAATTTGATGAATTCTATGCATTCCATGAATTTTTTGAATTCCGTGAATTTTTCGAATTCTGTGAATTTCTTGCTGTAATATGAAAAATACGACCCCGTTATTTTAGTACTACATTTGGCCACCAGTTGGTGTATCGTTGTATTTCAGATTCCAATAATGGGTCTGAATGGAACAACGACTGCGTCGCCACTAGTATGGGACTGCTTTGAGGCTCTAAACAATCTAGCGACGGGAAACCGAGTGACTCTACTTTGGTTGTCTGGACACAGTGGCATCAAAGGCAACAATAACCAAATAGTTGAATTTTGAGTATAGCGAAGAAAGATGACTTTTTTAAATATAAGTTTTCTACCAGATAGTTGAATTTTTAAATAATACAATATACAGGATAAGCTTTCAACCAAAAATATACTACTCAAATATTCAGGTAAAAAATCTGATAAAAAAAGAATAACTTTGAACACAAAAAAAAAACGAATTTTTCACCAAAAAGATGAATTTGCGACCAAGAAGATTAATTTTCTAACAAATAAGACGTATTTTCAACAAAATTCATAAATTTTCAAGAAAAGTATTTAATTTTGAAGCCAAACAGTCTTAATTACTAAAAAAAGATAAATTCTTCATTAAAAATGTGATAGTTGAATTTTCGACCCAAAATGGAATAGTTTAATTTTCAACCAATGATATGAACCTTCTAGTATTAAAACAAATTTTTAACAAAGTAGTTCAACTTTCAAGTAAGTAGTTAAATTTTCGACCGAAAATATTAATTTTGTCACAAAGAGACGAAATTCCAACAAAATACAAGAATTTCCAACCCAATAGTTAAATTTTGAACTGAAAAGAATAATCTTAAGATCAAAAATGGAATAGTGAATTTTCAGATTCAAAAATTACTTTAAAAAAAAAAACTTTTCAACAAAATTCTTGAACTTTTAACAAAAGGTATCCAATTTTTAACTAAATAAGAGAAATTTTCAACCAAAAACTGGAATAGTTCAACCAAATAGTTCAATGTTGTACCAAAATAATAGAATTTTCAATCACCTAATTGAAATTTCAACCAATAATAAAGTGAACTTTTAGTAAATTAGTTCAACTGCAAACCAAGTAGTTAAGTTTTCGATAAAAAAATATGACCTTTTAACAAAAGAGTTGAACTTTCAACAAAATATTTAGATTTTCTACCGAATAGTAGAATTTTTAACGAAAAGAGATGAAAAAGGGGAAGTTGATGACACGTGTATCCACTGTCCCAATGATAATTCAACATGTCACCATCCAATAAAGCATTTCGAGACCTTAAAATAAAATCATAAGCAATTATAATCTTTTATATCACTTTCTGGTTTTTGCAAAGAAAGAAGCGTACAAGAGAAAGTTCAACATCACAGGTCTTTACAGGAGAACGTTGAAAATCACAGATCTTAGCGATAAGGAGAGAAATAGCCTTGAAAATGATTGCAGACACAAAAAGAGGAAAGTTAAACGACTAGTCAAGGAAAATAAATATAAAATCAGAACAGAAGAAGAGAAGAAAATGCCAAAACGACTTTGAAGAAAGCATGAAATTAATATTTAAGGCAATGAAGGGAAGTATAAGTACAGAGTTTGTCAGCATGAGAAACAGCAAAGGTGAAATGCTATATGATACAGACGGGATAGTAGACGCTTTAAGCTTTAAAACGTTTTAAGTGATTTTTAAAGTTTTAAAAGGTCTTTAAATATTTAATGACTCCAATGAATTGTTTTTTTATTTGAATAATCTAAAGAAATTTGAAAGGATTTTATATATTTTAGGCTGATTCTAAAATTTTTATATGATTTTAAAGATATTCAAAAAATTCCAAGAATCCAAGGAATTTTCAGTTGATTCCGGTCATTTATTTCAGAGGATTTTAAATATTGTTGAGTATTTTAATAAATTTCTAGGCATTTGAAAAAAATTCAATTTTCAAGGAATTTGGAAAAAGTGTTAAGGATTTGAAAACTTTTAAATTATGCTGGAAGATTCCGAAGAGTTTTCAATTGATTTCAAAGTATTTTAAATATTTTAGCTTGTTTTTCAAATTTTTATTTGATTTTGAAGAGACTAAAAAAATTTCAAGAATTCAAGGAATATTCAATTGATTTCAGTAATTTCATTGATTTCAGAGGATTTGAAATGTTTTTGAGTATTTTAGAAGATTCTAAGACATTTTCGAAAGCTTCAAAAGTTTCAACTTTCAGATAATTTAAAAATATTTCAAATAAATGTGTCAGAAATTTCAAAAGACTCCAAGGCATTTCCAAGAGATATTATAATATTTCAATAGATTTCTAAGTATTCCACAGAATACAGATTTTCAAATACATTAAGGTATTATCAAATATTTCAAAGAATTTGAAACATTTTAGGATATCTGACAATATCCCAAGGAATTTTTAATTACCTCAAAGAATTTGAAATATTTGAAGTATTTTTAAAAACCAAAGGAATTTCTAAGAGCTTCAATAAATTTCGAGGCATTTCAAAGGATTTTAGAAGATTCGAAATATCTCAGGGTATTTTTTAAAAATTCATGGGGTTTTTCAAGAACTTCACAAAGTTTCAAGTAATTTCAAAAGTTTCAGAGAATTTAAAATATTTCAGATTAAAATTTTCAATTAATATGACATTGTTTCAACTGATTTATTATTTCATGATATTTTAAAGGATTACAAGGCATTTTATAAAATTTTCGAGGATCTCTCTGTTTTTGGAGGATTTTAATAGCTCTCAAGGTTGTTGAATAAATGTTGAGGATTTTAAGAAGTGTCGGCAGAACTCCAGGATTCCAAGAATGATAGTTAAACACATAAAACTATCAGGTTTTTTAATGGTGTTTCCAAAATCGTTGATATTCAACCCTCAAAGCCCACAAAACACTGATCAACAGAAAACCAGGAATAAGCAGTTCACCGTCTTTTCTCTCAGTTTATGACCAAATTATACGAGGACTTAGAACAAAGCTGCGTAACCTGAGAACATCAGTGCAACATCGTCGACATGCTGGGGCATTATAATTTTAACGGAAACATGGCTACATCAAGGTACAAATGACGCTGAACTCGGTCTTCAAGACTATCACATTTACAAAAAGGACAGATCTCCGGACACAAGTATTTTTGCTAAGGGAGGTGGCGTTTTTATTGCCGTATGTAAAAAAATAGCCAGTAATCAAATAATAATTCTAGAAAACTCTATCGAACAAATTTTTGTCAAAATTAGACTTGCTCATATCGATTATATAATCTGCTCTGTGTATTTTTGAAACGCATCACTTTTTTCCGTGTTTTGATATTGTAGAATACTAAAGTTTCAAACGTTTTTATTATTTATTTAAATGGAAAGTCTCTCAGTGCAGGTTCAGTACATTGTTTTGTATTATATTGTCCTGCACACCTAGCACACTTTGGTTTTTTAAAACAATTTTTTCCAACATGGCCTAATCCTTGGCAATTGCAGCACTGTATTATAAAGTCATAACTTTTATACTTCTCCCATTTGATTACATAGTAGCAAACTCTGCGAACTTTTATAACACTTTATAGCTTTATCGAAGGTTCAAAATTGACTATAAACATTGGATATTTGTAAACTGATTTTACACTATTGGTATCTTCATTTTTCACTAGCTGCTCAACTTTGATTGCTTTCAGATTGCAATTTTGCAAGTCTTCTTTTATTTCTTCTGGAGTAACATCCAGAGGAATTCCTTTGATCACCATTTTCAGCTGCTTTCGATCCTCCTGGGCATAAGTATGATGCTCGATATTAGATTTTTTCACCTCTTGCAGAACAGTGTCGTAGTCTTCCTTTGATTTTGTATATATTATTATGCGATATGCTTTGTAGCTTAGATCCGTAACACCTTTTATTTTGGCTTTGATTCCATTCAACGTCTAAACATGATTTTTAACGTATCCATTGGTTCGTCCAGTCCATTTTTCCTTTTTTTTCTGATCTGTTTTGAGCTGATTTTATGCACCGGTTCTGTTAAAAAGCTCATATTTCAACTAAATTTAGGTTTATTAAAAATTTATTGAAAACTTTCAAGCTCACCTCAAATATTCAGGCATTTTCTCAAATTCTTTTGTATTCCCTTGAATTTTTTGACGCTTACTGAATTTAATGAATTTTTATCATAATTTTTTATGTTTTCGATTCACTTGATTTTTTTAATTCACCTTGATTTCTTGTGAATTTCATCGAATTCTTCTGATTTTCCTTAAATTGCTTTAAATTCAATTTAATTTTATTGAATTCAATGGAATTTTTCCCAATTTCTTTTTAATTCTTTTGAATGTAACTGACAGAGTGTCTACCTTACCGGGAAACCCGAAATTGTCAGAGAATTTTCATGTGCCTCAAAAAAACATGGAAATGTCGGGGATTTTTTTTAAAGTCAGGGAATTTTTTTGAGAGCGTGCCTTATTTGTTTAAATTGCAATATAAAACTGAATAAAAATGATGATTCATTTGTAAGTGTAGCTTTATATTACTGTATTTAACTATTTTGTTAAAAATTCCTTTTTTTCGGTTCGAAATTAATTTCTTTAACTGAAAATTCAACTATAATAGTTGAATATTCTATAATTTTAGTTAAAAATGTATCTCTTCAGTTCAACATCAATTTTTCAAACTAAAAATTGACCTACTTCATTTGTAATCGAAAAATTACCTTTTTTAGTTGAAAATTCGTCCTTTTTGATCGGAATTAAGCTTCTTGGTTAAAAATTCAATTTTTTAGTTAAAAAATCATCATTTTATTCGAAAATTCATCTTTTCGGTTGCAAATTCAACTATTTTAATTTAAGATTGTTAATTCTTTTGAACATTTATCACTTTGTTTGAAAATGTAACTATTATATAAAATAATACAAAACAAGATTGCTGTAATATGATTCCAATGTTTGAAATCGTACAATTTTAAGCTTTTAATTCGAAACTAAAATATCGTGATATCTAACATTTCAAATTTACAAAATTATCTAAAAATTAATTCAAGAAAAAACTTCAGTTTCAACAACTTAAAGATTAAACTTTTAGAATTGCGCATTAAAATTATAGAAATTTTAAAGAAGATAAATATATTATTGATAAGTATCATATAATGTAGTATCAAGTGACAATCAAAAAGACTGCATAGATTTTTTGACTGAAAAATGCGAACTAATTATTATTTTATTGTTGTTCTCTAATTTTCCCGGCTCTAAATTGCCAAATGTACTGGAAAATTGGGAATTTTTACATTTATCACCAGTTTTTAAATAATAAGACTAACGAATTAATTAATTCTGTTATTTCGGTCAAAAAATGTCCCCAAAAGTAATCTTTTCATAAAATAAGAAACACGCTCCGAGCCCTATAAAAAAAAGGGGAAATAGGAGAGAGTGTGAAGCCTGTTGGTTTGACTAGACTATAAAACTCACTCATGAATCGACTGAGATTTCCCTTAGGTTCCGCATCGATCATTCTTCCAGTGTCAATCGTCAAGAAATAATAATTTTCATTCTTGAGTTCCTTCTTCCGATGGAGCCTTCGCTTATATTCAGCCTCGTCAATGACTTCGCCGACATACTCAATCACAAATTGTCCTCCTTTAATCGATTCCAGACTCCTGAGGCCCCAGCCTTTGCCATCGGTGTGAAAGGCTTCCATCGCAGGATAAAGTCTCTGGACGAAGGCTTGATTTTGGCATTTTGAACCGGCTGGACAGATGTCAGGACTGCATTCGACGCAGAGCATTCGATTTAAACAATCCGTATCGGGCGCACAAGGATTGTCCTTGTTTGCCGAACAAACACAGGCGACGATGCTTTCCACTTCGATGGGTTTCACAGTTCCCACGGGCTTGTTTACCTAAAATAAGACATTTATCACATGTTTTAAACAGAGCTGGGTGAGTTACTTTTTTAGAGTAACTAGTTACAGTTTACTAGATAAAGTAACTTCAAGTTACCCAAAAAAGTTACTTTTTTTCACTACCCTAATTCCTCATTTCTCATAATTCTTTAATAAAATTGAATAAAATTGAATAAAATAATAATATTTAAAAAAATTCCTCATAATTCCTCATAGTCTGTAAACTTCAGATTTATGAGAAATTTAAGGTAATCTAAATAATATATTTAATTACAATAATAATCAATGGCAGGCCTCGGACTCACTTTAGGCATAACAAATAGTGTAAATAGTGTCAATTTTTTTTTAAATGGTGTAAAAATAGTATCACAAAATTTTCCAAATATTAAAAATGAACCATGTTTATTTAAATTGTTTTTTAGTCTATAAATTATCGAAAATTCTATTTATTTATCGCAGGCTTCACAGTCTTCCCCCTCTTTTGATTTGTCCATTTAAATGCAAACTGAAGTAATAAAACCTAATAAGAAACTAACAATTTTTGGTTGAAAGCTCATTCTTCTCGGTTGAAAAGTCTACTATTAAATTTTTCGTTAAGAATTCATCTTTTTTATAGAGAGAGAGAGAGAGACGGAGAGAGAGAGGAGCTGCACGTCATAGAAGGGCTAAGTTGCATGCATTTTTCACCTAAATTCAATTTAAAGTTCAGTTTTCAATTAAATATCTCGCCGATACAAAAATTCATCATAATAATTTTGATAATTGGGTCAATAGAATCCGAGATTTTTCAAAAAACCAGTGGAAATGTCAGAGAAAGGTTATTTTTCAAACTTGAAAACAAATTTTCATATCTATTTTAATGTTATGTAAGTTATACTTTTGCTATACAAACAAATTTCGTATTCAAGAATTAGAGAAGCTTTGACTTTTAGAATTCTCATTTGGGATTTGATTCCAAATTTTGCAATTTTATTTGCTTTGAATTTAAAATGATTCCAATTCAAGTTCTGAATTTAAAAGTATTTGATTTTTTACGATTTTTAATTATGAAAGCAGGACCGTGTGACTTATTTCCAGTAGGAATACATAATATCAGGTAACATACGCGCTGACTGAGCTCTGCGTCTCACTTGGCCCCGCAATCCCCTTATCGTCGAAACTGCCAAGGACATCAAATATAGAAACGCCTTGAATACGAGTTACTTAAATAAATTTGAAATTATTTAACTTCAAGATTCTTTCGAATAAAATTGTTTAATTTTGAAAATTTTTCTCCAAAATCTTTGCATTTCAATAGCTTCTGATTTTAAATTGTTCAACTTGAAACTGTTACAATTTCAAAATATTTAATTTGAAATTATTTTTTCTAGAAACCACTAAAGTTTTTATTCTTCTCATGCTTTCCAAATATTGTCTTTTTTCACCAGTTCAACTGATCCACAATTGTTTGATTTAGAACGTTTATTATTCAAAAGCGTATAATACGCATTTTTCCTATTTCAGAAGGTTACAATTCAAAAGTATTAATTATTATTTTAAACAATTTCAGAACTCACGATATTGAAAAATATATTAATTAATAGATCTTCACGTCGTTTATATTTTTAGCATTAGGAAATACAAATTCAGGGAAGCTGATGCGCGTTTGGCGCGCGTGCATTGACTGAGCACTATGGACAAAAGATTGAAGGCTTTAGGGCCATAATACGTTTACTTTTCAATATTGTTCTTTGATGACAACTTTCTTCCAATATAATGATCTCGCTAAATAGACTACAAATAATATCATATCCTATATTTACATTTATTCAAATGTGGATTAGAAGTGTGAGGGTATTCCCTACATGATCAAATCCAAACCAATTTTATTCGAAATTTAAAAATCAGGGGAGCGAAGCAGAAAAGTAGAAATTAATCAACCACTTGAGTTAGATGAATCAAGTTTACTTAAATAATTCACAAATAGACTCCCGCATTTGCCTACTTATCCAGATTGAACAATTTCGCAATGGAATTGCTTCAGACCCACCCGACTGGGATGACGTTTCACAAATAAAAGGGATCAATTCAATAGAAGCAATACTATACGATCATTTCTTATGCTCAACCTTGAATCGACGAGAGATTCCTTCTTTAACGAGTCCTCAGCTGTGTCCCCCGTTATGATTACAGGATCTGTTAATTCGAGTAATTGACGGTAGAAGGTACAGTCAATATTATTATCCCAAAGCAGGAAGCGAGGCTGGACGTGCTTTCTGAAAGCTTCGCTTCTGTCCCTTGGTATAATACCCCACAGATATCCTACAGTTTATAATTAACCCTACAGTACAGTCGCTAATGACCCTGGCAGTTGATGCGACTACAAACATTCAAAATTTGTCATGGGCATAACCCCCAATAATCAAGTGTTCAGGTATTAGAAGCTCCGGAAGATAGGAGAGTGTTTTATTCTCGTACTTGTGGTGACCGATACCTACAAGTATATACTTCTTCAAAACTGTAGTATTATTCGTGTGTGATTGTTTATGAACATGAGAAATCATGTGTGTGAGTGTGTGTGAAAGAGAAGAGGGGGGGGCGTATTTGTTGTGTGCGAAAGGTGTGAAGGTAGTTCGTAATACTCGTCTGATTAAAAGTAAAGAAATTCCTTTCAATGAGTTTTCGAAGAAAAATAATATATGGCAAAAAATAGAAAAACAGAGATCATACGTGTAAGCGTCAATTTTGTGCGAAATCGTCAATTAAAATTTTTTGAGGCATTTTTGGGTATTCGTAAGGAGGAGGTTGGGGGGGGGGTCAAAATTGAAAGTAATTAGGCGCAAATGATTTGTTGAAGACTCCCAAATAACGTCTAATAATCTCTCGCTAGCTAAATTTAAGCCCTTGTGGGATGCCCCAATAATAATAGTTTTGGCTCAAACTTGAAGGGAATTTTTTCCGAGAACCTTACAAAATGGGGAGGAGGTAGGCATGCCCTCTATTTGAAAGTCAACTTTTTGGACCAACCTACTGTGCATGCTCAAGTCACAGAATCGATTCAGGTCTTGTTTCTCACGGGATTTCAGATAAAACTTCTTTCACCGATTTAATACAAATATTTTTACAGTCTCATTAGAGAAGGTATTATATTTGTGTAAAATTTAGCCCCCTCCATTTTTGTTAAATGTCCACGTTTTGAGACATTCCGAATCCAAGAAAAAGGTTTTCGCGAATGTGCCTGCCTGCCTATAAGCATGCGTCTATTTATATGCATGTGTGTATGCATGTGTGTATGTATGTATGTATGTAGATTTTTACTTTTTTAGCACAATAATTTTCGAAAGAATTAACAGATTGAAGTGCGCTTTGATATACTCTTCAACTGTCCTAAAATGGAGGTCAAGTTCGTTAGCCGGCCATTTTGGATGAAAATTCAAAAAGTGAGTGTGTTTTCAAAAATTTTAAAACCATTTTTTCCAAATTCAAAAATTCTATGTACGGATGTTCGTAGCACTCAAAAAGGCAAACAATTTATTCCAATGATTTTTTTTTAAATAAAAATTACTGGAGTTATAGCATTTACAAAATTCAAAAAAAAAGAAAAAAAAAAAACATTTTGAGCAAAAAAACGCACGATATGAAAAAAACAAATAGAGGGAAACATTGCCTTTCGAACACCTTAGAATACTGTTATAACAACTTTTTGCATTTTTTGAAAAATCAAAAATTCAAATTTTGATTGCACAGAAAGCAATCAAAAGTCGAAAAAAGATGTACAAATTTGTTATTGATCAATTTTGATCGGATGCGTAGTTTTTGTTTCATTCGTAAAAAATAGCACTAAAAATAGAAGTTACCATGACGTATCTTGAATTCTCCTCAATTCGCTTAAATCTGTTTTAATTCGCTATATCTATTTTAAATTTCATCGAATTCTTTTAACTAAAGACAAATATCCAATCATTCTGCTCAATAATTTTGAATTCGCTGTAATTCTTTTGACTCTACTTGAATTTACTTCACTTACCTTCAATTCTCTTAAATCTACTTGAATTCTTTTAAATCTATTCGGATGTACTAGAGTGACCTTAAAATCTTATTAATCCGCTTAAACTCTTTTGAATTTATTTGAATTCATTTGAATCACCTTGAATTCTCTTGAGTCCACTTGAATTCTCATAAATTCACTTGAATTTGCTTTAATTCGTTATAATTCTTCCAAATTTCAACAAATTCTCTCGAATCAATCCAAATACTAATAAATTCTTTGTAATTCCCTTGAATTCACGCGAATCCTTTTGAATCTACTTGAATTCTCATCAGTTTGTTCAAATTAGTTTTAAATCGTTAAAACTCTACGAAATTCCGTCCAATTCTCTTGAATAAATTCAAATACCAATAAATTCTTTTGAACTCTCTTGAATCCTCTTTAATTCTTTTAAATCTACCTGAATTTACTTGGTTTAACTTAAATTCTTTCTAATCCATTTAAATTCTTTTAAATTTATTTGAATTTACATGAGTTACCTTTAATTCTTTTGAATCCACCTGCATTCTCGTAAATTCGCTCAAATTTGCTTCAATTTACAACTTTTTCAAATTACGTCAAATTCTCTCGAATAAAGAAAAATACTATTGAATTATTTTTAATTCCTTTGAATTCACGTGAATCCTTCTGAATCTACTTGAATTCTCATCAGTTTGTTGAAATTTGTTTTTAATCGTTAAAACTCTAATAAATTTCGTCGAATTCTCTTGAATAAAGTCAAATATCTAAGCATTCTCTTCAATCCTTTTGAATCCACTTTAATTCTTTTGAGTCTACTTGAATTTACTTGACTCACTTTGAATTCTCTTAAATCCACTTGAATTTCTTTAAATCTATTTGAATTTACTTGAGATATCTTGGATTCTTATGAATCCGCTTAAATTCTTTTGAATTTACTTGAGTTTACTTCAGTTAGCTTGAATTTTCTTGAATCCACTTGAATTCTCATAAATTCGACTCAATTTGCTTTAATTCGCTATAAGTCTTCCAAATTTCAACAAATTCTCTCGAATAAATTCAATTACTAATAAATTCTTTTTAATTCCCTTCAATTCACGTGAATCCTTTTGAATCTACTTGAATTCTCATCAGTTCGTTCAAATTTGTTATAAATCTACAAAATTTCGTCGAATTCTCTTGAAAAAAATCGAGTACTAATAGATTTTTTTTAATTCTCTAGAATACAATTGAATTATTTTCATCCATCTGGATTCTCGTAAATTCGCTCAAATTTGCTTCAATTTACAACTTTTTCAAATTACGTCAAATTCTCTCGAATAAAGATAAATACTAATGAATTATTTTTAATTCCTTTGAATTCACGTGAATCCTTTTGAATCTACTTGAATTCTCATCAGTTTGTTGAAATTTGTTTTTAATCGTTAAAACTCTAATAAATTTCGTCGAATTCTAAGTATAATTCTCTGCGATCCTTCCTCCTTACGGCAGAAGATCTTACCACCAGAAATCCATAGAAACTTGATCTTCTTAGCCCTTTTCAAGTTAAATGCATCCTTATGTATCAGACCATTGTATTTTTTTAATGTTTCTCTAATGTAAAGGATGTTTTTCTCCCCACTAGACCAGCCAATATTTTTTGTCAAAAAATCTCGCTTTTTCTTTCGTTTCTCAATAAAACGAAAACAAGTCTCTTGCTGACTAAATTTCGCAATTATGATTGGAGTGCGGGACTGACCTGAAGCATTGTTTTCATACGGTCGTGTTCTAAAAATATAAATGAGACCCTCTTAGGAGTAAGGAATCTCCAGAGCGGTTGCAATTTGATTTATGAAAGCTCGAAGGTCCTCCCCCTGTTTAAAAGGCAAACCATGAATTTCTATTACATTGGCTAGAAAAGCCTGCTCCAAAAAATTGCACTTGCGCTCCAAGTGCACCACCTGGGAAGTCAATTTAATTTTATTAACTGAAAGTTTCGTTGTGACTTCCTGAAGCTCTTGAATTTCCCTAACATTAGTTACAACAGTCGTTTCAACCGTAGTTATGCGTAGCGAGTTTTAAATAATATTATCCTTCATGCTGTTTATTGAGGAATCTAATTTACACTGAAACTTTTCAAATGAAGCTGTCATATGCTTAAGTGACGCCTCTTGAACTTGCGTTACTGATTTTATTATGGCCTCATTGACCCCGGACTCCAGAGTTGCTGCGGGCGACCTTGGCCTATTGACGTCATCGGTAGCAGTTTCCGTTGTCTCCAATGAAGAAGAAATTTTTCTTTCTCGTCGAGCGATTCCATTCGATGCTAGAACTGAGCACGTACTGCAAACCCACTTCTAAATGCCTTTTTTAACTTTGTCCCCTTCCTTCACGCATCCATTGTGCACTAAACTGCTACATTTTCCGCACGATAACAGTCCAGAGGCACCTCTTGCGATCACACACCTGCAGATGCCACAAGCCACCATGATAGCAGGAGGCGTCAGTTCGAAACTCACGAAGACAAAAAGTTCAAAAATTCCGCTTTACTAACAGAAACCGTTCAAACCACTTTGAAAATTCGAAACACAATTGCTTCTAGTTTATTTGGAACACAAAATTTATACAAAATTCACCAGTATATAAAAACTCTTGAGCAAAAATATCGGGGCCTGTTCAACCACGTCACTAGACACGAACAGTGCCGTATGATATAATTCTTCATAGTTATTATGATTATGACGCAAAATATTAGTCTCTTGAAGACTTTCAAATTTCTCAGGAAACTTGAAAATTGACTCGATTGTTTAAAATTACAAAAGATATGCCCACTTCAAACGTAAAAAAGAATATCAATTTATGCGTTTATTTTTGTGTGATTTATATTCTGTAAAGCAAGCTTTATTATCAATTCAATCAAATAATTGTATAAAAATTATATTTAAGAATAATTGGTTGATTGATGAATGAATTAATAAATTATGTGAAAAATTATTTCTTAAATAACTCATTAGTAAAATAACAAAACCTCTATTTTAAAAGCATAGTACGGGCAAGTACTAAGTCTATACTAATATTTTAACCTCCGAGAGCACCTATCACAAGGACAATTACTCGTATCGAATGTTATTTTAGGCTTAAGATAGTTCCAGCCCCATAAGTCAAAGGCATCACTGTAAAAACTATGGTTCCATTTTAAGTGAGCATCACTTTTTTAGCGTCCTGTTATAATACGAAATCGTCTTGTTTTGATGACATCGATCGTACTATTTTACTTTCCTAACTTCAGATTGAAAAGTGGTACGTACTAGCGATCTAAAATAATGCACTAAGAGTATTGTTTTAATTTCTTGCAAATTCATGCTTATGAGAATTCTTCATTGTTTAAATTTTCTTCTACTTTTGAAATGTGATAGAAAAAAAAGAAAAGGGGAAAAAGGTTGCAGTATTTTAAAAAGAGGAAACTGGTGAATAAATATGTAATTATATAATACTAATAAATATAATAAATATTATTTATTCATTTAAATATAAGACAAGGTTTAAATTGAAAATTATGCATAGAATTACTTTTTTAATTATAAAAGTTACAAAGTTACAACATTTTGTAACGTAGTTTTTATTTTTATTTAAATTTGATAATGCGAATTGTTATTCAGTAATGAAAAATTGATATTACAATGATTGAAAAGTAATGAGGTGGATGGTCTTCCAAGGGTCCTTCCTGGTAGTCTAGGTGTTGAAATCACATCTTCCTCGGGGAAGTAGGGTTAAAAACTGAAATTTGAGATACCCGGGTGGTTTTTCAAGGTCTTACTGCTTTAAAGGTTGTTTTATTAATAAAACTCACAGCAAATGAACAAAGAAACTCTAAGGAAATAAACAACAAAATAGCCAAAAGTAAGGGTAAAAAATGGAATCAACCATCAAAACTTTAAAAAAAAAATTAAAGATTAGCAGAAGAGAAAAGAGCTAAGGCGACAAGAAAATGGCGTAAATAAATGAATGAAAAATCCATTGAAAAGACTGAAGCTCAAATAAAGCGTAATCTGAAGTAAAATTTTTGAGTACCTGGTTCAAAGAACATAACCTCTAAATAAGATACATAATTTATTTATTATATTGGTAATTTAAAAAATATTTTTCGATTTATTTCACTCATGAAAGTTATAAAAATCTGTAAATTTAGTGGACTTTAAAGAATTTATTCAAAATAGGTGAGGTATTTCGTAGGGAGTCTAAGATTTGACGAGATTTGACATTTTTTTTTAATTCAACCTGATTTCTTATCAATTTATCCTGCATTCTTTTATTTCTTTGGTATTCTTTTGATTCACTCACTTCTACTTAATTCCATGGATTTTTTGAATAGTTTTTAATAGTTTTTATTTAGTTGATCCTGAAGATCAATTGACAATTAAATAATTAAAGGATTTGAAATATTTTAAAGTATTTTTTAAAATTTCTTGGCATTTTTAAGATCTTGAAAATATTTCAAAAGATTTATAAGGATTTGAAATATTTTAGGTTATTTTAAAAGATAACAAAGAAATTTTTAATGGATTCCAGTAATTTAATGGGATTTCGAAGGATTTGAAACATTTGAGGGTATCGTAAAAGATTCGCAGGCACTTTCAAGAGCTTTAAAAAGTTTCAAGGGATTTCAAAAGATATCAAAGGATTTGAAATAGTTCCGACAGCCAAGCGACACTAACTGCAATAGGGAAACCAGACATAACATCAGAACTGGTTTGGGAATGCAAAAAGCCATCAAACCAACTTGCAGAAGGAAACAATGTGGCTCTCATGTGGGTCCCTGATCACACAGGGATCAAGGGCAATGAAAGGGCGTGCCAGTTGGCAAAAGGCGGCGCAGCAAGTGAATACATAAGACCAGAACCGGTACTGGGAATAGCGTCTTGATGTATCCGTTTGGCCATTAAAAGCTGGATCTGAACGAAACACCAGGAATACTGGGATCAGATCCAGGGTTGCCGTCAGGCGAAATACATCCTGGGTTATAACCATAGGATGGACAGAGCCAGAAAAATCCTGGGTTTACCCAAGAAAGATATAAGGACAGTGGTGCGGATCCTAACTGGACACAACCACTTAAACTATCATATGCACAAAATGGGGTATAACCCCACGATATAGTGCAGGAGATGCGGCAGGGATGATGAAACATCCCTGCATGTACTATGCCAGTGCTCGGCATTAGCTAGACTCAGGCAACAGACCCTCGGGGCTCATTTCATGGGACCAGAGGAAATTACAACACGATCAGTAGTCGACGTACTAGGCTTCATCAAGAGGTCTGGGGTCAACTGCTGAGAGCGAATAAGTAAGGGAGTAGCACAATAGGCTTTATAGCTTGAGCGCCAGAGGAGCTCTCCATGGGCTCCTCGTCCGTTCTAAAACAAATAACTAACTAGGTGATTTATCTATACTTGATATTATTTTATACATCCTTAAATGCGAGATCTATACCGAATCGTCTATTTTTAACAGCGGTGCACTTTTAAACTCATGCCTCTTTTGTAATTACTCGCTTGCTTTTCTTTTCTTATTTTCTCTTTTCCAATGACAAATCCTGACCGAAGAAAGTACCTAATTTACTTGGTACGATGGGAAGTGTAGGAAGAGTTTACTTAAACAGGCGAATAACCATTTTTAAGGGGTTTAGTGCGGTATGCAGGTAATCCCATATTCACATCATCCGAGTTCTTAATTAGGGCTTCA
The DNA here is from genome assembly GCA_011634705.1 of Andricus grossulariae. Classification (NCBI taxonomy): domain Eukaryota; kingdom Metazoa; phylum Arthropoda; class Insecta; order Hymenoptera; family Cynipidae; genus Andricus; species Andricus grossulariae. The sequence continues at coordinate 164,240,384 of JAABKJ010075445.1, read as the reverse complement.
ATTATTTTTACATCTGCTTCTATACAACCATTACTTCAAGGATATCTCGGTGAACTAGTATTCAATTCAACGACTTATCCTGCCAAATATATTTTTCAAGTTCAGCGTGAATTGATTTTCGACACTAAGAGTATAATTAAAGACTCTGCAGTGATTTTGGTCTTTAGTAAATGTCGATTTCCTTCCTAGATGTTTAAGGAATGCCAAAGTAATCCTTAAGAAGAATTCAGTGACCTTCACTTTGAACAGATGTTTTCATCGCATTTATTGCAAAGTGATTTCCAACCCCAATTCTATCATCAAAAAATCTTCCGTGACATAGCTTTTTAGGATACGTCGATGTCCTTTCTTGGATATTTCGGGAATGTTAAAAAATTCTTAAAATGAATTCAAACACTTTCTCTGCTAGTATATGTTTCAAACGTTCTTTGTGATTATATTTTCGACCCCAATAGTTGACGATACAGAACTTTTGATTAAATGGGTTTCATCTACAAAATATTAGACATATAGCCAAATCTAACACAAATTTCTTCAGGGGGATAAAATTATAATAGAGAGGCAAGGGGACTCACGGTAATAAAGCACCCCAAGGGAACAGAATTTACTACGTCCACGTCGTTGTTCCTGGGTGAAGCTAAAAGTAAATAGGACTTATTTAGAAAAAATCCTACTAATGCGATGCAAGGGAGCTAACGCAAATTGAACACCCCGAAACGTGAGAGTCTAAGGAAATCTACAGTAAGCAACAATCATATAGATGGTGATTTAGTCCACTAGATTAAAATTTTTTTTCCATCCGAAAAATAAAGGAAAAATCACAATTTTTGGTATTTTTCCGGCTAATTTAGAGTTTGAAAGACAAACTGCGATCTAATTGGGTTATTTTTACAGTGAAATTGGATTAAGCGACCCAAAAAATTATTAAGGTGTGGTAATTAAGTATGGTAATTAATATGAGCCAACTGGGTTATTTGGACCCCGGATTTGGATTCGCCGACACCAAAAACATATAGATACGCTGGTTAAGTACCCCGGGCATAAAGATATTTCTTTGTGTGAAAATATACAAGAAAAAACGATGTTTTCGTTGATTTTACGTATATTTTTGCGTTTTTTGGAAAAATACTTATCATCTCCTCTAGGGCATCATATGCCTCGTAATGTCTGATATTTTTATTAAACATAGTATTTGAGGCATGTTTGGTTCAAGTAAGTTTTGATAGAGCTTCAATAAAAAACTGACGGTAGAAAAAGTGTGAGATTTTAAAATGGACAGAACCTGATAGATATTATTGAGATTTTAGAACACAGAATTTCATAAAATTCTAATGGAATAATTTTGATTAAGAAGTAAATAAGATTTCACGACGGGTAGGGACAGATAAAAGGTTCTAAAATTCTTGATCATAAAATTTAAATATAAGCCTTGTGCGTTTAAGATAATATAAAGTTTCAATCCAAAAGTGTTGATAGAAAAGCATTAAACTTTCTGACAAATAGAGTTTGGTGGAGCTTGCGTATTAAAGTGGATAGTTATAATCCATTTTCCTCAAAGCAGCTTCAAACTTCAGGCTTTTTCTAGAGAAAGAAACGATCTTAAATTGCACGTTCAAGTCATTCTCAAATATCGTAATTTGTTCCTGAAATAAATTTTTTTAGTTTAGTAGGGCAGGAGCGAATCATAGTCAATAAATCTGAACCAAGGACACAAATACATGTTAAGAGATTGTTGAGTTATCATCATATGATTTTAAGCATGAAATAAAACTTTTAGCAAAGCTGAGAATGTAATACCAATCACAAAGTCATATAATAAAAAAACAAAAGCACTACAACAAAGAAACATAATGCTGAGAACAGAATATATGAGCTTGGTTCTCCTATACATTATTATTAGTAATAAAGAAACATTTATCCTTAAAAGAAAATATAATCGTCTTTATCTTCTTGCAGAATTAAGTTCACAGTTTGATTGTTTGCCTAATGGCGCTCCTATTCCTGGTGTTCCTCGTGGTGGACCATCTTCTTCTGGCAGGCAAAATTCTCCTGCCAAGCCTGTTTTTCCTGACAATTCTTTTCGTTTGAGGTCCAAGTCTCCTCCTGCAAGCAATATAGCTCCGCCTACCAACCTTTCTTTTTCTGACGTGCTTGGATATGGACACTGCCAAAAAATAAAATTTATTTAACCAAAAGTCTGAAATTTCAACTAAATTAGTTAAATTTTCAGTTTATAAATTATTTTCAAAACAAAAATAGGAATTATCAAAAAAATAGTTAGATTTTCAAATAAAGAGATGAATTTTCAATTTAAAGGATGAATCTTCAACCGAAAAAATTCAACCAAAAAAAATTTCATTTTTTAATCAAAAACCGTTGAATTCAAACAAAAAAGACAAATTTTCAACTAAGAAAGATTTTTCAGTAAAGAGAGAGAAAAAAAAGCACTGTTGAATTTTTAACCGTGAAAATTAATTTTCTACCAAAAGGGACGAATTTTCAAACAAATAGTTGAATTTTTAACTAAAAAAGATCAATTTTCAACCAAAAATGGAATAATTATACTTTTAATTATAAAAATGCTTATTTTACAGAAAAAAAACAACGAATTCTTAACTAAAATATGCATCTTCAACAAAAAAATGAATTTTCAACAACAAAATTAATGAATTTTCAAATAACAAGATTAATTTTCTGCCAAAAAATAAAATTTATTTAACCAAAAGTCTGAAATTTCAACTAAATTAGTTAAATTTTCAGTTTATAAATTAATTTTCCACACAAAAAAACATATTTTAAACAAAAAACCGGAATTTTCAACTTAAAGGATAAATTTTCAACCAAACAGTTGAATTTTTAACTAAAAATATCAATTTTCAACCAAACAGTTGAAGTTTGAACGAAAAAAGATAAATTTTCAACCAAACAGATGAATTTTTAACTAAAATGATGGAATATTTAACCAAAAAATTTAATTTTTTAATCAAAAACCGTTGAATTCAAAGAAAAAAGACAAATTTTCAACTAAGGAAGATTTTTCAGTCAAGGGAGAAAAAAAAACACTATTGAATTTTCTATCAAGAAGATTAATTTTCAAGCAAGAAGAACGAATTTTCAACCAAACTGTTGAATTTTTAACTAAAAAGATCAATTTTCAACCAAACATGGAATAATATAACTATTAATTTTTAAAATTATGATTTTCAATCAAAAACTGAATTTTCAACAACAAAAGTAATGAATTTTCAACCAACAAGATTAATTTTACACCAAAACAGAACGTATTTTAAACCAAAAACCGGAAGTTTTAACTAAAAAAGATAAATTTTCAAACAAAAATAGAATAATTATACTTATAATTTTTAAAATGATGTTTTTCAATCAAGAAATGAATTTTCAACAACAAAAGTAATGAATTTTCAACCAACAAGATTAATTTTCCACCAAAAAAGAACATATTTTAAACAAAAAACCGGAATTTTCAACTTAAAGGATAAATTTTCAACCAAACAGTTGTAGTTTTAACTAAAAAAGATCAATTTTCAACCAAACATGGAATAATTATACTTTTAATTTTAAAAGTGATGTTTTTCAATTAAAAAATAAATTTTCAACAACAAAAGTAATGAATTTTCAACCAACAAGATTAATTTTCCACCAAAACATAACGTATTTTAAACCAAAAACCGGAATTTTTAACTTAAAAAGATAAATTTTCCACCAAACAGTTGAAGTTTTAACTAAAAAAGATAAATTTTCACCCAAAAATAGACAAAATAGTTAAATTTCAAACGAATATTTAAATTTACAACTGAAAGGGATAAATTTTCAACCTAAAATAAAAAAGTTAAATTTCCAGTAAAGAAAATAACATTTCGACAAATAAAACAGGAATTTTCAATAAAATAGTCAAATTTTCAACCAAACTGATACATTTTTAACTAAAACGATGAATCTGCAATGAAAGGGAAATGAATTTTCAACCAAGTAGCTCAACTTTCAAACCAGATATTGAATTTTGTAACCAGAAAGATGAATTTTTAACAAACAGTTTTCAGCAAATAAAGAAATTTCATCAACATTTTTGAACTGACAATTGCATATTAATTGATTTTTGATATATAAAATAAAAATTACGTTTAATAGACATCCATATTTAGATTTTATTTTGGAGAGTTTAAATTCAAAATAACAAAAGTTAATTAGCGTGGCCAGAATAAAAAACCTGATCAGTTTTGCTGGTTTCCTTCAATACTATCGTGTGGTATAACGAAGTTGCAATATGTGTACTTCATTATACTATTTCTGCAAGAATATTAACAGTTTGTAAAAAGCTTACAATAAATAATTTCGCAGATTTCTTCAGACATTAAAACACATAACTTTTTCAAAATATGATTTTCTTCCTTCATATCGAGAAATCATTTCCAGTTATGTATTTGAAAAATGAATCAAAAATAAAAGTTTTAATTTAGCAATACGTTAGTGTATGTTATTCATCATGAGTATTTTGAAGTAAAACATTTAATTTCAACTATTGTACTTCTCTTGCTGTAAGTCAGTAGAGTAATGAAAGAAGTAGAAGAACTACGACATATTTTTACATTTTTTAATTTCTTCCTCAAATTGAATAATTTTATGAAAAATGCACCATTCTTATAACTTCGGATTTATATAATGAATAGTAATGCACACATTAGGAATGTTCATTGTTCATATAGGAGCGTCCTATCTTTTACAATAAAGGAAGAAGCGGAAACAAAATAACATGCAGTTAATACATAATTTTGAATCAATTTTAAAATGAAAAGCAGTATCTGCACATAAATACATATCATTTCGTAAATAAAATTATGGAACCAACTTCAGTTTACTTTCAGCAATTGAGGATGATTCAGTGCAATACTTGCTAGCAAATCAAAAAGCAAATGTCAAGTAATCTGTATCTTCTTATACCTATATCATATTTTTGTCAAAAAAAAAAACGAAAACTAACGAATTTTACATTTTAAAAAAGTAGTTTATGTCGATATCGATTAAGAGAAAATGTACACTTTCGGAACCTTTAAAATTCAAAATTGCGTATTATGTAGTGATTCTCAGAAAGAGTAATTTAGGGAATATATACATAAGCATTTAAAGTCAAAAAAGTAATTTTTTAAATCATTACTGAATTACTTGAGATGGTGTGCACTAATGTGTTTTGATAAGGTACTTTTTATATTTGTTTTGTAGTCACAAAAATTGCAAATAAATTGTAGTTTCACTGATGAGTGTTCTAAACGTTCATGCTGACTTAGCCTACTTAACCAAGTGTAACTACGTGGACATTTGTCGCATTTATACGTTGATTTCGATGCCTGAGAGTGGCGCGAAGTAAACGTTTAAAAAAGAGGTCACCCTTTGACTTATAAAATGGCGACTACCACGACAGGTCCCACCATGAAACTACAATGGGGGTTACGAGTTTTCATCTATAGGATAAGTTATAAGATGTGTACGAAATTCTAGTATTCTTAAATAACAATGCGTATTGAAATGAGAGCCGCTAGGAATATCCGCAACCGAGATTTGCGAGAATTCTAAAAGACTATACTAAAAACGCCCGGAGGTTTCCGAGCTGTTCTGCCTACAGCCGAGTACGCAACGATCAAACCAGCAGACCGACTGCACCCAGCTCGTGACCTGCGATTTCCCGCCAAAAGTTTCAATCATACGTGTTTGTAGTACAAAAATGTTTGTATCTAGTGCAGTGTGAATTTAAGCTTAAACCAATTTTAATTCGGAAATTATTAATTTAAACTCTCAATAATGTACACATCTAAAATAGAAGCTTTCAACACTTTTCAATTAAAAATTTGCAATTACATAAGTGCAGTTAAACTGCGAAACTTAAACTTTAGCACTTTTATGAATAGAACAATTCAAAGATTTCTGGTTAAAAAATATAAATCCACGCTATTGTTTTCAATTCTCTAAATTAAAACTAATCCTCCATTTCAACTCGCATTAATAAAACTGTTAAAAAATGAAACATGTCCCTCTTCTAACTCAATAAAAACATTATGAACAAAATAAATGCCTCTGCCTACTTAGCAAAACGTGAAAATATGGATTTCCTCTCTTCCAGTTCTATGAGAATCATAAAAATAAAAAAAATGTTCCACTTCCAATTCAGAAAAAATTGAAAATCAAAATTTCCTCCCCTCCTACTCAATAAAATATTTTTTTTAAATTATCCTTTTCCAATTCAGAAAAAAAAATCGAAAATGAAAAATTGTTTCCCTAAACACAATAAAAATCTCAAAAAGAAAAAAAGACCTCTGCCAATAAAAAAGAAATGGTGTCCCTTCCAACTCAATAAAAATCTTAAATATATAAAATGTACTACCAATTTTACTGCCATTTTTTTAATTAGACAATTTCAAACTGAATGGGTTAAAAATGGAATATTTTAGACTGAAACAATATTTGAATAGGATTTTAAATTGAATAAAAGCGTTTAATTATGAATATATTAATTTTGAGTTATTTTCACATTGAAAATAGTTTCAAAAGTTTCAATCAGACATTTCAATTCGCTTAATTACACTGGCACACAAAAAAAAAAGTGGTCTGCCGGGCGGAATACACCGGCATATCTATATGTTTTTGGGATCACTGAATCCGAATCCAGCGTCCAAATACCCAAGTTAGCTAGTGTTTTTCCAAAAAAAAAAACGCAAAAATAGACGTAAAATCGACGAAAACAGCCATTTTTCTTGTATGTTTTTACAAAAAACAAAGTATTTTCATGCCCGGTGGACTTAACCAGCATATCTATAAGTTTCTGGTGTCGCTGAATCCGAATCCAGGGCCCAAATAACCCAGTTGGCTCTTACTTCTCCGAAAAACGCAAAAATAGACGTAATATCGAACAAAACAAATGACTGTGAACAAAACAAATGACAGATCGCGCTCGAACTTCACGTCAAAACAAATGACTGTGCTCTGAGAGGTCGCCCGGTATCCCAGAGTCACCGTTTAAGACACCTCACTCAGGTGCCATTCAGCTTTCGGCACGGTCGCTACGCCTCCGCTTAGGGGTTATTCCTTCGGGACCACTCCTGGACAATTGTCCGCGACTGCTTATTAATTCTTGTAACCATATTGAGCAGAAACACTTGGTACAGGGGCCCTCTATCCGCAACCCGAGGACGCGTTCAGTGGCTTTGTCATAGGCCCTTCAGTTCTATTCCATCTAAAAAATGACAGCGGCTGCCAGTAGGACCGCGGTAAATCCCGCTCATGACCACGTCTCACAACCGTGAGATGGGTGGTCATGGCCTTATCCCTCGGGCCGCTAGCAGCGCCTGATTGGCCCCTTTTGAGTTATTTTGCGTTCTCTTGTGGTAGCATGGAGCGCCTGCATCTTATTTATATCTGCTGTTATCGCTCTTCTGCCTAAGCGTTCGAACATGGCGTTTTTGCACTAGGTAGTTGACATATGTATATTCGGGAATTAAAACAATTAATTAATTATTTGAAAGACGAACAGCTTTCGGAGGTTTTAGAAGCCTTTCAACTAGAGATTACCGGTACGCGTAGAGAAAGATGCTCATTTTTAAGGAAAGGGATTAAATTGTACAAGGGAATGTCATCACACGCATCGGACGTTACCTCTATAAAAACCGACGCGACCGATCAGGACGAGGGTGAGCTACTTTCTGATAGACCATTGATTTCGGCGGCCATCACTAGTCTGGTGACATTAACTGTAGAAAGCATCGTCACGACTACAAGTACTACCACCCCAGCCACAGGTGTAGTAAATTCTTTGAACCCTTTAGAAATCGCGACAACTATTCAGTCCTTGGTCACGGTCATGACACCCTGCGAAAACCTAACGACCTTGCGGATAAACGAGGATTTTCAATTCCACACACACACACTCAGTTTTTCAGATTAGAATGTGTGTGTGTGTGTGTGTGAAGGATCCTTTACAGGTTCCTGTGAAGGATCTTTTACAGGTTCCTGTACAGGAATATTCGTGTGGAACAGAGATATTTTTGCGAGTGCCCCACCTGCTCAGGAACCTGTACAGGATCCTTCATAATGGATGTGAAGGACAATTTGCAAAAATTAATTGAATTTAGTAAGTTTGAAATGAGTTAAAAAATGAAAGAGTATTCCAAAGAATTTGAAAGATTAAAAAATAATTCAGAAATGCTTTGAAGCTTCTTAAAGTTCATAAAAATGTAGTGGAAGTTTTAAAAATACCCTATAATCTTTCAAATCTATCGGAATCACTTTAAATTAGTGTAATCTATCAAAAGTGTTCGAAGATATTTCAAATCTTTTAAAATCTTTTAAAATTCGTTAAAAGTTGCTAGAGCTTTGAAAAATTTCATTGAATCTTAAAAAGTATATGAAATCTTGAAAATTCTTTGAAATGCCTTCAAGTTATTATTGATTATTAATTTTTAAAGTTGTGAAAAAAATCTCTCTAGCTCCGCTGGGATTTGAACACCAGATCTTTTAGATTTCCGGTCTGATGCTTCAAAGAATTAACCTACGGCGAGACGAGAAAATTTTCCTCACAACTTCTACAAGTTAACATTTTTGTTGTCGAAAGTTTGGAGCTGATCTATTTATAAATCGTGTATAGAATACGTACAGTGCATATATACATATTCATATATGCGTTACAATGTGAATTCGGCGAAGTTACTCTTCACAGAAGTAAGGCTTACTACACGAATAGTAACTCTTCATCTCGCTGAGTGTGGCGGTTAATAAGTGTTGCATTGCATCCTACTATTTGAAATTATTCATTCTGCTGTTTGAAATTGTTCATCCTGCTCTTTTAAAAAGTCAGTTCAACTTACCAGAACACAAAATAGTAATTTTTACCGAATTCACTGACGAAAAGCTACGCTTCAATTTAAAATAGTTAGAGCTAATGGTTTAGAGAGTTCTTCTAACGATCCACTTTTTTCCGTGTAAAAAGTCCTCTTAAACGAATCACCATCATTCATCCGATTTAAAATTTGTATGTGAAAAACGAAAATCATGAGAGTTAAGGTTGCTTTTATAGACGATCATATGTATGGTTCCGATCATTTTAAAACCCGATGCAGGCAGCCCTCCGATCCATGGCGAAATCCACCTTGAATTGTCCGGTCCCTTGACCATCCAGGTGCGCCCTTTGGTCAACTGTTACATTTTTTGTTTTCTTCTATATTTACAATTTTCTCTTCCTGTCTCTTACTGCCCCCTTTTTACGCTCTACAATTCGATTCTCTCATGTTCATACATTCTTTCATGTTCTCAAGGGAGGCGAATAGACCATATGAAAAAATGTTTCCATAAACAGGGAATCAAAAGAGCTAAAATGAGCAGAAAAAAATATATCGGCTATCGAAAAGAGGAGAGATAGGGTAAAACTAGCTGTTAATTCGATCTCAAGTGTTTCAACTTTATTTTTATTTATATTTATATGGTGCTTATTTCACGAGCACTTTGCCTCCCGTTAGCAAATGTATTTGCTTCCTCATAGAGAAAGCTTTTGTGGTTTTTAAAATAATAGACAAACTAAAGTTTTCATTCTGATCCATTTAGGAATAGAAATTCACAAAAAATTCAAAATTACAAAATAATACAAAAATTTTTTTTAATACAATGGCAAATCAGATAAATCAAATTTTCAATTCCCCTCAAGTCAATGCATCTTATATATTCTTGCATCAACTTTGAATTATGTTATTGAAAAAAATTTTACTTTAAAAAACCGAGTTTTAAAATATTATTAAGTGCTAAAAAAAATGCAATGAATATTTTGAGAAATCCTTTAATCAGTTTCAAGATATTAGTGGTGAAAATGAGCTCTCTAAATTTCATTAATTTACCTGCAACCCTTTTCAAGTTATTGTGTTCACAAAAAAGTGTGACATCCACACCCACACACACACAGACAATTGTTTTAAATTGAGAAAGTTTTAATTACATTGATTAAAAATCTTATCAACTCTTTGTATCAAATAAATATCTTCTTCACTTTGTCACGTCCCGTGACATATATATATATTTAATGGAAAAGAAAGGTTAACAACCAGCGCAGGGACCCACTGGGAGCAACTGCCATATACAAAATGACACCGGCTCCCAGTAGGACCGCGGTAAGTCCCACTCATGGCCACGTCTCACAACCGTGAGATGGGTGGTCGGGTCATGTTCTACAAAATATCAAAAAATTATCAAAATCCACCGAGACCTTTTTTCAATACATTTTGTGCGGGGTCCCTTAATTTTTTTTTAAATTTCGTTTTCTCTGAATAAAACAAAAAGTACGCCTCCTATCAAAACGTGATTGAAAAGAAATTTGTAGATCTTTTCTGTATACACAATTCTTGTCTTCTGATGTTTTTTACCTTGCATAGTTTGACTGAAAACTGAAATTTTTTATTTTTCATTATTATTTATGCGATAAAAATTTGAATGCTTGATTTTTCAAGAAAGTTCAAAGAGTTGTTATGATAATCTTGTAGGCATTTTAAAAATGAACGTTTTCCTCCTCTTGAATTTTTTCATATCGTGCATTGCTAGGCTACTGCTACGAACAGCACGAGTTCCCCCACACCGCTGTGTTGAAAGTGTTCCCGACCGTGATCTACACGTCGCACGAAAAACTTGTTCATATAAAAGTTGTTGGAAATTGAGTCCCCTACAACTTTGCCATTTAAATGTGCCACTCATTTTCAATACAAGTACCCAGTAAAAAAAAGTTGAAAAGATATAACGCGAAAACTAATTCAGGGTAGGTTTGGTGTATTCGATTTGTTGCCAATATCGAATTGGATCTTTAAATTCAATTCTGCAATGCATTAGGCTCTATTCGGTCGAGTTTATTTTATGAAATGAAATTATAAGTTTTTCAGGGTAGCAATGAGTATAATTATGAAAAATAAAGTTGCCCAAATACAATCGTGCGGTTTGGGCAAGCGATATTAATTATTCAACTGAACCGAGTTATATTAACCAAACTTTGACTCCAATTCGGCCCTATGGCACGAATGGACTTGGGAAACTTTATTTTTCATAATTATACTCATCGCTACCCTGAAAAACTTATAATTTCCCTTCATTTCATAAAATAAACTCGGCCGAATAGAGCCTAAGGCATTGCAGAATCGAATTTAAAGGTCGAATTCGATATTGCCAGCGAATCGAATACACCAAACCTAACCTGAATTCGTTTTCGCGTTATATCTATTCAACTATTTTTACTGGGTAGTCAAAAACTCTTTAAAAACTGCGCCATCTTCCTAATTTTCCTCACTTTTTTCTTATTATTAGCGACAAATAATTTTTGACAACAATATCGACAAGATGAAAATTGTAGAGGATCAAATTCTCTACAAATTTGTTACTCAACTTTTTTATCGAGAAATGCAAAATACGCATGCAAATCGACGAAAACACAAAATAAAATATGGCGGACGCTTCCGGTAATTAATTATTGGCCAATTATGTGATTTCTTCATCTGCTTCGCGGGGGACACTTGATCGTATTCAATACATATTTAGTTTTTAGAATGTTTCATTTTTAAAACGATTTCATTAAAAATTTAGAAACTTCGAATGGAAGTGAATAAAATAACATCCTGCCATTTCATTAAACTATCAGGTTTACTTTTATAAATTGTTTTCTTTCAAAAACGCTTTAATTTTTATCAATGCTATATCTCTCAACATTCTAAATAAATATTTGATATGGAAATACATATTTGCATAAGAAAGATCAGCTAGATCAGGATTAGGAGTACACGTTTCTTTGGAAAATAAATTGGTGGTAAATGTGACTACTTTATTTGTTGTGACTAGAATTACTATCGTTACTAATATAACCTATGTAGGATTACTAATGGTGACTTGTTGCCGCACTAAACTGGTTAGTTATTTTTACCATCGAAGTAGTTGTCGCAGCTAATACCATCTTTACTAATAAAGAGCTTCTTGTCATAACTAACAATTTTTTTCAGTGAAGTTATTGTGTTGTCAAAAAAGGGAGTTTAACACACAAGTCCGGAAGATTGTATAGAACATTGTATTAGACATTTATCAATTGAGAAACGGTTAAATAAATCAGTTTAAAAATATTTGAAATTGTTACGACTACAAAGCTTCCCTATAAGAAAGCAAATTCATAAAAAAATTTAAATATGTATTTTCTAACAGTGCCTTTGAGTGCTATAGTACTTTTTAAATTTAAATCAGTGAAATTTTACTGATACATTGTCTCCATATTCGTTTAAATATCAGTGAAAAAAGCTTACGGAAATTTCAGTGACGGAATGTGAACATTTTATTTGTTTATTAAAACAGTAGCACAAGTCCCTTATGGGTTAAACAGTATATTTATACATGATTCATTACAAAATGTAGAGTAAATATTATTATAAATATTGAATATGGATTTACGTAAAAAGTATAAACAGAAGTTGATTATTGTTCACAAAGTAGTTGTCAAGTAGAATTAATATCAGCAGAAAGCTATGGTGTCTATCGTATTGTAGTAGATTCGTAATATTCGATTCATCAAAATAATCGTGTAATAGCCGATAAAGATATTTTCGCAAAAACTAACTGATTTCAAAATCCGAAAGAATATTTAATAATATTTGCAGTGTATGCTGCTATAATTTTTTTCCTTTTTTCCCTTTTTTAATTATTGCGAGATTAGTTTTACCCACATTTTTAGCTTCAATGCACTTGACTATTTTTCTAAAACGAATAAATATCGCAGGACTTAGCTCGTCAGCACGATAAGCAATTTAGTCCAAGCATTCGTTGTTCGAATCACATAAGAATATTTGTTGCATTATTTCTCATGCATCTGTTTTAACTGAAAAAATATTAGTTGGGACAACTATTTTAGTTAGTAAATAATGGTACTGCTATTTAGTTAGTTGTGAGAACTATTTTTATTAGTTGGGATACAAGTAGTTGCCATTACTATCTAATTAGGTAGACTTACTATTTCAGTTTGTCAAAACGACTATCTGTACGTAGTTGAACTTACTAATATAGTTAGTCATGTCTACTAATAAATTTGGAGGTATAACTATTTTCTTTTTGTTACAGGTACTAATTAAAATATGTCACTATACTATCGAAATTTGAATTAAAAAGATCCCAGTGGGCTCGCGGGCATCTTTTTTGGGACGTCTTAGGGTCCCTAAGACGTCCCAAAGAAAAGATGCCCGTCTTAACAGCTGAACTGACATCAGCGTCCCTAAGTTAGGGACGCTGCAGATTTCGATATAAAATACGAATTTTAAGAAGCTAGTAAAAAATTTATAAATAATTTAAAAAAAAAAAATATATATATATATATATCACATGTATACATAAAGTTATATACATGTAAAGTAAAGTTATATAACTCCAAGGAAATCGAAAAATTCATTTTGTGTTCAAAATCGCGTTGAGGATGTATTTATCAATTTTTTCAAAATTTGTCTTTTTTGGTTGACATGAACAATTTAGTGGAATTTTTTCTTATTCCTTGCGTCAAAATAGAGCGCTTCTGTTCCAAAATGTATTTTTTTTGTTGTAAAAGAAATGCCATTTTTAGGTTGAAAATTAAACTATTTTGGTAGAAAATGAATATGATTTTGATCAGGATTCAACTACTTTGTGGAAAATTCGTCCTTTTTTCTGTTGACTTGAACTGTAATTGATTTCAAATCAAAATATTTTGTAGTTAAATAATATAAACTATTACATTTTTCGTTGAGCATTAATCTGTTTTGGTTGAAGAAGTAACTGCTTGTAACCACGTATTGCTTTGAAGTTTCCACTATATTGGTAGAAAGGTAAACTATTTTGTTTGAAAAGTAATTCTTTTGTTAAAAAATAATATTGTTAGTTCGACCATGCAACTACTTTTAAGAGATTTCGTCTTCCTGCCTACTAAATTCAAGAATTTAGTCGACATTTGTTTGAATTCTTGGTTAAAAATTCGACTTGTTCTTTTCAAAATTTATCTCTTTGATAAAAAAATCACTTTTCTTGTGGTTTGAAAATTTCACCATTTTGGTAAAAAATTAATCGAATTTCACTGAGAATTCAGCTTTTTTCGGTTGAAAATTTATCTTTTCTGGTTTAAAATTTAACTACTTCCTTCACAGTCGACCTACTGTGTTAAAAATTCAGTTATGTTGTTTCAAGGTTCATATATTTGGTTGAAAATTCATATATTTCGTTGAAAATGGAACTGTTTTGTTTCAAATCGGTTTCTAGTTTGGACAGAAAATGCAAATATTTTGTTAGAAAATTGAACTGTTCCGTTGAAAATTAATTTTTTTTTTTTAGAATTGAACTATTTGGTTGAAAATGAACTTTTCTCTTTAAAAGTGATATTTTCCTTTTCAAAATTCAACCATATGCTACAAAATATAATGGATTTGATTACAAATTTAATTAATTTTGTGGAAATTTAAAAAATATTTGGTTGAGAATTAACTTCATTATTAAAGAATCATCCGTTCGGCTTGAACATTCGCTCGTCCGTTCGGCTTGAACATTCACTCGTCCTGTACAAAAATGTTATTGTTTTTGGTTGAAAATAAAACAGCGTTACTGCATCTACCACCAATGCAAAGTTATTGTGAATCCGAATGACGAGGGCAACTCACAGAAAATAGGAAATAAATTTCATAAGAAAGTCGCCTGGAAAATAGCATGCTATTTCGAAATACAAAGTAATCGCGAATGTGAATGCGAAAGATAACTCCAAGAAAATCGAAAAATTCATTTTTTGTTCAAAATCGCGTTGGCGTCAATTTCAGTTGTGGAGTTTCAGTAACAATCAGAGCATTTTAATGGAAATTGTGTACTTACACGGAATTACTCACATTTGCTAACATAAGGGAACCATAAGTATAAAACGTGATGATGTTTGGTCGAGACCAGTGTTACACATTTTTTATTAACTTGAAACTTTAACTAGAGTTACTTTGAAGTTATTTTTTGTTTTCTTTTTATAATATTATAATATTATATTATTATTATTTTATAATATTATAGTATTATTATTATTGTCATATGTACATTTAAAAACCAAAGATACTTAAATTTTGACAATTTTGTAATAATTACTTCGATGTAAGTACTTTGTATCAGTATTATTTAAAAAACGAAGTGTCTGTTCGTACGGTTGGCCGGACGAGTATATAGTGGCATGATCGGTGAAAATTTGCCCCCCCCCCGCCCACACACACACCATGCATCCCTTTCCAGGTCCCCCAATCCTTTTTCAAAATTTAATACGGATGGCCATACGAATATTCTCACGTAAAAAAATTCAGTAATGGAATTTGGTAAAATAGCTAGGTTTTATATTTTATGAGCACTTTCTTCTTTATAGTATCTATTTTCTTTAAGTAAGGTAGGCTTCTAAAGGTAATTTCATAAATATTACAGTTTAAATTATAAAATTATTTTCAATGTAGAACCCAATGATCCAAGGAAAGTAATAGTAAAAATGCTATCGCTTTGCGTCGCCGATCGACCTGACATGGAATTGGATATCTCCGGAGATGTGTCCAAACTTAAAAAGCAAAGTTTTGTTATCAAAGAAGGAGTTAGTTACAAAATTCGAATTGATTTCATCGTACAACGAGAAATCGTGCATGGACTTAAATATGTACAGAAGACATATCGCCTCGGTGTTCCTGGTAAGTGTTATGTTATTATTATGCAAGAAAGTACTAAAACTTGAATAAATATATTGAAGCATAATCACTTAAACTTTAATATCAAAATGTTTAGTCTGAAGCAAATAGAATCAATAAAGTTTAAACTTACTGGAAAATATTATTCTTTCAAAATATGGTGTTTAAATATAGAATTTTTTTTTAAGGAATTACATTAAATTTTCCTTAAAAATATTTTTTTTCTCAATGATTTCTTTTTACGGTACAGGAGTTACAGGTAAAAATATTTTTGTTCATAAATTTATACTGAATTTGTTTCGTATAGGATGAATAAACTAGCGTGTATTGATTCGAGATGGGTACGACCTATAGAGGCGCTGTAATCGCAACTGTGTGATTGGTCTGATTGGGTCACGTGGTCTGAAAGAAGTCTCGTTGTGTAATGTTTACATGTAGATTCATATTTTTTCACTATAATATTTTCGTGACTGGACTGTATTTCACGTATTTCACAAGATTAATAAATAGGACGAGACTTCTCATAGAGAATAATCAAGCGGTCATCAGATTTCGCGTTTTTCGTAGGCACGAATAAGGTATTTTCATGCAGGATTCACAAAAGTCAAATATTCATCCTACTAGTTTTTTTTTTTAAACTTAGGGTCAATACGCTAAGTTAACAATTTTGAGGGTAGGTTTATTTTTAACGTACTCTTTTTTAACGCACCGTGCTTTGTCAACGTATGTTTCAGGGTGGCCACTCACCCGGGAGAACCGGGAGAAACTTGCACCGGGAGAAAACCGGGATAAAGCCGGGAGAAAAATATTACACCGGGAGATTTCCCATATTTCATAATTCGTGCGTTTTGTAAGTTTTGAGTAAAAATGATTTTTTTTTTTTGAATGCGCAATTCTAAAAGTTTAATCTTTAAGTCCTTGCATAAAAAATACGAAAAGGATCTAGAAAGTGTAAGTACTACAATAACATTATTATAATGATTTATGGATTACGTAAGTAAAGGATTCTATATTTTATGTATAAAGACTTTATAATAATATAAAAATATTCGTTTTTAGGTTATGTTGGCATCATATTCTGCAATGTTTAGAAACATCTACACTGGTATATTCAACTAGTACTAACACATATTTACCCTGCAAGCTTCATGCACTCCTTAAATTTTAAATATTTACTCTTTAAATGTTATTGAAACATTCAAATTCACCATTTTCTTTTTCCACAACGGCAGCACAGACATGTTCAAAACACAAGTTCAAAACTTTCAACGAGTGTTGACATCATTGACATGGCAACCGCCAGTGCGCATGTGCGCGATATCGAGACCAAGTTTTCAGCCGTGGCAAGCATTAAGGAATTCTTGGACGTTGTTCTTCCCACTCCCCAGTTACAGGGACACCACTCCTTACTATTCCCTCGTGATATATATAGACGACATTCCGTGTGTCACTGATGAGGGTGTGTGCGCAAAAGAGTAATTTAAAATTTGCAGGAGGTCGAGAATATCAATGGTGCAACTTCACACGGCAACTGACAGACGAGATTCTTACAAAATATTTTTTTCTTCGCAATACACGTTGAATTATTTTAAGTTCCTTCGCGTATTTCTAATTCTGTAGAATGAAAAACGAATTCTTAGAATTCACTTGTGCTCCTTTGAATTCTTTTGAATTTTTTGCAATTCTCTTGAAACCTTTACAGTACACCTTATATTACTTTGAATTACTCCAAGTCTTCTGTATTCTCTGAAATCTACTAAATTCTCTGAATTTTCTGAATTCTTCTCAATTGTCTGAATTCATTGAATTCTCTGAACTATTTCAAATTCTCTGAAATCTTTTGAATTATATGAATTCTTTTGTATTTTTTAAATTCTTTTGAAATTCTATCATTTTTTTGTTAATTCTGTGAATGCTTCTGAAGTTTGTGAATTTTTTTGCACTCTGTAAATTCTTCTTAATTCTTGAAATTTTTCTCAATTCTCTGAAATCTTCTAAATTCTTCTCAATTACCTGAATTGTTTTAAATTCTCTGAACTCTTTTCAATTTTCTGAAATCTTTCAAATTCTTTGACATCTTTTCAATTCTTTTGTATTCTCTAAATTCTTTTGAAATCCTCTACATTTTTTTCAATTCTGTAAATTCTTTTGAAGTTTGCGAATTATTTTGCACTCTGTAAATTCTTCTTAATTCTTTGAATTTTTCTTAATTCTATGAATTCTTCTGCTATTCTCTGATTTATTCTGCTATTCTCTGATTTCTTCCGAATTCTCTTAATTCTTCCAAATTCTTTGAATTCCCTGATTTATTCTGAATTCTCTAAACTCTTTGAATTTGATGAATTCACGACATCACTGAATTTTTAAAATGTCTTCTAATTATCTTGAAATCATTAGAATACACTTTGAGTTAGTTTGAACTCCTTCTTTTGAATATTTTTAGTTTACTTGAAATCTTTAGAATACACGTTGAATTACTTTAACTTTCTTCGAATATTTTGAATCCTGTAGAATTCTACAGAATTCAATCGAGCTAAAAGGAGATTATGTTGAGAAGTAAAACGCTCATTTGCCGAAAAAAATCTTTTAGTCGAAAAGTCACTGAATTTTCAAACAGCCCTCGTAGCTTAGACAGAGTTTTCTTTTTCTTAATCCAGGTGTGAAGGTGTGAAATGATTGCTTCTCCATATTTGCTTCTTATCTCGTTAAAAAATCCAATTCCATCAGCAATGGTTTCTTCCATATTTCAAATAATTATTAAAAAGATGTTTGTTTTGTTGACTATTGTTAGTTTCATTTAGTTTTTCGGTGGGATGACCGTTTCTGATCTACTAGTCATTATTAAAATGTTTATTGAAAAACGAGCTTTCGCTCAACGAGGTTGAGCCTTATCAGAAATACATGTTTGGAAAATACATTTCACCTAATGAAAAACAGGATTTTCCATAGAGGTATGTGTTTTTAAACAGGAGGAGATATTAAAATTATTGTTTTGATAGTCTACTTACTTGATAGTCTACTTGGAAGAGATATTTTTGAAAAACTACCTTTTAAATTAATCCTCTACTACAGATATGTAGATGATATCTTGACTTGTGTCCCTGAAGTGAAAATCGACATTTTACTCAAATTGTTCAACTCTTGCCATCCTAGACTGCAATTCACTATTGAAATTGAAAAACATAATTCAATAAATTTCTTAGATATTAATTTACAAAAAGTTAACAATAACATTATAACTAACTGGCACCTAAAGAAACTTTGGTCAGGGAGATACGTCAATTTTGAGTCAAACATAGTTATTAAAGTCAAAATTTCAGTCATTAACACTTTAGTTGACAGAGCCGTCACACTCTTTAACATTAAATTTGAAACAAAAAACTTTAATATTGTCAAAAATACACTAAAAAATAACGGTTATCCTACTAATTTCATAAATAAATATATTAATAAAAGATTAATCACCTTACAAAATAAAAACCAAATTTTCAATATTGCAATTCAAAATAATAACAAATTAGATCTTAGTCAACTGGTTGTTTCACCGTTTATTGATTAACTCTGCTAGATTCTACAAAAAAACTTTCCTGGCATTTAATATTTCAATAACTTTTAAATACGAAGAATATCCTTTTCAGTGTTTCACTCAAAATAAATATAAAACTACAACTGAACTAAAAACACACATCATCTATATCATCCCAAGTGAATGCGGCCAGGTTTACGTTTTGGTCAGACGGAGCGACACTTCAAAGATAGACTCAGGCAACACAAAAATGATTGCAAAAGAGACTCTAGAGTTACTGCCCTAGAGTTTCCGCAGAAACCCTTGGTACAGGGACCCTCTATCCGCAACTCGAGAACGCGTTCGGTGGTTTTGTCATGGGCCCTTCAGTTCTATTCCAAAGGAATAGAATCGAAACCGAATATATATATATATATATATATATCACCATTTTCGGTTTCGGTTTCGATTCCTTTGGGATAGAAGTGAAGGGCCTGTGACAACGCCATCGAACGCGTCCTCGGGTTGTGGATAGAGGGTCCCTGTACCAAGGATTCCTGCTGAATATGGTTACAATAATTAATAAGCAGTCGCGGACAATTGTCCAGGGATGGTCCCGAAGGAATAACCCCAATAACTTTTTATTTAACAACATTTTTCGCCTAAATTACATCCACAAATTTTCTTAGAACCACTTTACACTGGAATGCGTATTTTCAGTTTAAATAATAAAAAAATAACGTTGCAATTAAACAAATTAAATTTATGGAGAAACGACACAAGTTGCAATAAAATGTATAATAACAACATTTTTTTATCGGATGCACACTTTTTTATAATTATAAAAACAAGACAATAAAAATACGTATGTTTCAATACCAATACATATTATGAATTGTGGTAATATAAAATTATTGAAACGATAGATTTTTTAGGGTAGCTGAGGATAAAAATAAGTGCAAAATAAGGATTTTTTTATTTTAAAACATTCGTTTGAATCTTTATTTTAAATGATTTGATAAGTGTCCTAAAACTTTGATATTTCTAACTAAGTTATTGATTTCATAATTTAAACATTCAATTTGAAAATGTGATTTTGTTCTTTCAAATTTCGGTGATAATTTGTAATTTAAATTGTGCAAATTACATTTGCTAGTTTTATATTGAATATGTGCTGGAATCAGGGCCTCTTTTCTGCATCTAATTAGGAATGTGCTTTGCTCTTTTAGATTAACCAATGTTCTATTAGTGTGTATCCAATTTCCTATTAGTTTTCTTGGAGTGTCACCATACATCTTCAAGATAAATTTTGTAAATTTTCTTTGACCGTTTTTTCAAATAACGTAGTTATTCATTATGAATAAATTAATTTGGTCATACGGTCAAATAAAAAGGCAATGGATTCAGATGCTAAAGAAGCATAATTTATTTGTCATATCTACCAACGTACGTTTCGACCTTGATAATAACTACGTTATTTAAAAAACGGTAGAAGAAAATTTGCAGTGCGAAAATACTTCAATTCACTAAATATACATATGCATATACCTTTTCTCTAAATTCCTGGATTATTCAGGAATTGAGAACACTTTCAGATAATTTTTCTGAATTCCTCGAACGCTATTCAAAAACAACGTCTCACTGCAAGGGGAAGGGGAGCTTAACAGGTTTTGTGACAATTAGTGGCGGATAAGGGCGAGGTTAACGCAGAATGTGATACCACACACGAAACACATAAATGTGAATGACAATTTTTTTTAATGCTTGAGAAAATAAAAATAAGTGATTTTATTTTCCAAGTAAAGTATCTAAATATAGACTTCACTCTTTTTCCCATATTCCTTTCTTCACTCATTTTTAAAGGATTCTTCTTTTTTCTCTGTTTTCAAGAAACTTTTCCTCTCTCTTTCTTTTAATTGAAAAATATACCATTGAATATTTTGATTTGGAATTCATTTCTTTTATTTAAATTCTGACTATTAGGTTGAAGATATAAACATTAAATTTCTTTTTTTAATAATTTAGTTTTTCAACTCAAAATTTAACTTCAATTTTTTGTTGCAAATTGATCGATTTTGGTTGAAAACTCAACTAATAATTTTTTCATTGAGAATTCATCTTTCTTGTTTGAAAATTCAACTACAGCCAAAGCTGACTTTGTGGGGGACATACCATCTCACATGCGGCAAGTCTCTCTGCGGCAAGTCACAACTGTGGCATCTCTACCTAGCGGCATCTCTTGAAAAGTATACCAAAGCCCAATCCAATATGTCAATTCTTTCGAAAGTTATCGTGCTAATAAACTAAAAATCTACAGATGCACTAACACACATACAGGCAGACACATTCATAAAAAGCTGTTTTTCGGATTCAGAGGATCTCAAAACGTGGACATCTGACAAAAAGCGAGGGTGGGGGGGGGTCAAATTTTACTCAAACCTAACACCTTCTCTGATGAGAATGTAAATAATACAATACAACAAAATGTTTCAGCTCTTATAGGTCAGCAGTAAATGACGATTAAACTTTGACCCTTTCTATTCGGAAGGCTCTGTATGTACTGAAAAATATACTATGACCATATTTGTGCATTTTTGTGACATATATAAATCTGTGGTTCATTACGAATACACCTTTTTCTCAATTTTTGTTAAAGGACAATAACTGTTTGATCATAATTTTAATTAATGCTCTTCACACTTTCAATTGTGTGCATATTTGATGTATTTTCTTTGTTTAAATTAATTCCAAAATATCATTTGTGGGATTTAAATAAAGAAAAAGTCATAAATTAACTTTTTTTTCATTGTTTTTTTATTATTCATAAAAAATATTATTGAAGCGATTTATATACAACATTGTATTATTTCATGTTAAAAATGCCAAAAAACGATCAAGTAATCAACGGACAGGAAACAATTATTGTCAATTGTTGATAATAAAAGTACATGTAAAAAAATTAATAAGATAATTTGAAATTAATGGAAAAACTAATTAGTAATTAATTGAATGATTATCTGATAAATTACATAGTATCAGGAGATGGGTTTCATCGTCAAAACTTGAAAATTGCTTTGTAAAATTAAATGTAAAATTAACTCTTTTCCGCACCATCCGGGAGGTAAGAGTATCCGACGCTTTTTTTTAGTGGTTTCCCCAGTAGGACTAATCCACCATGTCATTCATTCGATCCACTTGTTTAATCCAGTTTTCATTGTTTCCTCTGCGATGACGATGATCCAAAATTCAACTACACTAGCAACAAAAATAGAAAGAACATCAGTGCCTCAGGAGGGCCATATTACAGAGCCAAAACCAGAGAGCCGCAGAGGCCTTTAAGTTATTTAATCAAAAAATGGGGTCAGAAACTTTTTCTAATTTTAACGATAACCAAAAAATCCAACTACACTAGCAACGAAAACAACATCAATGCTTGTGGAGGGCTCTATTCCTGAAACGAAACGTCGCTGAATGGAGTAAATGAAGAAAAAAAGATTACAACAAAGAGGTCGCAGTGGAATTTTGATTGTTTAATTGAAACAATTGCTTAGAAACTTTTCCTAATTTTAACTATTACCGAAAAATCCAACTACACCAGCACCATCCACGAAAACAACTTGGTGCGTCTTTCAAACAACTTCTGCTACATTCGCAGGTTCAGTCACATACATTTTGTCTTGTACTTGTATACAGAAAACTATGTTCAAAATACTGTTAATACTAATAAGATCAGTCTCTTCGGTTTTTAAACACCTGCGAGTGAAGAAATTATGTCCGCCAACTATAGGAGGATCAATGTTTTGAACCACAATTGGACATTTCTGAATCACTGCATAACAAGACAACGTAGATAGGCGCATTAATGAAGGTAAGAAGGTTATCGGTAGAGCAGGGTCCATTCTCAGAAATAAAAACAAATCAAAATAAGCTAAAATGACCTTATATAATACTTTATTTGTGCCGGCTTTATGGGATTTAAAAATATTTCGAAATATTTTATAATAAGTCGCGGGATATCACGAATTTTGAAGGATAACAGGGTGTTTTAATTGGATTTCAGAGCTTTAAATCGATATAAAAAGATTTCATAAGACTTTAGAGTATGTCAAAAAATGTTAAAGGATCAATCTGAATCATTTACAATTTTTACTGAAATCATTTATTGACTGAATCCTTGATCTGAATCAGTTACTATTTATTGATCAATCACTAGTTTGTTTGTACCTTTCCAGGCATAAAATTAAAAATCGTATATCAATTCGAGGTTTCTTATTGGCTTTTGTCTTAGTTATTTATATTAGCATTATTACAAAAAATTATATGAACATTTTTAAACTCAATTTTAAGAGAGAGATTAATTTTTTCTTAATTTCTTTAGATTTTTCTATAATAAGTAACGTTATTTAATTTGCTTATTGTATTTTGTCAAATTCGTTGTTTTGTCTCATGTACAAATTTTATACAAAAGTATGGAACAAGTAAGATCAAATTATTATTTTTCCTAAAAATGTGTTCAAAGATTTGTCATTAAATGATATACGATGCTGATAATGCGAAGAGAGGTAATTCTATATGCATAAGTCTGATTCTCCCGAAATTATTATTTTGCATGTAATTAATTTTTATTCTGATATTTACTGACATTTCTTGGATTTTTTTTTATTATTTCAGTTAATTAAATTCTGAAGTAATTTCAGAAAACAGATAGCCTTTTTTTCTTATATCAAACATTTTTTTCTGCCTTTGACCCCCAAATCTCATTCCTCTGGCATG
This sequence comes from Andricus grossulariae, assembly GCA_011634705.1. NCBI lineage: Eukaryota > Metazoa > Arthropoda > Insecta > Hymenoptera > Cynipidae > Andricus > Andricus grossulariae. Next base: position 164,216,390 of record JAABKJ010075445.1, on the reverse strand, counting down.
TAATATTCATGATCTCCTGTACGAAAGTGCGCTAAAAATGTATTTAATGTCTTTAAAAATAAAAAATATGAATATTTTACAAAAAAAGCTATTTATCACTATAATCTGAAATATAAAACATAATATAGTATAGATACCTCGCAATAAAATACGAGATCATGAAAGTCAGTTGGACCTTAACTTTATTCTGTTGCATCAGTTCAAACTAAATACGAATCAGAGGTCCATTAATGATGAATGATATTTTAAATAAACAATTTCAAGATTACTCTTGACAAACCAATAGAAAAAATTTCAAGGGTGTCATGTTACAGTAAATATGTTTATTTAACATCAAACGTTTCTGCATGCTTGAAGAATTTTTGTTAGGTATGTTTATATAAATAAATTGCTTTTTGAAATGAATGTAGCCAAAATCAAACTCAAACTTCGGCAAAGTTAGTTAGTTAGTTAGTTTTAGGACGGGCGAGGAGCCCATGGAGACCTCCTCTGGCGCTCAAGCTATAAAGCCTATTGTGCCATACCCTTACTTATTCGCTCTCAGCAGTTGACCCCAGACCTCTTGACGAAGCCTAGCATGTCGACTAATGATCGTTCTGTAATTCCCTCTGGTCCCATAAAATGGGTCCCGAGGATCTGTTGCCTGAGCCCAGCTAATGCCGGGCACTGGCATAGTACATGCCCAGAACTGTTACATATCCTTACAGTAACAGCGTTACAGAACAGTGTGACCTTTATGTTCCTTTCTTGGAACACGTGCGCCATTCTAGTGAAACAGTTCTATCACTCAGTTCTATATTGGTTACATTACATAATTCCAGAACTGTTAAGTATCCTTACAGTAACTGCGTTACAGAACAGTGTGACCTTTATGTTATGTAATTGTTATCGCACACGATTGTGACAATGTTATGTATAAATGTTCTCTTTTTGTTATGTAACATTTACAGAACGTGTTCACTGGGTAGGTACTTTTGTCATTCAATTCAATTTGCTTTCAAAAATAATGAAAAATGTTTTTATGACACATGCATGATTTCAGCCTTTTTCGACGTCTATAAAGCGGGGCTAAAGTTCTATTTTTTACTCCCTAGGGACTGAAAATTGACGTCAGAGGTTAACAATGCAAATTATACGTCTATGAGCTCGCATTTTACAATTATAAGCCCACTCACCGTAAAAACTGTGAGAAAATTTCGGTCGCAGATAATAGAACTTTGCGGTTATTTACGGAAAGTTACCATATATAACTGATCGAATTACCGTAAATTACCGAAAATTTTCATAAATTTCTGGAAATTAATGGATATTTTTTTGATTGAATTTTGTGTAATTCATGGTACTTGTAAAATTACCGTTAATGAATGAAAATTTCCATAAATTTCCGGAAATTTATGGCCATTTTAAAAAATGAATGTTGGGTAATTTTTGGTAATTTACCATATTTACCGGTAAAATTACCATGAATGACCACACATTTTCGGAATTGAAAAAAAATGAATATTGGGTAATTTAAAGTAATTTACAATATTTACCGGTAAAATTACCACAAATTTGCATAAATTTCCGGAAATTTATTGAAATTCAAACAAATTATTTTGGGTAATCAATGGTAATTTACCATGTTTACCGGTGAAATTACCATTAATGACCCTAAATTTGCATAATTTTCCGGAAATTAAAAAAAATGAATATTAGGTAATTTATGGTAAGTTCCCATATTGACCTGTGAAATTTCCATAAATTTCCGAAAATTTAGAGACATTTTTAAATTGAATGTTGGGAAATTTATGGTAAGTTACCATAAATAACCTCTAAAGATACCGTAAATTACCAAAAATTCCCGGCAATTTTTTTATTGAATTTTTGATAATTTGGAATAAGTTAACATAAATTTCATGCTCTTTGATTATAAATCTAATATGGACTAAAATTGTGACTGTATTTCGAGAAATTTGTAAGATCATCCATTTGTTATAAAAAATATCGTATGCATCAAGGGGAAGAGGCACTTTTTCGACTTGTGTATGTTTTCAGTATTTGTCGAAAAAGCTCCTCTTCTCTTCCTAGGTGCATGATATACTATTGTTAACATTCATCTGTATGAGTATTAATAGTCTTTATTGATTTCAGATAGGCCCGCGCTTTTCGGCACATGCCCAGTTGAAAATATGAATAGCCATCCATCGGATATCGACGAACTAAAGAGGAAACCTCAAAAAGAGTTCTATTGGAGTCTCAGTTCTAAATGATACCAACTTTTACTTGAGCCGCAACTTTACTGAACCCTTCGAGATAGATTTTTAACCTAACCGACGCGCGGCATTGCTCGGAGTTTGTCAGCTGAATTCTTCTCCACGCATTCGACCGTGACCACGCTTAGAGTAGGGGTTTATGGCTTCTTGGAATTATACTCCCCTACAGCCCCGAAAACGGCATTGCCCGGAGTTTGGACTGTACTTCAATTATACAGGAGCTTCAACGTATAGTGAACGCAATGAATCTATATTAAAGATTATCATATTACATTTATATACCATGTTAATATTATTGACAACAATTGTAAAAGAATAAGTGTGGTAATTTTACTGGAATTTAAAAAAAAGATCATGTTTTGATCTCTTCAAATTTCAAATGAAAATTTAACTATTTTATGTTCCGAATTAGAATTTTACAATTTATACACCTCTCAGTGACTCAAATTAAGAAAATATTCTGTAATATATTTATTTGATCTAAAGTCTAATGAGAAAGTATTATGCAAGAAAAAAACTGTTACAAAACCGAACTTCAATGATCATTTTCTAATAAGGATTAATTTTTAGTGTTGCTCTCTATAAATTTGAATCAGTACGGATTTTCATTGATTACTTATTGCGAGTTAACTTTAAGATGCGTTTAGTGAATTTACGACTGATTAAAGAGTATAATAAAAAAGTTTATGACATTTCATTAGGCGTCATTGAGATTTCGATAGCTTTCTCTAATAACAAAACAGTGCACAAATTGGTACTATAGAATTCCCGTGAAGTCACTGATTCTCAGTGAGTTTTTCCCGTTTGAAGTATAGCCAGATATATGTAATTGATTTTCAGTAAAATTGCACACTAATTATCAGTCTGTTGGGTTTGATTTAAATTTAGAGAGTATGTAGTATCGTTCTTTATGAATTAGAATTGGCAGAGTTTAAAGTTATTCCCATTTCTTCGATGTCATCACCTATAAGAATTTGCAATGAAATTATGAATTGGTGGTAAACCCGTCACAACATTGAAAAAATGGTTAGTTGGGCCAACTAATAAAATAGCAATATTAACTAATGAAATAGCAGCACCATATCTTACTAACTAAATAGTTAGGCCAACTAAACATGTTTTTCAGTGCATCAATATTTAAAGCCATAAATAGTTCACCTTCTCTTAAACTGACGGAATACTTAAGTCTCAAGGACTAATTTATACCTGATTGTTTCACAGATACTTAAAATTTAAGTATAGAGATTAAAGACGCAATAAGCATTTAATCGCCCTCTCAGCCTTTTAAAGTTGACTTAATTTTTCATGCAGTCAAGTACATCTTCTCGCTTAAAGAAAAGAATTTAGTCGGATAAAAAGAAAGTTATAAGTAAATAAAAAACTTCTAAGAAATATAGATTACAAATTCGATAAAATTCTTTAATGTATATATGAGGGGCTGAGAGCAAAAGCGGACTAAGAAAAGAGTCGAAGCAAAAGCGGGTTGATTGTTTCTCAGCGCAAGAACGAATTAGCCCGCGCGCTACGGGCAAAAACGAGTTAAAGATTCAACTCGTTTTTGCCCGCGGCGCGTGGACTAACCCATTTTTGCTCGCACTCATATTTCGATACGGTTCAACTCCAACCGAACTCTTGATTCGTTTCTTAGTCAACTCAACAAGATTCCGGCTTGCCAGCGTCAGGCTCACTCCATCGCGAACCGGATGCAAAAGGCTGTTCTACTGGGATCACTTCATCTGGTCTGACAACACTGTTCGTCATAACATTTTACAAAGAGTGGTAGCTCTAAAAAAGTATCCAGAGGTGAAATTTTCATCTCCAACTGTCTCGTCTGCCGCGTAAGGTCATCCGCACGTTTCAGTTGCGTCGGGATTAGTTTCTTTAAGGAACCATGATCGTAGCTTCCGAAGCCTAAAACTTCTCTCATACCTACTCGTACTTTTCTCTAATGAAGATTCCAATGAATTTTTCCTTTTAAAATAAAGCTATTTATTTTTGGATACGACTTCGAGAAAATATACTTTTTAGGTTAGGAATTTACAAACCAACAAAACAAATATTTTAAAGTCTGTGAAGCGATACCGCTAACATTTTTAGAACTTACAATCGAGAACGTACACAAAATCAAGTAATTGTTCTGAAGCATAATACAGATTAGAATACATCATAATTTGAATATTAGTAATGGGTATACGTACCTGTATTGTTTACTATCAGTCATAGAGATTCTAAATCTTCTATTTTTTTATTATACAGTTTATAACTTGCACGAGATTCCTTCAAATTTGAGCAACATGTAAAATTATTGTTTTTTTTTTTTAATTTCAAGAAAAGTTCTACTTTTTATTGAGACGATTGAGACTGGCTACGTATAAAATTTGAAACCTGCAAAATTCATTAATTTGTCACAATTGTGAATGAAAATTACATAAAGGATACAGTATATTATAATTAAAAAATCTACCTACCTGTGCTGTAATATAGTTTTTAACACAACTCTTCCTTTCTAATTAACGTATTTAGCTCAATTATTGAGATCTGTATATTTATAAACAGAGGTTAGGAAACAGAAAACAAACCGGCCCACCCGATCCAGTCGTACACTCCTGTATTGTACCGTACGGGAAAGATGCAAGAAAATTGATGAAGTTTAGCCTTTTTTAATATTTATAAAGAAATAACAGATTTTAATCATAAAAAGTCACCTACTCATGAAAGAAAACAACGCTGAGCAAGTAACAGAATGGTTTTTATATATATTTTTTTCACTCGAAACTGGTTTTTAACTCACGTACGGAAATAATGTTTTTGTTGTCAAAATGCACTTTTCAGTTTTAATATCGGATTCACAAAAAAAAGAGTAAATATTTTAAGCTCAATTTTATAGAATCTTATGTTAAACAATACGCTTAATATTTATGTATTTATTACTCATTTGTAACTACATTATTTTACCAGAAAAAAAAACATACGGTACTGACGTCTGAAATGACAAAAATCGAGGGACAGACTTAAAGTTTTTACAATATTATTTAGTTGACTTGAAAAATGTGCATAAATTAAATTTATGTTCATCTAAAGTTTAAAAACTTGATACGTTAGGCGTCTTCCCGGTTACTGTCTAAAACAAGGAGAAAAACAGTTTATCTTTGTATATTAGCGGGACTTCAAGCACCCAGTAGGACCGCGGTAAATCCCATTCATGGCCACGTCTCACAACCGTCAGATGGGTGGTCACAGGACACGACGAAACTTTTAAATGATCAGTGTTATCCTTATAGTAATTTGAATCTTGACATTAATCGAAATCAGTATGCTCTTCTTTATGGAATGTACAAAAACTTTCAAGCTAATTACTATGTCAAGTTCGTTTGGAATTTCAAATTAGTGAAAACTTTCCCGCTCAAACGTCAGCATATTGCTTAAGTTTGCATTATCGTATAGTTGAGTATAAACCAATAAGTGGTGGGATGAAAAAGTTAGTATAAAACTGCTGTAATCAAGTAAAAATAGTTTAGTTGCATTCAAGATCGAGTTCTTGGTGGATATGCAGGGCTTCAAGTTACCAGTCAATAAATTTGCATTGAAAGAATTGGCTATATTACCATTCTATGATGCTATAGGTATAAAGCCATATTCGTTTCTTTTTCAACCACCCTGCAAGTAGAACAACGTTCCGCCAAAATATAAGTCTATAAACATTTGGGTAGAGCGGAAACATCATGGAATACCTTCGAATTCTGGTGATTTGCCGTATTCTCAAGTACCTGTAATACTCGAGAACATTTTAACAGATGCAACAAGAATTTTTGTGAAAGAATTGGAAAAAAAGAATTGATTGCAACAATTTGTGGAAACATCGTGTGAAATTATTATTGATATGCTTGATTTGGAATGTCCCTCGCTACAGAGATTGCGTGAAACGATTGTAATGAATTATATTAAATGTACGCATCATATGTACGAAAATTACTCTAATTGTGCAACTGAAAATGTACTTTTATTGGAAACCTGGATGTCTCTTGACCAGTTCTATTTCATGGATTTAAATTTATAGAGATAAGGAAATCTTTTTCTATATATATATATAATTTATAGTACTTATTTTTAAGGATAATGTACTGGTTTTTTGAAAATAAATTTAAAAAAAAGCAAATAAAAAGAAACTTGTGTATTGTTTTTTCAGAGTTCCTTGTCCTTAGAATAATATGTGCGAATAGTAGATAAACGAATGAGTAGGTCAGTCAGTCAACATTGCTGGCATCGTCCTCGGCATTGAGAGATTACGTCTGCTGGATCAGGTTGCATCCGATAGCTACACCAGTTTAAGAATATGATTTGCATTGAATTTTTTCAATTAAAAGAAAATTACTTAAAAAATATGATTTTCAGGTTGCAATAAATAAAAAAAAAAAAATACAAATTTAAATTCAACTAATTTTCTTTTCTTTATTTGCAATAAAGTGCATTTTACAAAGAATTGTACAGTTTTTTCGATTCCTTTTTTTAATTTACAATTTACATATAACAATTTTTACATTATTAAGATGATCCATTCCAATAACTGTAGACTATATCTACCACATCCAAGTTTATATATACAGTACTCTCTCTCTCTCACTCCTCCACTCATATATCCACATCATCATGTTTATCACCTCGCTCGTTTCTACTCATAAATATATAATTAAAAACTAAAGGTTAAAAACCACCGCAGGGTCCAACTGGGAGCAACTGTCATCTAAAAAATGACATTGGCTCCCAGTAGGACCGCGATAAATTCCATTCATGGCCACGTCTCACAACCGTGAGATGGGTGGTCACAGGACACGACGAAATAACAACGACAGGTCGGCGAAATCGTGCTCACAGACAGACATACATACATACATACAGACAGACACATTCGTAAAAACCTGTTTTTTGGGTTCGGGGGTTTCAAAACGTGGACATTTAACAAAAACCGAGGGGGTGAAATTTTACACAAATCTAACACCTTCTCTGGATGAGAATGTAAAAAGCGAGTTTTGAATCCAATATTCTGGTGAGCCTTGAGAGTGTCAACGATAGCAAAACATTCTGGGATATTGTTAATAGATTCAGAGGTTTAAAAGTAAAATCTACAATCCTTTCTACAAAAGCTTGGGAAAACTTCTTCCATCTGACACTTCCTGTCAGACGTCTGTCACCATTATTGCTTACAGATGTGCGACATCCATGATTGGATAGCAGAATTACAGGTAATGAAATCTTTTTTCCAATTAACAGAAGTAAATTAAATAAGGTTCCGGGGCCGAATCAAATCTGAAATAATTTTTACAAAAACTTGCCGCCTAATTGGCTTCTTTATCTCGAAACATTTTCTAATAAAATACATGAAAATTAATATATACCGCTCAAATGGACGAAATCTTTAACGCATATAATACATAAAAAACAAGACCCAGCCAATCCCAATAACTACAGACCTATTGCCCTTCTGAACTCACTTCCTAAAATTTTTACGCAAATTCTGTTAGCTAGATTGGAAAAATCTGGTCAAAACTATTTGATATTGGGGTCTGCTCAAAAATAATTAGAATTCTAACATGTCTGTATGGGAGACCCTCAACTTACATTAAAGTGGAGAACGAGTTCTCGGAGGAATTGCCGGTCACTGCGGGAGTTTTACAGGGAGAGATTTTGAGCCCAATCATGTTTAACCTCTTAACCACGGATGTCGAGATTTTTTTTAGGCAAAAAGTTCTTGTGGGCCGCAGAATCATGGGTGACATAGACATTATTGTGCTGGTTTACGCGGATGATTTAATTATTTTTGCAGAATCTAAAATAGACGTAATTAGAAAACTCAATGCTCTCCAGGAGTATTGTAATATAAGCAAACTCACGGTTAATAACGACAAAACTAAATACACTATATTCAAGAAAGATCGGATCAGTACAAAACTCCTAGGTCTGAAATATGATGGTAGCTCTTTGGAGTTTGTTCCTTGTTTTGAATACTTGGGTACGATTATTTCTAGAACAGTTGCTTTCAACTTAGCTGCACATGCAGCAGTGAGCAGAGCCAACTATAAAGAGTTCCTTATTGTATCCGGCCCACATTATCGGATTAAATTATCTAGATGTCTTCGAAAAAGCACAAGTCAGTTTTTTCAAAAATATTTTGCGTCCACCCAGAAATGCGCATGATTTCCTTGTCAGATAGGAACTAGGTCTACACTCTGTGTTATAATAAATATTAAAAAAGGCGCTCAATTGGGCGGCAAAGAATTTCAATATGGAAGACTCGCGCTATCCTACACTTTGTATGATAAAACTAGCCGAAACCGCAATTATATATATACAGTAAAATTTTACACAATGATGCGCTACCCCAGCAATATCTGATATTCAAAGCTCCTTTCCTTTTTAAGCGCATTTTCGCTCAATTAAGAACTTCCTCCAGGTTCATCATTAAGTTGACCAATATTATAAAATTAAATTCGTTAGACGAAGAATTATTAGTAAACGAAGAAGAATCTATAGACATAACAGAATTGACCCAAGGTAGAATTTCCAGATGCCTCAACGTCACTCCTCGTCAGAAAGAAGATCATCCATGTCAAGGGCATGGATGAACTGACGACATTCAGGGAAATAAGAGAGGCAGTGAACAAGCGTATAGATGTGAGGCCCGAGGAATACGAGGTGAGAGCACTGCGACCAGCCTATGGAAACAGACGGTGGTGCTCCGCGAGTCTGACGCTGACCGGCTGTTGCAAAAAGGTATGATGAAAATAGGTTGGACAAACCGCAGAGTTATGGAAAGGAAGGAGATACGGTGCTCTCGATGCTAGATGCTCGGGCGCATTACAGAACAATGCACCGGAGTGAACCGACAGAATGTCTGCCTCAAATGCGGACAGGAAGGTCATAGAGCCGTAAGATGTCAAAACCAACCCTTCTGCATCTTATGCAAACAGGAAGGACATCAAACACTCACAGCGAAAGGTCACACTATAAGCGATAAAGGCAAGCCAGCGGTAGCAAATAGGCCAAATGTCTAGAGTAAAGATCCTGCAGATAAATTGCAATAGGAGCTATCTATCTCATGATCTTGCCTTGGCTACAGCCAAGGAGATGGGGGTAGGAATAGTGGTTCTATGTGAACCGAATAGGAAAGCTATAGAGAACAGAAACGACTGGACCTCTGAGGAAGATCTGGATACGGCTATAAAAGTCACAGACCCGGAAATAGTGATAACAGGACAGGGCACAGGCAAATGCTTTTCTTATGTTGTCACTGGATCCTTCATCATCTATGGGTGCTACGCCTCTCCCAACAAGCAAATGGAAGAACTAGAAGAAACCCTGGAACACATTGAAAGCATTATGAGATCTAGATGCGATGAATCCAAAAAGCTGAAATGACGATGACAGCCCTTGCAGGTCTCATGCCGAATATAGGGGGACCAAGGGCATCCAAAAGATGAGTACTGACGACTGTAGTACACTCGCAAATTTTGTACGCAGCTCCAATCTGGGAGAAAGCAATGCAGAAGAAATAGCAAAGAAAAAATATATCCAAGCTCCAAAAGATCATGGGCATCAGAGTGTGCAGTGGATCACGCAAAGTATTGACAGAAGGGGTGAGAGTCCTAGCAGACATAGCCCAAATAGAACTGCTAGTAAAGGAGAGACAGGAAATATACGAAGGGCGGCAGAGAGACGAGGCCAGAGCAAACCTGACGATAAGATCGCAGAAAAAGTGGGCTACAGCAACAACTGGACGATGGACATGGAAGTTAATCCCAGACATTCGAAAGTGGCTAGAAAGACCCTACGGGGAAATGGATTACTTTCTGACGCAGGCCTTATCAGGTCATGCATGCTTCAGAAAGTACTTATTTGATCGCAAAAGGTCTATAACGGACAGATGTCCGTATTGCGGGGAGCTCGATGACGCATGTCATACCCTGTTCTCATGCACAAGATGGGAAGAAGCTAGAGAAGAGAACAGAAGAGAGACAGGCAAAGCTTTCACAGACAAAAATATGATGGAAAGTCTAACTGAATCCGAAAAAGGCTGGTCGATGGTCTAAGTATGTTCTAATCCTGTTACAGAACATGTTCTTTTGTGTTCTAGAACTGTTACATCACAGTTATATAAGAGTGTCCGCTGGGTTAGAAGCGAATATCGGAAATGGAAAGTTGAATTATTTGCCCGATGGAATCTTATGCGGCCCTATCAGGAACTATGTCGGAGCTTACATTAGAAGGCTGCTTTGGTTTTAGTCAAAAAATGGTTTCCTATCAGGCTCTATCCGGCTTTCAAGCGGATTTATATCTATAAATGAGTGTTTAATAGACTAATACAATTAAAATGTGATATAGATCTTACTTTGATTCATTTACATACAGTACCTTTTGTAAAAGACACCTATTTAGTGAATTCTATTCAAAATATATTACTATGTATAGTTAAGGGGGGATCCAGCTGTAGAAGGCTCAAAAAATCGATTTTTTTATTGCTCAAATCTAGTCCTAGTATATCTAAGAATATGTATCTAAAGTCATAGAGGCTGATTCGCAGTACTTTCAAAGATACAGTTCTAAATGCGGTGGATGGGGTGTCGAGCAGGTACACGAGCGCTCGGGCAGATGGAGCACGTGCTCCAACCCTCGGTCTAATAACTCCGAACTGTGTACCTGAAAAGGTTCAACGGTCCTTCGAAACAATATTTTGAATTCGCAAAAGTGGAGCAGGAATAGCTAATTAGTTATTATCACTGTAAGTAATCGAAAATTAACATGTTTTCTGATCGTAAACTTTGAAGCGCGTTTTCTCGAGTTTTCGTTTTCACGATTTTTCTAAACTGGCGGGCGTGATTGCAAGAAAACTAGACGAGCAATCAAAACGAACCAAGGCTTATTAGCTTCAATTTTGTATTCTCTTCTATTTGAACCAAAAATATTCATAAAAAAGATGTCCAAACAACTTTTTTAGCAAGTTTAAATTATTTTGTTGTTGTTGCAAACAGCACATTTTTTCAAACTTGAGAACAATTTTTTATTTAACAATTTTTTCGGGTTCAGCTGCGTTTGAATATTTTTCTCTCAAAATTTTTTGTTTATAATGTTCAAATATACATTAAAATATTCTAAAAAGTTCGCTAGACTTGCTTTTTTTTCTGTCCTAGAAAATTCCCCCAAAAAAACGCTTTTTTTAAGCCTCTTAAAGCAGGATCCCCCCTTAATCAAAAATCAATGCATACATCACATTCGTAGATATGTTTTTAAGAGAACTGAAAATTACGCCTCATACAATCTCATATTTGTAAAAAATGTATTTTTAATCAGAAACGTGAGCGCTTCCGTAAATAAAATTTGAACCTTTTTTTACCACCATAATGTAATAATAATTGAATTCCAAAAACAGTCGTGGAAAGCAATGATGGTCCACCAGAAAAAAAAATTAAATCACGGCGAAAATTTATATATGCCTGGGATATCCTGCGACGTACGTGCTTGTAGATATTCTGATGATAAATTTTTAAAAATTTTGCGAATTTTGCGAAAGATGACCCTGCAACCAGTGGTGTAGTCTTAAAACAAGGACAATTGCACGTACCGAATATTTTGGGTACAGTCGTTGCAGCTCCCTTTTAAGGTCTTGATACCTTTCCTCCTTTTCTTTCTCCGCTTGCACGCTCGGCAGTTAGTATCGCCTACAGGTATATTCATTATGCGCTCGCGGTAAACTAAGGTGTCTATAACGTCATCTTGACAGGCAAAAAGAAATCCCTCAGTCTCCGATCTCAATCCAGTAGACTTGAGAAACATGTTGAACAAACGTATCGAGAGCTCTTCTCTACGTATAATGCCCTCGTAATGTGAGGTAGGGGGTATAGATTTTTTAGACTGATCTAGAATTCTCGCTTTATTTACTTAAATGACACGTTCGTCCTGCATCACTGTTCCGACCCAGGTTGCTGATAAATCTCTCTACCGATCACCCCAAGTGAAGAGCCTCACAAAATTGTTATGTGTGGTTCCCGATTTGGGCCCATTATTATCCAAGGTCTTTGTTTCCGGCTTCATTCACTCAATTGTCACTCTGTTCAAAAACTATTTGTCGCCACACTTTTCTGTCCTGGCGCACTAATCTAGCTTCCTTCACGTCCATGCATTTTTTCATGCAAGCTCTAGTGTTTCCACGGCTTCTTATGCATCTTCGGATTAATGTCTCATTCACAGAATCTAACCATTCTTTCGGGGGTCTAGGTCTGGGCATTCTGCCATTTACTTTACCTTAATACACTTGTTTGTTCAGTCGTTCATCTTTTATCGTTTCAACATGTCCGAACCATCTTCTCTGATTTCTTTCCCATATGTCAACTATAGTATCTCACCTGTACCACATTCTTTGAGGGTTATCTCGTTTCGGACTTTATCCATCAGTGTTTTTCCGCATATTGTTCGCAGAAGTTTCATGCAAATCGCGTTAATTTTACTCTTATCCTTTTCTTGACATGTCCATGTCTTGCTACAGTATAGTACAGTCGATACGAATATAGAATTATGTGTGGTAATTTTAGCTTTTTTTTAATATGCTTCTATTGCTGAGAATGGACCCTGCTCTACCGATAACCTTCTTACCCTCATTTTTGCGGCTATATAACTCCCCATCTATTTTGCCGTCGCTAGTGATTAGGCTTCCTAGATATACATACTTGTCAACTTGTTCTAATCTCTCATCATTTAGGACAATGTAGCAAATTGTTTTCTCACTTTTTCCTTCAAACACCCTTACCTTTGCTTTATTTACGTTAATTTTGAGGCCCATGTTCTTCATGCTTGTATTAAGTTTGTTTAACATTCTTTGCAAGTCCTCGATTGATTCTACCGTAGCAATCTTGTCATCTGCGAAATCTACCCCACGTACCTTCATTGTTTCGAGATCTACACCCTCTTCGCTGAAGAGAGCCATTCTTAGACACTTATTCGTAAATACGATAAATAGCCATGAGGACATCACGCATCCTTGTGTGAATATGCCTTGCATAATATCGAACCAGTCACTCAGTTCTCCATTAACCCTTACGCTCGCTTTACTGCCTGCATATATTGTTTGCGTTGCTTGTAGGAGCCATCCATGGACTCCGTACTCTTTAAGGACTTCCCGAAGTTTACTTCTATTTACCTTGTCAAATGCTTTTTCTAGGTCAATACATGCACAGAAAACTTTCTTTCCTACTCTTAAGCTTTTTTCTGTGATCTGTCTTAAGCTAAATATCTGATCTGTGCATTCTCTCCGAAGCAGATACAAGCATCTTCTTCGACAGATTTGGTCATCCAATCTGTCGGCGTTGAACAAGGTATCTGCAAATAACTTTCTTGCCGTCCCGATTCTACTCTACGCGTTTCGGGTGGTTCAATGGACGAAGAGCAAACTTAAGGCCCTTGATGTCACCAGACGTAAGATCATGCATATGCATATGCTTGTATATCAATTTCTCAATTCCGCGATTATACATTTCACGTCGTCAAGGCGGACGCGGACTTCTGAATCTCCAGTATCTTCATAACCGAATTGTTTTGAGTACAGCTTATATCGTTGCCAATGGCAGAGTTGCTCTTCTAAAAATATTCAGGAACCACAAGATGATTGGTGAAGAAGCCTTTCTTTACAAAGCCGCGGAGCAAGGGCCGAGCCCCTTGGCCTGAATTTTAACATCAGAAGTGAGGAAAGTGCATTACTCCATCTAGATGCTACACTTTCAAAAGTTGAAGTGAAGAGAGCAGAGTTTGCAACATTTCACCATCAGCTACTAGACACGAAAATGCACGGAAACTTTCACAAGAATGTAGAAAAGCAGTCCTTGTCGAAGAAGCAAACTTTTGCTTTTCTCAGATCATTAGGGCTCAATTCAGGTACAGGGTTTTTTTTTCGCATGCCAGAATGGTGTCATTTCCACCTTAGCATACCGTGATCGCATTTTATGTCAAGAAGTTCCAAACGATAGGTTCAGAGCGTGTCATGTACACGCTGAGTACCTAGAACACATACTATCGGGATGTCCCACTCACGCAGTATCGACGTATGTCTACAGACATAATGCAGCCCTAAGAGTGCTTTATCAAGACCTTAAAAGGGAGCTGCAACGACTGTACCCAAAATATTCGGTACAAGGATTGTCCTTGTGATAGTTGCTCTCGGAGGTGCAAAACGGTCACTGGTTCGTAACCTCAAAGCCATACCCGCGTGCCAAAAATATGCCACGACACTTGCGAGATGGATGCAGAAAGCTGTCATCCTTGTGTCGCTTCGTGTCCCCAAAACACACGTGAATTTTGCCCGCCTGTCGTTGTGATTTAGTCGTGTCCTGTTACCACCCATCTCACGGTTGTGAGACGTGATCATGAGTGGGATTTACCGCGGTCCAACTGGGAGCCGGTGTCATTTTCAAATGGCAGTTGCTCCCAGTGGGACCCTGCGGTGGTTGTTAACCTTATTTTTAATTATATATAAGTCGTTGCAACACAAAAAAAGAATGATATAACTATTTATTTGGCTCAAACAAAAATGTATGCTAAGTACCGCTTGTTGTCCGCTGATATGACAGAGAAAGAAATTGATCTGTGAGGTTTTTTCAAGTAGTTTTAAATAAAATGAAGTTTTATGGTGTGTGACTTTTGTTAGGTATTCTTCGGGGGAATGCTACAAATATTTTGTGAATTAAGACTGTTTAATGTTTAGAGTTCTGTAGAGAGTGACACTGGTGATGGTGATTTTCCTCTTTTATTACTATGTGAGAAGTTTTAGGCTGCGGATGATATGATCATGGTTCCTTAAAGCAGCCAATCCCGACGCAACTGGAACGTGTACGTCATCCACTTCTGCTCCTTCTGTCCTAGGTTCAGTGATTATTGACGGTAGACTTATTGAGCATTCAAACATTACAGACCTGGTTAACGATGCATTAAGGTTTAGGAAAAGTTTCAATCCTCCTGGTAGAAGTCACTTTGCCCATATCCTTCAAGAGATTAGTACCCTGCGAGAACTCGTGAAAAATCAAGAATATTGTATTCCTGCTAAACAAATACAACGAGATATCAATAACCGATCACTCTTGAATTAAGAATCTCTTATAACAGAAGATGAAACAACTGAGGATGAACCAAGGTCTGATAGAATCCTGAAGATTTCTAATAAGTCAATCCGTGAAAGAAGTCGCAATAGAATTAAAAGGAATACCAGTCAAGAAAAGAAACAAACTGGTTCAGGAATGGTAACAAAGTGGCAGTCTTTTATTCTAAAATGAAGCTGCTTGAATAAATATACTACAATCCAAGTCATCCTGCTTCTTATACTGGTATAGAAAAAATAACTCGCGCTGCACGAGGGAGAGTATCACGTAAACAAGTGTTTGATTTGCTAAAATCCCAGGATGCATTCACTTTACACCGACCTATTCAACGAAAATTTCAGAGAGCTCATTATACGGTTTCCAATCTTGATGAG
Source organism: Andricus grossulariae (assembly GCA_011634705.1). Taxonomy (NCBI): domain Eukaryota; kingdom Metazoa; phylum Arthropoda; class Insecta; order Hymenoptera; family Cynipidae; genus Andricus; species Andricus grossulariae. The sequence goes on along the minus strand of JAABKJ010075445.1, from coordinate 164,200,628 downwards.
GTTTGGGAGTGTGATTTAATCGACATGCAAAGTTTGTCCACTTATGACGATAATTACCGTTATATTTTAGTAGTGATTGATGTTTTGAGTAAATTTGTCTGGGTTGAACCTTTTCGAAATAAAACTGCATTGGAGGTGAACAATGCTTTTGAATGTATTTTAGAAAGAAGTAATTATCGAGTGCCATTCTGTTTACAATCAGACAAGGGAAAAGAATTTTTGGGCGCCCCTTTCCAAAAATATTTGTCTGATAATGGGGTAAAATTTCGTATAACGTGGGATCCTAACGTTAAAGCAGCCATAGTAGAGCGTTACAATCGGACACTTAAGGGACGTATATGTCGGTATTTTACACATGAAAACACCCGACATTATATTGATGTTTTACAATACCTTGTTAATGCATACAATAATACTCGACATTCAAGTATTAGAATGACACCGTCTGAAGTTAATTTATCGAATGCAGCCGAAACTCGAGCAAATACTCAACTTCGATTTTCTAAAGAAAAAAAGTCCAAAGGAAAGCCTAAATACAGTGTTGACGATCTCGTCAGTATCAGTCGTGAGAAGGATGTCTTTAAGAAAGGTTATGAGTCTGTTTGGAGCAAGGAATTATTTGTTGTAAGGCGAACCATCAAAGGAAGAAATCAAGCACCCTACATGTATGAGTTGAAAGATTTTACAGGTGAAGACATAGAAGGTATTTTTTACGAACAGGAATTGACTGGTGTTAACAGTAAAAATATTGAGGAGGAAGAATTTAAAATTGAAAAAATATTACAGTCTAAAGGTAAGGGAAACAAAAAACAATTTCTTGTCAAGTTGTTAGGTTATCCTGAAAAATTTAATTCGTGTCTTCCAGCCTCAAATTTAAAAAACTTGTGAAAATGAATATCGATCATTTTTACCTCATTTTACCGAGCAATAGTAGTATGAAATATTTTCCCGAGAATACCACTTCCAATTTTATAACGCAACTGCCACATGAGATTCGTTTTAATAATTATTGCAGACAAATAAACTTATTACTATATACTAAATAAATACCATGAATATAAATAATATAAACATTTTGTAAAGTTTAAAGTAGATTAGTGATCCGTCTCACGAGCTAGACGTACAGAATGACTTGAAATTGTCTTGGATTGGTCTTTACCCCAGGCAAAATCAAGACCAAATATTTTTACCCATACCTGCGAATATAGTCCGCACCTAACAGAGTGTCTACAAATAAGAGATTCTACGATATATGTCACTATTTGAAATTAAAAGAACTTTTACTTCTTGCTGCACACGTTGAAAAGCAACTTTTATCTTGCATAATATATTAAAGAATCCAACTGTCATATATTTGCATACTGAGATATTTCGATTTGGTAAACAAACCGACAATTCAGCAATTAGAACAAACGAAGTTTCAGCTTATTAGAGTTAAGTAAATTATCAAATCATTCTTTTGTTCAGATAATTAATATGCACGGAAATATGATATACAATAATGTGAGACATGGAATAAAGAAAAAATTAGGCAATTCAACTTTTTATTAACTTTGTATAGAGCAATGAATGTTAACCCGTCGGTTTTTGTCCCGGTCAACCCCACGCGTTGAATCTGTGAATGGCGATTCTAATTAATTTTACATAACCTATAAAATGTGCTAAACTGTCGAAATTTGTAATAAGAAAAATTGAATAGAAAATTGCGAGTCATTCAGAATTTTATCCAATTTTCAAAAAAGGTTATTACTTATTAGGAGCAAGTAATTTTCTCCCACTGTAGCTTAACAGCAAAGTGTAATCTATTCCCGAAGTGAAGACTGAATTCAACCTTCCAGTCTTCCTCGAAACTAATCAAATTTTCAGAAAGTGCAGTCAGATAGTTTTCGAGTTTACACTAACGAAATCGTAACTTTTGCAATGTTCTCTCGAATTACTCAATCGTCGAGTGCAAAGTTCGTATCTCAGAGTGGTGCTTTTACCGCCTGTCAGATTATAAGGAATCGAGAATCCTCGTACAGTTATTACGCGAGTCACGGAACAAGATGAACGAGCAAGAATCGTCAATGTATTTTTAATGTGAGATCCGAGGCGATTGAAGTTTATATCACGTGCTTGTAATGAAAAAATTATAAAATCAGAAGGATCGAAAAAGAACTGACGAAAACCTCTCAAGCAAAACACTTTAATCCATTTTTATACAGCTCGGTGATCGAACAAAAGTTGTTCAAAACCTCTTGAACTGTGCATCTACGCGAAAAAGTGTATATAAGTACCATACCAGGCCTTTAAGGGGCCTTATCAGCATTATAAAATGGATGGGCAGTTTCCGGCCGCAAAGTTGAATATTTTTGTCTGATTTTTTGCATACCTCATCTACATATGGGTCTCTCTTGCCGCTAAGTCTCGCTTTTTTGAAAAAATGTTTCTATTATACGTTATGAATAAAAAGAAAAGAACAATAGAAAAAAATGCAGTGCTTTTCATTACTAGCTGAGTGTGTGTTTTTGAGATCTAGCCAATCCACCCAACTCAAATTTAGGAGGCAGACTCCCCGGAGCGCGAGTGGAGACTCGGGAGCGTGTCGAATTACCCGAAACGAATAACCCTTACTTTTTCCATATCGTGCGTTGTTCATCTTAAAATGTTGATTTTCGTTTGTCTTTTTGAATTTTGGAAATGCTGTAACTCTGATAATTTCCTTTTTATTAAAAAATATCATTGAGATAAATTGTTCTTCTTTTGGTCTACTACTGATGTCCAAGAATAGAATATTCAAATCTTGAGAAAAAGTTGTCTCAAAGATCTTAAAAATGTGCTTACCTCTTGAATTTTCATTCAAAATAGCTGGTTGATGAACTCGTTCTTTCTTTTCAGGCCTTGAAGAAGTGTGCCAAAGCACAATCCAATCTGATCAATCTTTCAAAAGTTATCGTGCCTACATGATACTACAGACTACAGACTACAGACAGACAAACAGATAGACAGACAGCTTTGTAAAAATATTTTTTTCTGTATCAGGGGGTCTCAAAACGTGGAGATTTGATGAAAACTGAGTCAAATTTTACATAAAACCAATGCTTTCTTATTAGGATGAGAATGTAATATATCAAAAATAAAAAAAGATATGCATCTATTTTACGTGAAGTCTCTCTGAAATTTCGAATACTGCAAGAAATAATTTTTTTTTTTAATCAAATATGAAAAGTTTTGGAAAAGAGCTAATTAATAGATAATTGACGATAAATCAATCATTTTATTAGTTGAAAAAATGTTAATTATCATTCACATCATTTTGTACAGTACTTTAGCTAACTTTCAAAGATTCTAAAGTCAATTAGAAATGAAAGCCTTGGGGAAGACAGGGTTAGATCGACAGAAATAGATTTTTATCCAACGACTTGAGTTATTAGAAATTGAAAAATCTTACGCCTTAAAGAAACATAACCCCTACCGTCCAGCGCAAAAAGTTTTTAGAAATTATTTATAAATATTTATTAATTCGATGGTAAAACACAGAAATTATGCATTCACAAGTTGTTGCATGAAAGACATGTAACAAATATCAATATAATAATATAAATTATATTAAACTTGATTGGTTGAAGATTCCTCAAAAAGGTTCATTCAAAACCCTGAAAATCTTTTGAGTCTCTCCAAATCTTCAAAATCCCGGGAGATTCAATTAAATCCTTTAAATTTTGTGAAATTTCTTAAAACGCTTAAAAACCCGTGAAAGTATTCAGAATAGCTAGAAATATCCTAAAATAGAGCTCACGATTGTTTGAAATATCTCGACATGCTTCACAATCCTTCAAAATATATGAACGGATAATCGCAATGATCCATTAAAATAAGCAAAAATCATTGGATTTCCCTTGAATTAATTTGAAGTCAACTTACAAATTATTGAAGAATTTACTGTGTCTTAAAATTCTGTATGAATTCTTAAACGGAAATTTTTTTTCAAAAAATGAAATTCATTTCAATATTTTCAAATTACGACTTTATTCATTTGTACCTTAAAACGGGTAAATGAAAACATCATTTTTCAGTATCCTTTTTTCTACTTCACATTCTAAATTCAAGAAATTTGAACAAACCTAAACACTTTTTCGGTACATCATCATAACAAATTGTAAATAATAAGTGTTTTTGGAATATTTGAAACAATAAATCATAATTTTTAATTGAAAGCGCTTGAATTGTATAGAAAACAGAGACCCTATCCCTTCCTGGTATTCCCGACGATTTTTTGCTGACTGTGTTGAAGGTCTTGACGGATGGAAACTAGTACCCAATGATAGCGAAAAGAAATCTGTGATGTTTGAAGCTCATGACCAACCCCAATCTGGCCACCTCGGTACACACAAAACTTATATGCGCGTTACCGCTGAATAATATTATTGGCCTGGTTAGTTTAGATTTGCTTTGCATCTGTCCCAAAATTTTCTCTGATCCACTCTTCACCTTCCCCGGAGCCTTCTGTCCCAAATCACAAATCTGCTCCCTCATATCCCTGAACAAACCAAATACCCAAAACATTAACCCCCAGACCCTTCAGTTACTTCACACTACGGCATGATTCAGATGCTGGAACTGCCGGGCCACCCATAGGTACACGCGGTGCCAGCGCCCACTGCCGGGCTTCTGCTTCATGTGCGGAGAACCCGGATTTTCCACCTTTAACTGTCCTCAAACTTTTGCTGCGCCAAATATAATGCCTGAAAATTAAAATTTTCCAGAATCGCGCAATTGAAACTTGAATTCAAAAAGGAAATTATGACAATTTAAAAAAAAGATGAGAATCGTTAAAAGCTATCTGTGATATTATATGGTACGAATCAAGTGACATTTGAAGTAAGAGGATAGATTCTTCTGAAGTAAAGACTGAGATGTCTGTATAATTGTTATTTATAATAAGAATGACCCTAACACGCATTTTTGTGTTAATTCTCTATACCAGGCAGAACCCGACGTGTAACTCAGGTGAAGTAATGACGAGGCAAAAACGTGGGCGAGGACTCTGGCGAGTATTGCAATCATGTGAGGAAAAAGGTCTACACAGTTCCAAACTATGAATCTGTAGAATTCGTTCTTTTGAAACACTTTGGAAATCATATTATTTGAAATTAGATGCGTAAAAAATGAACAAATTTGAAATTGACAAGTTCAAATAAATGATAAAGCATTCCCATGCAAGAGGAAGAATTTCCCGTCGAAGATAATTTTATAAGGTGTCAAACTGACGTATAATAAACTTGAAAGCTTATTTCGCTTTTGTTAATAATAATTATTATATTTATTTTATATTCTCATATGATAGTTCAGGGTAGACTCGGAAGATGAAATAGAGATTCGTTTTCTCTATTTAAATTTCTCGCAAGATCTATTTTAACATTTATAGGTACATATCCTACTATCTTTTCTATCTCTTTCTCTTCTCCTTATGGAGGTTAAAACATATATCTTTCAGACTATTCTATTTATGCTCCTAATTTGGCGATCTATGATAAGATATTTTCAAAAGAACGTACAAGTTCTAAGTATAACCTATATGATTATTTTTGTCAGTTTTCGAATAATTTTCTCAATCTTTATTTTCTCTGTCAAATAAAATATCAATCCTAACTCAATCTATCTTGACTAAGATGTCTCTTCATTTTTCTCTCTGTTTTTTTACAGAGCCCCAATCATCGATTCGAAGATCTTTCCAAAAGAAGAACTTAGAAGTTTTGGCAGACTCGGTGTCAAGAATAAATTCTTTAGCCTGTTTGCTCTGTACCTTCTAAACGCACTAAACTATTCTAAGTCAGAAAGAATTTTCAGGTGGAGTGCCATCCAACTTTTCCGAAAGAAAGGGAATAGGGGGAAACAGATGAATGGTTCAAGGTCCAGCAGCTCTTATGACAGAACACAAAGGATTATTCCACGTAAAAAATATTGGTGGCCCTGAAGATGGTCGATCGTTTAATCGGAAATAAGAAAACATATGCGATGTGTGTCCATCGGTCAAGCCCAGGTCCCAGCCAGGCGGCAACACCGGAGGTCCCCTACAACGAATGAGTAGTGCAGGTGTTGTGGGGCTAGGTCCTCGCT
>JAABKJ010075445.1:164107331-164194519 GCA_011634705.1 Andricus grossulariae | reverse complement strand
AATGAGACAGCGGTACTGCTCCACACCATGGACATTGCACGTCTCACGTGGGTCGGTATCCCACGTAGATATGTTGGCGACTATTCTCCAGTAGGTGAATATTGGTTGCTTGCTGAATTATCCGTTGAGCATCGACGCATCGTCTAAGGCTGTCGGTTTGCGAAGGACCCAGTAGTGCGGGAGCACCGATATTTATGCGCGACCGGCGGGGCAGCGCGCGCCAGTTGGGTAGGACGTAGTGGGGGATAGATTGCGGTTGGTCGCTGCTGTGACGCGCGCGAGCCCATCCGTGCAGCATCCGTGGTAGCGGGGTCCGCTAGAGTGGGGGTAGACGTTGGTCGGCTACGAGCCTGGCGTGAGCGGAGCCAGTCAGAGCCTGGTACCAGTATCACGCTCTGATTGGCAGAAATCGTGGCACGAGGGAAGTTTGATGTGAAAATCCCGTGTTATCTGCAACGCATTCAAATCGGACCGGTTTGTTTTATTATTATAAGAATATAAGAGGAATACATATTTAGTATTACTCAATTAAGAGATACGTTTGTCCGATAATTATTCTTAATGTATGATAAGGCTTTAAAAAGATCAGTTGAAACGTTGCGTATGAATGTATGGACAATGTATGAAATTTGAGACTTTGAATACCAATATCTTAGAAACGGCTCAATTTTAGGGGTTACACCTATTGACTTTTTTTTTGCTGGACCAAGTACAACAACTTTACACACTTTTTAGACCTAGACTTTGTGGGCGCGAAATCCAATGTGAAATTGGCACACTCCTTTATTTTTTTTAGTTATAAATTTATCTATTTTATTGAAAGTGTGTCTTTTTTTGGTAGAATATTAACATTTTTAGTTGAAATTCATGTATTGTAGTCAATTTCTTTGGGGAAAAATAATTTTTTCTTATTGAGAAATATTTTCTCAAACTAAAAATTCAACTCAATTTCTTATCAAGATTCTTTTTCATACAAATTTGATATTTTTGGTAAAAAAATTCATTTGTTTAGTTTCAAATTCATTTGATTTTCTGAAAAACTTATTTCTCTAACTAAAAATCAAACTATTCTATACTTTGTTAAAAACATATGGTTTTTAGTTGAAAATTCATCGATTTAGTTGAAAATTTATGTTTTTATGAATAGAAAATCAACCTTTTTTGTTGAAGATGCAACTATTGGGTTGAAAATTCCATTAGAAATGAAAAATTTTGATGAAAAATTCATGTATTTTATTGAAAATTATTTTTTTCTGGGTAGAAAATTAATATTTTTGGATGAAATTTTTATTTCTTTAGTAGAAAATGATTTTCAAATGAAGAATTCCTTATTAATTCGTCGCCCTGGAGTTGTACTACGCCATGTTCACTTTTTGAAATTTTTGAACTATTATTATTTTTAGGCTCGGTAAGAGATAAACTTTGTTTTTGAATAAATATCTCCCTGAAATCTATTTGCTCAGCTGTTACAATTATTAATTAAAATTGTGACGTCAATTAAAAGTTAGAATTATATCACGCCATGTCCTTTTCTGCATTGCTATAAGTAAAAAAATGCCAACTTCGTAGTGCATATTTTATATGGATAATTCAAGTTCAATTTGAGAAATTACAATTTTCAAAAATAGACTCTCTAAATCTGAATTAGTAGAAAACTACTAATTGGTAGTAGTTTTCTACTAATTCAAATAGTGCCTATTCGTTTACTAGTAATTAGTAAAAATCTACTAATTCAATGAGTAAAAATAACTGACTAAATGAATTAGTAATTATATCTACTAAAGGAATTAGTAATGCTACTAATAAATGAATTGGTAAATGTATTGCTGGTTACTATTTAGAACGGTAGTTTCAAGTAAATTAAAAATCACATTTTACAATGAAGAGAATTTTATTTAAGAAAATTAATCTATGAATTTGAATAATAATTCAAAGAAATTTCCATTTTATCTTCTTATACTTAAAACTCGGTGTATGTTTAGGTCAAATTAATGTGTGTCCTGCATTAAATTCAATTTGAACCGTTTCAAATTCCTAAAGTTCATAGTAAAAATATTCCATTTTAAACAAGATTGGTGAATTTTTAACCTAATAGTTGAATTTGGAACCGAAAAGATTAAATTTCTACCAAAAAATACGATTTTTTAACAAAATACATGAATTCTCAACCGAATAGTTGAATTTTGAACAACTTTTTTTAAAACAAATTTTAAACTAAACTGATGAATCTTTAACTGAAATAGATGAATTCTGATCCAAATGGATGGATTTTTAACAAAAGAATAAATTTCAATCAAGTTGTTTTTATCTTCAATCTAAAAGATGAAATTTCAACTAAAATGATGAATACTTGCCTGAAATACTCAAATTTTCAACGAAAAAGATAAAGTTTCAAACACATAAAGAATAATTTTCTACCAAAAAATACGTTTTTTCAAGAAAAGAGATGAATTTTCAACTAAAAAAGACACACTTTTAACTAAATAGTTTAATTTTCAGTTGTAAAAATTAATTTTCAACAACAAAATTTCTTTAAAAAAAAGACAAACAAATTTTCAGCCAGAATGATACATTTTTAAATGAAATTATTAGTCTTTTACTGGAATAGATGAATCTTCAACTGGAGTAGATAAATTTTAAGTTAAATACACGAATTAAAAAAAGAGTTTATCTTTCAACGAAGTAGTTGTATTTTCAAACAAAAATTTGAATTTTCAACTAAAGTTGTACATTTTTACCTGGAATAATTGAATTTTCAATCAAAAAGATGAAGTTCCAAACCAAGAAATTAATCGTATACAAAAAGATTATTTTTCTACCAAAAAAGACGATTTTTCAACAAATTACAGGAATTTTTAACGAACATTTTTATTTTTTAACAAAAAATATCAGTTTCCAACATAAAAATTCAATTTTTCAGTTTCAATTTTCGTTATAGACGGTCAGTGTATCAAATGTTTTCTAAAATCAAAAACTTTTAAACACGACTGGATTTTATCTCGAGTCCTCGCTTACTCTCTACTCGAAACCAGAATAAAGCGATAAGAATCCCGGGCACATAATCTACCATAAGAAATGCTTTATTCTTTTAGATACTCTCTTACCTACATTATTCAATTGGCTTAAAATATTTTCTAAGTTAAATTTTCTTCATCTTCTTCTTTATCATTGAGATCTAGAAGATTCTAGCTGGTAATCAACACGTTTGCGGTATAATTTTTTGCCACGCAAAATGTAATGTGTCATGAAAATAACGTTGAACTTATTACAAAAAAAAAATTGCACAGTTTAATTTGACGCTGTCATCAAGAATTTAAGGAGAGGAATTTAAAGTTAGATATGTTATTTACTAGAAGGAAGCAATAAATCAAATTTAGATAGACAAAACAGGATGTCATACATAGCCCTCCGTATCAAATTTCATCCGTACATCTTCACCTTTTTGCGTATTAAATAAGTATATTATATGTGAGGAAGCAATAAATCACCCTTGAAATAACCATATGAGGCAGCCTAATTCCCAGGACAAAGCAAAATATAACCTTGAAAGTAGTTACGCGAAAAAATTCTTGAGATAAGAAATAACCTTGCACCTGTTGTTACATGCATTGGCTGGCAGAATTGCGCAATTTTATTTTTATGACGTCATCAGGAATGTTCTAGAACGGTCTCGATGTCAACCTCACACGGGCACACGCACACAGGCTTACCTCACACAGACGCGCACTAATACTAATTGATCCAGAACCGGCCCTATACATCTGCTAAAGAGAATACATATCCAGAGGCCGTCTCGTAAAAGTGGCTCAGTATCCCCCCTGTAAAAGTGGCTTAGAATCCCTCTTATAAAAGTGGCTTAGAATCCCTCCCAATTTATCCAGAAACCCCTCTGTACATCTACTATCCTTTAAAAAAAAATTTGTTATTAAAAATGTTATTGCAACTTGTGTTGTATTTCCATATATTTAATTTTTTTATTTTTAATGCTATTTTTTACGATTGAAAAAACTACGCTTCTTGAAAAAAGTTATTTATGATAAATTTTTACAGCTTTTTTTCGTGTGAGCAACTTTTGTCAATTAATTTTTTTCATAGCTTGTGTCGCTTTAGCAAAAATCTTATTCATTTATTTTTTATTTTATGTTCTAAGATTAGAACAAAACTACGCATCCTATTAAAAAGTGATCATCAATAAATTTGTGGATATTTTTTATATGCACAATTTTTCATTCTCGATCTTTTCTTATTTCTTGCATAGTTGGACCGCAAAGTGGAATTTTTTATTTTTCATTATTTTTTTTTTGTGCGATAAAAATTTGAATGTTTAGTTTTTCAAGGAATTCAAAAAGTTGTTATGAAAATATTGTAGGGTTATTAATTGATTTTTGAAAAGATGCATATCTTTAGTTTAAATCGTGAAAAATAACTTTGAAAATAAACAAATTAGGTTTTTGGAAAAACGACTTTGCCTGGGTGAAAATGCTGAAATTATTCAAATGGTTTGATCCGAGGAAAAAAAATTGTGGCTTAAAATCCGTCAAGGGATGCGAATTTCCTGAATCAATACAGATTAATTTTCAATAATTTTTAACCAAAAAGATGAGCTTTGTACAAAACAGTTGAATTTTTAAATTAAATTGTTCAATTCTCAACCAAAAAAGATGAATTTTCAACACAGAAGAATAATTTTCTATCAAAAAGGAATAATTCTCAACAAAAAATGTAATATTTTGACATTTCAATCAAGAAAATATTTTTATTTTAAATTAAAAACAGTTTAATTGGGCCAAAAATACTAATTTCTAACAAAATAGTTGAATCTCAACAAGAAAAGATTAATTTTTTATCATTTTTTACCAAAAAGAGTGAGCTGTGTAAAAAACTGTTGAATTTTCAAACCAAATTGTTCAATTCTCAACCAAAAAGATGAATTTTTAACACCGAAGATTAATTTTCTATCAAAAGGGTTCGCAACAAACTACATGAATTTTTTCACCAAATAGTTGAATTTTCAACGAAAAAAGATCAATTTTCAACAAAATACATACATTTTTAATAAAATAGTTGAATTTTCAACAAAAAAAAGATGAATTCTAAACAAAAAATTTAATCTTTTGATATTTTAACTAAGAAAATATTTTAATTTTAATTTAATGTTTTAATTTAATAAATTTAATAAATTTAATTTTTAATGTTTTTTTTTTAAATTTTAAATTAAAATCAGTTAACACAAAAAGACGAATTTCCAACAAAATAGTTGAATTCTCAACCAAAACAGATTAATTTTTTATCAAAAAAGATGAATTCGCAACAAAACACGTAAATTTCTAACAAAATAGTTGAATTTTTAACGAAAAAATATAGATTTTCAACAAAAAATGTATTAGTTGATATTTTAACCACGAAAATATTTTTATTTTTAATAAGAAACAGTTGAGTTGGACCAAAAAAGAACGAATTTCAAACAAAAAGAGGAATTTTCAACACCGAAGATTAATTTTCGATGTAAAAAAAGTCGAATTTTCAAGAAAATACGTAACTTTTCAACCAATCAGTTGATTTTTCAACGATAAAAGATGAATTCTCAACACAAAATGCAATAGATGATATTTTTACCTAGAAAATATTTTTATTTTAAATTAAAAACTGTCGAATTAAACCAAAAAATACAAAGTTACAACAAAATAGTTGAATCTTCAACAAAAACAGATTAATTTTAAAGCATTTTTCACCAAAAAGACGAGCTTTGAACAAAACAGTTGAATTTTCAATGTGAAAAGAAGAATTCTCAACAAAAACTTTAATATTTAGATATTTTAGTCAAGAAAGTATTTTTATTTTATATTAAGAGCAGTTAAGTTAAAAAGACGAATTTCTAACAAAATATTTGTATTCTTAACCAAAACAGATCAATTTTCAACACAGAAGATTAATTTTCTATAAAAAAAAAACGACTTCGCAGAAAAATACATAATATTTTAACTGAATAGTTGAATTTTCAATGAAACAAGAAGGATTCTCGACAAAAAATGTAATAGTTGATATTTTAACCACGAAAATATTTTAATTTTAAATGAAAAACAGTTGAATTGAGCCAAAAATGCGAATTTCCTGAATCAATACAGATTAATTTTCAATAATTTTTAACCAAAACGCGTTTCTTAATAAAAAAAGTGTCGGTAATGTAGGAAGCCGGTCACGTGACCCACTCGTCACATGGCCTTAAGATTACAAAATTTATTACTTCCCATAAAAAATATTAAAATGTGTGTATTTTGTTTTTTCAAAGAAAAAAAGTATATTTTCGTGATTTAGAAATTTGGGTATTTTTTTTAAAATAGTTTTGAATGTAATAATTTATTTTTTGCACATTTTCAAAAAATTCTAAATTAAACAAATATTTTTTGTTGGAATGATTCACATTTTTTTATTATTTTGAATTAAAAAAAAAACCAAAAAGATCACAGAAAATATTAATATTAACCGGTTTGAAAATTATTTTAAAAATATATTTTTAGGTTATCACGCATTGAGTATTGACTATAAGATTTCTATTTTCAAAAAAGTCAGATTTCACCTCTTTAAGATTACAAACTTTATTACTTCCAATAAAAAATATTAAAATGTGTGTATTTTGTTTTTTCAAAGAAAAAAAGTATATTTTCGTGATTTAGAAATTTTGGATCACTTTTGAAATTTTTGATCGTAATAATTTATTTTTTGCACATTTTCAAAGAATTCTAAATTAAACAAATATTTTTTGTTCGAATAATTTCTACTTTTTTATTATTTTGATTTTTTTTTAAATCCAAAATATATCGCAGAAAATATTAACCCATTTGTAAATTATTTAAAAAATATTTTTAGGTTATAACGCATTGAGCACTGACTACCTTGACTATAAAATTTTTATTAAAAAAAAAGTCAGATTTCACCTCTTTAAGGGTATGTGACGAGTAGGTCACGTGACCGGCTTCCTACCTTACCGACACTTTTTTTATTTGTGAACTTATTTTCACACGAGTAGGCACATCAAGTTAAAAATTCGAGATAATAAATAAGAAAGACTAAGAAACGCGGCTCTGGTCCTGAATTTTTATAATTATGAAAAAAGTTTTTTTTTTGTAAATAATTTTTTTTTCTCACTTTTTTCATCATTATAAAAATTCAGGACCAGAGCCGCGTTTCTTAATGAAAAAAGTGTCGGTAAGGTAGGAAGCCGGTCACGTAACCCACTCGTCACATGGCCTTAAGATTACAAAATTTATTACTTCCAATAAAAAATATTAAAATGTGTGTATTTTGTTTTTTCAAAGAAAAAAAGTATATTTTCGTGAGTTAGAAATTGGGGTATTTTGTTTTATATTTTGGAACGTAATAATTTATTTTTTGCACAATTTCAAAAAATTCTAAATAAGACAAACATTTTTTGTTCGGATAATTTATATTTTTCATTATTTTAAATTATAAAAAATCCCAAAAAGATCACAGAAAATATTAATATTAACCGATTTGAAAATTATTTAAAAAATATATTTTTAGGTTATAACGCATTGAGCATTGACTATAAGATTTCTATTTTGAAAAAAGTCAGATTTCACCTCTTCAAGATTACAAAACCTTATTAAATCCAATAAAAAATATAAAAATGTGTAAATTTGTAAAAAAAATTTAAATTGTATACCAGATACCGACTGATACCGACACTTCAAAAGCCCCTGACTGCAGACAACCCGATTTACGGTAGCGTCTGCTGCTACTCTTAAATTTGTAACAAAATAAATGAATCTTCCACCAAATGGTTGAATTTTCCTACCGAAAATATTAATGTTCACCAAAAAAGTTCATTTTCAACCAAGTAGTTTAATTTTCTAGCTTTTTAAGACTAAAAAGACAAAGTTTCTACCAAAAAGTTGAATTTCCAACAAAAAGTTAATTTTCGACCAAACCGAAAATAATAATTTTCAGCAAAAAAGTTAAATTGCAACCAAATAGTTAAAATTTTTACTGTTTTCAAAACAAAAAAGATGTATTTTCGTAAAAAAAGTTACTTTTCAACCAAATAATTGAATTTTCTAGCATTGTCAAACCAGAGGCGAATTTTCTGCAAAATGGTTAAATTTTCATACCAAAACGAATAATTTCCAACGAAAATTTAATTTTCGACCAAACCGAAGATATTTATTTTCATCAAAAAAGTTAAATTTCCAACAAAAAAGTTAATTTTCGACAAAATTTGGACTTTCTACCAAAATACTTAAGCTTTTAACAAGATACATAATTTTTCATCCAAATGCTTCAAATTTCATATCAAAAGTATTAATTTCCACCAAAAAAGTTATTTTTGAACCAAATAGTTGAATTTTCCACCATTTTCGTATCAAAAAGAGTATTTTCAACAAAAGAGTTAAATTTTTAACCAAAAATTCACACCAAATAGCTGAACTTTCTTGCATTTTCAAACCATCTCAAAAGTTGATTTTTTACCAAATACATGAATTTTCCACCATTTTCAACCCAAAAATATTATTTTCGTACGAAAAAGTAAATTTTCAACCTAAAAGTTGAATTTTGTAGCATTTTCAAACCAAACAGAAGAATTTTCAACAAAAGAATTAAATTTTTAACCAAAAAGTTACTTTTCAACCAAATAGTTGAACTTTCTGGCATTTGCAACTCATCTAAAAAGTTGATTTTCTACCAAATAATTAAATTTTCTACCATTTTCAAACCAAAAACAGTAATTTCCAACAAAAAAAGTAAATTTCCAACCTAAAAGTTGAATTTTGTAGCATTTTCAAACCAAAAAGACGAATTTTATATAAAAAAGGAGTTAAAATTTCCGACAAAGAAGTTAATATTATACCAAACAAAATACATGTTACAAATTCAAGTAGTTTGGATAATTATCTGGTCATCTTATAATACCGACGATATATCTTATAATTATCTTATTATCTATTATAAGCAGTAATTTGGATAATTATATTTATATATTTGGATAATTATGATTATATTATAATTAAATGGTGGATAATCATCCACAAAATGTTTGGATTTTCATACAGAAAATATTCATTTTCAACAAAAAAGTTAATTTACAACCAAATAGTTGAATTTTCGACCATTTTTAATCCAAAAAAGTAAGTTCCAACAAAAAAGTACATTTTCAACCTAAAAGTTAAATTTTGTAGCATTTTAAAACCAAAAAGACAAATTTTATATAAAAAAAAGAGTTGAATTTCTGACGAAGAAGTTAATTTTTGACCAAATTTAGACTTCATGCCAAAATATTTAAATTTGTAACAAAATAAATGAATCTTCCACCAAATGGTTGAATTTTCCTACCGAAAATATTAATGTTCACCAAACATGGTTCCCCCTATCAGGCTGCCTTCTAATGACAAACGTGGATATGGACTGGAATATCTTCCATTTATTCGGCTCACTTCTTGTCAGAATCCTTGCCGGATATTTGGCCTTCGAAGGTACTCTTTTGCTGTTTATGAAAAACTTAAATTAAAGGTTAAACCTAAATCATATCAGCCTATAAGAAACCGTGAACAAATTGTTATGTCAACATTTGATGTTTACGTCTTTGCAATATTGGAGAGTACTAATGTTCTTGCTGGAATATATGTTCATCATAACAAGGCTATGAGACGGACGAAAATAAACATGGAAAGCGGCATGATTTCCATATTAACGCCAGAAGAATTCAAGGAAACTCCAGTAGGTTCCAAACGCCTAATCTCAATGTATTTTGAAGTAAGCTTAGTAGCATAGATATTATATACCCCGCTAAGGGGCCATCCACAAATTACATTACATGGTACGTTATTTTTTTGAATATTGTGTGCCATGTCTTACTCATCAGAATTTATTTACTTACAACTCGAGGCACTTGAATCACCATTCCTTCTCAATATAGTGAAAAATATGTTGCATATGTAAAAGACTATAAAACAATATAATGAAAAAAATATTAAAAATTAAAATTTTTTAATTTCGAAAGTTTCTCGGAGGCAAGATGAAAAAAATCCTTTTCATTCCCATTTAAATATATTTTAGGACAAAAATTATCACAGGTTTAGCCATATTTTTCCTGGCAGCCGATCTTTGAGAAATATAAAATAAATTCATGATGAATTAGGTTAAGGTCCCAGTAATCGCGGCGCCAAACTTTTTGCCTTTGTCAAATTGGAGCTAGTTAAAATTTCGTTTGGTACTATAAAATACTAAATAGAAATTTGCTTTAATATTCACGTCACCTTTATCATATTCTAATTGTAACCCAGTTTCACGATTATTGAAAGCGTCACGATTACTGGGATTTATGCTACAGGAAATGCAAAGTTTCATCCTTTTCAGATTTTTATATGTTTAACATTGTTTGCTGAATTATAAACTTTTTTAGGTTGAAAGTTTTAATTTATAATTTTTATCGCCCGAGAAAAATTTTGTGAAACGGAAAAATCCGAACATTTTTTTTATAGGCTACACTGAAATAATTGTATTCAGAATTTGACTGCCAAGCAGAAACATCTTGCGCTTGTAGCGCGCATTGGAGGAAAACATTTTTTTTATACGTAATCATGTTGCAAACAATTAGTAACGTCACACAAAGGACATCTCAGAAATTTATTATAGATGACATTTTGATAGGACGCGCAGTTTTTGTTTTATTTCTTGAAAACAACATTGAAAATTATGATAATTTTTGCAATGTATTGTACTATTTCAATCAATGTGACTTGAAAATTAGCTGACTCATATTTCCTCAAATCCCTGATACACATTTATTCAGTTCCTTCTTGCCTAGAAATTATTTTCAAAACTTGAAGCTGCTGCCTTTTGAACTAATAATGCAATAATTCATTTAAACAATATTGGGAATTTAAACAAAAATAATTTTGACAGATCGATAGATCTTTTTTCAGAAATTGAAAATATAAAGTGAAATTGAATATTTGTGGTGAATCCTTCTCCTCCTCCTCCTCCTCCTTCACCTACTCATCTCCTCCTCCTTCTCCTTCTTCTCTTCCTCCTCCTTCTCCTCCACCTCTGCCTCCTCCTCCTACGCCTCCTCCTTCCCCTCCTTCTCTGCCGTCTCCTCCCTCCTACTCCTACACTTTCTCCTCCTTCTCCTCCTCCTCCCCCTTATATACGTCCTCCTCCTCCTCTCCTCCTCTCCTCCTCCTACTCCTCCTCCTCCTACTCCTCCTCCTTTCCTCCTCCTTCTCCTCCGCCTCCTCCTCCGCCTCTGCCTCCTCCTTCTCCTACTCCTCCTTCTCCTCCGCTTCCTCCTTCTCCTCCTTCTCCGCATCCTCCTACCTCCTACCTCCTTCTCCTCTACCTCCTCCCCCTTCTACTCCTTCTTCCCCTTCCCCTTATATACGTCCTCTACCTCCTCCTCCACCTCATGCTCCTCCTCCACCTTCTCCTTCTCCTCCACCTCTGCCTCCTCCTCCTACGCCTTCTCCTCCTAAGCCTCCTCCTTCCCCTCCTTCTCTGCTGCCTACTCCCTCCTACTCCTCTACTTTCTCCTACTACTCCTCCTCCCCCTTATATACGTCCTCCTCCTCTCCTCCTCCTTCTCCTCCTTCTCCGCGTCCTCCTTCCCTCTTTTCCTCTACCTCCTCCCCCTTCTCCTCGTACTTCCCCTTCCCCTTATATACGTCCTCTACCTCCTCCTACACTTCCTACTTCTCCTCCTTCTCCTCCTTCACCTTCAACTGCTTTGGTGGAAACTTCAAATATATTGTCTAAAATTAATTTTTCTGGTACAAAATCTTGGAAATTCAATTTTTTTGTAGAAAATTCGTCGTTTTGGTTTTGGAAATTAACAAATTTGTTTACAACTTATTTTCTTTTTGACTGAAAAATGATTCTTGCCTAAAAATTAAACTCTATGGTTGGAAATTCGTCTTTTCGAAACAATTAAACTGTTTTTGATTTAACATTAGAATATATTTTTTTTTTGCAATATAGACTGCTAAATTTTTTGTTTAAAAATTCATCTATTTTGGCTAAAATTTCATAGTATTTGTTAAGATTGCAACTTTATAGTTAAAAATTAACTTCATAATATATTCCAAAATAGTTTATTTTTGACAAAATAATTAAACTCAACAAAATAGTTGAAATTTTAACTATTTAGCTAAATTTTTTACCTAAAAAGAGAGATTTTCAACTAAAACAGATGCGTTTCCAGCATAAAATGGAATAATTGAAATTAAAATTTTAAGTTTTAAAATATTAGTTAATTTTACAGTTTAAGAAATTACTTTTTAACAAAACAGAAAGAAAATGAATTTTCAACTATTTGAATTTAACGCAAAAAGATGAATTTTTAATAAAATATTTGAGTGGTAAACCTAATAGATGAATTTTCAAGAAAACAGACCAATTTTCAAAAATAGTTGAATTTTTAACAAATCAGGTAAAATTTAAAGCTTTTTCGGGTTTCAATCATGTGAAAAACTACGAAACTTGCCGACGTTTCGTGAACGTTGCAGTTCACTTCTTCAGGGCTGACCTGAAACTGAAGTTTCAGGTTACGTTGTTCTTGTATAGATTCTCTACGATGAGAAAGCTGTCATCCTTGGGTCGCTTCGTGTCCTCAAAACACACGAGAGTTTCGCCGGCCTGTCGTTGTGATTTCGTGTCCTGTGGCCACCCATCTCACGGTTGTGAGATGTGGCCATAAATGGGATTTACTGCGGTCCTACTGGGAGCCGATGTCATATTTTAGATGACAGTTGCTCCCAGTGGGACCCTGCGGTGGTTCATAACCTTTAGTTTTTAATTATATATATACAATATACGTGTATGCAGCCTTATTCATGCATGTGGGCCTCTAAAAAGAAGGAAGAAGACTTTTCCTAGCTGCTTGTGGAAACAAAAATAACAGCGCCAAACCACCAAAATAATGTAGACGCAGTTCAAAAAGATTGACCGCCCAAACCACCAGAAAATCGATCGACAAACAGTGCCGAACACCCTAGAGTTCAGGGTGCTAAAAATAATTTAGATGGAAACACGGCGACGAACCGATGAAACGCCCACATTGAGTGGACGAATCAACTCAAGAATGACTTGCTCAACTGCTACGATGCCAGCATTTTCATTGTTCACCGCGGCTTTATGGCAGGTATGCATAATCTGTTGTGCCAAAAACACACGGAGCTTCAGCACGTTTGGATTCAATCCTTGCGAAATCAACGTGCCCACCTTTCAAAAAATAGATATGGATGTAAAGTGCTTCCCCAACAGGCTGCTTGATCAAGCTGCAGCCGAAGATGAGGAAGTGACATTAATACCAACTGCGGAAGGCAGGTATCTTCTGAGAGATGATCGCGATTTTAGGACAAGAAGGAACATTAACATGGAGGTTCCTCCTCAGCCCCAAGATCTGTCTGAAATGGATGCCTCCCTTCGTGGAGAAATATTGGAAGAGTCCGACCTCTGGACCAAAAATTGCTTAGTTTATGATGCTGCGAGAGATTTGGCTAATTCAAATCAAAGGCTTAAACCGAAGATGGGTCAAAAGACCCATCAAGAAGATTGGACGGGCAAGACAAAATGCGTCCCGTGTCCAATGTGTGATTGACTGCATAAGATCTGGTAGACCGTTCACGGAAAGGGTTCAAAGGTTGGCCCAAAAACTGAGGATCTGGAGTCACACAATGAACAATTCAAAGCTGCTGACAATCAAGCAGCATATTGTTGACAAAAAAGGGTTGTTATCTGACGCATGGAGGAAAACACGAAAGGGGGAGAGATGGATCAGGGGAAATCAACATTTTCTCACTGACCCATTCACCAAAGTCCAACTAGGTAGAGACTTTTGGGAGGGGGGTATGCAAGGTCCTGAAGCCACTGATGTTGAACGAAGATACTAAGAATATCATCCACTGCAAAGAGTTTCACGAGAACCTCATAACATCTCAGGAGAAATTACCACGAATCACTGTTAAAGAGGTATCAAGAACTGCTAGTGAAAGAAGTTTACCTCTACACACCATCATCTGGCCCACATATTCACTTCATATGCAAGGTCGGAAATGCTTATCCCGCAGTGGGTGATGTAAGGACGCACAGAAAAAGGGCGACTTGTCCAACCTAGAGAGATACAGACCAATAAATTGTTTAAACACACTGTATAAGATTTTCACATCTGTCCTTAACAACAGGATAGGCTAGAACAAAATGTTAAGAAAGAGAGAAGGTGATAAATGATAAATGAAGGTTTTAAAAGATTGAGAAAATGTAACAGGAAGGATAGTTGAGTAGAGATATGAAATATATTTTTAGAGAGAATATAAAAGTGAGAAACAAGCAGAAAATATGGGTTGAAGCAGAGCTTAAGGAATGCAATGGACAAATTGAGGTAAATAATGTGGGGCATGTGAAGAAAAGAGGAAGAATTTAGAGAAGCCTTAACTGTAGAGTCAATAGGACACCAAAAAAGGTTAGAAAAAGGAGGGTTGAAAAGAAGTGTTCAGGATAGCGTCACATAGTTTTTAAACGGCCCCTAAAGGCTAGAGAAGAGGAAAAGATGATATATTCAAGGGAAATGTGAAATAGATCTTCAGAGAGATGACAGATGAATGAAGTTTAATAATTAAGGAAGGCGAAAAAGTGAAAAAGAAGAGGTTGAGAAAATTTTAACTCCAAAATCAACAGGCAACAACAAAATGTGAAAAAGTGGAGAGGGTGCTAAATGTATAAGGAATGTTATAAAGATTGAAAGGGCGAAAGGGGAAGGAAAGGTTAGTCGAGATATGGAGTAGATTTGAGAGAGAATACAAAAAATAAAAGGAAAAGGTATGAGTTAAAGGTAGGGGAATGTCTAAAGTGGACATTAAGGAAGACAATGGAGAAATACAGTTTAATCATTAGGAAGGGTGAAGAAGAAACAAACAAGAGTTCGAATAAGTTGCAACTCTAAATTCAACAGGCTAGACAAAAAAATTGAAAAAGGGGGAAGGTGATACATGATAAATGAAGAATATGGAAAATAAAAAAAGAGGCAAGAGAGAGGGAAGGATGGTGGAAATATAACGATTTTAGAAAGTAAGAAGAGAAATAGATGATGAAAGTATAGATTAAAGGTCGGAGAAAATGGAAAGAATGTAGAAATATGTAAAGGTTAGGGAAGGTAAAGGAGGGGAGAGAGAGGAAATGTTGATAAAGATATGAAGTATATGGTAATAGAGGAAACAAATCTTAAAGAAGGTAAATTCACCCAGCTAGGAAAAAAGAGTTGAGAAAGGATGAAGAGGACAGCTAATAAATGAAGATTGTTAAAGATTCAAAGGATGCAAAAGAAAGAAAAAGGTTAGAAAAGACATAAGGTAGATTTTAGAGAAGAAGGTAGGAATTAAAGGTTCGAGAACATGGAAAGACTAAAGAGTTAAAGGAAGTCATAACTGGATCTAAAGGAATTCAAAGAAGAAATAAGGTAAAGAAGAGAAGCAGATGAAGATGAAAGTTTGTCAAAGACGAAAGAGGGACTGAAGGGTACTAAAGCGAGATACAAAAAGAAAGTATGGACTAAAGGTTGGAAAATATGGAAAGATGTAATGTTTAAGTAAATTCTAAAGTTGAGTTTTAGGTAGATAATGTAGAAATATAGATTATTGATTAAAGAAGGTGTACAAAAGGAAGAAGAGGTTCAAAAACTTGGAGAAGTAAGGAAATATTGGTGAGGAGTTTGAGAAAAGTTATAAAGGAAAATAATTGGTAATAAGTACGTCAACTAGATTTAGGAGGTGGTGTAATGAAGAAGTCTAATAAATACTAGCCATAATAATTACAGAACATGAAGATTACACTGTTTTGTAACGCTGTTACTGTAAGGATACGTAACAGTTCTGGAACTCTGTAATGTTACTAATTTAGAACAGAGTGGCAGAACTTTTATATTACTAGAATATCACATGTCTTACAGAAATGGAAAATAAAGGGCACACGGTTCTGTGACGATCAAAGTCCTGCCAACTGAGAAGAAAATATTGATGAAAATGACTATATTTCTGAGAGGACGCTGGCGTTTTCAGCGATGCTCTAATTTTCTGAATTTTCATCCAAATTAGCTGGCTAACGAACTTGTCCTTTCTTTTTCAATCCTTGAACAGTGCACAAGCACAATCCAATCCAAGTAGTCTTTGAAAAGTTATCCTATATTTGATGGAATCCTCAAAAGCCATTTATGATGAGTATGTAAAAATTGTCTTCTACAGCTTGAAATTTAGAAAGAATTATTTTTAAGCTTTATCTATGGAGGTCTAATATTTATTTTCTTAATAAGTCAATAATGATAAAAGATTAGCGCACGTGACGAATCTTTTATTTATAATTTCGCATAAATTTCCATTTAACTGGTAAACATGTTTTATGATTACTTAATTACGCAATATTTATTCGTGCTATAGATTCATATTTGAATAGTATGATGAGTATGATGATAATAACACAGTATTTTCAACAAATAAACTCAAAATTGATTTGATACTTGATCATTGCTAAAATGATCAGAAGCCTGATCTAACATCGCACAAGGTTCTCATAATTATATTCTAGACTCATTAACAATATTATCTTAAATTCTAAATTGATTCTAAAAATGGGAACAAACTTAAAAATTTCAGGCTCATCCGCTCGGCATCCCATGCAAGGTTACTCACAAAACTTTAAAATTCTATACTATAACCTAGGATCGAGCTAAATGACCTTTCGAGATAATTCAATTCGATCTATTAAAGAAAACTCGACATAATTTCTAACAAGATGAAAAACTCTAACCTCTTTTATTGGTCATAGTCTAATCATACAAATTTAGTCATATCCTAACCTAAAATTCTTCTAATCGAACTTGAAATCTCATACAGTTCGCTGCCTTGATTTCAGAAATCTAGTGACGGACGAAACCTAACCTCGAAACCAATTATAGACTAATCGAATAAATAAGTAATGACTAAAAACTGGTCATAGCTTAATGTATGCAATTGGTAAGGGCCAAAAATCAATTATCCAGATAACCCCAAGCTGGCCTAGGGTCTGAGTTATGCCGAGGTCCTCAAGGACCTCAAGGAGAAAGTGAAGCCTGATGAACTTGGCGGAAAAATCAAGGGAATCAGAAAAACGAGAAACGAAGAGGTCCTTGTGGAATTCAGACCTGTAACAGGAGGCATATCCAAACTGTCGGTTCGTTTTCCGCATCGAAGTCGAAGTCTTGGACCTCGACACAACTACGGAGGTAGTTCAGGGGAACCCTGAAGGGTTTCGTTGAGCTGCCCGAGGAACTGGCGACAAGACCTGTGCGCACCAGACAGCGAAAGGTGGGTTGGGTGTCCTGTCGCGTTAGGAAAAAGATGGATGTGATACAGTGATACCGCTGCCAAGGCTTTGGACTGAAAGATCGTCGTGTGACTTATCGTGAGATTCAGGGATCCTTAGGCATTAGAGGGACCAGCATAAAGTCAATATGGCATGAAAATTTGGCTGCCAAAAAAATATGTTGTCGTTGGATCCCACATAATTTGACAATCTCTCAAAAAAAGCTCGTGTGGAGCGGTCATTTCAAGTCAGAAAAAAACTATTTTTGCGAAGGCGTCTGTCTGTAGTCTCCCTGTAGCCCGTCTGTAGTCTGTAGTCTGTTAGCACGATAATTTTCGAAAAAATTATCAGATTGAATTGAGCTTTGGCCCACTTTCTTATTGCCTGAAAAAAACAAGTGGGTTAGCCAGTTATTTTGTATAAAAATTCAAACAGTTGGAGCATCTTCTAAATATTTTAGAACATTTTCTTCAAGAATTAAAAATATAATGTACAGCTATTTGTAGTACGCAGAATTTTGAACAATTTATTTGTGAAATTTTTTTCGACAGAAAGCAAATGATCAGACTTACAGCATTTTCAAAATTGAAAAAAAAAACGAAAATCTTCAGCCAACATATTTTTGGACAAACGACTTTAACTATGAGAATCTTAAATTGACAAGATTTTTTTACTCAAAAGATAGTTAAAAATTTGTAATCTGTTATTTTTTTATCAGCAGCGTAGCTTTTATTTTAATCGTGAAAAACGACATAGCAAATAAACAAATTGAATTTTTGGACAAAATGACACGATGTTCAATAAAATGTTTCATTCAAAATTCAACATTATTTGACTTCAAAAAACTTCATAAATGAGTAATTCTGTTTTTATGCTGTAGGTTTTAAATCAATTGTTTGTTGAAAATAAGATAATTTTTTTAATGTATTATTTCCAACCCATTATCAGATAGAAATCAATATGTGAAGGATGTTACGATCTCCGACTATGTAACAAATTTAAATCCACGGTAATATTAAAATGGATAAAATAAGAATTAGCTCAATTATATTTTGCTAGAAAGCCAAAATAGGCATTTATTGAACGATTCTAAATTGATTATTTTGTTGATAAATAGGAAGGTTCAAATCTCAACTAACATTTTCAATTTTTTTTTCTCTTCGAGTTAAGAATGAACCACGTAAATAGATAAATAAATCGAATAATATTTACAGGTCGCTCATCGCTAGTTTGTCTATTTCCACAGAAAATTTAGTTTTTCTGAAAAACGGCAGATCATAATGCAAAACTAAACACAATAAGAAACATGCGTCTAACTGCAGTGAGTATTTTTTATCTACAGTTTCTTTCACTTATACAGACTTGAGGAGATATGCGAAGAAAATTTTTATCAAGAAGCCTTATTCATCTATTCCTCTTACTTAGAGATATCTAATACATTTAAATTATTTTTATTTTCTCAAAAAAAATTATACAAACTGATTCTGAAAAAGTGACTTTAAATGTTTGTATGAATCGCTTCCCAAAAATTTGAAAATAATTCAGATTTGTAATATAGAGAATTAAGAAATTTGAACAGAATTTAAAATTATTATTTGATGTTATAGTTTCTGATCAGTGAATAATTTCAATAATATGATGTTAATTTTTGTTGTCTATATGGTCGATAATCAACATTTTGTATAAAAAATCATATACAGTTTTTCCAGGAATCTTTAAAAGAAAACTTTTTTATTGTCTTGAAAGCTTTCAAAACTCTCAAAAAGCTCCTTTTTCAAAGTCTTTAAAAACTTACATTTTGTTTTAAATTTCTTGAAATTATTTTGGAAATTATTCAAAATTTCTAAATATAGTTTAAAATGTGTTATATTTTTCCTAAAATTTTTTTAAAATTCTGCAAAATACAAAAAAAATGCCTTAAAATCTTCCGGATTCAATTTTGGAAATATTTTGAAATAATTTTCTATTTTATATTCAAATTAATTTTTCAAAATACAAAATCATTTTTTGAAAAATTAAAAAAAGTTTGTAATCTTGCAAAATTAAAAATTTTTTGCTTTAAAATCTTCCACAGTCTTTTTCTAAATCATTTTTTGAAAATTTAAAAAAACTTCTTAATATCTTTTAAAGTGATTCGAATTTTTCATAATTTTTTTTAACTGAAAAATTTAACAAATTGCTTTGGAATATTCCAGATTCTTTTTCGAAAATTTTGAAAATTTTTTGAAATCTTTAAAAGAAAACTTTTATTCTCTTGAAACCTTTCAAAATTACTAAGAAGCATCTTTTTTCGAAATCTTCAAAAATCTACGTTTTAAATTTCTTGAAATCGTTCCAAGCTTTAAACTATTTTTGAAATTTGTTTAAAACTTGCCAATATCTTTTTAAATGAGTAGCATTTTTCTTAAAAAAATTTTAAACTCTGCAAAAAGGAAAAAATTGCCTTAAAATCTTCCACATACTTTTCTGACAATTTTGTAAATCTTTCGAAATGTTTGGAAATCTTGTTCAGTTTTATCTAGAAAAGTTTTTCATTCTCCTGAAACCTTTCATTCTTAAAAATATTCTAAATTTTTTCATGGAAATCTTTAAAAATGGATTTTTTTTCTTAATTTTATGAAATCGACATTTTATTTGAAATTTTATGAAATCTTTGCTAACACGAATTTTTTCTAAAATGTTGTAAGCGTCCAGAATTGAAAAATTTTGCTTTAAATTTTTTTACATTTTTCGGAAGTTTAGATAATCATTTTTAAATATTCTCTTAAAATGAATTTACTAAATAAAACACTATTTAAATTTTACCAGGAATTTAAAAAAAGCTCATTTATTCTCTTGAAGTCTTCAAAATTCTCAGGGCAAAATGTTCGGCGAAATGTTCGGCAAAATTCTCTCCATTATTCTCGTTCATCACAAAAAAAAAAACTTTATAAAATTTCAGTCTGAAAACCGTAAACCTTAATTCTAAAGCAAAAAAAAATTAAAAAGTCCATTTTTATTATATAAAAAGCACAACATTTCACATTTTGGACACTTTCCCCTTGCATTTGAATAATTTTCGGCCTAAAAGTACAGTTAGCGCCACCCTCGGTCGTACTCAACATTTCCGTCACTTTCATTTCAGAGTGCCACGGTGCTGATAATAATAAATAGCGCAAAGTCTAGGCACACAGAAAATACATATTTGGAAAAAATAATAAAAAATTAATAATGTCAGAAGCACTGATATGATGGTAATAAATAAACTGAATTGTGAGAGTAATACTCCCAAAAGATAATTATGTTTATAATTACATGGATAAATAAATCCCTTTCATATGTTTCAACATTTTGAAATAAAGGATTCTTTATTCCTACTCCCGTGTCAACCCATATAAGAATATATTTAAAGGTAGGAAACCTTTCACGCAATTTTTCTTCAATTATGTAAACAGAACAACTAAAATACGTCTGTTTCAATACCAATGCATAATGTGAATTGTAATGATATAAATTTATTGAAATGATACATTTTTTAGAGTAGCCGAGAGCAAAATTCAGTGCCAAATAAGGATCAGATATTAAAGCATATGAATGAATAATGTAGAAATCGGGTTCAAAGCACGAGATGCATGACGAGAATGTATTCGTTAAGGCCGAAGAACCTTTAAAAAAAGAGAATTCACTATCATCAAATTACAGTCGTATTATCATTTGATATACATTTTTCATAAAATCCGATAAGGCCTTGTTAAATCCTTTAAAACCTCTTTTAAAGGATGATACTAATTCACGATGCTATTTGCTAATTTTTGTGAAAATATATTGCAAAAACTTATATTACCCATTCATAAAATAAGGTAGACATCTACAGGCAAAGAAAAATAGTTTTTTGATAATAAAATTGATGAATTCTATCGAATAAAAATTTGAATTACTAAGAGTGCATTTCCTTATCTCACCACATCCTTGCAATGCAAACAAAGGATTCATTTTGACAGCTGAGCTGACCTATCGTAACTAACCCTTGTAATAACATTTAAATTACTGTTGCCTAATTAAGCATTTCTCAGTATTACAAAATATTTTCCAAATTATTAACTGAAGATAATAGACAGTTATAAACTAATGAAATAAGTGAACTAAATTGAGAAAAATCGATGATCAATAGTGAACCGGATTCAAATTTAAATTTAAAAATATTAAATCAAAAGTGTCTTGTAGTCATGTTATGACTGTCAGCATTTTTTAGAAGTCAGCGATTCCTCATACAGCTTCCTTTCATGGCTCCTTTCCAAATTGTCGCTTGGTTGATAAGACTTTGCGTGCTGCGGTCATCAGACCAAAATCTCAACCGTTTTTAATCTCCTAGTATACCTGGGAATCGTGGTTCGCCAGGCAGCATAGGCCTTTAATTATCCAATTAAACACGCAGGGTCAATTATATTCTGTGAATTCAACTCAAGACAATTGATGTCATTATTTAATTTCCTTGTGATATTTATTTACGACTACTAGAATCGCGTGCGATAAATAGTGAATAACTGAATTGATATTAGTGCCTTAGCTCACCTACCAATAAATTCTCCTATTATTTGAAGACTGATAGTCCTTTTATGCTAAAATTCAGTAACTTATTGGGCCTATATATTTGTACTAAAAAGAGTATAACGCGTCATAATAAGAATTCTTCCATTAGAATGACGCAATTGCCTGATATCAGTCTCATGAATAGTTAAATACCTAATTTTAAGCTCAAGTGCTAAACTTTCCCCATTTTGTCAGCGATCACATGTGTGAGGTAAAATGGATTACGTGTGTTTTTATGTATGCAATTTGATTTTCTAGAGTGGGCTCACAGCGAAGTGAGCAGTAGAGAGACAGAAAGAGTGTGATAACCGCATCCCATGCCTAATGGTGCTAGGAGCCTGGGCTTTAGGAGAGCAGAGTAGAGCCATGCAAGCATTTTAGGCCCTAGACCCCACGTCAACCCAAAGGCTCTCCTGCATATCCAAAAAGTCATGAAAAACTTCCTGCATTGGGTCTCCAGGTGCTTCGCCCAGTTTAGCTTGCAGTATAGGATTGCTCCCAGATAACTAACTGAATCTGAAAACGTCAGCTTCCCACCACAGAATACAGGAGCATCAACTTTCGGCATTTTATAATTTCTGGTGAAAATCACCAGGTTGGTCTTTTCCGGATTTACCGAGAGTCCTGAGTTATCGCGCCAGAGCTCTATGATGCGCAGCGCCGACCTCGTAAGACACATCAAAGTTTCCAGATGAGCCCCCCTGACTAGGATAACAAAGTAATCCGCATAGCCCTGAGTATAATACCCCTCTTTATTTAGCCTTCGAAGGAGGCCGTCCACTACAATGCACCGCAGGAAGGGCAACAGGACACCCCCTGGTGGGGAAACCCGTGGAGCTATTCCCCTTACTCGACCTTCACCCCTTCTGGTTTCGAGTCTCCTCCGACGTAGCATACTTCCTATCCAGCATACCAGCTGCTCCAGCACGACACATCTCAAAGCCTTTCGACAGATGACTTCTGGAGGATTATTGCTGAAAGCACCCTCTATGAACAAGAAAGTGCCTACAGCATACCTCATTTGTTCCACCTGCTGCTCCAATTTTGCCACAACAACATGAAGCGCAGTTTCTCCCTAGCCGCCTGCCTGAAAAGCATGCTGCCCTCTATGCAGCGGGCAGACCAAGAGCACCTCATCCTTAATGTATCTCTCGACCAGCTTCTCCAACGTCTTCAGGATAAAATACGTTAGGCTGATTGTTCGGAAACCTTTTGCAGCTGTGTAACCCTTCCTTCCAGGTTTGGGTATGAAGGCAACTCTGTCATCCTTCCATGCCGATGGCATATGTTTAAGGGCTAAACTTGCCCCAAATAATTTGGTCAGAGGAGGGACGACCAAATCTATGCCTTTTTGTAAAAGCGCTGGATAAATTCCATCCGCCCCTGGTGATTCAAAAGGACAGAAGTACAGCCCATTCAACCATTTTGTAATCAACGACCTTAGCGGCGAAATTCCAGTCGTCCCTCTCAACCTCTTGGCCCCAGCCTTCTCTCTCTTGGTCGGTTCGGACTCGCTGAAAACCAGGGAAGTGAACATCAATCAGGTATTCTTCGCCACGATCTTGTTAAGCCTCACTGTTTCTGGAATCGCTTTCGATTCCTCGCAGAAGCCCCTCCAATCCTCCTGCTTATATCTTCTTATACTTTTATTGTATGCATACTCTGCCGTCTTATAGATGTTCCCAGTCTGAGGTTAATTTAGTTCTATTTGCCCTATTGCACAACATTCTTATCTTTTTACAGAGTCTTTCCAGGTGTGTATTCCACCATTCTGCTCCCTTCCTAAACTTAATTGTGCTTGTAGGGCAATTGTTCTCATATGATGTAGTCAGAGCACTTCGCAGAAAATCCGCGGTATGCTCCAACTCATCAACGGTACCATAGCTTGTGGGAAATTCCGCAAGCCTCCCTTTGAGTTCCTCTTTATACGAGTCCCAAAGTTTTAAAATTATTGAACTCTTTACGAAATATTAAAAATATTTGGCAATATTTGTGAAATTATTGAAATCTTTGTTCAATGTTTGAAACCTTTGTGAAATAATTGAAGTCTTTGTGAAATATTTGTGAAATCGTGCTGAAAGCTTTGGAAATCTTTGCGACATATTTAAAATACTTGGTAATATTAGTAAAATGATTGAAATCTTTGAGAAATCATTAAAATCGGTGTGAAATCTTTGTGAAACTTTTCTGAAAGCTTTGGAAATCTTTGTGAAATCTTTCCGAAATCTTTGCGAAATATTTGAAATCCTTGTGAAATCTAAGAAATCGTTGGGAAATCATTAAAATCGTTAGTGAAATCTTTGTGAAATCTTTCTGAACGCTTTGGAAATCTCTGTCTCTGTGAAATCTTTCTGAATTTTTGCGAAATATTTTAAATCCTTGTGAAATCTTTGGGAAATCATTAAAATCGGTGTGAAATCTTTGTGAAACTTTTCTGAAAGCTTTGGAAATCTGTGTGAAATCTTTCTGAAATATTTGCGAAATATTTGACATCCTTGTGAAATCTTAGAAATCTTTAGGAAATCATTAAAATCTTTGTGAAATCTTTGTGAAATCTTTCTGAACGCTTCGGAAATCTCTGTCTCTGTGAAATCTTTCTGAAATCTTTGCGAAATATTTGAAATCCTTGTGAAATCTTAGAAATCTTTAGGAAATCATTAAAACCTTTGTGAAATCTTTCTGAAATCTTTGCGAAATATTTGAAATCCTTGTGAAATCTTAGAAATTTTTAGGAAATCATTGAAATCTGTGTGAAATCTTTGTGAAACATTTCTGAACGATTTGGAAATCTTTGCGAAATATATGAAATCCTTGTGAAATCTTAGAAATCTTTGGGAAATCATTAAAATCGTTGTGAAATCTTTGTGAAATCTTTCTGAACGCTTTGGAAATCTTTGTGAAATCTTAGAACTCTTTGGGAAATCATAAAAATCTTTTTGCAGTATTTGAAATCTATCTGAGGTATTTGTGAAATATTTCTGAAATCTTTGGAAATTTTTGCGAAATATTTGAAATATTTGATAATATTTGTAAAATAATTGAATTCTTCGCGAAGTATTTAAAATATTTGGCAATATTTGTGAAATTATTGAAATATTTGTTCAATCTTTGAAATCTTTGTGCAATAATTGAAGTCTTTGTGAAATCTTTGTGAAATATTTCTGAAAATCTTCGTGAAATCTTCACGAAATATTTGAAATCCTTGTGAAATCTTAGAAATCTTTTGGAAATCATTAAAATCTTTGTGAAACCTTTCTGAAAGTAATTGCAAATCTTTGTGAAATCTTTGCGAAATCCTTGTGAAATCTTAGAAATCTTTGGGAAATCATAGAAATCTTTTTGCAGCATTTGAAATCTATCTGAAGTATTTTGTGAAATATTCGAAATCTTTGTAAAATATTTCTGAAATCTTTGGACATTTTTGCGAAATCTTTGAAATATTTTTGAAACATTTGATAATATTTGTAAAATTATTGAATTCTTCGCGAAGTATTTAAAATATTTGGCAATATTTGTGAAATTATTGAAATATTTGTTCAATCTTTGAAAATAAAACTGCTATATCGCAATTTTTGGGGCATTTTCAGGGCACAATGCAAAGGGATTGAGGGTGTTAAAATATAAATTCATGTGTAGAAATTATTTTTCGAACATTCCCTAAGAGGTGAACTTGAGAAATAATTTGCCTAGAATATGCCTGTATTAAATATCTTCACTCAAAATATTTGTCGTATAGCAACAAAAATATTTATAGTAATATTATATTCATAGTATTATGCGTAGGATCTAATTCGTGTAGAAAATATATTATTAACTGTTTTAAATATGTTGTGTAGAGAATACTTTGTGTAAGAAAAATATTGGACAGAATAACTTTTGTACAATATTTAAAAAATATTTTGAAGATAAAATAATTGCTATTCATTTCTGTCCAGAAAACGTTTTGTGTAGGAAATATTTTGTATAGAAAAAATAAAACGGTATTACATTCTGTGTAGGAAATATTATGTGTAGAAAATGCTTTGTGCAGGAAAAATAACAGTATTAAACAATCAATAATTCTGTGTAGGAAATATTCGGTGTAGAAAAAATGTTGTGCAGGAAAAATATAACAGTATTCAAATTCTGTGTAGGAAATATTTTGTGCAGAAAATATTTAGTGGTGGAAAAGCATGATCAGTATACGTTGTGTACAATATATTTTGTGTAGAATAAGTTTGTGTAGGAACAGCGCTTTCCCATTATTTTGTGTAGGATCAACTTTGTTTAGAAAATATTTTATCTACAGTTTTAAATATGTTGTGTAGAATATGTTGCGTGTAGAATATATTTTGTGTAGGAAAAACATTACACATAATATTTTTGTGTACAATATTTCGAGAATATCTTCATAATAACCTATTACTATTCAACTTTGTGTAGAAAATATTTTGCATTAGAAAAATATTGGACAAAATAACTTTTGTATAATGTTTAAGAAGTATCTTCAGGATATAATAATTGCTATTTATTTATGTTAAGGAAATGTTCTGAGTAGGAAATATTTTGTGTAGGAAAAATATAACGGTTTTAAATTCTGTGTAGGAAATATTATGCATAGAAAATATTTTGTATAGAAAAAAATAACAGTAGTAAACAATAATTAATTCTGTGCGGGAAATATTATGGGTAGAAAATATTTTGTGAACGTAAAAATCACAGTAGTAAACAATAATTAATTCTGTGTAGGAAATATTCTGTGTAGAAAAAATGTAGGAAATATTTTGTGTACAAAATTTTTGGTGTAGGAAAATTATGATCAGTATACGTTGTGTAAAATATATTTTGTATAGAAAAATTTTGTGTAGGAACAGCGTTTTCCCCTCTTAAGAAATGCTTAGGGAATAATTTCCACCGAATAAATTTTAATTTTGTTCGGAAAATGCCCTCAAAATGCAAAATAGCAGTTCTATATCAAATTAATGCTAAAGATCCTTCAAATTTTTTCAAAATGAATTATATTTATGTTTATTCGATAAGTGAAAAATTTCCAAGTATTTTTCATTCATTCCTAAAGTACGTCATTGGCTGAACTATCTATAAAAAAGAAATATTTTTGAAAATGGCGCGTTTAAACATTGTTAACACATCAGAATTGATACATTTAAATTTCATGAGTCTGTACATCATTAGGAACTCTCGTATACTTTAATTCCAACTATTTTCTTCAATTTGGCTGATCCTCAATCGCTTCAGCATGTCCCGATTTTATCTTTATGCTTTGCCTTTTTGCTAAGCGCAGAAGGAAGTAGTGTAAAAGAGTAAAATTCTACAATCGTTACGAAAGGATCAAAATTTTTCGCGAACAAACTGTTTGCCATAATCTGTGGTAATGGAAACTGGATAACTCAAAAGGCTGAGTATCTGTTGAGGTATTCTTATTATTTCGGCTCTAGTTATATCACGACAAATCTTCATTTATTTGTTTGTGGTGTAATATTATATATTTTATTCCGTTCGGTTTTGATTCCTTGGTAATAAAATCGAAGGGCCTATGACAAAGCCACCGAAGGCATCCTCTGGTTGCAGCTAGAGAATATCTGTGCCGAAGTTTTCTGCTGAATATTGTTACAATCATTAATAGACAGTCGCGGACAATTGTCGAGGGATAATCTCGAAGGAATAACCCCTAAGCGGGGGCATAACAACCGTACCGTAAGCTGAATGGCACCTGGGTGAGGTGTCTTAAACGGGGACTCTGGGATACCGAACGATCTCTCAGAGTATGCAGCCTTATCCTTGCATGCGGGGCTCTACAAGGATGGAACCCTTTCCCTAGCTGCTCGCAAGCACAACAATGATAACCCCAAACATAGTTGTAATAAGTGCGGTTCAAAACAATCGAACGCGCAGGGCTCAAGGCAATAGGTCGGAAAATAATGCCGACTAGCCTAGAGTTGGGGGAGCTTATCAAGACAGAGTCAATGCGATAGACCGGCAGAATCTCGTTACTTTTAAGTGGACGGATTGACTCAGGAACGTCTTGCTGAAGTGCGATGATACCATTATGGCTCCAACCAAATACAATTATGGCCAACCAACTGCGAGCAGGCATCTAATAAAGAAAGAGCGATGCTTTAGGACCTGGAGAAACATCAACATTCAGGTTTCTCTCAAGCCGAATGATCTGGCTAAACTGGATGATGAGTTTCGTGGAGATTTTTCCGAAGAACTTGACCTCTGGACTATCAATTGTATAATGCAGCGAGAGCTGTGACAAACGCCTCATCCAACGGATTTGGTATTTCGAACTGTCGGCGAGGAATAAAGTATCTGCGACGAACACGCTTGCCGTCCTGGTAGTACTCTTTTCATTTGGAGTGGTTCCATGGACGAAGGACGAGCTCAGATCCCTCGATATCCGGTCCCGAAAGATTATGCACATGAACAAAAGCATGCATCTTAACCAGAACAACTGGGTTTGCGTCTGCGATTACTTAAGTTATGTCGCGAACGTCGTGATGCCCTAGTGTTGGGGTATTGCAAAAATATTTTTAAGTTTCGCAAATGTATGTTCTTCTTCTGTAGTCTAGTATTAAGACGCACCTTGAACCTCTTCGATGATGAAATAAGCTATGAGTTCCTTTACTTATTCTTCCACCTTGTCCTACACTGGGGTTGCAATCCTTCAGTATGCTGGTGACGCTGGTCGAATAGAATCGTCAATAGGGATATATGTATCAATACATTTTTAAATTTCAAAAAAGCATTGTCTCTAATTTGGTCAACAGTCAACAAAATTAATTTTATACCAAAAAGATGAATTTTCAACAAAAAAAGATTTTTTAATGAATAAAGAAAAAAATTTCCTGTTCAAAATATCAAACTTTCAAGCCAAAAAGACAAGCTTTCTACAAAAATGTTGAATTTTCAAAAAAAAAATGCATTTTCAACCTCAAAATCTGAATTTTTAACCAAGACAATTAATTTTTTTACTAAAAAGACGAATTTAAAAAAAAATCAATTTTAACCAATTAGTTGAATTTTCAGTCAACAAAATTAATTTTATACCAAAAAGATGAATTTTCAACAAAAAAAGATTTTTTAATGAATAAAGAAAAAAAATTTTCTTTTCAAAATATCAAACTTTCAATCCAAAAAAAACAAGGTTTCCACCGAAACGTTAAATTTCCCCCCAAAAATTGAATTTTCAACCTCAAAAAATTAATTTTCAACCAAAACAATTCATTTTTTGCTAAAAAGACGAATTCTCAACAAAATACATAAACTTTGAACTAAATAGTTAAATTTTCAACACAGAAAGATTTTTTTAGTGAATAAAAAAAATCCTATCCAAATTGTTGAAGTTTTAACCAAAAAAACGAGCAAAATACATAAAAATAGTACAAATTTTAACCAAAAAGATTACTTTTTTTATCCTATACAAATTTTTGAAGTTTTAAGCCGAAAAAACGAGCTTTCTACAAATAATTCAATCTTTAAACAAATTGAAATTTTAAACAAAATATGAATTTTCATATTAGAAAATTAATTTTATGCTAAAAAAGTCAAAATATAAACAAAATACATACACTTACAACCAAATAGTTGAATTTTTAACAAAGAAGATTAAATTTTTATTAAAAAAGATTAAGTTTAAACAAATTAATACATTTTTAACCATAAAGAATTTTAATTAATGAAGAAAAAAATTTCCTATTCAAAATTTTGACTGAATTTTTAACAAATAATGGAAATTTCAACAAAAAAGATGCTTTTTTAAACCAGAAATTTAATTTTTTACATAAAAGACATATTCTCAATAAAATACATAAATTCTTAACCAAATAGTTGAATTTTCAACCAAAAAGATTGATTTTCTACAACAACAAAAATTATTAACAAATTACATACATTTTTAACTCTGAAAGATTTTTTAGTAAATAAAAGAAAAATTTCCTATCCAAATTTTTGAAGTTTTAAGCCAAAAAAAAACGAACTTTCTACAAGAAATTCAATCTTTAAACAAATTGAAATTTTAAACGAAATATGAATTTTCAAACTAGAAAATTTATTTTATACTAAAAAAGACAAATTTCGTGCAAAGTACATAAACTTCGAACCAAATAGTTGAATTTTTAGCAAAATACATAAATTTTCAACCAAGAGAGATTTTTTAGTCAATAAAGAAAAAAATGTCCTTTTCGAATTATTAAATTTTCAAGCCAAAAAGACAAGCTTCCTACGAAACAGTTGAATTTTTAAAAAATATTTAGAATTTTCAACCAAAAAAATTAATTTCCTGCTAAAAAGACGAATTTCAAGAAAAAAGACACATTTTTTGCTAAAAAGGCTTTTTCAAGAAAATATATAAATTTTCTACTAAAAATATGAATTATAATTTTAATTGGAAATTAATTGTAAATAATTGTAAAATAAATTTAATAAAATTTATTTTATAAAGAAATATCCCAAGATTTTAAAAGGACAAAACATTTTTAAAGGTAATACTTTGTAGTATTTTAATAACTAATAAACATATTTTTAGAATATTTCCCCTTGATTCTGCCCTGGGGTCAAACTTGGTACAAAAAACTGTCGTGAAATTTCAAATCAAAAATGTACTCTGTATACGTTAATTTAAAAAATGAAAAGTATTAATATTTTTTATAAATGGTCCTAAATCTTATTTGAATATGACACGCATTGATATTTATTTTTAAAATTCTTGTAAATAGCTGGTCATTTTATAAATTTTACGACATTTTTGTACCAGGTTTGACCTTAGGGAATAGATTTGAAGAATGAAATCATAAAAATATCTCTATTAATTAGATTTTAGTTGAAACTTATATTTTTTGTTGAAATTTTTATTTGACATATCTGAAATATTGAAAAATTTTGTGAAATTTTCTCAAAAATCCTACGAAAATTATATTGATATAACCTCAAAATAAGAATACAAAAAATGTTAAAAATAAATAGTTATTCGAAATTTTTATTTTGTATGCAAAAATATTTTTCGCCTCAAATTATAATTTTGTTGAATTTTCCTTTTTTCTTCACTGACATTTTTTTTTGATTTGAAAATTTATTTATTTGGTTCAAGTTGAATATAACTGTATTCAAATCAAAATTAGAATTTTTTCAGTGAAATAGCAATTATTAAATTTCTTGTTGAAAATTCAGCTTTTCCGTTTGACAATGCAACTGTTCAGTTCAAAGTTTTGTTGTTGAAAGTTTGATTGAAATACAGAAATATTAACAAATCTTTGAAAATATTTTTAAGAATCTTAGGAAAACTATATTTACATAAATTCAAAAATAAATAAACTCAAAAAATAAATAGTTATTCGACATTTTTATATTATATACAAAAATATTTTTCGCCTTAAATTATAATTTTGTTGAATTTTCCTTTTTTCTTCACTGAAAATTTTTTTTGATATGAAAATGTATTTATTTGGTTGAAAATTCAATCTTTTAAAGTTAAATTTAACTTTTTTGATTAAAAATTGTCATTTTTTTATTGAAATAGCAATTATTACATGTTTCGTTGAAAATTCAGCTTTTTTGGTTGAAAATTCGACTGTTAAGTTAAAATTTTTGTTGAAATTTTAATTGACATACAGAAATATTAAAACATCTTTAAATATATTTTCAAGAATCGTAGGTAAATTATATTTATATAGACCTAAAAATAAATAAACTTGAAAAATAAATAGTTATTCGAAATTTTTATTTTTTATGAAAAATGATTTTTTGCCTCAAATTATAATTTGTTTGAAATTTTTCTTTTTCCCTGACTAAAAATAATTTTTACTTAAATTTTTTTTTTACTTGGTTCAAAATTAATTTTTTAAAGTTAAATTCGACCGTATTTTATTTAGAATAAATATTTTTTATTGAAATAGCAATTATTTTTTGTACAAATTTTGATTTAAAATATCTGAAATCTTAGAAAATATTTCGAGATTTTCTCAAGAATCTCATAAAACTTATATTTATAGTCATCAAATAGTTTAATTGAGAAAAAATGATTTTTCAAGAAAAGAGCTTTTCTTGAAAATTCATTTTTTTTGTAGAAGATTTATAATTTTATTTGAAGATTAAAATATTTTGATAACAATTTTTTTTTTCATTAAGAATTAATTTTCTTTACTAAAAATGTAACTATTCCATTTTTGGTTAAAAATTGATATTTTAAAGGAAGTTCCTACATGTACAGAAAACAAATCCGGCTATTTGTACCGAAATTTCGGTACCCGTAGCCACGGCCTATTTCAAAATGACAATTGAACTATTTATCTGAAAATTTAACTATTTTCTTGAAAATTCGTTTTTTTTTTTGTTTGAAAATTAATTTTTTACATCTTAAAATGTAGCTATTCCATTTTTGGTTAAATAGTTTTCTTTATAAGTTGAAAATTTAACTATTGGGTAGAAAATTCAAGTATTTTGTTGAAAATTCGTCTTTTTTTAGTTAAATTCAATTGGTTATTAGTTTTTTTTTGCTGCGAATTAGTTTTTTAAACTCAAAATTTAACGATTTTGAGACCTCCTTCCTATGTGATACTCTGTGACTTCAAGGTACCCCCCCCCCCCTTCCGCCTATAGAGGGTCACGTGATATGCGGACACTAAGTTTATATAAAAATGCTAATCCTGTTTTTCTATGCTTTTTTACAGATTGACCAGAGGAAGATCTCGAACATCCTCGACAAGAAAAAAATTTTTTCTGTGTCGGATAACTTCATTAACTGAAGCAGCATTATGCTTACTTCATCATCATATATATTTATTAAAAAATACATTATTATAGAAAGATAAAATAGTCATAAGATAGGGTTAAGATAAGTGTTTTAGAAGCACGAAAATAAATTGTTATAAAAAAAAGAGATACCTGGATGCTTTTCGGAATCTCTGAGCAGAATATCCTCAAGAAGGGTTGAGTCACTTCGGCCTTTTGCGTTGATTGCATAGACCCTCAGATAAAAATGTGTAGCGGGTAAAAGGTCCCCGACAGCTATTCTAAAAATCGGCACTTCTGCCGAAATGCTCGAAGAATTAAAGCGCATTTTTCCACTCGCGGCTTCATAAGCTTCTAGGCGAAATTCTTGCCTCAAACCTCCGTCGTAACCTGGAACGCACTCCACTTCCAGGATTTCCGAGCTTTGGTTTAAGGAAACCTTTATCGTACAGTTGTTCAGCTGACTAGGCTTCACTGAAATTTAATTTTATTAATCAATCTAATTTGATACTATCCAGAGTTAATGTAGTATTTATAAAAGTAAGTGATTTTCTGTTAAATAACTTCTTCGTATGTCTGGTTATGAAACTGCGTTATGCGCATTATGCGCTATGGGCAAAATTGCGTGCTTCGCACTTGAAGTGTTGACGTGCGCTGTTTTGGTGAAAATGGTCATGTGTTTTTGGATACTGCTATCTTCGAATGATTTAAGCAAGCGAGAGACAGAGGTGACTCAGTATTTGGATCGATTATTCAAGAGAAAGCATTAATAGAAAATCTGTATTATCTTCGGAGAAGGTAACGAATCGAGAAGAGAAATCCACACATAAAATGGAAATCTACAATATCGACCAAAGTTATATTCTGTCGCATCCACCGCCAAGATGACTCAATGTTTTGAGTGTGTGCTCCGGTATCGCTATTCACAAACTCCTCGGAATGATTAATACTTTGGTGAACAAATCCATGATCTTCGAGGTTGACATAGCCCTTCCAGCAATCGGTGTGAATCTCTGTCCCTTCTGCTACATGCTTTTTTATTAATCTGATTAGAGTAGCCTGATATCTCTTGTTATCGGGACATATTTCCAACCGATAGTTGTAAGGATGACCTCTGTCAATCATTCCGAGGATCCATGATCCTTCAACTATCCGTCCTTTCTCATTTTTTCGACGACCGATTTTGCACTCATCTATTTCAACTACTTGTCTGACACCTCCAATGCGACCTTCCTCTTCGAAGTGACTGTCAAGAGCAACCATGCAGATCTCCCGGCAAAAAGAGAAGCGGTTTGCCACAGTTTCTCGCGAAATCGACCGACCTTCGACAATGCTACTTTCCTAGATGGTTTGTTCGAAGTTGAAGCCTACAGCGAAAAAATAAGAAATAAGCATAGATGCCGCTGCGGAAATGTGACACCTCTCAAACCACGTATTTTCCGTAACGGTATTTGTGTGACGATACTTACCTGCTTTATAACACAAGAACTAGCCGCAAGTCATTTCAGACTCTAAAGGAGTAATTTTTTTCTTGAGTTTTGAGCAAAATCGTTCAGTTGGAATGAGTACAATTTGTCTCAACCACTGAAGTGTTTTTTCTCTTTTTTGACTAATCTAAACGAAAAAAATCTGCCTGCTGCGCGGGCACAATCTCATTGCGCGCTTCGCGCGCGGCTCGCTTTGCTCGCAAGTTTGAGCGCGCCTAGGGCGCGGGACTGTTGGTTCTCGCGCTTCGTGCTCGATGACGTGTTTACCTCGCGCTATGCGCTCGGTCTTAGTATTTCTCCCACATTTGCGCCCAGACCTTTTAAAATTAAAGGTCAAATCATCGACAACTATCATTTGGTGGTTGTGACAAGATACGACAAATAATGACTTAACAAAAACTGTGCACTTCAAAAAGATCTACAAATTTATTATGAGTCACTTTTTGATAGCATGTGTACTTTCTGTTTTGTTCGTAAAAAATAACATTAATGGTGAAAAATCGGCCCGTTTAGTGGGCACATTCTCATCAAAACATTGATTATTTTTTTTTTTTCATCTGGCGTGTTGGTTTTCGAAATATTTAATTTTTTCCATGTCCCCAATACTATTTGTAACGATTAAAACAATAAAATAACCGTCATTAATGCTCATGGTACTTGAAAATTCCTATTGTTACATTCTCATCCGGAGAAGGTATTAGATTTGTGTAAAATTTGACCCCCCCGGTTTTTGTCAAATGTCCACGTTTTCAGAACCCCTGAACTCAAAAAACAGGTTTTCACGAATATGTCTGTCTGTCTGTATGTATTTATGTATGTATATAAGTCTGTCTGTGAGCACGATGACTTTCGAAAGAATTGACCTATTAAATTGGCCTTAGGTATGCTCTTTTAGTTTTGCAAACGAAAGATCAAGTTCGTTAGCCAGCCATTTTGGATGAAAATTTAAAAAGTGAGCGCATTTTGAAAATTTTTGAGGCCATTTTTTTCTTTAAGAAGCTTTAAATTTTTTATTTACAATTATTCAAAAATGTACGTTTTTTCTAACTTTTTTTAAATGTTTTTAAATTTCGAATTAATTTTGAATCTTTCCAAGTCTCTTAAACTTGATAGAATTTTTTTCAAAAAACTTTGTAATCATGCTAATTGAAAAATTTGGCTTTAAAATCGACAATATTATTTTTAGAAATTTTAAGAAGTAATCAAAAATTAAAATTTTTTGAAATCTCATTCAGTTTTCTCATAAAATTAATGTTTTCAAATAAAGGATCAATTTAAATTTTCCAAGGAATTTTAAGAATTTTTTTTTATTATCTTAAAATCTTTTAAAATTCTTTAAGAGTTTCTTTATTTTTGAAATCTTCAAAAATCTACACATTACACTTTGTATATCAAAGCGCTGAACAACTTTGTTCCATTGATTATTTATTATTGAATATTTTATTTAAATAACCTTACATTTTTCATAAACCTGAAATTTGCAGAATTTTTATTTTAAACGGGGAAAAAGAACGACAGCTCCAACCAATTATAAATACGAGTTTCCGGTCAACAATAGTTACAAATTGTTTCGATTAATTTCGAGATGGTTCGAGAAATATTCGAAAATGGCGCCATGCGCTTTTTAATATAAGGATATATTAGATTTATTATCTTCACACCTGTACCCCGGTCTAAAGCATATATTTATTCTACTTTTCTTTAGAATCTTTCTGCAGGTTTCTTTTGAAATAAAAATCATTCATTTTGAAATCTTTAATATGTATATTCACCTCTAATTTCTACAATTATGTCATATATTACACTTTTCCTTTTTACACATCAAATAAATCACCTTTGTACTTCTCTAATAGTATAGAAGATGCGAACGTTCCAAATCGCTTTAAACTAATTCAAAATGCAAGGCCTTCCACCGTGTTCAATTGCCTGAAGAAATATTCATTTAGTATCTTTGTCTCATGCCAATTAAGATTTCAAAAATCACAAAAATTAGCTTTTTCAATAAAAAGCGACCTGATGGAACGTTCTTTGACCTTACATCTTGATAACGTCGATTTAATCATTCTTACGCAGGTCTTTCCAATCCGAGAGCTTCCTGGTGTCTTCTTGCTTTAAGCCTGAGTTCAGCGATGCTGCTGCTTTTTGAACGTGCAGCCGCGGCAGCTAAAGATGCTGCAAGACTTAGAGGATGAGGGTGAGAATGGGCGTGGCCGTGCGGATGCGTCGGGGGTGGAAGGCAAAAAAGGCCTCCAGCGGCCGCATAATGGAGAACTGCTGGGTCAAAAGCCGATCCTGCGGTCGTAGAATTTGGGTTTGTACCACTTTGCTGCATCGGGGGATGCAATCTTAAAGCTGGTAAATAGGGAGCCACTCTGCAGGGCTCGAGAGCCGTCGGAGGACTTCTTGGTGCTAAAACCATTCCACTTGCAACGCCTGCCAGACAAATTTAAAAAAAATTTGATTTAGTTCTACGAAAATGCTTGAATTCTTTATATATTATTATATATTATTATATATATATATTCTTAGTCAAATGGCTCATGTTATTATATGCGTGACTTCGTTACAGTCAAAAGTATTAAGGCTCTGTTTGCCTTGCAATGTTTATGTGGGAAAATGAGAATTATGGAACTATAGAAACCGCAGAAAGAATTTTTGATGCACATGAAATTAGCAATAAAAATATACTTGACGAAAACTTTAAAAAGGGTTTAGAAAGAACAGTAGTGGAATGTTTTACACGCGGTTCAAGACCAGAACTAGAGATAAGAATCGGGGAAGCAAATGCCCTTCAAGGAATCACGGATAAAGCATTAGAGGTAGAAAGAAGATTAG
The DNA here is from genome assembly GCA_011634705.1 of Andricus grossulariae. Taxonomy (NCBI): domain Eukaryota; kingdom Metazoa; phylum Arthropoda; class Insecta; order Hymenoptera; family Cynipidae; genus Andricus; species Andricus grossulariae. Next base: position 164,157,557 of record JAABKJ010075445.1, on the reverse strand, counting down.
CAGGAAGAGCTGAATTAAGAAAAGAAAACCCAATAAAAAAATCGTAAAAGGAATTAGAATCATATACAAAGAAGCAGTAGGAAATTCGCAAAAGCTCATAAAATTAATATAGCGCAAGAAGAAGTTGTAATATGTCAATATTGTGGGAGAAGAGGGCATACTGCATCATCATGTTTCCAAATAAATAAGCCACAGAATTTATTTAATCAGAGAGCAATAACAAATTACAGTAACCCCAGTGTGTTTTACGAGATAACCATTATGGTGGTCGAAATACCAACGGCAAAAATATTCATTCAAAAATCGACAAAATCAGGACCAATATCAACATCGACAAAATGAATTTCAGACTCAATCGCGAGATCAACCGTGGGATTCTTGCGAGTCCCAGGGCCGAAAATAGACGGGAAATCGTTTTTCACAACAAAACATGCCACAAAATAATTTTTCAGGACAAAATAGGCAATTTGTACAAAATACTCGGAATTACCAATCCCACCCTTATCCCACCCAAGAAAATACTCTCTCTACCAGATCCAATATAATCCGTAATTATTTCAAATAACCAGGGCACACAATTAAAGATTGTAGGGCAAGAATAAACAATAGCGCTTCGCAACAAATTCATAATCAGCCACTAAACCCGGGAAACTACAACCTTCTCCTTTGGCAAGGTGCGCCGAAGGAGACTCAGGCGAAAAATCGAGTGCACCCGTTTTAACTAATAAAAATAATTCACAAGATGAGATAAAAACAGAAAAATGTCATTTAAGTGTGAGCAGTACAATACCATATATAAAAATAATTACTAGAGGACTTAGATACCCTGCCACCATGATGATAGATACAGGTGCAGGACCAAATTTACTAAAGATAGGCATGATAAAATTTCACATGACTATTAACGAAGACGAACGATTACGACTCACCGGAATAAGTGAAGACCCTGTTTTTACTTTGGGTCAAGTGAAAATTCTACCGTGTAGAAAAAATTTCCGGGCCAAAAAATTATTTCGCCTGCATACAACTCATAAGATTTAAAGTGAGTTTTAAAGAATAATTTGTCATCCATTTACCAGTTTACGTGAAAATTATATTAAGATTGAAAAGGCCTAACCGCAATAAATATAAGTGGAGTTATTACCATAATTCGATGTTACATTTCAATTTTAATATTTTCCCAAAACTTGCATTCGAACTTGTAAACTCGCGAATTGATATATACCGAATTCAAAGCTATGGAAATCTGCGATTCGGTGATATAGTCCCTTAAAGCTGAAATATGACTCATTAAAGAGGAAAGTCGTTTCTCCCAGAATTTGGGAAACAAACAAAATTTAAAATACTAAAGTTTGATTTTTTTATAACGGTGGTTGTGAGACGTGGCCATGAATGGGATTTACCGCGGTCCTACTGGGAGCCGATGTCATTTTTTTAGATGACAGTTGTATAATATTATAATTGTCATTAATCAGGCGGATAATTAGCTACTGAAATGAGTGAAAAAAAATCGGCCCAAATTTGATTTCAACCGTTTTTTAAATAATGTAAATTGTTATCTTTTTCAATTTGAATATTATTCTGTTTATAATGGGTAATTTTAAAATCTTTCACTTCAACAGTTTTCCATTTTAGATCTTAATTTTTAAGCGTACATTTTAATTAAAAGAATTTTAAAATGCATTTTTTAAAACCTAATGAATTAAAAATTAGAAGCGTTTGAAAACGAAGATTTTGGTTGAAAAATATTTTCACTTGACCAACTGTAAATAGAAATTAATTAATGGTTTTCAAAACTGAACTGTACTTTCAGAATTGAAAAGCCATCATTAATTGATTTTACAAGCTGATTCGAAATCAGTTCACAATTTCAGAATTTTCAGATTTCAACGGTAAAAAGTAATTTGTTTTAAATGGATAGTCTGATTAGTAGAACAAATGTAAACGCACGATTGAAACTTTATAGACTATTTTCAATTTTGAAATAACTTCCAAATAATATATTCATAATTGACGTATTTTATTAAATTTCAAATATTGTTTTAGTCTAAAATGTATAAAATTATAATAATTTAACTTCTATTTCAAGTAGTGTTCAGCTTATACCCAAAATTTAACTGTTTAATTTTAAATATTTGTAGCTTAAAATTGCCCAAAATGATATAATTTTGAAATTTTGAAATACAATGATTCATTCTTTCATTTAGAGCATTGAAAATGATAACGTGGATTTATATTTTTGTAACTGAATCTGCATCTTTGAACTCTGCAATTTACAAAAGTTAAAAATTTTAATTTGGCAGTTTAACTGCCTTTCCTTCAAAATTGTTAAGTTAAAAAGTGTCAGTAGCTCACATTTTATACGTGTAAATTATTGAGCATTTGAATACAAAATATTTGAATGAAATATTTTTAAACTTAATTTGAAAAGCTTAAAATTCAAGAGTTCAACTTCAGGTGCTTTAATTTGCAGCTCAGTTTTTATTACTATTCAAATGGAAAATTTTTTAGCTTCCGAGTTCGAATTTTTTAATTTCATTGACCTTTAAAAATGTTTGCGAAAGGGGGAAAAACCGGGAAATGACCGAGAATTTTTTTCTTTGATTGAAACGGCTTGACCATTGAATTTAAAATTTTGAAATTTCAATCATTTTGAGCAATTTCAAGCTAGAAATATTACAAATTAAACGGTTAGATTTTGGTATAAGCTGAACACTACTTAAAATAAAAGTCAAATTATTTTTATTTTAAATAGTTTAAAAATCCTAACAATTCTTCAAAATTTTATTTCAAAATCTTCAAAAATCTAGATGTTCTTTCACATTTTTTCACATTTTAAATTATCATAGAAATTTTTGCAGAACTTGTCAAGGGCTTTCAAAATGATTCGAATTTGTCGTAACATTTTTTCAAAATCCTGCCAAATAAAAAAAATTTCCTCAAAATCTTCCACATTCATTTTTGACAATTTTGTAAATCTAACGGTCTGCCGGCATTTAGAGTCAACAAGGACCTCCTCCAGATAGTTGGCGGCTTAGAAACCAAGACAACATTTATGCCCCTGAAAATATTTCAGACCCTCTGTGAAAGTTTAAACTTTAAGGCGAGATTAGTAAAATAAGTGTAAAAGTAAGACGGTTATACCAATTTCGTGAGGGCAATCGGTCTGAGAGACTGACTAGCCACGTAGAGGAGAACCTTTGCTCACATAACACCAGTTCAAAAACATCTACAAACCTGGAAGAAGTGATTACCCATCTTAAACAGCAGTGCATGGTCCTGTCAGCGTAATTGCGACGATTGAAGAGAGCGATCTCAAGAAGGAATGGCAATGGGACCTTTGTGGCAGACGAAAAACGTTTATACCGCGGAATCGCAAATTTTGAAAACAATACTCAAAATTATTGTGAAACAACTTAGGCCGAAAAAGTGGTCAGATGTTGGTCGAGCATCTGGGGTACTCATAGCACAAGTCAACTGGACACGACGTGGCTTGTCTAGAAAAGGACAGAGTTGCACGGCTGCCAGGGATGAATAGTCTATCCATCTCAGCCCCCGATGTGACTCGTATCTTGAAGAGGGCTAAGAACCTAATATCGCCGGGTGTGAATGAGGTGCGCAGCTTCTAGTATAAATACCCAAAGGTTCTGGATATCTTTGCTTTGGCCGTTTAAAACATGTTGGAGAACCCAGATCACTTGCCCTCTTTAATAACGGACAGCGTAACGTATAATGTACCTGAAAAGGTTAATGCTGATAGTCCTAGTGATTACCGATCAATCACCTGCCTCTCAACTCTCTATAAGTGTCTGACGGCTATCATTTCTGACTTCGTCTATGAATATTATGAGGAGAACAACGTCCTCTCCAAAGAATGAAAAGATTTCTCTCAAGGCTCCCGTGGTCGCAAGGACCAAGTCGCGATTGATAATCTGGTTGTGTTGCATGCGAAACATCACCAACGCAATTTGGACATGGCCTACAGTGACTACCAACAGGCGTTTCCCTGTTCTCGTGTCATCCAATTTTTGGTACACGCAATGGACACGCGGTGCACAAAGATGAAATGTTTCAGTCGTGGAATGATAAGGGATACTCGTCCTTGCCCAACAAACGAGGAATCTCCTAAGGTGATTCCACAAGCGCACTATGGTTTTTTATCATTGAACCCGCTAAGTTGGATACTCAGTAACACATCCTATGGGTTCCAAATTCGGACGGGAGTGGCTAAGTCTTAACTCCCTGGCCTCCTGTACATAAATAACATGAAGGCCTATGCAAGCACAGATTCGAAGCTAAGCAGCCTACTGAACATCTTGCTGCAGTTCTCCAATGACATCAGGTTATCTCTGAGCAAAGGTGTCCTCTCCACTTTGCAATGATATAGGTGCTTAAAACAGGTTTTTCGGTTCGCTTATATCTGGTTCTGGCGTTCGGGCTCAGTGCGAAGAACATCACAAAGGCAATTAATACCTCTGATATTTCTCTCCTAATATAATTCTTTGTTTTGGTTCCACCACGCAAGCTTAGAGGCAGAGGTGTTATGAATGTTCGACAATCGTGTGACACTCAGGACTCAGGACTAACATGATGCTACCGGAATGCACCACTTTTGAAACTCCACACGAAACTCCGTTCATCACTGCGGATTAAAAACTGTTTATTTAGGTGGTCATCACCTTGCAAAATGTTAAAACCTCCATATCCTGGACAATTTTCAAGATATTCAAAAAATTTCTATTGCGCATATAAGCGCATTTCAATTACTCGAGACATGATCGATACTGAATAAATGTTTTCTTATCAATCAAAGCAAAGTATCTCGAAAAATCTATTCATAACCTCTTACTCCTTAAAAATTCTATTCAGCGTGTAAATATCTGCATTTGCCTTTAACAGATATCCTGTTTACCGAAACTTCCACTGTGCGTTAAATGACCCTTACTGGAGATATTTCTGACTTTTTGGAAAGGATATATCACGTGAGAATTTTTTTCTCTTAAATTCAAGAATTTCTAACCGCGTCTTCGTGAAGTTTCAGTCGACGATCACTGCTGTCGGAAGGCGAATATAAAGCGTAAGTATCGTGATGGGAATGGTTTCTCAAAACCAACGGGGCTTTTAAATATTTAATCTTTACCTATAGTTACGTAGAAAATAGAACATTAGGCTTCACAGAAAATGTGGGGTGTAAAAGAGAAATGTTGTCTGATGTTTAATCAAGTTGGCATAAAATTGGAAAAAGAATCGCAGAAACAAGCCAAATTCAATGAATACATATCCGAACACGAAGCGCCTGACATTGACAAAATATTAAAGCCTTGGGTACCACAATACATTGACTTTCCAATGTCATGACCAGCTACATAAAATATTGTGATCTGATTTTGGTTTGCAAACATTATATTTCAGTTTTATATCTCCTTTCATATTAATGATGCAGAGGATTGTAGTTCACATCGGCGATTATACGCTTTACTTGATAATTCAAGTGGATTAAGCGGCGCTTACCTACAGGAATTTCATCTATTTCTTCTCTTGTCAATGGGGTAATAGTGGAGCTCTCCATGTTTATTTTCACACGTTTTGCAGTGTTACCAATACGTATATGGAATCCACCAAGAACATCATGACTCTCCAATATTGCAAAAACGTCACCATTAGATGTTGATAGTACAATTTGTTCTAGGGTTGGCACGGGCAGACGATTTCCCGTTTTTGTTCTCAATTTTAATCGTTTATTCACAGGAAAAGTGTATCTTCGAAGTTCGAATATCCGTTGCCGATTCTCTCTGGAAATTAGCCGAATAAAGTTAAGGTTTTCAAGTCCACATCCACCTCCTCCAGAAGAAGGAAGACTTGTAGGAGGAACCATGGACCTGGCAGTATGATCCCTGAACATGACACGAGGAGACCTGGATCTGGCACGAAGAGGAGGCCCGAGAGGAGAAAAAGACCTCACAGGTAATTGATCTTGTATGTCAGAAAAAGAAGGCCTGTCACGAGGAATGCCAGGAATAGGGTCGCCATTAGGTAAGCATTCGAACTGTTGACTCAATTCTACAATAAGAAAGAGAGATCCTTCCTAAAAAGACTGAACTAGTGAGGGTTCGCCCATAAGCTATGGTCAGTAACAGAAGGAGAAGGAGCAGTTCGATGTCAAGTTACGAATTGAGATAATGTTCAGTACGCTTTCTGAGCGGGCCCTAACACCAGGTCAGTTTCAACCCTCTAGTCTTTTATTTTCTCTAGTTTCTTTTTCCCGACCTATTCATTGTTTCAAAAGGGTCTAACAGTTGCAACATTACCCTCTTTCAATACACCAGCCAACTATCTTCACGCTACCTTTTTCCTGTCTTAAGACATGAGACCGTCTTTTAAAACATAAAATAAAGTCAAGCTCCGTCTCAAAAAGGAGACATCAAAAGATTTCTTCACTTCATCTTGCACATGTCTTGATTGAGGTGCAATTCAAGTGCTGCATAAATGATTATGCAGCACAGAAATCTTTTTCCACTTTCTGCGCAGGAAGTAATTTCACGATATTTAAATAAAAACTGTTTAAAGGTTCAGATGATTGAGTCTTATCTGCTTATGTTGAAGCTCGAAAGGTATCCTCAACAATAGATCTCAGTTCTAAAGTATACCAACATTAACTTGAGAATTTTCCGGGTACAATACAACGATTTGGGGAAGTAATAGACTTCTTCATAAACAAATAATTCACTTAAAGTATACGGTTAGGTGTTATAGCTGATCCTCATTAAAAGTCAAAAATGGCCGAAAATAGATTTTTGGGAAAGCTTCACAAACATTTTTGGAAAAACCTGACAACATAGAAAAGTGTAGATTTCCGATTTGGATTCAGTGACCAAAAATCCACGAAAAAAAACACCTGCCCTACTATACAGCGGGGATAATCTAGTGTTTTTCTAGCATGGTGATGTCAGAGGAAACTAGAGTGTACTTTCTCACCCTAGGAAGTCAATTTTTGCCATAAAAAATATCGATGTTGCAAGTATGATCGCGTCTAGGGCGCCCTTCTGTCGTGTCTGGCGCTTCGCTCTCCATCATTTATTTACCATGCTCTTCAAACTCGGTTTTGGTGAAAATCCTACTATTTTGAGCCAGTGAAAATATTTCTCGTATACTCTGAATTCGGATGTATTGTGACATTCGGAGAACACTGCATACAAAGGATTTTCACATGAACCTCTTAAACTTCTATTTTGAGCCTCATTGGTGAAGAGCACAAGGAGTTTGAAAATTGATATTACTGAGAATTTTCAGTGTCCCCTTTCCAAGTATCGCCACCAAAGGGTTTTATGATATCACAAATAAAAGTATATCCTTTTCAAAAATTAATTCTCTAGTTCTTTTTGCAGAATTAAGTCTACAATCCGGTAGTGATTGGCCTGATAGTCCCCGCCCGCGTCGTTCACGACCTTATACTTCTCGTCGCATACCTCAGTCTCCTGCCCAGCCAGAGACTCATCTACGTCCCAGATCCAGGTCGCCTCCTGCCAGGCTTTCTCATGCGAGGCACCCTGTTTCTCAGATACTTGGATATGGGCTTGGACAACTTGGACTTATTCGGCTTGTTCCCAAAACTAATTCGTACAAACGATTCGAATTTCGAAGATACACTTTTGATCCTAATTTAAAACTTATACGGAGATTGAGAGGTGTCTATACGAATATGCCAACCCCAGAACAAATTGTACTGGCAACATCTAATGGTGACGTTTTTGCAATATTGGAACCGGATGGTGTTCTTAGTGGAATATATAGTACCCGTAGAGGAAGAGAGAAATCTACTTTTTTACTTCAGTTGATTTTAATTTTAATATAGAGGTCACCCTATGACTTAGAAAGTGATGACTATGAAAACTTCCTCTATAAAACTACAATGGAGGTTACGAGTTTTCTATGATTTAAAAAAATTTTAAGAGATTTCGGAACATTTGAAAAAACTTAAAACATTTCTGATCTGGAACAGAGAATTTCGGAAAAGAATTATAATTGAGTTGGATCATCAGATCATTTTTGGTCATGAAAATTTAAATTCTGATTTAGAACATAGAATTTTGTGAACACTTATAATTTGAAATTTAAACAGGGATTTTTTTAATTCCCTTCTTCTGACTCAGAATAAAAATTATCTTCCAAAATTTTCTTTCAATTGAAAAAATTCTCTGCCACAATCCAAATAATAATTCTTTAAGAAAATTGCCTGGCCTAAAGCTTAAATATTATCATTTTTTACGGAAATTCCCTGTCACAAAGTGAAAATTATAATTCATTACAGAAATTCCCTGTATTCAAACAAATTCTGATTTGTAAAATACAATGTTGAAAATGGGAAGAATTCTAACTTGAAACAGGGATTGTTTTTGTAAATTCCCTTTTTTATAAATCAGAATTTAAATTATTTTCTCAAATTCCCTATTCCATGTCAAAATATACCTGTTCGAAGACAAAGTTATCATTCTTTACGAAATTCACCGTTCCAAAGTCAAAATTATAATTCTTCACGTGCATTTTTTAGATTTCATTCATACATTCCCCCTCCCAACTCTAAATAATAATTTTTTTGGAAAATTCCCTATACAAAGTCACAATTGAAGTCATTTAAATAATTCCCTATTCCAAGTCAGAATTATATTCATTTACAAAATTTTCTATTCTAATTCAGAAATATAATAATTTACTTTTTTCAGGAAGAGGACATTTTTAAACTGTGACGAATTCTGAATCGGAACAGGGTTTCTTTCAAATCGCCTCTTCTGAATCAGAATAAAAATATTTCCCGAAATTCCCGTTCTACGTCAAGAATTCTCTGCTCCAAGCCAAATAATAATTCCTTAAGAAAATTGCCTGGTCTAAAGTCTGAATTATGACTATTTACGAAAATCCCCTGTCCCAAAGTGAAAATTATAATTCTTTACAGTAGTTCCCTGTTCCAAATAACAGTTCCTTTTTTTTTAAATACCTGTTTTGAGAGTCAGAATTATATTTATTTACAATATTTCCTATTTTGATTCAGAAATATACTAACTCCCTTCTTCCAAAATTTGGAACTGGAAAGTTTCCAATTCTGGCACATTTTTATTTGCAAAAAAAGGAATTTTTTAATTCAAACAATTTCTAGAAAAATTCTTTACGAAATTCCCTGCTCCAAAATCAAAATTATAATTCTTTACTCCCTTTTTCCAGCAAGAGGAAATTTTTATATTGCGAACAATTCTGAATCGGAACTAGCCTTTTTTTAAATCCCTTCTCCCCAAGAAAAAAGAACCGATAGGAAGTGAGTCGATTTGAATTGCGTATCTGTCTTTTCAGATTGAAAGAATGAAAATCCAATCGGTTGGCCACATTTTTAATCTGTCACCTGTGCGCGATGCTTTAAATCTGCCTTAGGGAAATTGTGGTATTTCATACAATTCAGAAATTTCCAGGCATTTCAAGGAATTTAGGGAATCCAAAGAGTTCATAAAATTGAAAAAATATTGGAAATTGCAGGAATTTAAGGAGTTTCCGAGTAGGTCAACAGATTCAAAAGAAGTTCAAAGACCTCAAGTAAATTAAATGAGAAGAGATTTTTATTTGAAAGGTTTTCATAAGGACGTATTTTTAGTGATATCCTAACATTTAAAAAAATGTAATCGTGCGAATATGTAATATTTCATATTCAGAGTGAAAATTATCATATTGAGCAACTTACGACTGATAAATTTGGAACATATTAGCTGCTATATATACTCATCACTGTTCGTTATTTAATTTTTAATTTTCAACAATTTTCCCAATTAAATGCAATATAAAAGTTATATTTCTTCTAGAACTTAAATTCGAAAACTCAGATATTGCATCAGGAAAAATTTCCTTCTGTTCAAATGTACGAAAAAGATCAGTTGGGCCACTAATACTGATTAGTTTAGTAGTAACTTCGTGTTACCAAGTTTTATAGAGAATATTTTTTATACAAATAAATGTTTTAAAACAAATAATTAAAATTACCGTAGAGTGAAACATTTTAACTATCCACGGTGAGCTTCAAAGCTTTGCAGCGGTATGGATTAAAAAAAATTATAAACTTCTGAACTTTAACGATATAGTAAACTTTTCTACCAAAGGGAATGATTTTCTATCGAAAAAGATGAATTTTCAATAAAATACGTCAATTTTCAAATAATTCAAAATAAAAAAGATTGATGTTTTACCAAAAATGTAACAATTATATTTTCAGTGAGAAATAAGTATTGAATTGAAAAACAATGATTTTTCAACAGATTAATTAAATTTTTAACCCTGGAGATGAATTTTCAACTAAAATGGAGAATCTTCAAACAGATAGAAATAACTTTTTTTAACAAAATTCTATAATTTTCTTTGAAGCAGACGCATTTTCAAACAAGAGATGAATTGATAATAGATTTAATACTTTCACGATGATTCATTATGGTAATTTAAAATTTAAAATTTAAAGCCTTTTCGGGTTTCAATCGTGTGAAAAACTACGAAACTTGCCGATGTTTCGTGCACAAGGCAGTTCACTTCTTCAGGGCTGACCTGAAACTGAAGTTTCAGCTTATGTTGTTCTTATATAGATTCTGTACGATGCCTATGATTGGCCAGAGTGCCACATGGTGGGAACTACTCGAACTTGATTGGCCAATCAAGTATTGTTTAAAAACCCCGGTAGGACGGAAAGCCAAATCGGATTGGTATTATATCCATGGTCCCTATTGATGTTATTAGGGTGTTTAAAGATTTTGATTGCTTCTCTATGTTTTCTTGAAAAAATATTATTCGTTTTTGCGATGGCGATTGTTTTGTCTAATAAAATGCTATGTCCGGTTTCAATATGATGCTCTGTTAGTGCTGATTGCGTGAAATGTTTTAGCCTGACTTTACTCTCATGTTCCGTCACACGTTGGCTCACTGTCCTCCCGGTTTCTCCAATATAGACTTTGCCACAAGAACAAGGGATTTTATATACTCCCGGATCACTGAGAGGTGCCTATCACTCAGTTAAATGAGCCACAAATTTACTTCGAACTAAATAATTACACTAATTTCACGAAGCATTTTAATTTACATTAGTTTCAAGAAGCAGGAAAAATAGAACCAAAATGAATCTTAATTCTTTTGGGAACAGCCTGCAATACATTTCTTAGCAAAAATTTGGGTTCGATTTAAAATTGACTGTCTGATGATACTCACTTAACATTTATAAAGTTTTCTCTTGAATATTAGTTAACAATTATAATTTCCATTCCAATATATTACTGAACAATAACTCAATTATTTTATTCAAATATTTTGAATTATTATGATCTATTGTTTATTACCATATTTGCCATTTTTTTTGCAAAATTCAAATAAAAGGATTCAAAATCAACGATTCTAGAAACCTATAATATTTACAAGATTTCAATGTAAATGAAAATTTTGGGATTTTCATCGCCGTATAGGATCGTACATCTTGTTTTGGAAAATTAAAAAAACAGATATGAAATCAAGGACCCGAAAGGACCCATAAAAAAAATTAGGTTAAAATGGAACCATTTTTGGAGTTTTTTACAACATCTCATAGCTCTAGTTCACAGCGCGATGGCCCTGCTAAACTTTGTCGCATCCCCACGACCTCGACGATTGTCTTGTTACATAAATTTTACGCCGGAAACCTACTTTCCGTCGGAACGAGTTTTGCGACAAAATTGGTCCAGGTGGTGGGGATGCGACAAAGTTGAGCAGGGCCGTCATGCTGCTGATTGGAACCATGAAAAGTTGTCAAAAATTCCAAACACGGTTCCATTTCATTTGCTTAAATTTTAATAACGATATAATGGAAAACAAACGCGAAAAAAGAAAACATCAAACCACACATGAATCATATATGTCATACTCTCTGTAGACTCGAATATTTCTATTATTTATTTTTTAAAGAACGCTAACCGCGCACACCTGAAACAAAACGAAACAGTGTTGGGTAAGTGACTTTTTTTGACTAATGGGTTACAGTTACGCTACTTAGCTGAAAAATGTAAGTACAGTTATTAGTTAAAGTAACTTCAAGTTACCTAAAAAGTTACTTCTTCCACTTCCTTAATATTATAGTTTGAAAATCAAAATAACGAAGATGATAATTCATAAAACCTTAACTAAGAAGAAATAGGCATTAATTAAAGTTAGATTTGTCAGTCATATTTTTTAACCAAACATTTGTATTCTTACCCAAAAAATATGCAATTTTTTTTACACGAAAAAATTAATTTTCAAGCAAAAAAAAACGATTTTTCAACACAAAAGTTACTTTTTAACCAAATTTGGATTTTCTACCAAAAATGTTAACTTTTAACAAAATACATGAATTTTAAAACAAATGGTTGAATTTTCATAACGAATTAATTCTCAAGAAAAAAGTTAATTTTTGACCAAATATGGACTTATCACCAAAATGCCTGAAATTTCAACAAAATGCATGAGTTTTCAAACAAACTTTTGAATTTTCATATAAAAAGATTAATTTTCATCAAAAAAGTTCATTTTCAACTGAATAGCTTAATTGTCTACTATTTTTGAACCAAAAAGACGAATTTCCAACAAAAAACTTGATTTTCAACTAAATCACAATATTTAGTTTAACTAAATTTGGTTAACAGTCTTTTAATCGTCGCTTATAATTTCATCTGCGATTACTTCTTCGCTTGCTTCTTCTTTGGAAAATTTCAAGTTTAAAAATTAATTTTTTTAATATAGAACTGGGCACTCTCATGAACATAAGCCAACAAAAAATGTGTAAGACAACAGAGTGGCGATTTGACGTGAAAACTTTAAAAATGACCTGTAATTTAATTACAAAATATTGATTTTTTTAGTAGTCAATTTTTGAAAGATAATAATTTTGAATTTTGTGAACATCGCAAAAATTTGGAAAGTGATTTAAAATATGAAAAGATTTAAAAACATTTAAATGAAAATGCAGATTTTTAAATATTTTGAAATAAAATTTTTAAGCTTCTTCAGGGTTTAGAAAGGTTTAAAGATAATTAAAAAATGTTCTTAAGATTCCTGTGACAATTTAAAGTGATTTTTTATTTTTTAAATAATAATTTTGAGATAATATTTAAAAAGATTTGAAAACAAATTTTGTTGTATAAATAACAATTGAGCAATTATTAATACTACTTTAAAAAGTGTTCGGTTGAGACAAAAATTGTAATGTCTCAATTTTTAATGTTTCTAACATAAAATTGCTTAAAATGATATAATTTTGAAACTATTGTGATAATTAAAAAAGAATTTACATCATAATTAAATTAATTCAAGTTGACCTGGAAAATTGAACGACCTTGACCTAGAAAGCCCTTGAAAATGATAGCGTAGTTTTTTTTTTAATTTTTCAACTGCAAAATTTTCCAGGTCAGCTTAAATTAATTTAATTATGATTTCAATACTTTCTTAATTATCACAATAGTTTCAAAACCCCATAGAAATAAAGTGAGCATTTCGTACATAATTTCTCGACAGAACTTATGCAATAAACAAAGAGGCGGTTGGTCTTTTTATACTTTCTTGAATATTTTTAGTTATAGTAATAGGACAATATATATCATATATTTAAGATATCATGAAAATCAAGTCACAACTGACAGTTGAATGTTTAAAAAATATATAAAACTACGCTATCATTTTCAATGCTCTAAATGGATGAATAAATCAACAAATTTGTAAAGTTTCAAAATAATATCTTTTCAAGCAATTTTAAGTTAGAAACACTTTAAATTTTCACAGGAATCTTAACAAAATTTCCTAATTATCTTCAAATCTTTCCAATATCCTGAAAAAGCCTGAAAATTTTATTTTAAAATCTTTAAAATCTACATTTTCATTTAAATGTTTTTAAATCTTTTCATATTTTAAATCACCGTCCAAATTTTTGCGATGTTCACAAAATTCAAAATTATTATCTTTCAAAAAGTGACTACTAAAAAAATCAATGTTTTTTAATTAAATTACAGGTCATTTTTGAAGTTTTCACGTCAAATCGCCACTCTGTTTTCTTACAAATTTTTTGTTGGCTTATGTTCATTAGAGTGCCCAGTTTTGTATTAAAAAAATAACATTTTAAACTTGAAATTTTCCAAAGAAGAAGCAAGCGAAGAAGTAATCGCAGATGAAATTATAAGAGACGATTAAAAGACTGTCAACCAACTTTAGTTAAACTAAATATTTTAATCATGGCATTTTTAGGACTTTTTGACAGGTTCCAGGGATTAATTTAATGGTTTTCACCGAATTTTATAATAATGTTCAAATATTTTTCCAATCAATTTATAGTGAGTTGAATATGAAATTGTTATCCTTTTTGAAATCGACGGAATTCTTGATTGATTTTAATGGTTTGAAGGAAGTTTCAAAGCTTTTTTTTTCTCTTATAAAAATCATGACGTTTTTAGGACTTTTTGACAGGTTCCAGCGATTAACTTAATGGTTTTCACCAAATTTTATAATAATGTTCGAATATTTTCCTAATTAATTTATAGTGATTTGAATTTCAAATTGCTATTCTTTTTGAATTCGAGGGAATTCTCGACTGATTTTAATGGTTTGAAGGAAGTTTCAAAGCTTTTTTTTCTCTTATAAAAATCATGACGTTTTTAGGACTTTTTGACAGGTTCCAGCGATTAACTTGATGGTTTTCACCAAATTTTATAATAATTTTCGAATATTTTCCGAATTAATTTATAGTGATTTGAATTTCAAATTGCTATTCTTTTTGAATATGAGGGAAATCTCGATTGATTTTAATGGTTTGAAGGGTTTTTCAAAGTTTTTTTTCTCCCTCTTATAAAAATCATGGCATTTGTAGGACTTTTTGACATGTTCCAGGAATTAATGTAATGGTTTTCACTGAATTTTATAATAATCTTCCAATATTTTTCTAATCAATTCATATTAATTTGATCTTGAAATTGTCATTCTTTTTGAAATCGACGGAATTTTCGATTGATTTTGATGGTTTGAAGGAAGTTTCAAAGGTTTTTTTTCCTCTTATAAAAATCATGGCATTTTTCGGACTTTTTGAAAGGCTCCAGGGATGAATTTAAAGGTTTTCTCTGAATTTTATAATAATGTTCGAATATATTTCTAATCAATTTATATTGCTTTGAATTTGAAATTCTTATTATTTTTGAAATCGAGGTGATTCTCGATTAGTTTTAATGGTTTGAAGGAAGTTTCCAAGCTTTTTTTTCGTCTTATAAAAATCATGGCATTTTCAGGACTTTTTGACATGTTCCAGGGATTAATTTAATGGTTTTCAGTGAATTTTATGATTATTTTCAAATATTTTTCCAATCAATTTATAATGATTTGAATTTGAAATTGTTATTCCTTTCAAAATAGAGGGAGTTCTGGATGATTGTAATGGTTTGAAGGAAGTTTCAAGGCTTTTTTTTCCTGTTATAAAAATCATGGCATTTTTAGGACTTTTTGACATGTTCCAGGTATTATTTTAATTGTTTCCACTGAATTTTATAATAATGTTCGAATATTTTCCCAATTAATTTATAGTGATTTGAATTTCAAATTGTCATTCTTTTTGAATTCGAGGGAATGCTCGATTGATTTTATTGGTTTGATGGAAGTTTCAAAGCTTTTTTTTCCTCTGGTAAAAATCATGGCATTTTTAGGACTTTTTGACAGGTTCCGGGGATTAATTTAATGGTTTTCACCGAATTTTATAATAATGTTCAAATATTTTTCGAATCAATTTATAGTGATTTCAATTTGAAATTGTTATTCTTTTTGAATTCGAGGGAATTCTCGATTGATTTCAATGGTCTATCCAACCGAGCAATTCACGCCTACCCCGAAAGGGAAACGGCTTAATGATATAATAATAATAATAATAATATTTACAGCAGAGGTCTAAAATACAGTGGCCAATGAGGGAAATTTTTAGAGAGAGCTCGACAGCATATGATTTTTTTATATTATTGTTGCAAAATAGGACGTTTTCTCTTATAAGGTTTGCGTTCCTTGTCAAAACGTCAACTTTGCAATCGAAGAATGTAATAACAATTGTGAAAGATCGGCTAAATTTGCATTGGCCTAGGAGCCCTAGGGGGCCATGTGATCGCCATATCGACAAGAAAATTCGAATCCTCTGGCTTTGACGTTAAAAAAGTAACTGAAGAAAAAATGGTAGCTCAATGAAAGAAGGATCATTTTAAAGGTCAAAATGTTGTAACTTAATGAGCCTGAAACGAATAAGCCAACAAAAATTTATAGCTTACAGACCTCAGCATGTGCTTCCAAGAAAGACGAGGACGATCCCGTGAAAAAAAGGCACCCCGCTGATTTCTTACACTTGCTTTCCAGTATAAAAAACTGTCTTCCAATATCGCAATTTGCACAAAGAGAAAAAGAAGCACATACTTCTTTCAAATTGTAAATAATTACAAATAGTTCTACTAACTACCTCTACCTTAAATCACTTCATTATCTTCATTAGAACTGAAGATAGTGCAGTTGTATATTTATGTACGGAAAATGAACAATTTGTTATATTCTGAAATTTTTTCAATCGCAATTTGTTTATAAATGTTTAAGGTACCATCATGAATTTTTTCAGATTTTTCCTATTATATTTTCAATACAAAACTATATTCCAAAGTTCACTGTCTTTAAAAGCTGGCTATACATTGTTTTTTTGGCATATTTGTTTCAGGCTCATTAACATACAACATTTTGACCTTTAAAATGATCCTTCATTTATTGAGCTATCATTTTTTCTTCACTTACTTTTGTAACGTCAAAATCAGAGGATTCGAATTTTCTCGCCGATAGGTTTAGAGTTTACATGATAAAACCGTTTAGAAATTAAAAACTCCACTATTTTGCTACTATTTTTTAAAATGTATGACACTATAAACGCGGTTTGTGTTATTAATTTAATAATTTTTTAATTAAATATCCTAAATTATCTGGTTGCAATTTTAAACTTACAAAACGTCTGATTATTTTAATTCTTTGAATATTATTTTAAAGACAATTATTTATCAAATCCAAGTTGTAAAATGAGAAGATTTTACGACTAGGAGTTGAAAATTGATTTTTTTATATTTGAAAATGTCCCAAAATATTGAATATTTGAAACTGAACTTGAAGAAAAAAAAAACATTTCAAATTGAAAGGCTTAACATAGTGGAATTTCAAAAATTGGAATCATACATACAGCAATTTTATCGCATGTATTCTAATTTCCAACTTAATAAGGCAAGTAAAATACCCTTCTAAAAATATTTAATTGAAAACAATTCAGAACAATAGAAAGAAATTTGAATTGTTTCTAATCGTGCTTCTTAATCGTCTGTGCACGATTGGAAACGATTGAGTGTTGCAAAGTTTCAATCGTTCCCAATCGGGCCAATCGGTAGTAGGATTTTGATCCTTGAGAGGGTACAGCTCTCATTCTTTAAGGGCCTGCTGCGTCTCCCTCAATGCACGCCCAGTTATGCAGTTCGAGTAGGCTTCACCTTTCCTGTATGGTGCTTCAGAACTCAATGTCTTGGCTGGAAAAAAAATGTAAAATGGAAAATACTCTGTACCCAAAACAGTGTCTGTTGCGTCTCATTGGATTGGCGAGGTCCGAGCAGGGTAAGGATGGTTTCAACTGGTTCAATCGGTTGAACCATTTTTTCATAGAAGCCAACTTGGTCGAGCTGTGGGACTCTGCCAGCTTAGAGGCACTCGCAGGAAGTAAGAATCTTATACTTCAGGAATACGAAAGATTTTTAATAAAAAGAGATCTTTTGGGGCGCGCGTAATCAAGGAGTCTGCAGATATGGCCTCACCTGCACTTAAAAATAGGAGTTCAACCTTACCTTTTCAATAGAATACTTCTTAACTATAAAAGAATTTCTGGACAAGTCCGTTTTATTAATGAATATTCTAGACACATAATTATTGATCAGACTTCATGTAACCTGCCCAAAAGAGAGCTGTGCCTGTACTGTGGTGCAGAAAAAGATGATTTTCACCACTTCGTGGTCGATTGCCCACGCTTTAATAACTCTAGACTCAGTTATTTTCAAGAGTTAGCTCAATGCGTTGACCTTGAATCGTTTTGGAAGGATACCCTATCGACTTCAGATGTCGCGATCTCAAAAAAACTTGTTAAAATGATAACAGAAATATTGAAGGAGCATATCTTTTAACTATGATAGAATTTTTCTTGATACACCGGCGCCAAATGTAACTGTAACGCGTTTTTTTATCTCCTTTATGTAAGCTCAAGTATGATTTTAGATGGATATGTAGGGTAAGGAGGGGCAGCGCCGACCAGTTAACAGGCAATGATTTTTTTGAAGTTAATAAGATGTAGAATTGATCCATTTTTTTTCGTTTCGAGTCCTACATTATTGTATATCATATTTCTATAAGTATTAAAATCGGTTCCAAAGGTAGGCCCCTCACTTTTTTTGATTGCAACTCGCACAAAAAAAATCTCTGAAAAATCTTTAAAAAGCATCTGAAAGCTCAAAGTCTTCCGCATGCAGCAATATGTTTACTTTTGTCCTAAAAAAAATTTTTGCAATAGTTCTAGGGCAAAACTTCCCAAAAAACAGGGTTTTTCGGCCTCCTTTTCCAAGGGTCCATTTTGACCTGTTCCCAGAAGGAGGGCGACATTAGGAAAAATATGAAAAAATTCACCGATATTCTTCGAAAATTTCTGAATGCAATTCATTTTCCAGAATGCTGAAATATGCAATAGTTTACTGTATACGGTGATTTATTTACAACAACTTTATCTTGCGAACGAAAGAAGATAGGAATACGTTTGATGGCTCCATATGTGGAGTTTTGTCATGCGATTTCAGTGCAATAATTAAATTGATGATAAAATCATTCTTAATCAAGAGATATAATTTTGAATATTTGTGACTTTAATCAGTCTGGGCGCGTGCCTAACACAGCGGGACAAGTGGCAGCAAAAAAAGTACCCTTTCTATGACAATAGTAATTCCAGAAGCAAGCCAAATGGCCGAAACAGATGTAATGAGCCTTAAATTATGTCGTGGGTAAAATTTAGTTTCATTCACTGGTTGTGGTATTTTCATAACGTTAAGCTGGCCCCACACAGTACGTTTAAAAAAAAAAAAAAAAAAAAAAACCTGACGAATTCCGTTTCTTGATATTTAGAGAGTCCTAAATGAGCCTTAAATTGTGGCAGGGAGCACGAGTTGTTAGAATTAAATTTTTGAGAAATTGTTTACACAATGTTTGTTTAAACAATTTTTTTAAACTTCACTTATGTTATTTTGGGAGCCTTAAATGAGCCTTGAATGAGCCTTAAATTACGTCTGAGGTAAAATTTAGTTTTATCCACTGGTTTTGGTATTTTTCATAACGTTAAGCTGGCACCACACAGTACGTTTTAAAAAAAGAACAAAAATAAAAACCTGCCGAATTCCGTTTCTTGATATTTGGAGAGCCCTAAATGAACCTTAAATTGTGGCAGGGAGCACTAGTTGGTAGAATTAAATTTTGGAGAAATTGTTTAAACAGTGTTTGTTTAAACAATTTCTTTAAACTTTACTTATGTTATTTCGGAAGCCTTAAATGAGCCTTGAATTATGTCTGAGGTAAAATTTAGTTTTATCCACTGGTTGTAGTATTTTTCATAACGTTAAGCTGGCACAAAACAGTACTGTTTTAAAAAAAAAACAAAAAAACAAAAAATCTGAAGAATTCTGTTTCTTGATATTTGGAGAGCCCTAAATGAGCCTGAAATTGTGACAGGGAACACGAGTTCGTAGAATTAGATGTTTGAGAAATAGTTTAAACAATGTTTGTTTAAATAAATTTTTTAATCTTTGCTCCTTGTATTTCGGGAGCCGTAAATGAGCCTTAACTTATGTCGTGGGTGGATATGGTGGTGCTATAGCTTAACGTTAACCTAGCGCAATCAGCTTTTTTGTTATAAACATCGTTGAGCATTAAATTTCGCAATAGGGCATTAAATTAGCCTTAAATGAGCCCTAAATAGTTATATAGGTAATATCTCAATATTACAATGGTGTTGTGCCACCTTAACACACCTCCTTTGCAGAGGCATGCTGTGAGACTTATGATTGTTTTTGAGTCGTTCAATCGCCAATCGCTCAATCGCCTTCTGAAATCTTGCAAATGTTACCAAATTATTTTTTTAGAATTAAAATTTGTTAATACATATCTCTCTCTCTCACTCCCTCCCTCTCTCTCTCTCTCTCTCTCTCTCTCTCTCTCTAGCCTACACACATGCTTCATACCTTGCTGTGACTTTATTATGAGTTCATTTGTTAGAATATAAAAATTAATTTAGTCTATAGCTTATAAGTCAATTGCATCACATGGTTCTCTCTCTTGTACATGCTTCATGCCATACCATAATTTTCTTAAGAGTTGAAACTTCATTTTTCTGAATTAAAAACTCTGTCATTTTTTCGTTATTATTATTAATAATATTTTTAAAAAATCCTTAATAAGAGTTTTATTTCACTACTCAATTTTATGTATAGTCAAACTCGGATTCAACGTTCCCGAATTCACGGATTCCGAGAATTGACGCCGCGCCGCGGGTAGGCTTGTCAGGTGCTGCGCGGGGTGTGTTGACCGCTTC
The DNA here is from genome assembly GCA_011634705.1 of Andricus grossulariae. Classification (NCBI taxonomy): domain Eukaryota; kingdom Metazoa; phylum Arthropoda; class Insecta; order Hymenoptera; family Cynipidae; genus Andricus; species Andricus grossulariae. The sequence goes on along the minus strand of JAABKJ010075445.1, from coordinate 164,136,883 downwards.
CGAGATTCAATAATTATGAATTGAAATCGAAACGCGCCACATTACCAAACAAGGTAGGATAACTTGGCGCAGATGCACTTTTCGGAAAACACATCAATTAACTGTTTTAATGAACTTCAATTGAATTATCTCCATGCATAGAGCATTGGTAAGATATTGAACTAAGCAAAATATATTTTATTACAATATTTTACTTTATATTTCAATTTTGATCGTGCATTTTCCTTTAGGTGCGCCGCATTCGGCGCCGCTCCCCTACATAAATTTTCTACCGAATAGTTGAATTTTTAACTTATACAACATGATAAAGTTTCAACTGAAAATGGAATAGTTAAATTCTCAGCTAAAAACTGATAAAAATTAACTTTGAGAAAAAAAAACAACAAATATTCAACAAAATTGTTAAATTTTTTACCAAAAAGCATAAATTTTCAACCTTGCGATGCAGTTTACGGCAATGCAAAAGGTTACAACGGAAGCACTTTTCAAAGAGTTCCACATGTGTTTATGTATCACGGGTAAGGAAATTTATAATACGTATTAATTTTATTTCGTCAACAATAATATTTTTCCTTTACAATTAGTTTATCAATATTCTTTGTAGGTTTGAGTTCTGAACGATACAAAATATCTGAGGACGGTCCACTGCTGCACATCGGCTCAGTGTGCATCAAGGCAAAAGATTGGGGTAGACTTTTTTCAAAATATTTATATAAAGTAACTCTGTAAAACTAACGATAATCGTTTTCAAATATTCGAATAATAAAGTTTAATATTCTTAATTAATTATTTACTTTTTTATTGAATACATAAAATTTTAGTCATATTTTCACAAATAAAAATTAGAAGGGGCCTGGTCAGGGCCAGATATGGCCTTCCTTATGGATATCCCAGTCTGGCCCTGATCGGATTTGGCGTTTCATTTCGAGTCTGACCCTCACTGGGATGCCCGATCGGGTCCGGATTATGCCAGATCCGGCCCCGACCAGGGCCACTCCGAAATTTCTGCACGGGAACCAGCTCGAGGAGGTGAAATGTTTCAGTTTTTGGTGGATCTCTGCTGCGAAAATATTTGGTGCCTTCATAAATATTTTTTAAATATTTCGCGTAGGTATTTTCAAAAGGATTTTTCATAGCCTATCGGATAGTCATAAGTATTTCATCAAATCTTAAACATTTTACCTTCATTTATCTAAGTCGAAAATAAAATCGACTTTTTCTTGATGATGGGCACTTTTTTTAATACCCTAGAAAGAAAGTTGAGGTTTTTGGAATAAAATACCTGAAAATCAAACAGGGAATTTTCTCGTTGAGAAACTGTACGCCAAATTTCCTGATGCACCGGTACACGCACGGAGAAACTTTTGGTATTATTATTTCTTATATCGCATATCCATAATTAAAATAAAATATACAAATTTAGGGATAATCGAGGTACGGTTAGAAAATGTCGAATAGTGACTATGAAAATGCAGACAAATATCTCCGATTGGAATAATTCGTAAGAATATCAGACTGTTACACAAGAAAATTATAGTATATATAATTAAAAACTAAAGGTTAACAACCACCACAGGGTCCCACTGGGAGCAACTGTCATCTAAAAAATGACATAACTTTTTTGCTTTTCTCTTAAAATCCCCAAAATTGTGATTAGAGCCTAAAATAGCATGAAAAGACTTATTTAAAAACGGTTATTATTTATTATTATTTTGACTTTACAATATTCCAAATCAATTGAAAAATAAAACATAAATGATGACAAAAAGAAACTGCAGAATCGGATAGTCTAAAACATTCCACAATAATTCCTGAAAAACAGAATCATTAAATATCTCAAGACTTCTTTGCAGTTTTTGAAGTCTTTCTTCAATATGTCAATTTTTGCAAGCCGAAATCAACTCAAACCTTCTAATAGCCGCCGAAAGCGAATCGTGAGGTCGGGGTCGGGCCTCGTGCATTTTCGGCTTTACACGAGGCTGGCCGACTCACCGGCGCTATGCTTGCATGTGTTCTCCCAGATGGGAAAGCGGTGGGGGCCGAAAAATCCCACGTTCTGGAGACACTGGCGATTTGTTCGCTCTCGTCACGCAAAAGTCTTGTAGCTTCGGACGAACAGCTAAATCGCGCTTGCGCTGCAGGTTGCAATAAAGACTTCAACATTTTTACGGGGTTGCGCGACTTAGTTTATTCGAAGTCGAATGACAGGTGGGGTTAGGACGCCCAGGCAACGAAAGAAAGAATCATGGATGTTTGCCAAATATTATTCATGTTTATAAATATAATTATAACCATGAATATAATTTGACGGACACCAATATAATGATCAGTATAAAGTAGTATTTTATGTATTAGAAACAATTTACGTTTAAAAACCGGCAAAAAAAATCATAATTATCGCCAAAAACTCGCAAAATCCATTTTTTTCATTTATGGAGTTTTTTTGGGACCCTATAAAGTAGTGTTATTTAAAAAGTAATATTTCATTCGTATTCTATAGCTAATTATGAAGAGAAATGTTGAGTCTCAACTCGATTCACCAAATATTGACGATTCTGAATAAAGTTTACGAAAACGCCTTTTTTTCATCAGAAATACGTGTTAAACTTCATGGGGTTTGTGGTTCGAACAAATTTCCGGGCGATATGCATGAAAATTAATAAAAAAATGTGGATCACCCTAGTGGCTATCCATCAAGGCCGACTTTGGAAAATGGGAACGAGCGTACCTACAATGCCAACGAGCGGAAATATCTCGTCACTTTTGCTCACCAGTAGGTATCTTTTCCGGACCATCCAAAAGGTTCGAGCATATACACGTGGATATCGTAGAACCTTTGCCTTCATCAGACGGCTACCAAAATTGCTTGAAGATCGTGAAGCATTTCTCACGCTGGCCAGAAGCTTATCCTGTAGAAAATACTAATGCTGACACCTTCGCTAGAACTCTCTGCACTCAATGGATCGCCAGGTTTGCAGTACCAATACGGATCACAACAGACTAAGGTAGGTTTGAATCCCATTTGTTTAAGGAATTAAATGCCTTACTGGGATCTCAACGTATGTACACTACAACATATCACCCTGTTGCCAATGTAGTCCAGGGAACGAAGATCAAAAAGGTGCCTTTTCACCAAAAAATTTTATAATGAAAACGAGGTATGCCATCATGTAGTGTTGATGGTTGGGATGAACGCTTGTATGTTTGCAGGCAAAAATATGTTTGAAGTAGTTAGTGCCAGAGGTGAGGTGTGTAGTGCCCAAACATTACCGACATTACAGTTTTCGCAAAGATCGGTTAGAATTCGACTTTTCTTTTTATAATAAAGAATATATATTTAAAAATAGATTAAAATTTTTTTAAGTATTTAGTACGAAGTTATCAATTTATAAATTAATAAAAATAATTATATATACGATCCACGAAACAAGAATAGACCGGTAGTGACCACTGGCGGAAAATCCAGGAACTAAAAAACCGGTTTTCCGCAGAATATTTCTTGCTTTATTTTGCGTCAGTTTCAGCAAATTTGTGTTTAAATAAATGAATAAATCAATCTTTTTTCACGCGTAACATGTTTATTATTAGCTTCCGCATGGCGGACTTCTCCTATCTTGAGCATAAAAAATGGTTAGAATTAGATAATCTAAGGTTTTGTTGATAAAAAAAAAAATTATTCATTACATTTTATTTTCAAGAGAAGTCAACCATCGATGTCGGCCGACTGTTTACAATGCAAGAAACGAAAATTTAATTTATGCATTATTTTGCTAGTGTTTTGGCAGAAACTGATCTAAGGAAGTTTCCGTTTCACCTTAAGCCCTACTAGCAGTGTCGAAGGCAGTACGTAACAGAGTCGACCAGCCCTGTACCACGGCATGGCGGAACGACCCCGCGCTGCTAAGATTCAGTAAACGTCCATGTTCTAGACAGCGCGTGAGGACCAATGGGCAGCAAGCAGAAGAAGTACGAAGGCACCCATTGGACGAGATCGACAGACCAGCCATCTTCACTCCAACCGACCAATCGACAAGCGCGACACAAAGAGTCGAGAAGAACGCGGGATCTGTCACTTATGTTTCTTGAACTGGCGGCGGTACGTCCAGTGTAACAGAGACCAGAGAAACTCTGGAAAGATTGGAAAATCGGATAACTAAGAGAGACCGAAATGGATTTCAGCAAGGCGGAATACGTGAAATGGCCCGCGACACCCGGGAATGGGGCACGCCCGACTCGAAGCCGACAATAGTTAGTTGAGGCGGGCGTTCCTCGAGGAAGCCGTGGCGTGGGCACGCGTAATGCAAGTCAGGTGACGTGGTGCAAGCACGGGCGTCTCGGGCGGCCATTTTGGATGTAGCGGGTCACTCTGGCGATCAGTCGACCATTTTTGGTATCCGCGAGATTCAATAAAATGCTTCCGTGACGATTTATAAATTATGTAGTGTTCCCCTTTATTTGAATAAATGCTTTTTATATTGTGAACTTTTAAACTGGAGTTGTGGTAAATTTCACAAACGTCACTTTCTGGAATAGTACTCTCTCACTCTAGCAATCTCACCCCTCGTCTTGTGCACAACAGAGAGTTAGCTAGTTAGCCTAGTGGTTGCGAAGGGACAGGACCGACGGGTCTAAGATAGGGTAACCTATCTGTCGCCTTTAAAAGAAATTCAACGAGCTTCGTGGGTTGTTCGTGAGTCAGAAGAGCGTGACTCGCGAACTCGGTGTAATCCGGTGTTTGTGTCGTATCTCTAGGTGAGTGGCAGCCTAATTTCACATAACTGAGTTTTCCAATCCTGGGCCATCCCCGGCCAGGACGTGGTTAGACCGTGGTGTATTTAATTCCATTCAAAGTCCTAAAATCAATTCACAAATATAAATTGGTATAATCTACTTATCTAGCAAAGTAGACGCACATAATAAAAAATATTGGAAAAAAATGATTGGAAGAGCAAATGGATAATAAAAGCAAAGTTTTCGTTGCCAGAAATGCGCTTCACGGAAGTTTGGAAGAAGAAAAAAATAAATTATCATAAATTCTCAACGAGAACGAACATCGGGTGAGTTACCCTGTAACTTACCAATATTACCGTACATTGCCAGGGCAATTTACCCGACTCGAAACTTTACAGCCAATGAACGTCGCTTGACAAAAATAACCTGAAGGTATCGGTAGAGGTGGGGGCCCATCCAGCCTTCAAATTATCGAACGTGTACGATTCGAGGCCGTTCAAATAGGCCACAGTTCACTGTACTATTATATAATATTGACAAAATGTTAAAAAATCCTGTTGGTTTACAATTCTGATTGGAAACTTTTGCAATTTGTGTAGTTTGTTTCTGGCGTCAAGAAAAATGCTCACAAGCGTGATAAAGAAATTACTACGTTCAATTGGCTTAGCCAATTGAACGTTTCATATCGTTTTGTTCCATGATTTTCTCGTGTGATTGGATCGCAATGTAATTTTAATAAATTGCGAAGGCAGCGTTTTCTCTTGCAAAGAGAGGAAATCCAATAAGATACCCTTAATAAACAATACTAGCTCTACTTTCTATTTTTATAAGTATTCTGAGAAAAAGAAATTGACTTTCTTCTGTCTTCGCTCCATTTTCACGATCCAATAAAAACTGACATAATAAATAACAAGTAAAGTAAGAATGTACAAAATAATTAGTGAGAAATAGTCAAGATAATGGAATATAACAAAATATGAATAAACGAAACACAAATTATTTTTAATTAGATTTCATTCAAATCAAGTTGAATGCAGTACCCTCCCACTTATCGCATCACCAGATATCGCGACTTCTACTTGTTTTGCTCCCACTGCCGACACATGTAAGTGCATGCATTTTACAAAATGCTCGCGCGTAAACATAATTTTTTTAAATATTGACTTTCAATGTAACCTACTTAAGAGGTTGATACTTAATTATTTCTTTAATTTTAAGTACCCAACTCATAAATGGCTAGCAATTCTAGACCGAAAAAGAACAAAAACTTAAATGCCTATCCAGAGTTCTCAAATATTAATCTTTTTTTTTTCAAAAAACACTTGTAAGAAAACAGTTCGTTTTTTAGGATTCGTAGGTCAAATTAGTAAAACTTCTGAATATTCTCTCCCACTTGTGTACTCAACTGTAAAATTTTAACATTAACTTTTTTGAATAGATTCGATTTTGTCAACCAATCAGATCTGAGGATAAAGCGTAAGGGCAGAACGATTTTTGATATAGTGGGGGAACTCACTTAACGCGAATCTTAGTCCCAAACTTTCGCGCTAAGTGAGAGGGTACTGAAAATTGAACAATGCACAGAAAAAATGATTTGAAAACTGTATACGATGGCTGTTTGATAAGTCAGTGCCTTTTCGACTAAAAGATTTTTTTTCGGCAAATGAGCGTTTTACTTCTCAACATAATCTCCTTTTAGCTCGATACATTTCTTGATAATCAAGGCTTGCTACGCGTTAAAGGTCGATTAGAAAACGCTCCCATATCCTTTGATGCAAAACATCCAGAGATTTTACCCAAAGGTCGTATCTCAGAATTGATCACTACTCAAACTCATCTAAGAGCCCTTCATGGAGGGTCTCAATTAACGATATATTTATTTAGACAAAATTTTTGGATAATTGATGCTCGAAATCTCGTTCGAAGTCTTATAAAAAATTGTGTAATTTGTGCTCGACAAAAAGCCGAAACGCCATCTCAACAAATGAGTGACGTTCCAGCCGCAAGAGTCACTCCTTCTAAGTATTTTCAACACACAGGCCTTGATTACGCTGGACCCTTTAAAGTGCGACAAGGTAAAGGCCGTGGTTATCAATCACAAAAATGTTATGTTGCACTATTCGTATGTCTCGCCGTCAGAGCAATACATTTGGAATTAGTTAGTGACTATACCACAGAAAGTTTTCTAGCAGCTTTCAAACGTTTCGTCTCACGTCGCGGTTTACCCTCTGACTTTTATAGTGATAATGGAATGAATTTCCAAGGAGCTGATCGCGAATTACAACGCTCCTTTCAAACCGTAGTTGCGGATTAGAACGTCAAACATTTTCTAGAAAAGGATTCTATCAAATGGCATTTCATGCCTCCTTCAGCCCCACACTTCGGAGGTCTCTGGGAGGCTGGAGTAAAAAGTTTCAAAACGCATTTTAAGCGCATTGCTCACAATCTGACTCTTACGTTCGAAGAGCTAACTACTGTTCTATGTCAGATAGAAGGTTGTCTAAATTCCAGACCAATAGCAGCAAATTCAAGTGATCCCGTCGATTTCTCCTATCTTTCTCCAGGACATTTTCTAACTGAAGGTCCACTGATTTCAATACCTGAACCTTCTGTCCTAGAACTTAAGGAAAATCCTGTTATCCGATGGCAAACTACTCAACGTGTAACTGAACACTTTTGGAAAAGTTGTTATGTTGATTATTATCAAAAATTACAACAAAGGTATAAATGGCAAAATGCAAAAGTTAATATCAACATTGGAGACATGGTGCTTATGAAGCTCCCAAATACTCTACCTTCTAAATGGCCCTTAGGGAGAATAACTGAATGCTTTCCCGGTAAAGATAATCGAGTAAGAGTAGTCACTGTAAATCTGCTAAAGATAGTTACCGACGTCCGATTCATGAAGTATGCTTACTTCCAGTCAGTGCAAATGATCCTTAGTTGAAAGGGCTAGTTTCGTCACGGCGGGCGGCACCACGCGTTATTATGCGTATAAACAAAAACAAAAATAAAATAATAATAATAAATATATAAATGTGAACCGAAATGGTACTTAATGGAAATTTATAATCGTATAGAAATATGTAGGTATTCGACGCTTACTTATGTTGTTATTTAATTATTATGTGAATTCCATTATTATTTCCAGAAAGCCTTTCGTTCAAAATTACAAATCGGAACGAGGCGGGCGGCATGTTGCGGCTCCTTATATGAATTCGCACCAGTTTGTAGAAATTGGGAATTATCACGTGATCGAGTCCTTGCCCCTCGCGTCGATCCCGATAAGCTTGATTTCAGAGAGCTCTTAATCGCCGTGCCTGGGGGTATTTGATTGGAGTATCTAGTAATATGCTTGAAACTATTTTTGGACTGATACATTTGTTTATATGGCGTCCCCAATTGTTTATAACGATTTAATTGTTTAAAAATCATCTTTTTTTGTCTAATTCGAAAATATCCTAAAGATACGGCTGAGACGAATCCAGATATGTTTTTGGTTTTTCAATAGGACCATTACTTTTCTTTAAATAAATTCCCCAATTTTCAAATCTATGTGTATAGCTAAATTCAGGGTCGTTGATATACACAACCTCATGCAAATTTAAAATTACTCTTTTGCGCACACGCCCTCAACAGTGACACATGGACTGTCGTCCATCTAACGCATGCTTGCGATTGGTTTATCTTTAATTGTTAATTACTCATAAATTATTAACTTTATAACAAATTTTCATTATTATTTTCAGCTCCATTTTTTATGAGGAATACAAAAGTATAAAAATGAACCTTTAGTACTGGGACATCCTGTGTATAAAAAGCATCTTCAGTTAAAAAAATATGTAAAAATGTTTTACATGATAAAACAAAAGTGATGTACGGTTCAAGAAAGCTAATTTACAACCGAAAATACATCTTTGATATTAATGTATAATATATTGATTTTTTATATCTGAAAAAATTAGATACAAAAATAAACCCTTTACATAGACTTTTCAGCTTATCGCAGAAATATCTATGAACTCCAATTTAGTCTGTATAAACCACAGTAAAAAAAATTCAATTTAAATACTTGGGACCCGATAAAGTACGCTTTACCCCTGATGAGTCATGGACATAAAGGTGCTTATTAGGTCGGCCAATATATTTATTTATAAAAGACCCAATAAGCACCCTTATGTATAAAAAAACATCTTCAGCTTAAAAAATATAGGGTAATGTTTTACATAATAAAATAAAAGTGATGTACGGTTCAAGAAAGCTAATGTACAATGGAAAATATATCGTAGATATTCACGTATACAATATTGCTTCTTTATATTTGCGAAAATTTACATATTCAAACCAACCCTTTACATATACTTATCAAGTTATCACAGAAATAGCGATGAACTCCTATTTAGTATGCATAAGCTACAGTAGAAGAAAAATTCAATTTAAATAGTAAGTACCCGATAACTACGCTTTATCTTCAATGTGTGATAGACATAAAGGTGCTTATTAGGTCGGTCAATATATTTATATATAAAAGACCCAATAAGCACCCTTATATTTAAAAAAAACATCTCCGATTTTAAATTTTAAGGTCTGAATGTGTTCGCTTTAGGGAGTAGTTTCAGGAAAAATATTTACCATGCGCGTATGTCAAAAAATAAAAAATTAGGGCCATCCTGAAAGTTGTCTATAAAATTCACTAAATTTCAACAAACTTAAAAAGCTGCCAATTTTCAATTTTTAAGTTCAGGATTGAGCTTTTATATAAAGTTATAAAGTATATTATAAAAAAAAAATATTTCATGGAAATAATTTTATTGTATCTTTTGTTCTTCTCTGACATCAATATTTAGAAGGCTAAAAAGCTACTTTCATCAAATTTACCATTTTCATAACGACCTCATTGCTATAGTCCAAACTTTATATGTGAATATTGTCTTCAGGACCATCATGCCTGGCTCCGTCTCACCAGCTAGACATTGGAGATATACGGACTTCTCTCGCATTTATGGTTGTAGATAAATAGTAAAATGAAAAAAATAAAATAAATATACCGAATTACTTTTAAAGAAAATTATATTACCAATTTGTGGCTTTAACATTTGCCAGGGTCGAAATTACAAGAGTTTTCGTTTGTAAATTTTACTGTCCAATATACTGCGACCTCTATAAACTATGGACCCCACCTGCAGGGCCTGCCATTTCCAGGAATCAGGTAGCTAGGTTAGGACCAAGCAATTGACATCTTCTGAGGATTCAAATTTTACAACCTATAAAACTTGTAATTTTTTAATAAATAATTTGTAAATAAGAAATTCGGAACCTGCCTGTCTCAACAACTGGAGGCATATAACATTTTCCGTGAAAAGATTAAAACTGTCATTTTCTAGAGGTATCTAGTGAACTGTTGGAGATAGGAAAAAAAGGACAACATTTTGAGATTCGTCATCCAAAGAATAATAATTATTGCAGAAAAATAAACTTATTACTACATACTAAATAAATGCCATGAATATAAATAACATAAACATTCTATAAAGTTTGAAGTGGATTAGTGATGACCCTCAGAGACCCTTAAGACATCATAAATAGTCTGGTTCCGTCTCACGAGCTAGACATACAGAATGACTTGAAATTCTCTTGGATTGGTCTTTACCCAAGACAAAATCAAGACCAAAAAGTTTCACCCGGGAGGTTCCTCTTACGGAGTCTGGCATGATTCGGATGATTTTTAGCAACATAAATAAAACATTTACCTAAATACTGAGGAGCTTCATTTCTAGATATTGAAAAGAGCAAATTGCCCATAAAGAATTGTCTTCTTTCAGCCACGGGCAAGAATCCTGCTCTCTCACGATAGAGAGTAATGTGTTCACTTTTTGGTAAATTGCATATAAAACGGATACATGCATTTAGTGCCCCTTCTAGCTTACCATTCAGTTCATCCGTTATATCATCGTAAGCAATACATCCGTAATCAAAGAATGGGAGAATCAAACTTTCAACTAGGAGAACCCTAGTTGAGGTAGGTAAGGAGTCTTTATTTTTATTTAATTGCTGCAGAATTCTGTCGGTGTTCCGAGAAATAGCCATTACATGCTCTTTCCAAGACAAAGTACGGTTCAGCAAGTATCCTAGATCCTTGAACGAGTCTTGAAAAACAATAGTAACATTACCAAACCTCAAAGAAGGGAGGGCAGCGAGTGCAGTCACAGAGGGAGAAGCCGAAGGCCCACTAATAATAGCGTTAGTTTTATCTGGATTTAAAGCAAGGCCATTATTCTCAGCCCAAAGCACAACCCGATTTATACCCTCTTGGATCTGACTGAAAAGTCTATTCAATTCTGCAGCAGGTCCGGAAAGGCACAATTTGAAGTCATCAGCGTATTTAAGATACTTACAAAATTTCAGATCACTTCCAAGATCAGAGGTATACAAATTAAAAAGCGTAGGTGCAAGTGTGGAACCCTGCGGAACCCCACTCTTAACTTCCACCCATTCAGACATATCAGCATTACTAGTCTTTACACTTTGTGAACGATTAAGAATGTTTCGTTTACATTGACGATATTGTAATATTCGGAAAAACATTAGAAGAACATAACAAAAATTTAGTGACTGTCCTGGAAAGAATAAAACAATTAGGCTTGAAATTAGAACCATCAAAATGCGAGTACCTGCGGCAAGAACTAGAATACCTAGGCCACCTGATCAACGCAGAAGGAGTTAAGCCAAACCCTATTAAGATCAAGGCAATACAGGAACTCAAGCAGCTGAAAACACCTAAAGACGTGCAATCATTCCTAGGATTAGCTGGATATCATAGGAAATTTTAGAAAAAACTTTCCATCTATAGCTAGACCACTCACCAGGCCAACTCAAAAGGACACCATTTTTGACTGGACTCCAAAGTGTGAAGAAGCTTTTGAAAAATTAAAAACGCATTAAAAACTTCACCAGTATTAAGATTCTTGATTTTAAAGAAACATTCGCTCTAACAATCGACGCATCGAATCAAGGATTAAGCGCAGTGCTATCTCAGGCTGGACATCCTTGCTTATTTATCAGCAGAACCCTTAATAAAGCAGAAGAAAATTACAGCACTTCATAAAAAGAACTCTTAGCTATAGTAGGGGCGATGGAAACGTTGCGTCAATACTTGCTAGGAAACAAGTTCAAAATTCAAACTGATCACAAAGCACTCGTTTGGTCACACAATGTGAAAGACCCTAGCTCGCAAATCTTACGATAGCGCTCACGGCTAGAGGAATATAAGTACGAAAAAGAATATGTTAAAGGAAAGCAGAACAAAGTAGCAGACAGCTTATCCACACTATTTCCAATTCACGCCAGCGACATTCTACAAAAAGCGCTAGATAGAAAAGGTTTAACTACCGACAATGAGCTATTAGTTACTGAAATTTTGTGTACACCAGTTGAACGCCCCACTATCATCAAGGACGAAATACTACAAGAAAAAATCAAAATCCCAGTCAGAAGAATGTGCCAAGCAGTAGAAAGTAATGACGATCCCAATAATTCATCTGGATCAGAAAAACCTCAACAAAATGAACTTTACAACGATTTTATGACATGGCGATTGAAGCCAACACAGGGAAAATAAAAACAAAACCCAACGCCGCCGGAAAACTCTGACCCACTATTCACACCAATAGAAAAGGAACTGATACAGGAAATGATGAAATACCTATCTAACTTGCATCCCCACTTAGGATTTCACCTATGCTTTAACAATACCCGAGAATTAACGAAAGAAGAAAAAACTAGTATCATTAAAGAAGTGCATTCGGAAGATCTTGGGGAAAAGAATACCAATGAAAAAGCGAAGAAAATAGGACAATGGGTAGGTATGGATGAAGACATTAAAAAGTACGTCAAAACATGCCCCACTTGTCAACTGCAAAAAACCATAAGAATCAAGAACCAGGCTGAGGGAATTATACCAGACATTCCTCTGAAACCCAATGAAAAAATAGCCCTAGATATATACGGAACATTACCCGAAACAAATATAACATATATATATATATATATATACATAACATATATACAACATATATATATAAAAACTAAAGGTTAACAACCACCGCAGGGTCCCACTGGGAGTAACTGTCATCTAAAAAAAATGACACTCGAATTTTTTGCCATCCACATATATTATATTATAGCTTAAGGAAGCTTTCAGGTCACAATTTCTAGCCTCTTTAAGGTATAGAAGCAGAGTCTTTGTTTCAGTTTGGAATTTTTTTATTATAGTCCTCCGCAATGCTGATCCCAGTGCCGCGTAATTTTTTCAGCTTATATAAGATCATTTTCTTATCCTTAAAGGAACGTAGCTGAGTTAGGAGGGTACGGGGTTTGTCCCAGATTTTTCCTCCAATCCGTCTAACAGATTCGAACTGGTCTGATCATATTTCAATATTAAGATGCTTCTTAATGCTCTATCCATATTCCCCATTTTTTGCATTAAAAGTTCAAATTTATCCTCAGAGATTTCGAGAGTCATTGTATCGTGTAACTGAAGTGACACAGAGGTGGCAACACTAACACACTGTTCACCTGACACAACGACCTTGAGAAAATTGACAGTTTGAACGACAACAGCTTTGTGCTTAAAATTGATTGCGGCAATGGTTGTAATACTCACAAACCACTAGAAACGAAAACATTAGTGACAATTAGTTACTTTGATAGCACTTCATAGATTATACTGCACGAACTGAGCCCGTAAACAACCAAAATTTCAACGAGCGATTAAACACGCGACCAACTGCCATACTTACTCAGCAGCGCCCCAACGGATCCAATATGGCGGACGTTTATTTCAAAAAAATATTAGGTTTACTCGAAACTTGTTATCTAGGGTTTTTCGAGGGCGCTGATTCCGAATTTAAAGTCACAATTTGAAAAAAAATTGTGATCCTAAAATGGCGGACCACAGTATGTTGAATTTTAATAATCAGGGCTGTATCACCAGGATCTTGGGCCCTGATAAATATTATTAATTTTAATTTTCAATTCATATGATGTGGAAGGTTTACTAGAATCATTTATAATATTTGAGTTAGCGTAAAATCAATGACAATTTTGCTCTTTTAATTTCCATGGCCGTACTGTAATCTTAGTGGATCCTATGAATCTATTTTTTAAATTTGATTTTTTTTATTTTGTCAATGAAAGCAAATAAACTAGATTCAAGATGATTTCGAGTTGAAAATTAAAAGTCGATTAAATCTGACTTCAGAAATCAAAATCAATTGAGAACGTCATGCGAAAAGGACAACACAAGCGAAATATTGGTATAAACAAAAACATTCAGCCGGGTCATACAGATTTAAATGAATTATCCATTTCTATTTGAATGATTTCCTCTCTAGAGATTGCCTGAAAGATTTGGGCCTTTTTTATGTTTTAATTTATGACGGTCCAACCTTGAGGATTCCGAAACACGAAAGGCAGTTAAGAAAGGTTTGGTTGTCATAAATTCTTCAAAAAACTAATCTCTTTTACACTACCAAATTTTGTTGATTTATTTACATGCATATATTCATTTGTGACAGCTTCTTTACGTGGGCTGTATGATAAGTCAGTGACTTTTTGAAGAAAAAAGTTTTTTTCCGCAAATAAGCATTTTATTTCTCAACATAATCTCCTCTTAGCTCGATACATTTAGTCCAGCGTTTTTCCAATTTTTTCATTCCTTCCAAATAATAGGTTTTCTCAAGGCCCTCAAAATAGGCACATCACTGACCATACCAGTGAATCAAACAGCCATACTCTCATCTTCCAGTCCTCTTTGAATCTTCTTTTTCCAATCTCCCACACTTGACCTTACCACACTTACCTTACTCACACTTTCCACCCTTTTTTTCACATGATTTTTAATAAAATTTTAGTTCAAATTGATTTCTAATTTTAACTTAGTAATAATTTTGTCAACCTTTTCACATTGATATGGAAATTGATATTTGTCTATCATACTACTGTGACATCGCTATATTTAATTTTCAATTTCTTGGAACCAATTTTGAAACCCCATGAGATTTTGATCTGAAAATTCTCGGTCGATTTTTACGAAATTGACTACTTTTTTTCAATCAAACTTTATCAATCCGTATTCAGAAATTTAATAGCTCGAGACAATGTCTTAATTTTTATTTTTAACTGAAAATTGAATTTGTTATTGCAATCCGCAGCAGAGTCTGCTCCAATTTTACGTTAGTGTCACTTTGAGGTTGTCAAATTCCACATCCATTTCTTTGAACCTGGATAACTTATTTTAATCCGAAATTCTTGGCCTCCATTCAGGAACAAGCTCGAGAGTGGACTTTTGTCCCATCTTTAAATAGTGATTTCGATTTTACATTTGATATATAGTATTACGTTGCTTAAACTATTTTTCATTTGTATATTAGTTATGTAAATGAATGTTGCGTTTTCAATGAAGTACATATAAATTACTAATAATATATTTACTGTGTGAGTTAATACTTCTCAGCAAATATTTGTCCCAAGCTCGCTACAAATTATTAGATATCTTTTGTAAGAGATCAATTTAAAAAATTTGAATTAAACATTTTTAAATCTACCTATTACTATCTAATATATGTAAAAAAATTACCCACAAAACTAAGCACGACACATATATTTCTTAGCTGGCCACGT
Organism: Andricus grossulariae; assembly: GCA_011634705.1. Classification (NCBI taxonomy): domain Eukaryota; kingdom Metazoa; phylum Arthropoda; class Insecta; order Hymenoptera; family Cynipidae; genus Andricus; species Andricus grossulariae. The sequence continues at coordinate 164,121,472 of JAABKJ010075445.1, read as the reverse complement.
TTTCCTCAGAGAAAACGGTTGATCCTGAGCTTGTCAGAAATATCTAAGCGGTTCGATAGTTCAGCTGACTAATGCGTGCTCTGGATTTAGGTTTTAGGACAGGTTTCAGGTAGTTAGATTGGGTTCGATTTCCCAAAAAGAGCGATTTTTCAAAGCTTTTGAGCGTGCGATTATATGTGTAAGTCACTGTGTGTGCAATTGCGTAATAATAATCGTAAATTAGGTGCAGTAATCATATATAAAATAATTGTTTTATATTCAAATCGATCGACACTTTACACCATTCTTGTGTATGCATGCGTACAGCGCATATACATATGCATTAGGGCGTATCGAAAAAAAAAGTTGTTTGATCGAAGTTTTAATAGCAATGAAAACTTTCTTTTGGGAGTCAAAAACACTCCCCTAAAGTTTCATAAAAAAAAAAAAATTTCTTCTGTCTCCGCATCGTAGATGTAGCTAAAAATCGCAAAAAACGAAGCACTTCTGCAAATTTGAAGAGCAAAAAATTTTTTGTTGAGATTCAAATTATCAATAAAAACATTTCAAAGCAAGTCCATTTATACCTGTATAGCGATAATTCCATTAAAATATTTTTTACCCTCCTTAATTGACTTTGAAGTTTCAAAAAATCGAAAAAAGTCGACTTTTTCGCTATTTTCTTAGAGTTACGGTAAATTTCTGTTAATCTCGCTTATCACTATTTTCATCATAATTAGAGTTAGGACTAATGGTAAAAAGTATTTTACTCGAATGCGAAACACCTCATCCAAAAAACTTGTAGAAACGAATTGTGTTGATTTGTTGATTTTCACCCACAAATGATATCGAATTTATCGCCGAAACATAATTACGCCGCTTACCACTTGACGCCACCATTCACCTGTCAGATCAGAAATTGAGGTTATATAAAAAGCAATGACATTCAGTTAAATATCATTTAATAACACCATCATTTCGATTTTCTAATGGGCCCGATCTGACTAAAATTAGTTCGTTAAATAAATATAATTCCATTTTTCATCCCACTAGCGGTCAGAATAACATACCCTCACTATGCATACAATTAGTGGGCTAAATCAGATACCCACGTTATTCCTCCCGTTAGCGGTACAAATAGCGACACCGAGGTGCAATCGCTATTTGTACCGATTGTGGTACAAATAAGATACCCACACTATTTGTACCGCTAGTAGGGATGTTCGATCTCGATTCGATTCTGCCAAGATCGACGGAAAGGGTCCGATTATTTCGATCTTTTGAATTGACACTTACCTTTTCGATCTTTTTATGAATCGACAACTTACCCTGAAGATCGAAGTGTCAATTCTTTACTTTTTGCTATGAATTTCCGCAAGCCAATCCTATTGTAGAAACATGATTTTGATTGGTCTTTGCCATTGGAGAATTTCTTCTCGATTAATTATATTATTCATGTTTGGCAGCAGGGAACCGGAAAGTCGGAATCGAAAACGTGCCAGAACACTGGAAAGAGTGGAAAGTGCCCGAAAGATCTAGCTAGAACTAGAAATTAGAATGCGTGACACGTGTGTGACGCCGTGACAATATTGAAGAAGTAAGAAAAAAATCTTGATTGGAACGTATTGAATTTTAAAGTACAAGAAGCTTTAAGCATTATAATGCTATGCGTAAACAAGTTAAAAATATCTTCCTTTTTAATTCGATAGACTCAATATTAAAATGGAAAATTTAATATTGTCAGAAAAGAATATTTATTTTAACTTCATGTACCTAGATGGCAGTTTTGACTTGAGACTTAAGAGGTTAGTTGTTAGAATTTAAGCTATATAACCAATTATGAAAATTAAGTATGTAAAGAAATTAAAATATCAAAGAAAACTTTTTAAGACACTTTTTACGAAAGGCGTGGGGCCGAGGCTGAATGTACCCCAGTGTGTAAAACCAGGGTTAATAATAACCTATCTTCACAACATTAATAATTTTTAAGATATTTTTTTCATTGATTCTTGGTAGATCGACACTTTGGTGTCGATTTTTTAGGTGGATCGCAACTCATGATGCCCGTGAAGATGGCACCTCAATTTTGGAAAATGGTATACATTTTTTATGAAATCGTATGTTGCTGGTTAGATAGCGTTTGATAGTCAAAATTTAAAAAGTTATTGTCTTTTAAAAATTGGGGTGCCAACTTCACACCTGCACCCCACATCTTAATATTAAAAAAAAATTCTTCATGGATTTGTTAGTTGGTCGTTAGATAGTGTTTGATAATCAATTTTCGTCGTTTGATAGTCAAAATTGTAGCCAATATCGGATCGATTACAGAACAAATTTACATCGTAATACTGTTACATATTTGTTACGGCACTATTACAGAACAATGTTACTACTTTGTGAACCTGTTCCTAAATCGTTCTAAAAATATTTGTTGACATATAACGCTGTTCCAGAATTGTTACAGAACAATCACTGAACAAATTTGCATCGTCACACTGTTACACATGTGTTACGGCACTAGTATAGAGCATAGTTACTCTGTAACCCTGTGCCTAAATTGTTCTAAAAATATTTTTGTTACACTTAACGCTGTTCCCAAATTGTTACAGATCTCTGACAGAACATGATTCTGTAACAGCGGTACAGAACTGCTACGTCCATTTGGGGACGACATTACTCAGACCATGGTCTCAGTATGTTCTAATCCTGTTACAGAACCTGTTCTTTTGTGTTCTGGAACTTTTATATCACAGTTATATAACAGTGTCCGCTGGAAACTGTCGGATCCTACGAGTTTGGGCGGCATTGGATGTCTGCTGTCACCAGGGACTACGAAGAGGAGATTTTCCTGGCGTATGCGTAGTGGATGGGCTTCCCATACCACTCGATATAAAGAAAATTTTGTCGCGGTAAAAATGGCGGTACCCTTCACGCGGTAAGAGATTTCGGCGTTTCTAGAAAATAAATCTTGTTGAGTGGGACGAAGGCCCACTCATTGTAATTATTGGTGGTTTAATTAATGATCCGAATTCTAACGTGATCTAATTATACTTGAAGTGAATATAAAATTGTATGAAATAACTTTATTCCAACCCTCTGCGTTATTCCTTACCGTTTCTCTCACTCAGTAATTCTATGCTCTTAGGCGAGTGGCGCTCCGACTCTTATGAAAGGAGAACAGAGACGCCACTCTGAATATTCATTCGTGATTCTACACTCGTAGTGAGTACCTCGCCCATGATAAAAAAATACATGATCTAGCCACGCACAACTAAAAAAAATCGTGCACGCGGCTCGCTTCGCTCGCAAATTTGAGCCCGCGATTGTTGGTTCTCGCGCTCGATAACATATGTACCTCGCGCTATGCGCTCGGTCATTGTATTTTCCCCACTTTTAAAATTTAGGGTCAAAGCATCAACAACTATAATTTGGTGATTATGAATTATCTTTTGTTAAAGCTCCTTCGGCTTTAACGAACAGACTCTCATCACGTGTCTCGTGCTTCGCACTCGCTTTCATCGAAAATGCGAACTTTTCTACATTATTTTCAACTTTACTATATCAAGTTTATGTTACATATATTTATTTCTGTGCCTCGGTCTGGGGCTGCTCATTCAGATATTGCAAAATAATGTACACATTTTATTTTTCATGCGGCCGAATTCATTTCCAATCGGGCGGGCTGTGCGAGCTCAAGTCACAGAATCATTTCAACACGAAATATGCTGATTTTCAAAGGATTCTAGATGACACGTATTTCACCGATTACATGAACAATTTTTTTGACACCTAATTATCTCAAAAACCCCTGTGTTTTTTTCTCTTGATTTTTTTTTAAGTTGGTATTAATATGGTGAATATATTTCAGTAGAGTTTATCTTGTGCCCGCGTCTTGGAGAGGAGAAAGAATTTTTTTTTGTTCTTACACTTGATATAGTAAAGTTGAAAATAATGTAGAAAAGTTCGCATTTTCGATAAAATCGAGTGCGAAGCACGAGACTCGTGATGAGAATGTGTTCGTTAAAGCCGAAGGAGCTTTAACAAAAGATAATTCATAATCAACAAATTATAGTTGTTGATGTTTTGACCTTTAATTTTAAAAGTGGGGAAAATACAATGACCGAGCTCGTAGCGCGAGGTACATACGTTATCGAGCGCGAAGCGCGAGAACCAACAGTCGCGCGCCGTAGGCGCGCTCAAACTTGCGAACGAAGCGAGCCGCGCGCATAGCGCCGGATGATAATGTGCCCGGCCAGCGGGCAGATTTTTTTTATTTTGTGGATATCTGCTTGAATTTATTAATGATTTATTATGATTTGAATACTATCAAAAATTAGGAATGAACACCACACATTTTGATTTATAACTTGCCAATTTTGTGCAACACTCCCTCTTAGAAGCCCTATTCATGATGAAAAGCATGAAAAACTGAAAAACTGAAAAATACTGACAATTACAAAAATTAAGCATGCACTGGGTCCCTGGAAAAATGTTTCGTTACTGGCGACTGAACAACGTGAATGTACCACTGGTCCGCTGTGAAACATGCACACTGAACGTTGCACTGGCAGGTGAAAGTGAAATTCGGTGTTGACACTTGTTACTTGACATGTCGCTAGTACACGGTCCGCGTTTTTACGACGTAATTTGGTATTCCTTTATGTGAAATTTTTTCATGGAAATCTGTGTTTTTTTATATAAAAATAAAGGTGGAGATTATCTCGCTCTCGGAAACTCTCGATTTTCGATACGGAAACGATACGACAGTTCACACGTTCAGAGTAGTGGCTCTGTGCCTGCGCCGTGTTTTGGCTCGTATAGGTTAGAATTGCTAGATTCGTAAATACAAATGTTGAATGTCAACTCGGAATGTTATGCAAATGTCGGAAAAACTATATAAATCTAAAGATTGTGCGAAATATCCGTTCTTTCACATTAATCAAGTCTAACCGATTTCTGGCACGAGCATCGGTCGGTTTTTTCTTTTAGCTTACTCTATATTTATAAGCATTACGTGTTTTTATAAGTGTCGTTTACTAAAGTCCGGTTAAAGTTATACGTGATATCATTATTATTTACAAAGATTGTGAATACATTAATTGTTAACGGAATACGTTAACATGGCAAGTGGCGAAGCAGGTGTGCAGCATCACTCTGGGGAAGATATGAGGTGGAAGAAAGATCTTATTTCTCAGTTACGGGAGAGAAACAGATCTCAAACTTACTGTTTTCATGATCTTATAAGTTTGCGTAAGTTGTCAATTTCTTTAACTAGTCGAGTTTTTAAATATATTTGTCTAAAAATGTTATATTAAGACTCGAGCTAAACGATTGTAGAGGTTATGTTCATACATGTATTATGGTGAATTGAAATACAATTCAATAAATTAATAACCCATCAGTTTATTGGTGCAATTGCAGAATAGGGGCGTCACCTCTGTTTTGGCAGGAAATTTTTTTTTTCGGCAAACAAACTATTAGAATCTTTAATTGAAGGATAAATGAAACGATTTGACGAGGCAAAAGTTTAAACCATGTTCTTCATGCTTGTATTAAGTTTATTCAACATTCTCTGCAAGTCCTCGATTGATTCTGCCATAACAATCTTGAATAATTAAATATGTACTTTATTTTGCAATATCTGAATGAGAAATCCCAGGCCGAGGTACAGAAATAAATGTAATATACGTTTAATATACATCCGGCTTTCAATTGTAGCATGGGTTTGGTTCTGACCATGACTTGAATTGAAATTCACCGAAACGTAAACATCAGGACCGTGTCGTAATATTACGCAACGTGACGCAGTTACCAGCTAGGCCGTTGTGGTACTGCGCTTCATCGGTATGTTACATTTTTTCATGCATGAGTGACCACGGCACATCCCCCGCGACTCCTCTCATCCGCAACCACCGCTACGGCACAATCATCAAAACACAGTTGTCGTTGCTTTGACCTTTAATTTTAAAAGCTCGGTGTACAAATTTGGGGGAAGTACAAAGACTGAGCGATTGAAAAAATATTTAGGCTTCCCGAATAATTAAAGTAAATGATTTTGGCTAGGCCTAAGAAACATTCATGGGTCCAAAGGATCCTAAGAGCCCTAAGCCTAAGGAATACTAAGGAAGAAATTCCAAGATGTTTATGACACAGAAAAAGTGCAGCATTTAAACACCTGGACTTTATTAGAAAATTAAAAAAATAGGCTATCGACTGAAAATATGGTACTATAGGGGCCAAATCCTGAGAATAGGGGACTTTAGGGAACACAGCAGAATATAAAGGACTGTACTTTTTGCTGCACCTAGTTGTTGCGATCATTTTTGCTCGTTGAACATAGTGAAAACAGTTTTATTTAATTTTTAAACATTTGTGACAAGTTATCGAAAAAAATTTTCAAACTGAAAATGAATTTCAATGAAAAAAGAAGTAATTAAGCGTTTATGCGTCATATGTGCGGCTTATGTCGAAGAGATAGTCGTACCAAAGCACGCAAGGACATAACCTCTTCTACTTCATACGTTTCCCGAAACCAACTTTAATTTCTTAAACATATATTCTCATTCAAAATTTAAATAGGCATCTTTTTTTCCTTTTGAAAAAAGTTGTAGCTCTGTTCATTCTTGAAATAATTGCAAAAAACACGAATTTTAAAACTGAAAAAATTCCGTCTTTTCTCACTTCAACTCGCTCTAATTCACAGAATAATGAATATTTTCACTTCAAATTTGGAAGAGTTATATTTCAAAGCATACTTTAAACGGTAGAGTAGTTTAAAATTATTTGTTTTGTTATGAAAAATTGTTAATAATGTTTTTCTAGGTAAGTATACGAAAGTGGTTTCAATATTTTCAATCGCAAAGTCTATCGAGTAATTTATTCTCTCGAGCAACACCGCGAGCACAAAACTCAGAGGCGCCTTTTAGCTGGATAGGCACGGCCATCTACGAAAGTTGGAAAATTGTATTTTTCATCAATTGGTTTAAATTATGTGATTATTAGTTACATTAACAATAATGATCATACACATTTTTACTGAAGTTAGAATTAATTTTCGTCACAATTTTTTTTTTAATAGAGGGCTTGAGCGAGTTTACACTGAATATTGTATTCTTATAATTCTTCACCTTAATCTAAAAAAATTATACCATTAAGCCATTTCCCTTTCGGGGTAGGCGTGAATTGCTCGGTTGGAAAGTAGTAGTGTGTGGATGTGTACATAGGTATATAGGTGGTAAGGTACAGATATTTAATCCAAAATATTTAAATGCATTTCTAAATAAGTTTCTAAAATTCAAAAAATTCTTTTTACAAAAATTTAAATAAAAAGAAGACTTCCTTCAAGAAAATTGAGGTAAAATATATAAACTCAATAAATCTTAAAAATTATTCACAAGCAAACACTGCAGATTGGAAAGAATCATGAGTTTAGTGTCTCTATTTAAAAAAATTTTAAAGTACGATTAAAAGGAATCCATTTTATCATGAATAATGTTTGCAGAATAAGCAAAAAATTGATTTCCCAATTAAGAAAATGAACTTCAAAAAAACCTCACTTTTCGACTCATTAGAGACAAGAGTAACACAATGAAAAAAAAAGGGAGAAAAAAGGAAAAAGTCAACCAAAAAGTAACCTCTCACTTTTTCCTTTCTCAATCCTTTTTATACTACGAGGGGACCAACATGTTTCAAGGCCAATTTAGACCTCCTCATCAGGGATTATTCATAGGGAATAACAAAGGTATGAAAAAATTAATATACCTGTAAAGAAAATATTTCAATCTAATTAATACTGATTGAAATATTTTCTTTACAGGTATATTGATTTTTTCATACCTTTAGTTATTCCCGATAAATAATCCCTGATGAGGTCTAAATGGGCCTCGAAACGCGCTGATCCACTCGTAGTATAAAAGGGACGGAGTATGGAAACAGTGAAAGGTTGGTTTTTGGTTGGCTTTTTCCCGTTTTCTCCCTCTTTTTTCATTGTGTTATTCTTGTCTCTAATGAGCCGAAAAGTGAGGTTTCTTGGAAGTTCATTTTTGCAATTGTGAATCAGTTTTTGCTTATTTTGCAAAAAATATTCATGATAAAATGGATTTCTTTTCAATCTTAATTAAAAAAAAGCTTCGAGTTTATTGCACACCCCGGCAGAATAATAATTCGAATTTCCCGCGCTAGTATAATACCTTCCGCAGATGCTAAAATTGAACTTAAGATTTTAACTCCAATGCAGTATGCACTCTTATGCCCACATTATTATCGTTTTGATATGACTCAATTTATACGCGGCACTAAGAAATAGATAAGACTGTTAACATTGGTATCAATACTAGGAAAAACATAGGTCCCGCAAGTTTGAATTTGGAATTACAACATTGTCATATCGAGTTAGGCACTATGCCATAATTTTGTGCTTATTTAGTGCTAATTTATGCTACAGAAAAAAAATGTTGTGCCCGGTAATTTTGGTCAAAAACATGTAGTAATGTCAGCTTCAGCTGAAGCCATAAATCCCCTATGCTAAACTCAGAAACTATTAGTGATATCAAATTCTTCTTTGCGCAGGAATTTAGTGCTAATTAAGTGCTAATATATGCCGCAGAAATTAAATGTTGTGCCCGGTAATTTTATTCAAAAACATGTAGTAATGCTGGCTACAGGTGACCCTGGTATGTGAAACTCGGAAACTATTAGTGGTATCAAATTCTACTTTGCACAAGAATTTAGTGCTTATTTAGTGCTAATATGAAAACTTTGGATCATGGTTGTCTCGTGACATCCTTCAAATGAGTCACACACATGCAAAGTGTGACAGCTTGTTTTTCCATTCAAAAATTGTTTATCACATACATGAAGTGTGATTTATTGCGTCTTTTGCATTTTTTATTTTGAAATCAAAGCGTTTGTATTTTATAGGGGAAAGGTGTTCAAAGTTCTTCGCTGTTTACAATTTGTGGAAAAAAGAGTTCCCACTCCTACATTTTGCATCATATACAAGAAATGATTACGTGCATATTGTATACTTGTTTGATTCCCTGTGGAACCTTTCCCCTAGACTTATTTCTTCCAGTCACACGCATGCAAAGTGTGGCTGAAAACACTTTTCTGTCACAGTGAGTCTCAACCAACTTTAACCTAGAAGATATCACATTAAGTTTTTTTTCTGAATATTATTCTTACTTAGTATGCGGACATTTTTCGAAAAAAAAATAATCGCGCTTTTTTCAAAATTAAAAGTTTTGATTAACAAAACCAATTTAGATGAAACAGTTTTTTACTCAGAGATTGTTAAAAATTAAATATAGGCTTGAAACAGTTTAACCAAATTTTTTGTAAAATTATAACTGTTTAATTTACAAAGGTTATATTATTTTGTACAAAAGGTCTTAAAAAATTATATTACTAGACTTTTTTGCAGAATTTTCTCCTCGGATGATGTTCGGATATTTTTGCCATGCAATTGAGAAAATGGTGGGATCGCTTTTTTCCAAAAAGAATTTTCATTCTTATTTCTTAAATTTCTGGATATTAAATAAAATATGTTTGTTTTTTCTTGAAAGCTAAGTAAAAAATTATTATGAAATTTTGTTCGAAAATGAGAATTGCATAATCTACAGAGGTTTTTCAATATTAAACAAAACCTTCTATCGCAGCGAAAGTTGTTGAAACATTTTTTTAGTCACCAGTTCACCGCTTCAAATTTTGAAAAAAATGTGTAGAAACAATTTTATATCGTGAATGCGTTTTTTTGTTGTTGCTGAAAAGTACTTTTATGACAACATAAAATAGTACCCAGTAAATATCATACAACTTGAAGGATCTTTCGGTTAGAGTTGTTTGAGGCTCACCGTTCTATGCAATTATTCTACAAGACACACTAATAAAGTCTTCATTTTTCAAAATACTTTTTGCACAGCATAGCATAGTATTGCATAGCATGGCAACATTTTCATGAGTATTGTCATCAGGGTTCTCACTATTTTTCCTCGCATTAGACACAAAACAAATTTTCATGCAAAATATGAGATCCGTGGACCTAATAGTTTCCAAGCTATGAGTGTTCACATGATCATTTGGAGTAAAAAAGGGCTATATTTTCATGTTTTTGCATACAAATTCTATGATCAGTATTTTCATCTCTGTTATACATATTTTTCTTCGCATTAGACACGTGAAACACATTCCCATCCGAAAAGTGTAATGAAACACATTATTTTATAAGTACTTTTTAATATTATCGACTTTTTTTCACCAGACCTTCTTAAAAAGATATTTGCACATTCATAATAGGTCGGTAAACCCAACAGTTTCCGCGCTGGGCGTGCTAGCGGACGGGCAGCCATTTTACCGACTGATACAGAGTAAGGGGAAGATTACCAAGAGGTTACAAATGGCAAGTTCAAAATGCAAAGAGGAAGAATAAAAAAGGCAGATCAATGGGAGGAATGGTGATGGGAGTAAGGAACGAATGTATAACAGAAAAGGATAAAAAGGAGATGAAAGAACCCAAAGAAGGATTAATAGTAGAAGAAATAAATATGGGAGGTGAGAGGTGGAAGATAGTGGGGGTCTATGTGAACGGAAATATGCAGGAGAAATCAGAGGAGATAAGAGAACTGATGGAAGAAAATAAGCAAGAGAGTAGGCTTATAATAGGAGGAGATTTTAATGCGAGAAGGGGAGATAGAGGAGGAAGGAAATCCAAATACAAGATACTGAATGGGGAGGGTTAGAAATTTTGTAAGCGCTCAGGGAAAATGGGATAGTTTATTCTAAATGAAAGTATAGAGGGGGATGAGGAAGGGGAATATACACGTTTAGGAGGAAAGAGGGGAACGGTAATTGATTATGTGGTAGTGGACGACGAGGTAAGGGAGAAGGTTAAGGAAGTAGAGGTAGGGAACTATATAGATTCGGATCACTTTCCCTTGATAGTGACAGTAGAGGGAGAAATAAGTAATAACAAAATGGCTAAAGAGGAAGCAAAAGTAAAAAGAGAAAGAAGAGGGGATTGGTCAATGGAAGTTAAGGAAAAGTTTGAAGAAAAAGTCAGGAATATTAAAATCGGGGAAGGAAATGTAAACGAGGAAATGGAGATAATGATAGGAGAAATAAAAAGAGTATTAGAGTGCACAAACAAAAAAGAAGTTAGTGAAGGATGGGACAGAATTGGATGGAATGAGGAATGTAAACAGAAGAAGAAGAAAGTGAGAAGGGAATTAGGAAAATGGAGAAAAGGGGCAAGTAGTGGAGAAGAGTATAGGAGAAAAAAGAATGAGTATACTGAGTTGCGTGTTAAAAAAAAGAGAAGGAAAATAAATGGTTTGAAGAAGAAGCGGATAAGGCTAGGATGGAAGAAGAGGTAGAGAAAGAGATGAGGAAGAAGACATAACAAGGAAAGAAATAGTCGAGGTGTTATGAATAATAAAAGATGAAAATGCACCTGCTATAGATGAGATTCCAAATGAAGTCTGGAAATATAGGGGGACAGAACTAAAGGAATGGGCACGGATATTGTGTAATAGAGTATGGAAAGGAGAGGGGTGGCCAGAGTTATGGAAAGAAGAAGTAGTGGTACCTATAGTAAAGAAAGGCAAAGGGGAGAAGGTTAAAGATTATAAGGGTGTGACGCTGATGCCAACATTGTATAAAGTATACGTAACGGTTTTGTCAGAGAGGTTGAAGAAAGAAGTTGAGGAAAAAAAGATAGAACCACAAAATCAGACAGACTCTAGAAAATGGATGGGAGTGATCGAAAATATATATGTTCTGGATTATCTGATGAATAAAAGGATTAAAAGGGGGAAAGGGGCAATGATAGCAATATTCGTAGACTTAAAAGCGGCGTTTGACTCCTTGGACTGAGTCGAGGTGGAAAAAGTTATAGCGAAAAAGGGGATACGAGAGGGATTAATAAAGAGAGTATCGGAAATTTTTAGAGAGACAAAAGGCAAGGTAAAGGTAGAATTCCAAAAGTTATTGTTCTTTGTTCAGAAAAAAATCTCAATAATGTCGATTTTCTTACAGACATTGAAAATAGTCCTATTAACAACATGTAAAAAATCCAAGGTTCTCAGACTTATATATAACTGGAAAAATAACAATTCTGTTGAGTTCGTCGGCGTATTTCATAGTCGAATCGGTCAGCCCCGAATTCCAAAAGTTATTGTTATTTGTTCAGAAAAAAATCTTAATACTGTCGATTTTTGTATAGACATTGAATATAGTCTCATTAACAACGTGTAAAGAGTCTAAAGTTCGCAGACTTATATATAACTGGAAAAACAACAATTCTCTTGAGTTCATCACTGTATCTCATAATAGACTCGGTCAGCTCCAAATTCCAAAATTTATTGTTCTTTGTTCAGAAAAAAATCTCAATAATGTCGATCTTTGTATAGACATTGAAAATAGTCTCATTACCAACATTTAAAAAATCTAAAGTTCTCAGACTGATATATAACTGGAAAAACAACAATTCTGTTGAGTTCATCACTGTATCTCATAATAGACTCGGTCAGCTCCGAATTCCAAAAGATATTGTTCTTGTTTAAGAAAAAAATCTCAATAATGTCGGTTTTCGTATAGACATTGAAAATAGTCTCATTAACAACCTGTAAAAAATCTACAGTTCTCGGGCTTATATATAACTGGAAAAATATCAATTCTGTTGAGTTCGTCAGCGTATTTCTGATCCGAATCCCAAAAGTTATTGTTCTTGGTTCAGAAAAAAATCTCAATAATGTCGCTTTTTGTCTCGATATTGAGAATAGTCTCATTGACAACATGTACAAAATCTGAGGTTCTCAGACTTATATATAACTGGGAAAATAACAATTCTGTTGAGTTCGTCGGCGTACTTCATAGTCGACTCGGTCAGCTATGAATTCCAAAAGCTATTGTTCTTGTTTAAGGAAAAAATCTCACTAAAGTCGATGTTTGTATAGATATTGAAAATAGTATCATTAACAACATGTACAAAATCTAAAGTTCTCAGATTTATTTGTATATTCGGAAAAATAACAATTCTGTTGAGTTCGTCAGCGTATTTCATAGTAGACTCGGTCAACTCCGAATTCCAAAAGTTATTGTTCTTGGTTCAGAAAAAATCTCAATAATGTCGATTTTTATATAGACATTAAAAATCGTCTCATTAACAACATGTAGGAAATCTAAAGTTCTCAGACTTATATATAACTGGAAAAATGACAATTCTGTTGAGTTCACCAGCGTATTTCATAGTAAACTCGGTCAGTTCCGAATTCCAAACGTTATTGTTCTTGGTTCAGGAAAAAATCTCAATAATGTCGATTTTTGTATAGACATTGACAATCGTCTCATTAACAACGTGTAAAAAATCTAAAGTGCTCACACTTATATATAACTGGAAAAACAACAATTTGGTTGAGTTCATCAGTGTATCTCATAGTAGACTCGGTCAGCTCGAAATTCCAGAAGTTATTTTTCTTGGTTAAGAAAAAAATCTCAATAATTTCAATTTTTGTATAGACATTGGAAATAGTCTCATTAACAACATGTAAAAAATCTAAAGTTCTCAGACTTATATATAACTGATGTTGATAGAATTATACTGTTTCTGATTCAAAATTAAAATCTATTTTAGTTGAAATATCAACCATTACATTTTTCACTAAGAATTCATTAAAAAAAAAAAATGAAAAATCAAGTATTTGGTTGAAAGTTGAACTACTTTGTTGAAAATTAATTTTTTTGGTTGAAAATTCATAATTTTAGTTGAAAATTCATCTCTTTTGGTTATTGAAAATTTAACTATTCAAATATTAACGCTAATTTAAAAATTGTGCGAGACAAAATGAAAAAAATAATCGTGCGCGTTTCTGTTTTCTACCATCATAATTGATTCTGCCTCAAAATACGTACAATTTAGAATTTAAAAATTATAATTATAATAATATAATTATTATGATATTTATAAATAATAATAATTGTATCATTTTCTATACAAAATTGTAAAAAAAATTTAATAACAATAATTTTTAACAAAATACATGCATTTTCAAACAAAAATTTTTTTTAGCGACATTTTTGACCTAATAATAGTTGAATTTAAAAAAAAAAGGTTCAAACAAACATGACGTTATTAAATTTTCAGTTAAAAAATTAATTAAAAAAAAATC
>JAABKJ010075445.1:164034457-164099221 GCA_011634705.1 Andricus grossulariae | reverse complement strand
ATAAAATAAATTTAGATTTTTAAAGGTTTTGAGAACATGAAAAAAATATCTTAAGATTGCTGGGAAAGTTTTAGGTGATTTTTTATTTCGAAAAATTAATTTTAAGAGAATATTTGAAAAAATTATAAAACAAAATTGTTTGAATAATAAATGACAATTGAACAATATCTAATTTGTTAAATATTCGAGTGAATTTAAAATATATTTACAACTTTTGAAAATGTTCCAAAATAATTTAAAACGTGAACAAATTTCAAACCATTTAAAACACAATGTAGATTTTTGAAAATTTCAAACACAAAATTTATAAGCTTTTCAAGCAATTTGAAAGGTTTTAAATGAATAAAAATTGGTATCGAAATTCCTGGAGGAACTAACAATATTTTGTTTGTTGAAAAATTAATTTTTTTTAAATATTTCGTAAGGTAAAATATTGTAAGAAAAATTCCTGGAAAATTTTTTTATGATTTTTTTAAAGCAAATTTTTAAGGGAATATTCAAAAAGATTTCAAAACAAATTTTGATGCATAAATTAATGTTTTTATCTTCAAATTTTTTAAAATGATATAATTATGAAAATTTATAAAATTTCGATTCATTCTTTAATTCATAGCATTTAAAATAATAGAGCGCAGGTTTATATATTTTTAAAAATCTTTTAACTGTACAATGTATAAAAGTTAAAATTTAAAATTTTGCAGTTTAACGGCTTTTAATTAAAAAATTTTCAATTGAAAAGTGTTCAAAACTTCCATTGTATACGCGTGAATTATTGAGCGTTTGAATTAACTTTTTTTTTTTATTTTGAAAGTTTAGAATGAAACAATATGTATTTCACTTTGAGTGACTAAATATTCTTCATCCTAGGTCGAAAAAAAAACTTTTTGGCTGCAAAACATGTAAATTCTTGCAGATTATTGTAGTTGTAAATTCATTTAGTTGTAATTGTTTGTGAATTCTTGTAGTTCTACAATGAAAGATACATTTTTAATCCAAAAAGACGATTTTTCTACCAAAATAGTTAAATTTCCGACCAAAAATGGCGAATTTTAACCAAACAGTTTTTTACAACCAAAATAGTTGAATTTTCAACCAAAATAGAAGAACTTCTAACCAAATAGTTGAATTAAAAAAAAATTAACCAAACAGTTTTATTTGCAACCAAATAGTAGGACTTTCAATCAAAAGAAAAGAGCCTTCAACAAAATAGATAAATTTTTAACTAAATGGTTGAATTTTCAACAAAATAGATGAATTTTTAACTAGTGTACGAATTTTTTAAAAGACAGTTAAATTTTCATAAGAAAAGTTAATTTCCAAGCAGGAAAGATGAATTTTCAATCCAAAAGGATGAATTTTATATCCAAAAAAGCGTATGTTCAACTGAACAGTAAAATTTTTGACCAAAAAAGATTAATTTTAACCAAATAGTTTTAATTTCAGCAAAATAATTAAATTTTCAACTAAATAATAGAATTTCTAACCAAAATAGTTGAATTTTTAACCAAAAAGGATGACCTTTTAACAAAACAGTTAAATTTTCAACAAAATGGTTGAATTTTCAAATCAAAGAGATTAAATAAACCTCAACCGAAAACAGTTGCATTTTCAACAAAAAAACTTAATTTTTAACCAAGAAAGATGACTTTTCTACAATGAAAGATACATTTTTAATCCAAAAAGACGATTTTTCTACCAAAATAGTTAAATTTCCGACCAAAAATGACGAATTTTAACCAAACAGTTTAATTTTCAGCAAAATAATTAAATTTTCATCTAAATAATAGAATTTTTAACCAAAATAGTTGAATTTTCAACCAAAAAGGATGACTTTTTAACAAAACAGTTTAATTTTCAACCAAATGCTTACATTTTCAAATAAAAGAGATTAAACCTCAACCAAAAACAGTTGCATTATCAACCAATAGTTGAGTTTTCAAACAAAAAGACCATTTTTTCAGATGACAGTTGAATTATTAACAAAAAATTTCATTTTTAACCAAGAAAGATGAATTTTTAACCAAAAAGATGTTCTTTTTACAATAAAAGATCAATTTTCAATCTAAAAGAAGGATTTTTTTCCCAAAATAGTTAAATCAGCGACCAAAAAAGATGAATTTTTAAACAAATTGTTTAATTTTCATTAAAATAATTAAATTATTAACCAAATAATAGAATTTTTAACCAAAATAGTTGAATTTTCAACCAATAAGTGTAATTTATTAACGAAAACCTTCTTTCAGAAAACAATAATGTTATATTTCTGAAATTTAGAACTATGCTAGAAAAACTGCCCGTACTTAAAATATTAAATTTTTTCTCTTCAAACTGAATGACTGACATTGTTCACAATTAGTTTTATTTTTTTTGTTGTGGAAATTAAGTTTTTTAACTGAAAATTCACTTTTTTTAGTTAAAAATTCGATTCTTTTTCAAAATTTAACTTTATTGTTGAAAATTCATTTTTTTAACTGAAAAATTTGATTATTGGATTTTTGGTTGAAAATTAATTATTTTTATTTGGAAATTCAACTATTTGTTTCAAAATTCATGTATTTGGTTGAAGATTCATCTCTGACATTCTTCCTCATGCATTTCTTGTAAACTATTTGTCGACACACTTCTCTGTCTTGGCTTACATCATTTCATCATTCCCAAATAATCTTAACATATTTTTAGAAAATAAAGTTCAATCGTAAATATCACATGTCTTTCACAAATAAGTATATCAGGTTATTATTATTTATGTTTTTAGGTCATTGATTTATCAAAAATTGCAAATAAAGATTGTACGAAAAATGAGCAAGCAAAAAATTATTGGATTTACGCATTCTGCGTGAATAATGAACTATCGATTTCAGTTAATGTTTATATCGGAAGCATCAAAACCTAATTTCATGGCAAAGTAAGCTTCAGAATCGGATTTCTCATGCCAGAGAAAAGACCAATACACATTTTTATTTTGAAAAAATTTGTTTCAATACGAAAATGTACCATTCAATCTGAAACTTCAGATTAAAATTATCAAAAAAATTTGTATTCTATTAGGAAAAATGAACATCACAGTCGTATTCGTCTGCAAAAGTGCTACATAATGTCTCCTTGTGAGTCGAATATGGTACCTTGATAGTCTTTATATTACTTTCATCTGTTTCGCTAAATCATTAATGCATTTGGTTTATTCAATTCGCTGCTTTTGAATAAGAATTGAAATTATTTCACAAAATTTCCAGTTCACATAAAAAATTCTCTGTTCCAATTGAAACAATAAGTTCTAATGAAAATTCCCGCCCCGAAAGTCTGAATTGTAATTCTTTACGAAATTCCCTGTTCCAAATAACAATTACAGAAATAGTATAACACCCTTTTTCTACAATTCAAAGGAGAAAACTTTTCAAATTTTGACAAATCTTTCTTCGCAAAAAAGAATTATGTTTGAACTTAAACAAATTATAATTTGGAACAAGGACTTTTCCAAATCTGACGAATTTGGACTTGGAAGCGACAGAACTTAACATAACTTAAGAAATGCAAGAAACAAAAGTTAATTCCTGACATTGTGTTGATTTATACAAACTGTAAAAAGTACATACAAAATTATTAGAATCCATGAAGAAAGATTATAAAGATTCCTTACTAGATTCCCTCGTGAATGCAATCGACTCTTAACATTTCTGGAAAATAGTAAATATCTATAATTTCAAACCTTCGTATAAAGATGAGATACTTGAAGTCTCTCTGCACAGTCCGGGATCCAAATTCTTTCTTAATACCGATTAATAATTTTCGAAATCCTTATCTTGACTCACATATAACTCTTGATGAAACTATTTCAAGCTGAAACAGTCAAAAAATGATAAGGCCCCTGGTCCGGATGGTATTGGCTATGACTTTTTAAAAAATGTGCCCGGCTATCTGATCCTTTACTTAAACTTGTAACTTCGTAAAATAATTAACGAAGAAAAGATCCCAACATCGTGGTCTCAAACATTTTTTAGAATATTACACAAAAAAGGGAATATCACTGATCCTGCTAACTACCGCCCTATTGCCTTAGGTCACTGAGTTACAAAGCTATTTACGCAGATTCTTTACAAAAGGCTGACACCTTGGGCTGAAGACATGCAATCCCTTTCAGAGTGGCAGGCAGGTTTCAGGAGGGGAAGAGGTTGCACGGATCAGATCTTCTCAAATATGAACAATATTTAATTTAATTTAAGATATACATATATATTCAGTTTAGAGTTGATTATTTCTAAAACATTTATTCTAGGATCCCTCAAACATAAATGGTTCATTGAACGTAATTTTTTTATCAATCTTTAATTTCCAAGAAGTGAGAAATTACTTTCTAGCTATTGATTTGCCGAATCTATACTGAAAAAGGTTTCGACTGAAAAACATTTTCTCAGGTTTAAGGAGAATGGAGGGGATTTTATTACGCTCAACAGGCACGTTTTTGAAACTTTGGACGGTGATGAAAAATTGCTATTGAGATAGAATGCGGATAACGTCGGACAGATTTTCAATCATATAAAGGTGCAAAATGTTTTAAAAATTAGAAATATATCATAGTACGATATTTACCAATAGAATTGAGGATGACCATCAAGGTAAAGAACAGAGTATAAAAGATCCCCATTTTTTGCAATTCGAGGGAAAACTGATTTATACGTTAATGAAGGAGAATGTTGTCTACCAGAAGAAGAAGCGTTTTGTCCGTTACGAGCAATATCGGGAATAGGGGCGCCATTAGGTAAACATTTGAACTGCACACCTAACTCTGCAAAAAGAAACAGAGGATTACATTTTTTTAAATCAGGGAAAACTATTTCAAGAGTAGGCCGCTTTATTTGGAAAATGGTGGATAGATTCTCGATTCAGCTGTAAAGTAAACATAGAAAGTTTAGGTTAAAATCTGAATCATGAATCAAAGAAATCGAAGAATCTCCAAATAGGATCCACTGGTCCTGATTGTTCAGATTGTATAGATAATTCAAGAAATTTGGAGTCATTCCCTGGGAACCCGAGGTAATCCACTTGTAATCCAGTCAAATAAATAGTAGTTTAGTTACAATACAGGTAATCCACCTGTAATTCGCAGTCATTCAATCAAATTAGAGTAATTCATTTTTGATCCGTGGTAATAAACTTGTAATTAGAAGTAATTCACTTGCATTGAGAAATTAATTCAGAGTATTTCATTTGATCATAATCCACTAGTAATTCAGTTCCAATCCATGGCAGTTCACCTGTAATAAGGCGTTATTCAAGTAATTCATAGAAATCAACTTGTAATCCCAGGCATTTCAAGTAATTCTGAATAATCGACGTGTCATACGAATTAATCCACTTGTAATTCAGTTCTAATGTGTAGTAATCCCGTTCCAATCCAGAGTAATCTGCCTGTTATTCGCGGTATTTCAAGAGATTCAGAATTATTCGTTTGGAATCCGAGGTAATCCACTTGTAATCCAATACAAATAAAAAGTAATACAGTTCTAATACAGATAATTTACCTGTTATCCGCGAAAATTTGAGAAATTCAGAGTAATCCTCTTGGAACTCGAGGTAAGCTACTTGTAATCCAATTCAAATAAATAGTCATCCATTTTTAATACAGGGTACTCCACCTGTAAGTCGAAGTAACCCACTTTAATACAGTTCTTATATGCAGTAATCTAATTATAATCCGAGGTAATCCATGGTTATTTGGGGTAATTAGGTAATTGGAGTAATCCACCTGTAATAAGAAATAATTCACTTGCACTTCGAAGTAATCTGCTTGTAATCGGAGGTCATCCGCGGCTAGAGACCTGACTCCAAGGAACAGTGTTGCATGATGTTATCTCGCGTAAATTTCCCGCTCTTGTTCACCCTCTAGGGCAGTGTTACGTTCAATACGACCACACGGGTGCACCTAAAGCCGTTCAGCGATGATTGGGGTACACTCGGTTCACTCGGGTGAATCGCTCAAGGCTCATCAGGGGAAAGAGTGAGTGTCACCCATGGAGTAACTTTTTCACCCGCTGAAATTAGGTAGGTGAGAGCGTCTAATATCGGAATTCGGCGAGAATTTTTGGTAAATAGAACCTAACGGAAGGATTATGTTGTCACCGAATGGATATTATTCAGCGCTCAACAATGAAAGTAAAGTTCTGCTTTTTCATTTTAATTAGGTTATTTTACAATCACTAACTGTTCAGGATAGATTCACTTAATTTTTTTTATCGCAAATACTGGGTGTGCCACATGTATGACTGTCCGTTTAAAAATTGTTATTGAAAAATGTAAAAACTAAATACGAAAGAACTTGTTTTTAGAAAAAGAAAAAAATCCTTCTTTTAGTTACGTGCACTGAAAAAATGATTAGTTGGACCAACTATTCAGTTTGTAAGATATGCTATTGCTATTTTATTAGTTTGGACATCATTTTCTTAGTTGCTGATACTAATTGAATAGTCACCGCAACTAACGAAGTTTGTGTGTCAACTAATAGAATAGCAGTATCATATCATACTAACTAAATAGTTCTAGATAAGTGCCTCTACCAAACAGATTTTCAGGCCATTTTTCAATATAATTCACTTCGTTATGTTATACTTCGAAACAGCACGTAATAATTTAGAGGTTCCCCTGTTTGACACGTCACCAGTAGAAATTAACGTGATAACGTTAGTATTTGGTTGAAATTTCATGTTTCTTGCTCTAAGCTTTGTTTAAAATTGGTATTTTGTAGTTGAGTTCAGCTAGTTAAAAAACATTTTTCTTCTTTAAATTTTTTAACCTGAAAATGTAGCTATATTTCATTTTTGGTTATAAATTCAATTTTCATGGTTGAAATTTCATGTATCTTGTTTAAAATTCGTATTTTTGGTTAGAAAGTTACTTCTTCGTTGAAAGCGCATCCTTTCTGGTGAGAAATGTCATTGCGTGGTTAAAAATTAATCTGTTTTGGTCGATGATTCAGCTATTGTGTTCAAAATTCGTCTTTGTTTATTGAAATCTACTGTTTTTTAATTGAAATTGAAAGCTTTGTGTCATTTTAAAATATTAACTATTACATGTTGCGATCGGTTATCCTGACTCATGATACAGTATAAATACTATTAAAAATTTCGTAAAGTAACACACTTTACGTTGCATTACAGTTACTCAAAAATTGTAACATGAAAGGATCTTACTTCTTTCTGACAATAAATGCAACAAACGATATTCCATCATACTTCATTTTTAAGAATCATTAACTCATTTCTGTCAATGGAACATTTTAGCATGATTCATTCATTCAATATGAATTCTTTGAAATTTTCAAATATTTGAATACATTTAAATAATAAATTTTCAGGTATAAATTGCAAAACCCTTATTTTTCAACCTTAAACAAAATAGAGAAAGCATGGTTTGGTAGAATGTTGCGTTTTTTTCTGAAATTTTCAACTGTTTGTCTGTTTTTTATTAGGCGTGACTTGATAATCAATTTGATGTAGCAAAAATAATTGTTCAAACAAATTATTATTGTTCATGACGATCTTCATCTATATCGATTGCGCCTGATAATTGCGGTTCATCGGCAATTATCACCTTCCTGCCCTTTTTTCACTTAGTGAGGTAATGATTAATTAAAGTTAACCAAAAAGTTGTTTCAACAATTTAATATTGTTTATAACTATCTTTTTTCAGATAAGTGCTAGAAAGTGGCGATTTTTTCTAAAATCTTTGACTTTGCATCGCCTTCTTATTTATGAACAAACAATAAGTCAACCACAACAAAAATTATTTTTCGACTGGTATTGTTGTTTCAATTTAATTATTTTTGCTTTTTCCAATGCTTGAAAAAATAATTTAAAGAAAAAAATGTATTTTACACAAGAGGCAAAAACAAAGAATAGAATAACAATAACAAATGCTGCATTTCTGACACCTCACTGAAGTGTCTCAGTAACTTATTCAAGGGAAAGTTGTATTCATATGATCCGCGTAGAAATTTTGAAGCGTATTCTAAATACCTGTTTTATTTCAGAATATTAAATTATCAGAATATATATTCACAGAAATGAAAGAGATTATGAAAAATATTGTTTTCTCTAATGTTCATTTATTAATCGTTAGTAATTAATTAGGTGAAGCAAAGTGAATGATTTTAGAAAAAGGCGCCACTTTCTAGCACTTATCTAAGAGAAGATAGTTATAAACAATATAATATTGTTTAAACAACTTTTTCGTTGACTTTAATTAATTATTACCTCACTAGGTAAAAAAAGGACAGAAAGGTAAACATTTCCGAAAAACCGCAACTTTCTGGCGCAATCGATATAGATGAAGATAGTCATGAACAATAATAATTTGTTTAAACAATTATTTTTGCTAAATCTAATCAGTTATAAAGTCACGCCCGATAAAAAATTAACAAACAGTTGAAAATTTCAGAAAAAAACCACAACATTCTATCAATTGAGCAAAGTGAATATTATCAACAATAATAATAAATTCTTCAAACAATCATTTTGTTAACTTAAATTCATTATCATTTCACTCCAAATAAAAATTAGACAAAAAGCCAGAAATTAAAATAAAACGCATCTTTCTAGCATTATTCAAATATAATATTATCAATAATTATAACAAATTTTTCAAACAATTATTTTGTTAACTTGAATTCATTATTTCTTCACTCCAAATGAAAATTAGACAAAAAGCCAGAAATAAAAAAAAAACACATCTTTCTAGCATTATTCAAATATAATATTATTACTAATCATGATACATTGTTTAAACAATCACGTTTGTTAACATTGATGAACTATCACTTCCCTCTAATTGGAAATTGGACAACAGATGGAAAATTTGAGAAAAAACTGCGTTTTTCTAACTACATTCTAGGAGAAAAATGATAAAAACAATAATAAATTGTTTAAAAAATTCATTAAAACATCTAATTTTCAGTATAAAGTGATATTTTATGTATTAGAAACAATTGGCATTAAAGAAACCGCAAACAATCATAATTAGCGCCCTTACCTGTTGGCAAAGAAGCTCACCGGCGCGAAATGGATTTATGCAGAGGTTGCATGACCGTTGGGTTAATATGCCCCCGGAATATGCTTATCATAATGCCAACATGAGAAGTAGAAGATCAATCCACCAAAAAGTCTTTTTAGGATGGACAAATTATCTGAAGCTAATACTGCTTTCCCCGATTCGCTCCCCGAAAATGTTAATATCTGGAATCTGAAATGTGTAGTTTACGAGAAGGCCGTCTCTCAGCTCAGCGGCAATAGAAGTAACGATACTTCAGTACGCCTGAGTAAGACTCGCGAGCATATTTTACAGCTTCAGTTTGAAATTTACACGGCAAGACGGCATGCATCAAATAATCAGTGCCTGATCAGCTACATTACATCGAATAAAAAATTCACTCTAAAAGTTAGGGCACTTTCTCAAAACTTAAAAGAATCAAATCACAAGCTGAACAAGTGTAAACTGTTTACCATCAAGCAGCACTGACAGCAAAAAATTCTGTTGTATATTGGTACGTTTATCGCTTTTCTCCAATCGTATGGGACTTTTCCTGTCTCGATGCATAAATTTATCAATTGGCATACCCTGTGAGCTATGTTCTTGCCAGCGTATTTAAGCACTTCACCTTTGTTGCTTCTCGTGTTGACAAACTCTGTACATTTACTTTTCTATATCTCTTTAAATATTAGTTTAATGGTTCCTTGGAAGTCGTTCTGGAATCTCTTTTTTTTCTGTTCTGATTTTATCTTTACTTTACTTGACTAGTCGTTTAAATTTCTTCTTTTTGTGTCTGTAATCATTCTCAAGTCTACTACTCTCCTCATTGCTAAGACCTCTGATGCTTAACGTTCTCTCGTACGCTTCTTTCTTCTCTTCTTGTGCTGCCTTAATTTCATCATTTCACCATGCATCACCAGATTTTCATCTATGCATTCGTTTATCTTATTCTAAAAATCAATTCGCGCTTCCGGTTTCTGCAAATTTTCAATCTTGACTCGCGTTTATTATGTTTTTGTTGTTTTCTTTCTTTTCCATTCCTGCCCTAAGTTTATTTTGGGAAGTAAAAGGTAACGATCAGAATTTAGAAAATTGTATTGCATTCGGATCCAATACAATTTTCTAAATTCAGATCATTAAATGAAAATAACTTTAATAATAAGTCACTCATAGTTGTGAACTGACTATTTAATTTAGCAAGGAGAAATGTTTTCTACATTTCTATCTTAACCCTCCTAGTACCAGGTGGGGACCAGAGGCCCAGAAGACCAGATTGGGTTGTATCCGACCCCATATTTTTAATTGCACAAAAACTCCTTTGATAATATCACGTAATCGTTTATTATCAAAATACAGCAGAATAAAACTATTTTCATTAATTTTTCCAATAATACTTCGAATGCAGACTTCTTTCATATCACCTAAAAGCCGTTACTTTTCAAATCTGATTCCTGCATTCTTGGAGGTTTTCCACTTATAATGTTTTAACCACTCACGATCATGGTACCATCTATAACTAATGTCAAAAAGACGAACAAATAAAGCAAATTTGCATAATTCGGTAAACAATAAGAAAAACTAGTAAAGAATTATTTATAATATTTTTGTGTATGATTTATTAGAAAGATACGGAAATATATGCTGAAGTAAAGGAATTTCCT
This sequence comes from Andricus grossulariae, assembly GCA_011634705.1. Lineage (NCBI taxonomy): Eukaryota > Metazoa > Arthropoda > Insecta > Hymenoptera > Cynipidae > Andricus > Andricus grossulariae. The sequence goes on along the minus strand of JAABKJ010075445.1, from coordinate 164,088,542 downwards.
TCTTCATTTTAAATCAAATACAAATTTAGTCCTTTTTATCTGAAGAACATATCTTACAAGAATTTACAACTATAATAATCTACATGAATTTGCAGGTTTCACAGCCAAAAAGTTGTTCTTTTTCGACCTACCCTGGTGAAAAACAATTTTACAAGAAAGTACAATATTTCTACAACTGTAATTTGCTGTTGAAACATCTACTTTTTTGTAATAAAATGTACAAAATTGAAGAAAAAAATACAATTGAATACAAATAGCTAATTTTGTCTTGTATTTTCTTGTGGAAAAGTAAAAAAATTAACAATAATGTATAAGTTTCTACAATTCAAAAATTTGTATAACTTTTTATTAATATCGTTTTTTACTTTTTTGTAAAATCTACAAGGTATTACAGAAAACTACAGAATTTTACATTTGTTTATTTTTGGTGTTTGACATCATAAAAACACTTTTAATTTTACGTAAATTATTGTAGAAAATTACAACAAAATATTACAAATATTACAAAAAATACAATATTTCACAAAAGTCGAAATATTGAAAAACTGTATTTGAAATTATGTTGTAAATACTGGTAGTTTATTGTAAAAAATTTACAAATTTAAACAAAAAAACAAAAAAATTACATGTAATACTTTTAGAATCTGCATCAACGTTTCGACTTGTACTTTAACTGTCAATTTTTGTAGGATATGAAATATATAAATTTCTACAAGAAACTGTAATTTAAAAAATATGTTACACTTTTAGCAAGAACTTTTGCTATTATAATAAATCACATTCAACTGTTTTGTAAAAAAATTCCTATTTTTGTTTTTCAGAAAATAATCTGTTTAGGTTGAGGATTCAACTATTTGGTTCAAAATTAAGTTTTTTGTTGAAAATTCATATTTTCGGGTAAAAATTTCGACAATTTTGTAGCAAATTCGTTTTTTTGGCCTTAAAATTTAAACTTTTTAGTTGAAAATTCAACTGTTTGCATGAAAATTAATATTTACGTTTTCCGGAAGTTAATCTGTTCAGGTTGAGCATTCAACTATTTTGTTGAAGATTTATATTTTCGGGTAAAAAATGCATCTCTTTGGTTGAAAATTAATCTGTTATGGTTGAGGATCCAACTATTTTGTTGAAAATTTAACTGTTTGTAATATAATTAATCTTTTTGTTCAAAATTCATATTTTATGGTTGAAAAATCAACTGTTTTGTAGAAAATTCTTCTTTTTGGCCTTTCAACTATTTGGTTGAAATTTTGTTTCTTTCATGTCTAAAAAGTTTTTTTGGCATGAAAATTAAAGTATTTTGTTGTAAATTCGCCTTTTTTGGTAGAAAATAATCTTCTTGGTTGAAAATGCATCTTTTTGTTGAAGATTCAACTATTTGGATAAGAATTAATCTATTTTGTTAAAAATGCAATATTTTTTCTCGAAATTTGAGACTGCTTAACTTTCCTATACAGATTTAAAATTTAAGTTCAGCATCTTTATTATTATTATTATTATTATTATTATTATATCATTAAGCCGTTTCCCTTTCGGGGTAGGCGTGAATTGCTCGGTAACTATATTATTAATATTAATATTATTCTAAAAACTGGAGATTATAGAATGGTCATAAAGGGGCCGTGCTTAAATTGCGTAAAGTTGTTTTCTGGAATTTTGAATTACGTACCGCCCTTTGTTAGGGTCCATGAGTTTTGACCCCCCCCCCCCCCCCCCCCGTATTTTTCAAATGAGCACAAATGAGCACAAATGAGCATGATAACTTTTGAAAGAAGTAATAGAGGTACGACTACGCGTAGTACTCAAAAAGTCGAAGAATTTACCATGAAGCATTTTTATGATGGAAATAAAATTATCAGAGCAATAACATTTTCAAAATTAAAAAAAATAAATGAAAGTGAAAGTTTTAAACCAAACAACGCACGTTATATAAAAAAAGTCCAGAAAGGAAAAACGTTGCTTCTTAAAAGCCCTACAAGATTATCATAACTTTTGGAATTTTGTTGAAAAATCGAATATTGAAATTAAAAAATTCAATTTTTGGAAAAACAGCGCAAGATACTAACAAAATTATTAAAATAAAGCTGTTCACCCTAAAAAGATCTATAAATTTATTATTAGGCATTTTTTTATGAAACGCGTAGTTTTTGTTTCAATCGTAAATAAATGAAGGAAAAGAAAAATTTTCGGACAAACGACACAAGCTACGAAAAAATATGAATAGACAAAGATTGTGCACCCAAAAACGATCCGAAAATTTTGTATTTACCACTTTTTGATAGGACCCGTAGTTTTTGTTTCAATCTTAAAAAATAACATTAAAAATAAACAAATTATTTTTGTTGAAAAAACAACACAAGGTACAATAAAATGTTAATTAACAAAATTGTTTTTTCATAGGATGCGCCTTTAATTTCAAAAGGTCTCTGCACAAATATGGGGGAAATACAAAGAGCGAGCGCGAAGCGCGAGATAAGTATATTATCGAACGCGAAGCGCGAGATCCAACAGACGCGCTCATTAGGCGTGAATTAATTTAAATAATTTTATTTTTAAGGGATTGTTGAAAAGGGATTTATTAATTCTTCAAGGGATTCTTGATTCTACACAAATATAATGCGAAAATAGTGATCATTAATAACAGTCATTTGCAATCAACGTTAATGAATACATTTTTATACATGATCAAACTTTCATGGGGACAAACTTAACAACTTTAGCTTGCATTATGAATAGTTTCAATAATTATTTCCGCGTTTTATCCGGAAATTCATTGAAATTAGAAAAAAAAGGTGAACAACTGGACATGTAAGTCCTAGTCAGCAGCTTTTAAGGATCAACTTAGATTTTCCATTCTTTCTGACTAACGGAAATAGCTAGGCCTAGTTAGGCTTCAATCTTTTATTTTAGCTAGGCTTAAGTTGTAGGCCCTGATTAGAATAACAGAAACAAAAAATTCTAGTCCGGAATTGTTCGGGCCTTAATCAGCTTGTGGCGCATTTTACCCACAAGGGGAACGAACCTACACCCTTCGGAATTTTGTGTCAGCTGATTCTACTCGACCCAATAATAAATCGTTACGAAACTTTCACTATACTTAAGTAATAAGAGGCACCTTGCAACTATTTTCGAGAGAAAAGGCTTTAAGAAAATCCGCGTACATTGCTCAGAAAGCGGAATTCGGGCGAATTCCAAAATGTTAATTCGCCGCAAGTCGCCTCAATTAGTTTCTTTTTACTGGGATGGGCTCCTCGCCCGTCCTGAAATTAACTAACTAACTAAAAGAAGACTTTTCAACCAAATTTTTACATTTCCAACCAAAGAAATGAAAGAAAGAGATGAATTTTCAACTAGAATGATGACGCTTCCACGAAAAAAAAAATAGTTTTTTAAAAAAGTAGTTCAAGTTTTGACCAAGTAGTTGAACTTTCAAATAAAAAAAATCATTCCTCAACAAAAATAGATTAATTTTCAACCAAACAGCTGCATTTTTAATAAAAAGAAATTGAATTTTCTACCAAAATAGTTGATTTTTCAATCCAAAAAAGGGATTTTTTAACCAAATAATGAACTTTTCAACCAGAAAAGGTCAATGATCAGAAAGAAATATAATAATAAACTTTTCAAATAAAAAGAATAAACTTTCAACGAAAAACAGTTGGATTTTCTTATAGAGTTCAATTAATTCAGTTTGCATTTAAGTGGTAAACAAGAAAAATAAATAAAAAGAGGAGAAAATGGAAGTTTGCAATAAATAGATAGGCATTTTTTTTATAATTTAAAAAGTATTAGCTTGGAAAACTGGAAATTTGCATGGAAAATAAAGTTAATTTTTCTGTTAATATTAACATTGATATCATATTAATATATAATAATGCAGAATTAAATGTTTAAATTTAATACTCAATACCATTTATTAGATATTTAAAATTTTCCCGCCTTAGTATTTGAAAATTTTGAAACTTTGTAAAATGGGAAAATTAAAAAAGTTTTTTTCTATCAAGTTTCATGAAACTTTACAACACTATAAAATTGATATCCAAATACACTGATTTAAAAAAAATCATTGTTCCCAAGCTGATGAAAAAAAAAGTTTCGTTCCATGCAATTGTTATTATTGCTTGGCCCTCAGCTTGCAGACATGTTGGATTTGTCCCACCCAATCTGAAATACCTAATTAGGTATTTTCATTTCAACCACCAGCTAACTTCACTTCGTTGAGTGCTGAGGGGAAAACAGGGGGATGGCTCTCCTCTAAAGGCCTGTAGAATAAATGTGTCATGAGATTTGAAGACGGCCGAGTGGCGGCGCTGGATGTACTTTTAGGTCGACAATTATTCAAATGCATGCGGAAAATACAAATATAATTTATTTTAATTGTTAAAATAAGTTTTTTGCATATATTCATCTCGGAAGAATATTTTGTAGCATATTAAATATCCCATAAATTGATAAATACTAATGAATAGTGAAGAAAACATTATTTTGATTATTAAATACGAATACACTTTTCACAGAGTACCAGCAATAATTCTACAAAGTGAACATTAAATTTTTAGCGTTGACATATGTAAATATTTTAAACTGTGAAAATAGTAAATTTCAATTGAATTTTATTTTCATTGACATTTATAATGATTATTAAAAATTGAAACTCACGCTTAATTGAACTAAATTATAAAAATTTATATATATATATATATATATATATGTATATTTTTTTACATTCTCATCCAGAGAAGGTGTTAGATTTGTGTAAAATTTGACCCCCCCGGTCAAATCTATCATGATGGAACGAGAATGAGGGCTGTTGTCATCAAGGGTCTGATGTCTCCCGCCTATGAACAAAGTGCATATATTGTGCATACAGAGAATCCCACTCATGTCGAGCTTACGAGAAATGGAGACTTTCTTGGACATGGCTTGGCTATACATTGCTATTTCGTCGTGTCGCGCCCTAAGTTTTTCCGTCAAGGTTATGAAGTTTCGACGCATGAGGGCGCACACCTTAAGCCTCACGAGGTAATACAAACTATACCACATGGAAATGTTATCTTGATTCATATGAGAGAACCCATTTTGTTGGGCAACGGATATTCTGAACCTGGTGCTCTCTCTAAGCAGGGATATACACCAGAAGAAATTACATGGGCTGATAATTATGTTAAGAGATATATTGAGAAAGTGTATCCGCCAGATCCACGAATGACTGGGAGGACAGCGTAGAGTTAAAAATGCAGTAATTTACGACAGAAAAATTCAAAATTACCCCATGACTATTTGATAATTTCTTGAACATTTAACATTCCTCAATAAAAATAACAATAAAATAAATTTTAGAAATAAACTTTCTAGTTAATTCTTGCCTCTTTGCTAACCTACCGGCAAGGTAGGTTATTATACTATTTCCTCTAACTCGAAGGATGAAGGTAATTATCACTGTGTTGGCGAGGCCGATCAAGATGTATGCAAGTCAAATCACTTTTCGATATGTCGATCCGCCAAATTGGTCGTAGATTTTGGATCCATCATTTTGAATATATGTCTCGAAATTTATGTCTCAGGTTGAATTTTAGTTATTTGAGTTAATTTTAATGGAAGTGTATTCGATTCAGGCGGAATGTTATCATCATCCATCCGAAACACTACAACCGCACAGGCTGTGAGAAAATCAAGGATACATTTCTTTGCCTTATCATCTTTCGATTTATAAGGGAAAGCTTTTTTTTTGAGGTGTTACTCAATATTTCAAACACACTAACCTCATAGAAAATACATAAATTCAAAATGTATTTTGATTCAACTTTAATTTTCAAACATTATCCTTCACTATAAAAGATAGAGCGTTACGCGCGCTTGCAACATGTTCCTAATTTTAGTTGTTTGAATGCCAAATTAAAAAAAAAATGTTTAAATTTGAAGTGCTATAAAATATATTAATTGACAATAATAAATTACAATAAATATTAAAATAGATACAGCGGTTTTCATCAAAATTGAGAGAAGCTATGCGGTTTGTTTACTCTTCCTGATTTCTACAAAAATGTTGATTATTTCCGGTATAATTATTAACTCGTAAGATACTTTTTTTCATGTTTTCATTGGTAAAGTACATACACATGGATCTAAGGTAAAAACTTGAGTTATTTTTAGGGAAATACTACTGATGGAAAAAAAAATTTTCAACGAAGAATGTTCACTAGGTTTCGCCCAAGTTAATATTTTTTGTTACTTTTGTTACATGTGATAGAGGAAAAGCTTTAGAGAAAAATGGCCATGTAACGGTACAGTTTGATAATAACTTGATGAGTTTAAAAATCACTTTCATATTTCATACCTTATCACACTCTTTTACTTATTCCTCTTCGTAATGATTTTTGTTATTTTATTTCTACAGTATTTTCGTTGTGATTTAAGATGTCACATCGATTTATCTGCAAGTTATGAAACATCGCACATTTTCAGATTTTTTTTCATTCAAAGCGTCTGTTTGACTTGAAAAGTTACAGATATCCTCATTTATGCCGAAATAACATATTCCATTAATATTTTAACGTATTTTTTAAATTATTTCAGTTTACTTATTTTAGCCGCGTCAACCCTGAAGAAGTCAACGGAATCAGCTCCAATTGATTTTGATACGCTGATTCGTGCCATCCAAGATTTTTTAGCAAAAAAAGCCACTAAAGGCCTTTAAAATTAATAAACCTTGAAATTCTTTAGAATTGATATAAGCCAGGTTTTGAGGGTATGTGTACCCGACTTAATCACAGGGGAATGAGATGAGAAGGATGGTCGTCGCTTCTTCTGATCGGGCGCTAGTCCGGCGCTAGACAGGTACTGGACAGGCCCCGATGTTGTCGTCTGATTGATGCGAGATAATGCTGAGCAGGCACTAACCGGGAGGTGGTCGGGCGTAAGTGGTGAGGTTGCATAAGTTAGGCCGGGCTCGAACTGGTAGATTCCTGTTGTTTCTCTCGAGGAAAGCGACGAGTTGCGTCATTGATTTCTCTTCATGCCTTCTGTCGTGTCTGGAAGATTCTGGGGGTCCCTCTCGATGAGACAAGGTACCGATAGACCTGAAGTCCATCCATGAAGGTCCTTACGGGCACCAGGAGGGCACCAAGCAGGCGCTAGGTAGGCGTGGGTCGGGCCACGTATTCTTCGTCCGGGGCCACGTCGAGGGGCTCGGGCGAGGAGGGACATGGCAAGCCGTGGACGCTTGGCCGGAGGGGAGGGAGTCACGAAGAGGAACTCGTCAGTGTCCACGTCGCAAGTGGAGGGAGTGGGAGCAGGAGTAGGCTCAGGAGCGGGGATAGGAAGGGTGTGGTTGAAACACTTACCAGGAGTGGGTGGCAAGGTCAGCCCCGAAACCGGCGCTGAATCTAGATTCAACTGTATGTGGGCATCCGCATGAACAGGGCCCTCAAAGAAAAACGCCGATCGTCAAAAGTACGCTGATTTGGTGTTCTTATAAGTTGCAGTAAAAATGATGCTCTTTTGCCAACAACATTTTTTTTAAAGGTTTTAATTGTTTATTATGGAGTTCGGTTCGCCTTCGTATTCCTGGCATAATTTTAAACAATAAAAAAAATACAACTTTTTATATTAAAAAATAAAAAAGTTATGAGCTTTAAAATTTTAAATTTTTCTTGTATATTTTTACACACAAAAATATCTTCATGTCCGGTGGACTTCACCAGCATATCTATACGTTTTTGGGGTCGCTGAATCCGAATCCGGGATCCAACTAACCCAGTTGGCTCATATTTTTTCCGAAAACCGCAAAAATAGACGTAAAATCGACGAAAACAGCTATTTTCTTTTTATATTTTTGAAAAAAAAAAGATTCTAATGTCTGGTGGACTTAACCAGCATATCTATATGTTTTTGTGGTCGCTGAATCTGAATCCTGGGTTTAAATATCCAAGTTAGCTCGTATTTTTCCAAAAAACGCAAAAATATACGTAAAATCGACGAAAACAGCGATTTTTCTTATTGATGAAAAAGACTATCAAGAGAGATTTGAATAACGCAGTGGCTGAAATGGAGAAAAACATAACAGAGGTTCTTTGCAGTACAACAATGAAGAAGAAAATCGAGAACGCGCTTGTAAAAATGGCAGAAGAGATTGAATTAATGAACTAACAATAAGTGAGGAGCAAGCGAACAGAACGTGATACATCCAATTTTTAAACATAAATAAGATAATGATAGTTTGTATATTTTTGAAATATTATCAATTCAATTGTCAAATTTTTGTTAACGAAATAGTATATTATGCACCAAGCGGGGAGAAGAGGGGCTTTAGACTTTAGGGTGTTAGAATAAATTGGCCTTTAAATATATCATTGTAGAATAAAAATACACTGAACTCTGGATTTAAGTAACCTGGGTTTACGGTATTCCTAGAATTTCAGTTCTCGGCATTTTGGGGGTGCGGGGACCGCGGAGCCGAAAGAGAGGCGGTGCTCAGGCATGCGTGACCAACAGTAGCATAGCGACAGAGTGGGCGTAGCCTCAGCGCGTTAGTTGCGTCAGCTGCTAGTATGCGTCTAAATCCATAAGAAATAGTTCACATGGCTCTGAATGTTTACGTTTGGATTCCCTGGATTTTTGTTGAAGGCCACTGCAAGCTATGTCCGAAAAGGTGCATGAAACCAGCTTTCAGTGTATAAGGTACGTATTTCATAGTTTAGCCGAAAAAAATTTATCTTATGAATTAAGAGCTATTGAAGTTAACCAACCAAAAGTCAAAATCTGTCGAAAACTGACAGATTTTTTGTTTGAAAAGCTGTATTCTTCTACGGTTTATATATATTTAGATATCTCTTTTTATAAATGATAAAAGAATTATTGCTCTGTCGACTGATCCAAAAAAAAATATTCTCATTTTAAAAAAACTACAAAATGGCTACTATTTTTCTGAAAATATTGAAACTGGATTTTCTCAAAAAGACCACCTTTTTTAATTTTTTTTTTCATTGAATATTGCCAACAGTGTGCACTACAATTTTTATAAATAGTTTTTTGTAGGTACACCACTCGATGTCTTCGCTCGTACTGTCGATTTTCTTCGTTTTTGGATTAAATTTACTCAGTGGTGATGAAGAAATATTGACAATTCTGATTATTTCAACAATATTCTTAAATATTTAAGTAGATGGAATGCAGCCTGTTAAAAAGTGTAAAAGACCTTTCTGTAGAAATTTTAATCCTGAAAAACTTTGTAATCATCACATTTACCCTGTTCCTTAACAGTTTACTCAAAAATGACAAATTTTGATTTTTTGACAAAAAAAATAAATTTTCTGCTGGAAAAAAACTTACTTAAAAAAATCATGTATGAAAAATGTAGTACACGTTGTCAATATATTCTCTTTAAAAATAAAAATGTCGTTATTAACTTGTGTATGTTTTCAGCTCGAGCCAAAGACGATTACTACACGGAAAAAATTAGTTGTTGAAATTTTAAATGACTGAGTCAACCACTCTATAATATGGTCAAATGTATGTTACAAATTGGAATTATCGTCGTTAGAAACTTTGATTGATACATATTTAAAAAGTAGCAAGAATCGTAGAAAGTACAAAAGACTTTCAATGTATAAATTTTTCCAGGAATTTTAAGCAATTTTTTTATTATCGTGAAACCTTTCAAAATTTTTGAGAAGCTTTAAAATTTGTATTTACAAATATTCAAATTTAAGGAAGTAATTTAAAATGTTTTTAAATCTTTGTTAATTATCTATTAGAATTTATTTTTTTAAATAAAAAATCAGTTTAAATTTTTCCAGAAATTTTAGGTAATATTTCGATTCTCTTGAAAGATTTTTAAATTCTTAAAAAGCTTCTGTTTTAGAAATCTTCAAAAATCTACACATTACGTTTTGTATATCAAATTTCTGGACACCTTTGTTCCATTGATTATTATTATTATTAAATATATATTATTTAGATAACCTTACATTTCTCATAAACTCGAAGTTTGAACATTTTTTCCAAGCAGCAAAAAAAAAATGAAAACTTCATCCAATCACGAACACGAGTTTCCGGACAACAATAGTTTCGAATTGTTTCGAGTAATTTCGAGATGTATCGAGAAATAATCGAAAATGGCGCCATGCGCTTTTTAGTATAGGGATAAGGAAAAAAGAATTGGATAGATAGGAAGTGTAATTGTCTTCCAACAAATCCTTTAAAAAGTTAGAGGGTTTTATATGACAGGAAATTGAAAAAATGTGTTAGCATATGACATGAATATATAACATAATATGAATTGAATATGAATAACATATCAATGAATTTTTCTATTCCATGGTAATAAAAATGATTGAGGGGAATTGAGTTGGGTATCTGCGTCTATAAATTAGTGGGAAATAGTAAGAGGAGGTTTGGCCAAAGATATTATTTGGCTCGCGCTCGGGAGGTTACGAAGCAATTTGGGGAACCGCCATTCATGCAGGACAGCTGATTAATTTGAGAGGATTCACGCGGTAACAATTAGAGTAACCTCGATGAATTTGGGGCTCATACGTCTGATATACGATTATGTCCCTGGAAATGCATCAGCCGCGTCACCGCATCTCGAGACGCGAAAGGTTATGAGACTTCATTAGAACGCTTTGAAACTTTGTGTGAATTTCAAACAGGTCCCCCTCGTAATTCCCCTCCCCCCCCCCTTGAACCACCAACGGCTTGACATTTGAGGCTTTATTCCTTTTAACGAATTTATACGAGCAAGTAGTGCAATTACTACCAAGTATATATTTCCCGTTCTAGTTCCTACACATTTCAGTTATGCTCACTCATAAAATATTATTTTATCCAACTATTATTCATTTTCGTTTAATTTGCAGTTCTCCAAGGAGAGAATGTCCTCCTCAAAACTTAAATGTTATTTAAGGTTTATATTACCTACTGTTGGAGGTAATTTCCAACTGTTAATTTTAATAGCTATGCGTAAATATTTTTTTAACTTATGGGCAATTGTCAAATTGCAAACCTGAAGTTCTAGTAATATAACATTAACTCAGAAACTCTTACTAATTTTTTTAAGATTTAATAAGTAGTTATTATCATCCTCTACAAAATGGTCATTTTTTTTATTTGCGTTCCTATTTACTTTAATTTAATAAGAGAACACCCCAAACGTCATTACCGTACGGCGTCCCAACCTCACTTTGCACAAGGATAAACTGTTTTTCTCCTTTTTTCCCTATTACCAAACGTATTTTTGACCCCCCCCCCGCAAATAATAACGTACTTTATGGACAGCCCTTGAGAGCCCTTGTATCGTTCATCAGAGATTCTTGAGTAAGATTGCGTACAAGTAATTTATAACAATCTCTCTTGAAAAGTCCTCAGATCTTTGAGCTACTTAATTTTCCTTTGAGCTTTGGGTATCGACGAATCGGATAATTTAGGCAGGCCTCAAAAGAGTCCTAAGGGTCTTCTTTAGTATTAGACATGAACAAACGAGCATCGACATTACCTTGCAAATAGGAAACCCCTGATTTCTCGTAAACGGAGAACAAATCTGAGACCTTTTCCCTTTGCTTGTTTGACTCCATAAGCACCAGTGGGACGATAGTTCAAAGGCATCGGGGTAGAACAAACTCTCCTGAGTCGAGGTTTGTTATTTCAGCATTAGCGATGCAAACGAAATATGCTGTCGGCGCTACTTTTATTCCCCGACCAATTGACATCTGGATCGATCGCCTTCGGGAAGTTTACCAGTGATTTCATTTGAGGCAAGCCAGGCGCACCTCTTTAAAGAGGGTGGCTAGAAAATCCCAATTTTGAAATTCCCTGCATTACCCTGAACAATCTTTAATTTTCCCTGACCCGAGGTGGCGATCCAAGACTCGTCCTCATACCTGTTTCAGGACGAGATCGCATGTACACTGTTAGGAATGTTCGGAAAATTCAGACACATTTAGTATACTAAATTAACTGAAATTTACGAAATTAGGTTGTTGAAAACCAAATTCAGTAACTTTTAGAGTAAATTTGCTAAATTGTTATTAACATTCAGAGACGGTATCTGAAAATTACAAATAGTCAGCAACTGCGCACTCCTCGCTTCTCGATCGCGTTCAAAACGGACAAAGCATCGTGGTTGTGGTTATGGGCGGCAATGCACTGCAAAAGGTTTTGTTGAATTATAACGATGCAGTGAACCTATGCTTTCCGATATTGAATTATCTCAATTGCGAAAAGGATTATAAATTTGGACGAGAAGAAAAAACTAACAAAAGTGTTGAAATCGTTAGTAAAGGCAACGACCTAGAAGCTCGGTTGATGAGCAAATTATCTTTGCAATAAAATAGTTACAAGATACTGCGATCATCTGCCTCGTAAATTAACTTCTAAAAAGGTACATCAGCACCGCTAATGACTAGCAGCAGCTGCGTAAATTAATAATTAATCCAGGTTTCAACTGAATGGTGAGTCCGCTGTTTGCGTCAAATGACGCCCTCTTGGCTAGATAGGTTATACTGGGTGTTTCTTTTAACTTGAGACATCGAAATATCTCAAAAGATACGCATCCTATGAAAAAATATTTTTAATACAACTTTTTATTTTCGAGGGGGAAAAGCAACTTTGGACCCCCCTTCCCCCGGAGGCAGGAGGTGGATTTTTTTCGCGAATGGATAACAATTTTTTGAATGAAACTTACGTATTTCATAAAGGAGAATTTGAATCTGTGATAAAAAATTGAGTTTCCCATTTGAAATTACAAAGTTACCCCCCCCCTCCCGTCTTCTGGGGGGAGGGGTAAATTTGTTCAAAGTCGCTTTTCCCCCTCAAAAATAAAAAGTGTGTGAGTGAAAATGGATTCATGGGGATTGACAGTGATTCGTCAATTGATGCGCACTAAATATGAATCATTTATAGTCAGAAACCATTTTTTAACTAAATTCATGACAGACAATAAATAATTTGTTATTTTATAAACAAATTTGATAAACAATTGGCCATATCATGTATTTATGATGAAATAAATAAAGTTTTTCTACTGAATCCGACAAAAATTATAAAGAAATGTTATTTACTTATTAGATTTAGGCATTCAATAACAACTGATGATTGTTTAAACAAATTTAATTAATAAATGCACTGTTTGGCTATTTTCAGAGGTAGAAACTTAATTCCTTCAACGTAATCGAGTGTAAATGATTAATATATAAACCTTTAGAGACTTTACATAACAATAAACAATTTAAATTGTTAATTATATAAACAAATTTGTATCGTCTTAAGCAATTTTGGAGATAAAATTGCGTTTCTATGATGTTATTAGCAGCTTATTATTCACCAATCACTCTTTGCTATCAATTGATAACAATTGATAATTGTTCAAATATAATTAATTAACAAATGCACTGTTTGGCTATTTTCAGATGTAGAAATTTGGTTTTTGCAACGTAATGAAGTGTTAATGACTAATTTTCTGACCTCTAGGGAGCAACAATATTAAAAATTTTATCAGTCAACTATTTTAAATGTTAAAAACAATTAAAATTGCCATCTTGGGCATTTTTTGCTAAAAAAATGTCTAAGATGATAAAAATTCGTTCATATAATTGTTGTTAACAATTGAAATTCTTGACTGTCATGCAGACTCCCTAAAAGTTTAAAAATTAGTCATTTGCACATCATCACGTTGAGAAACTCAAGTTTCTACCTCTAAAAATAATCAAACAGTGCATTTGTTAATTAATTATGTTTAAACAATTATCAATTGTTATCGATTGATAGCAAATAGTGATTAGTAAATAATAAGCTGCTAATAACATCATAGAAACGCAATTTTATCTCCAAAAATGCCTAAGACTATACAAATTTGTTTATATAAAAAATATGTATCTATATATATAAATTTTGAACTTTCCAAATTATCAACATGCTTTCTAATTGTATGAAATTTTCTAATTTTCTGAAACTTTTTGGATATTTGTAACTCTTCAAACTTTAAAATTCATCTAAATTTTTTCATATTAGTCATTGTTCAAATTCTTAAAAAGTTTTCAGATTTTCCGAATTTTTGAAAATGTACAAAGCCTTAAAAAAATTTTAAAAATTTGAAATTGGTCAATTTGATATATTTTTGACTTTTCAAAGGCATCCCAAAAGTAGTATGTATCTTACAATATTCATATCTGAAAAATTTTCTTTTTTGTAGCATTGTAAGTAGTGAAAAATGGTCTTTTTCAGGTGATGATTCTTATATTTTAAGGATGTTGGAGCGTTTTGAAAACAGAACATTTTCATGTAAAATTAGTTAAATTGCCCACCTCACTTTGATTATTAGATGGAAAAATTGCAAAGATGCACTGTTTGACGGGTCCTTTCATCGAGGTGGGTTTATCGATGGCAGGAGAGGGGGCTAGTGTCTCTTTTTGAGCAAAAAACGATAGTTTTGTTTAAAAAAGCGATCGGCTTTAATTCGCCAGTATTTGTAATTTGTAATCACATAAATCTAATGCACGAGAGAGCAGGGATGAATGCCATCATCGATATGAACGATATTAGTGAGAATATCTTTATTGATACCTTCAGCCGTTATATTTTAGACATCCGTTCTTAGAAATCAAGTAATTATTGATCCTAATCATGTATCAAATTCTTGGTTGCCCAACAATGGTTTTACCAAGGGCATATGTTCACTAAAAAAAATGAAAAAAATAAAAAAATTGAAAATATTTTAAAAATTGTAGGGTATTCTCAAAAATCCTAAGGAATTTTCATTAGATTTCAATGAATTTAACAGGTTTCAAATGATTTGAAATATTTTAGGGTATTTTCAAAGATTACAAAGAATTTTCAATAGATTTCAAAAATTGAAAAGATTTCAAAAAAATTGTAGGGTGTTTTCGAAGATTTCTAGGAATTTTCAATAGACTTCAAAAAAACTGTAGGGTATTTTCAAAAATCCTGACGAATTTTCAATAGATTTCAAAGAATTAAACAGATTTCAAATAACTTGAAATATTTTAGGGTATTTTAAAGATTCTAAGGAATTGTCAATAGATTTCTAAATTGAAAAGATTTCAACAAAATTGTAGGGTATTTTGAAAAATCCTAAGGAATTTTCATTAGATTTCAATGAATTGAACATATTAAAAATAATTTGAATTCTTTTAGGATATTTTCAAAGATTCCAAATAATTTTCAATAGATTTCAAAAATTGAAAAGATTTCAAAAAAATTGTAGGGTATTTTCGAAGATTTCTAGGAATTTTCAATACATTTCAAAAAAACTGTAGGGTATTTTCCAAAATCCTGACGAATTTTCAATAGATTTCAAAGAATTAAACAGATTTCAAATAACTTGAAATATTTTAGGGTATTTCCAAAGATTCCAAGGAATTTTCAATAGATTTCGAAAATTAAAAATATTTCAAAAAAATTGTAGGGTATTTTGAAAAATCGTAAGGAATTTTGTATAGATTTCAATGAATTGAACAGATTTAAAATAATTTCAAATTTTTTAGGGTATTTTCAGAGATTCCAAAAAATTTTCAATAGATTTGAAAAATTGAAAAGATTTCAAAAAAATTGTAGGGTATTTTCAAAAATCCTAAGGAAATTTCAATAGACTTCAATGAATTGAACAGATGTTTAATAATTGGAAATATTTTAGGGTATTTTCGAAGATTCCAAAGAATTTTCAATAAATTTCCAAAATTGAAAAGATTTCTAAAAAATCGTAGTGTATTTTCAAAAATCCTGAGGAATTTTCATTAGATTTCGATGAATTAAACAGGGTTCAAAGCATTTGAAATATTTTAGGGTATTTCCAAAGATTCCAAGGAATTTTCAATAGATTTCAAAAATTAAAAATATTTCAAAAAATTTGTAGGGTATTTTGAAAAATCGTAAGGAATTTTCTATAGATTTCAATTAATTAAACAGATTTAAAATAATTTCAAATTTTTTAGGGTATTTTCAAAGATTCCAAAGAATTTTCAATAGATTTGAAAAATTGAAAAGATTTCAAAAAAATTGTAGGGTATTTTCAAAAATCCTAAGGAAATTTCAGTGGAGAACCACACATAACAATTTTGTGAGACTCTCCACGTGGAGTGATCGCTAGAGAGATTGATCAGCAGCCTGGTTCGGAGCAGTGTTGCGGAATGAACGTGTTATTTAAATAAATAACACGAGAATTCTGGATCAATCTAAAATATGTATACCTTAAACCTATATGCCTATCTACCCTTCACCTGTATACCCATCCACATATCACTACTTTCCAACCGAGCAATTCACGCCCACCCCGAAAGGGAAACGGCTTAATGATATAATAATAATTATTACTATTATAAGGCCATATTACACAAGGTTTACTTTAGCAATACGCTGTATAGCGTAATGCTTGCGTTCGGCCAGTCCGCCAGGGTTTCTAGGCCAAATTTTACATAACATTAAAAGACTTCTAAATGAAACTGATAATATTAGAACTGTCTTAAGAGTTGATACTAAACTTGACAAATTCGCTGAATTAGGGAAAGACAGGCTTGAGACTTTGGACTAATTTAATGTTATATACAGAATTTCCTATCGTTGTGGGGAAGCTTAAATTGGCCAATCAAAACGTCCGCTACTAATCAGAGTTAAAGAACATAAGAATAACGTCAGATCAGATGAAAAATATGAAAAAGCTATAAGTCTACAAATTTAAATTATAACAAGCATATAGTTGAGGAAAAAAACGGTCACAAAAATAGTACTATAGAATTTCTTACTGCCGTTGACCCGTCTTACACCTAGGTATCGCTCACCGATGTAGTTCATTGTGATTCTTAATGTGTGCGTTCACAAACTTTCCAAGCTGAAGACAGGACATACCTGCTCCGTCTTCAATAAACATTTATCATTTACCATAGTTTAGACAATAGTTTCATTACATAAATGAAAAGTACACATCTTTCTACAGGTACGAAATCAGTTTCTTACTTTTCCTATTAAATTTTTTGTTTGTACTTCGTTTATACTTTTCACGTATTTCGCACCTAACCTTATATTATATGTTTTCTAGCGCAACCTATAGAGTTTTTTATATTTTTCAAAAAAACATGGAACACACATAATAAATAAAAATACACGGAATCTTTTTTAAACTGGTTTAAGGTATACTTTTCTTATATTTGGATACATTTCTTCATTATATTATATTCCTTCGTCCTTATAATTTCAATACGTTTTTTATACAGATCTGATGAGGGAAACCAGCTGTGTTTCCCAAACTTAATCGATTCGAATTTTTTTTCTAATAAGTTTTAACTATTAGTCTGGCAGATGTCGTATTTATTAGGTTCTTTCCTAAATTTATATAGTATATGTAATTAAAAACTCAAGGTTAACAACCACCGCAGGGTCCCACTGGGAGCAACTGTCATCTAAAAAATTACACCGGCTCCAAGTAGGACCGCGGTAAATCCCATTCAGGGCCACCTCTCACAACCCTGAGATGGGTGGTCACAGGACACGACGAAATCACAGCGACAGGCCGGCGAAACTCTTGTGTGTTTTGAGTACACGAAGCGACCCAAGAATGACAGCATTCTGCGTCCATCTCGCAAGTGCCGTGGCATATTTTTGGCACGCGGGTATGACTTTAAGGTTACGAACCAGTGATAGTTTCGCATCTTTCCTTGTGTCGTCTTCCAAAACATTAAATTTTGTTATTTTTAGTGTTATTTTTCACGAATAAAACAAAAACTACGCGTCCTATAAAAAAGTGATTGAGAATAAATTTGTAGAACTTTCTTGGTCGCACGATTTTTGTATCTTTATTTTTTGTTGTATCTTGCATAGTTTGACCACAAAATGGAATTTTAAATTTTTCATTATTTTTTGTGCAATCAAAATTTGAATTTTCGATTTTTCGAAAAAATTCTAAAAGTTGTTATGATATTCTTGTAGGGCTTTGAAAAATAAACGTTTTTCTCCGATTGACTTTTTTCATATCATGTTTTGTTCGGCTTAAAATATTAATTTTCGTTTGTTTTTTGGGATTTTGAAAATGCTACAACTCTAATAATTTTCATTTTATCAAAAAATTTCACAAGGATAAATTTTTGTCTCTTGGAGTACTACTAACAACCGTACATCGAATTTTCAAATTTTCAAAAAAAGTGGTCTTAAACATTTTCAAAATGTGCTTACTTTTTGAATTTCGATCCAAAATAGCTGGTTAACGAACTCTTTCTTTCTTTCTAGGCCTTCAAAAAGTGTGCCAAAGCGCAATCTGATCTGATCAATCTTTCGAAAGTTATCGTGCCTACACGATATTACAGACAACAGACAGACAGACGGACAGACAGACAGACAACTTCGTAAAAATAATTTTTTCTGACTCAGGGGGTCTCGAAACGTCGACATTTGATTGAATCGTCGGAAGTCATTTTTCACATAACACCAATACCTTCTCATTGAGATGAGAATGTAAAAATCCCAGTTTGAGCATAACAACGTGAGATAGGACAAAATATCTGAAGAAAGGATTCTCATTTTTCATTCATTTGAAGGTAATTCAGAAAATAAATATACACCTAAAAAAGTAGAAAATTCAGAATACGAAGACGCATATAGACACTGGGATCTAAAAGAGATGTTTTTGCTCAAGCTTCATTCCAACATTAAATTTTAATAAT
Source organism: Andricus grossulariae (assembly GCA_011634705.1). Taxonomy (NCBI): domain Eukaryota; kingdom Metazoa; phylum Arthropoda; class Insecta; order Hymenoptera; family Cynipidae; genus Andricus; species Andricus grossulariae. Next base: position 164,069,877 of record JAABKJ010075445.1, on the reverse strand, counting down.
AAACATTATTCAAAGAATATATTTCTGAGCGTGAAGCGCGAGGTCTAAATATGTCCGAGCGCAAAGTGCAAGCTAAGCCATTATCGAGCGCGAAGTGCGAGATCTAACAAACGCGCGACCTAGGCGCGCTCAAAATTGCGAGCGAACAGAGCCGAGCGCACAGCAGTAGATACCTGGGCCATAGGGCGGCCTGTGATTGATCGAGAGGCGTGGCCTAAAATGAGGAGTGGGGGTAGGGGAAGGGGCGTGACCTCTCCTGATTGGTCGAGAGGCGTGACCTCAAACCAGAATGGCAGTCATTAGGGGCGTGACCTACAAAAATGGCGGCTATTAGGGGTGGGGTCTTCAAACAATATGGCGGTTATCCTGATTGATCGAATGAATTATTTCGAGTTGGAAAAGGGGATGGACCGCACATGATTCCGTCGAATGGATGATTCCCAGCTGGAAAAAGGGGAGGGGCCCCACCCCCTCCCTGTGCGAACCTGCGATTTTTCATAAATGGTAACGTTCCATCTCAAAACGGGGAGGGGGCCCCACCCCCTCCCTGTTAGTCTAAGAGTAGAGGATGTAAGCTATCGAGTTGGAAAAGGTGAGAACTAATTAAAGCCCATATATGTTGAAGATACTTTTTTAGGTCAACCAGAGAAAGAAAATGTTTGAATAGCACAAAACTCAGTGTCTAAAAAATGGTCTGCAATAACATTTTTGATTTCCAATTTTTTTATAATGGACTTTTATAATCAGAAAGACCTTAAATATAGGAAAAATCCTCTCTGCCATTTCTATGGGGGTTTGCCATTTTTATCTGGAAAACAGGAATCTTTAAACACGAATTACCCCTTGAAAAGCACTATGAAAATATGTCCAAATTTGGGAAGAATTTTGTACCTTTCAAGAACACTAAAAAAATTAGACCATGGTAATATCAAAATTATGAAAATACATACCAATGTTTTATAACATAATATTTTGGTAATGCATAAAACCAAGGCTCATTTCAATACTTTTGCATGAAAAATTAAAATAAAATGTTAAAAAATTCCAAACAAGTAACAAGAACCTCCCTTTCTTGGTCAAGTTTTCTTAACCTTTTGAACATTTCGAACACGTGTACAAGAAATTTTAGTGGAAATACGATGATCGAAACATGAAGAAAATTCGTATCCTGCTTGCTGTATGCGTATGAAACAAAATGTTCCCACTTCGAAAAAAGTCTAAACTCCGATATAATTTTTACAAAATTTAGATATTCAAGATTATTTCAAACCCGAAGGAAAAATAACCCAAAAATCAAAATTATGGAAAAGGCAGCGATTTCTAAAAAAATCTACGTTACATAAAGTACAAGCGGTGTATTTATTTTTTATTTTGAAATAAGAAACGCACTCGCAGATTTTTGCCAGGCAAACATTTGCAAAGTACATAGAGTATATTTTTCCCTTGTATTTTCTTACTTTCATAATGTCATTTTAATTGTAATAGCCAGACCCAGCTTACTTTCAAAATAAGATAAATGGTGAATAGTGTGATTCAGGCAACTAAAAATAAGTTTCAATGACAATTTGAAGAGATAAAAATTATGTGGAAAAACTAATTTGGAATAATGAACATTACGGCAGACAGAAATTAGAAAATGTGAGCATTATAAATAAATGGTTCCTTATTAGGCATAAAGAAGAGTACACACCTTTCTTCAAACTTCACTCGAGTTTGGAAACGAACTTTCTTCTTCTTCATTGGATCTTTTAAATCTTTGGGTGCCACTTTGTCCAATTGTAAATCGACGGTGTATCTTGTTGGTAACAAATGATTGTAGTTCAAAACCTAGAAAAACATAGTCAAGTAAATTGCTGTTATGATTCGAATCAGATAATACCATGGAATTACAAAATTAAGGAAATATGTCAAATACATCGTCAGGGTTGCTACAGCAACCCTGACGAAAGATTAGAATTCCTTCTAGTCCTTCAACCTTGTGTCCACAGGACACAAAATGTCCCCTGGACACGTTTTCGATCAATAAAAATAAACTTGAATTTAATACATATTACGATACATATTATTTGAGGGACTGATAGCAAAAGCGGACTAAGAAAAGAGTCGGAGCAAAAGCCGGTTGATTATTTCTCAGCGCAAGAACGAATTAGCCCGCGCGCTACGGGCAAAAACGAGTTGAAGATTTAACTCGTTCTTGCCCGTGGCGCGTGGATAATATTTATTACCTTTTAAATTAGAGTATTAAAGTATGAACCCGCACACAATTCTTAAGCATAATTATAAATTTTGTTATGATCACTTTTTTCGCATCTCATACTTATATTTGTATAATCATATGGTAGTCTTGACAAATGTTAATTACTAAATATTTTCTATTGTTTATAAAAAATTATAAACAAATTTAAAAGTGGAGTGGCCTAATTTCTGGATCTCATATGCCCGAAAAATGCGCTATTCTCCGTTTGCTGTTTGTCTCAATTCTTTTAAATGTACATTTTTGGACATTTTTTTATTCATACATTGGAAAGAGCAAGAAGTGCTGGATCGAATATAGTCCATTGAAATTAGCTCAAAAATGCTTTTTTTAGTTACTTTTTCGGAGGTGGCCTGAAAATCCTAAAGAAAAATGCAAGAAATAGAATTAAAACAAAAAAACAATCTGTGCGACGAAAAAATCACACATTTTTTATTCGCGGCTTTACGATTAAAAATAAAAAAGATCCATTTTTTTATGAACAATTGATTTTCTTGTTAACAAGTTATTATTAGCGCATTTTATTCATTATTCGTCTGACTATAACTTTTGCTCGAAAAACCTTTTTGTGCGACTCCTAGTTTTTGCCTTATCTATTTCATTTTTTACGATTTTTAAGCCACCTCCGAAAGGATTAACCGAAAAAAGCGTTTTTGAGCTAATTTTATTGGACTAATAATAATAGAACGGGAGTCAAATTGTTTCGTTATGACTACCAAAATTCTAGCAATAAAAAAAAATTTGCAAGTAAAAAAATACAAAATCGTCGATTAAGAACCAACACCGTCTAATTGACTTTTTGGCGAGAATGAGTTTCGCATACCATTCGATGCGTATTTTGATAGACGATCGGGTTGTAGCTATTGCATGGAGATCACGACACATAAAAGAGGAGAAAAAGTAGAGAAATGCAACACAGCCTAATCGCTTTCCTAGCAACACTTTGGTTTTATATTAAAACTTTACAATATTCATTTTGACTAATGAAAATTGATGAAGAAAACAAGCATAGCAAATATACAAATAAAAAAATTAATAAATACAAAATAGACGAATTATAAAATTTTTGAAATGTAAAATAACAAGAATCTTAAAATATCCGGAACTAAAATTGACTAAAAATTGATTGTTACATTTAATATTTATATAATTGCAAATTAGAAAATTAACAAAATTTTTATTTTCCCCACATTCTTACATTCTCGATATTTAAAGTTGCCGAAAATTAATATAAATTATAAATCAAATTGTATTATTTATTAAGTATTAAAAATCTAAATTTCATTTACATTTTCATTGCGGAAATAATAACAATTATTTAATTAAAAAATTGAGAAAACAAAATCATTCAAATTATAAATTATACAATTACTGATTTAAAAAAATAGCGAATTTTATTCTTAATTAATTACCTGCAAATTCTGAAATTGCCAAAATTATTATTATTATTATTATTATATCATTAAGCCGTTTCCCCTTCGGGGTAGGCGTGAATTGTTCGGTGGTAAAGTAGTGATGTGTGGATGGGTATATAGGTGAAGGATAGATAGGTATATAGGTTTAAGGTGTGTCGCGAATAATCATAGCAAAAATGTCTAAATTTTCAGGCTGACGCCATATTGCCCCTTTTATGCTAAGATCTTTAGTGTAGGTTAAGCTATTTCTTTGTGCATTTTACAGTTTGTAATGAAACGCTAATTTGCTATATTCTTTTGTGGATCGAATAGTTTTCTCGACTTGTTAATCATGGTTTGGGTTTAAACCCTTTTTTTTTTGTAAATTCAAATTTCAACCTTGTATACCACTATTTGCTAAATTGAATTACACGTACCTAGTTCTACTATATTTTTACAAAACTCAATTCTGGAGTGCTTTTCTCGCCACCACGAAATCCCTCTTCCTGAGCTATGGACTTTTTTATAAGAGATTAGTGTTATGCTTTTTTTTGTTGCTCGTGAACATATTTTGGAGTGACGCCGGAGGGGTGTCTGGCGACTAACAACCATTCAACTATTTTCTGTTCCTACGTTGTCGCTGCCATTTACTAGCGATGCTCCCAGCTTATGTCCAATAGGACTGGGAAAGTCGTTATAAGATAGATCTAGGAATATTTTTCTCTACAATGTGAAGGAAGATTTGTTTAACAACTGGAATTCTTTTGACCCAGTTAATAAGATTTTCAAGAAAGCTAAAATTAATATACCTACTGATTGTTTTGAAAAGGTGATTAGGCTTGGAAAAAAAAGAGGGAACAAGACCTGTTCTAATTAAATTTACGAATTCGAGATTTAAATATGAAATATATAAGAATGCTAAAAATTTGCGCTTACTGAAGGTATCCTGCACAAATGATTTTACTCACGAACAAAGAGTAATATGCAAGAAGCTTCAAGATTACCAAAAGAAGCTGGAGAGTCTTGGGAAGTCCTCAACGATTGAAGGAACCCGACTATTCATGGATAATCAGTATTTTGATGTATCCTTAACCGCAAAGATTGTGGCAGGGAAGAGTGAGGATGTTTATGAGTCTGATGGGGGAATCTCAACTTCTTCTTTAAGCTCTACTGCTAGCAGGAAAAAGACAAGAGGACGCCCGCCAAAATAACATTCTTCGAGAACAGATATCAACAAAAAAATCAAACATACTCCGAAAGGAAATTCAATCAAAGCTTTTTTAAAGGAAGCGCCGGGAGGAGAAAACTCCAAAACGATCCCAAGTTCATAAACGGTTCGTCTGCAGTACCAGCAACTAGAATTATATTTTGCAATGCGAGGGTATTTAATAATCTAGAGGATATCTATCAATACACTAGTACAGTTGACAGCATATGTGTGAGTGCGGCATGGTTTACTTCTTCACCTAAAATTACGTATCCTCAACGTAACATCGACTGTCAAGTTGTCTACAGTAAGGCTAAAAGGGAATTTTCAAAAGGAAGAGAAAAGGGGGGTCTACTCATCATCAACAACGCAAACAAGTATAAAATGAAAACGACATGTACGGTAGAGGATTATATTTTTGTTAAACTCGAAGGTAATAGTTTTAATATAGTTATTGGATTAATATACTCTAACCCTAATTCTAATTTTGACAATTTTATGTTCAATATAAACGAAATAATCTTTGACCTGTCATTGAAATATCCGGAATACTCGATAATTGTGGGAGGGGATTTTATATAAGGTATTGAAAGTCAAATGAAGAATTTCAAAATTTAGTTTGCTTGTCCTTTATTGAAAGTTATCTCTCAAGGAATTGCCTTTTCGCATGATAACTGCGATTCCTTTCTTTCAATTTCGAATTTTAATACCCCCCCCCCCCAAAAAAGCAATAAATTCTTGTGAAATATGCCCCCCCCCCCTGAGCTCTTATGAACTTTTAGTAAAGTCCCGTACATCGGGAATGATTTCACGAATCTCCACCGCCTTCTTCGCGTTGCTCACTTGCCTTGTTCACCCGTGAATAGACGCATTTCCTGTTCAAATTTGAGAGGAGCGAGCTCACGGGTCAGCCCGACCATCTAGCCTCGGTTCACCACAGAAATTCACTTGCTGTAAATGGTAGAGTAGTAGACCCTTTAGTTTCTCATAGACTGGAAGCTAGGAAACATTTGGTTCACGCAAAGAAGTCTCCGTAATCTTTTTAATGTATATTGTGCACAATCCAAGGGTAGTAGTTTCTACCGCGAATTCATGCCCGTTATGTAGCAACACTTTGAATTTCATACATTCAATGTCGAAATCTATTACATTTTCAACAAAATAGTTGAATTTTAAATGCAAAAAAAGTTTTCTGTCAAAAGAGAAGAATTTTCAAAGAAAGAATGGAGTGATGAAGCTGATAAGCATAATATTTGAGCAATCTTTTTGACTTGGAAATTCGAAATTCGTTCGACGAAAGAAGTTAATTTTCAACCAAAAGAGATGAATGTTGAAACGGAACCTTGCTAAAAAGTATCATTCGAGAATAATAATTATTATTATTGCTATGATATAACGATTTTTCTATAATGTATTTCTCATAATTTCTTAGCGATTTGTTTGTTCCTATAATTCCTCTAATGACTAATATCATCTAATGATTTTTAGGAAAATCATAAGTAGCTTAACTTTCAACCAAAGAAATGAATCTGCAACCAAAAAAAAAATGAATCTTTACCAGCGTAATACAATTCTCAATAAAAATATGTAACTTCCCCAGAAGAAATGTAATAGTTGAAACGTTTCGATGAAAAATGTTTAAATTTGAAATGACGAGTAGCATAATGTATCCAACAACGAGCAATACTTGTTAACAAAATAGTTGAATCTTCACCAAAAACAGAATAATTTGTAGTCAAACAGTTCCATTTTCAATCAAAAAGATTAATTTTTTAGCCAATAAGGATAAATGTTAACCCAAAAGACGAGTTTTCACACAAATAAATGACTTTTCAATCACAGAGATGAATTTTTAAGGAAGTATTTGACATTTTAACCAAGTGGTTCAATTTTCAACCATAAAAGATGAATTATCATAGAAAACTGTCATAGTTGATAGTTCAAGTGAAAAAGATTTAATATTACATGAAAAGCGATTAAATTCAACCAGAGAACTAAATAGTTTTATTGCCAGTTGAAAAAATTAAATTTAAATTAAAGTAAATGTAAATAAAAAATTCACATTCCAACCATAGAGGTAAATCTTTGATTAAAAAATAATTTTTTTACAAAGTTGTTCAACTTTCAACCAATTAGATTAATTTTCAACCAAAACAATGAATTCTGAACGAGAACTGTAATACTGGTTCACTCATTTTCAAACTTTTCCAGCTGACCGTTTAAAATTAATAAAGTTACTTGAAAATGAAAACGTAGAATCCGGCTATCTTCACGTGAACACGGCAATTGATACTTTGATGGAAGAAAGGTCTACGACGAGTTTATCGATTCTACCTGATTGTAATCGAAAGTTGCATTAAAAAGTGGGCTGAGGAAGATAATACACAATACATGCTGTCAACTCTGCAATGGGAACTCATAGGAGATGTGTTGGGATTAACTGATGCATTTGAAAAGGCTGGAACGAAAATGCTTTCACCCAAATCTGTGGCATCAGAAATCATACCTGCACTAGTACTCATAAAGAGTTATGTACAAAAGAGGAAGTGCAGTATTTTAGGTTTGTCACTACAAACAAGCTTGCTGATAGAAATCGACATTCATTTTGGCGACTTGTAGAAGAGTACTTGCTTTTCTTTAGCAACTGCTTTGGATCCTCGGTACAAAGGACACCTTTTCACAAAGGAAGCCCGAGAAGTAATAGTGAGCAATTTAGAAAAGCACGTAAAATTGTGCAATGACCATGAGCCCAGAAGAATTGAAAATGAAGCTGCAGGAGGAAGGGAAATGGACACCTCGACTGAACAACCTAATTTCGAAACGGATTCCCTTGAAAGCTGCTTCGAAGAGATGATGGCTGGCGTTCGACGGGAGGAGGAAAATCAGGTGATTCAAAAAGACCAAGTGAAGGAAGAACTAAATATGTACATCCTGGACAAACTTTTGAACCAAAAGGCATATCCCAGGGATTGGTGGTCCAAACATACAGGACGTTTTCCAAAATTAAGCAAAGTAGCTTTTCGCTTTCTTTGTGCACCGGATGTCTGTTTGAAGAAGGAAGATTTTTTCACAAAAAATTATGAGAACTTCGAGGAGATTATTAATGATTCTTTGTATTTCACTTCAGAATAATTTCAATTCTTATGAAAAATGATTGAAAACATAAGAATATTTCAAAAATATGGCGTGTAGTAGGACGCAGTTAAAATACAAATTTCATGAAATAAATTACCATAATTTCCGGTTTCTTGATTGGTGATTAAAAATTTTCTTAAAGATTGTTATTATTTTCATTTTAATTTTTCTTTTTAATGAAAAACTGTATTTTTATACGCAAAGAAACAACGAAAAATGGGCAAAATTCTTCTAAATATTAGGCAAATGCTCTACTTTCTGGTAATTTTTTGTCAATTATTCAACATATATATGTAGTATATATTTTCCTGTAAAGAGCATTGCAAACTTTTGAAAATATTTGTAAACTTGCTTCCACTGGGGATTTAAGAATTAGTAAACATTTTTCCCCAGACATTTTGAGTAATAATCAAAAACTTTAAAAAGAAATTATGATTTTAAAGCTTTGAAAACGGTAGTTTACCCTACTATATTTTTTATGGGGTCCATTGAGGTAAATCAAGAAAAATATGTTCTGTCAGATTTTTCGGGCTATTTAGGCGTAATCAGCCAACGGGCTGTTTGATAAGTCAGTGACTTTTTGCATTTTTTTGCGCAGTAACTTTAAATGCACCACTGATCCCGTCAACGCCATCTATGAATAGACTACTGTTAAATTTTGTATTAACCCGTCAATAGAGGGAAGGGGACTTTGGAAAGGGGGTCGGATGAGCCCAAAGTTATTTCCCCCTCAGTTATCATCCCGTCAATAGCGAGAAGGGGACTTTGTATGCGTAAGTAGGTATCAAACCGAAACGAATGGAGATACGATGGAAATCTTTGTATCATTGATTTTCTCGGAAACTATCACTTGCAGAAAAAAATGTTTGTGACAAAAAATGTGCATTTTAATGAGACGTACAACTTTTGTTTGAAATATTTTTTTAAATTTTGCATATTAGTTAAGATAAACGCAAAAAACCATGATTTTGATGGTTTTTTCACGATTTCAACATGAAAATCGCCGAGTCGCCAATTTTCACTATCATTTTCGTAATCAGCGCATCAAAATACAAAAATATACATAGTATGAAAGAAATCTTCGGTTTACGGCTTTCGGAAGTCCACCCTTTCTTTCTAATTTCAATGCCTCTTCACCCCCACCCCTTGATATTCTAAACTGCTGCTTTATCAAATGCAACAATCCTTAATGAGCCGCTCTAAAATACAACAATATTTGATATAAATAGAAACTTATTCTAATTACTCCCAATAAGATCAAAATCATTATTTCTATTTCAGGTTTAAAAATCTATGAAAAGCCAAGGAGGACATCAGTCGATAGTCTGAGGTTAAGAAGTTCCACAGCCAGCGAAAGAACATCTATCTTAGAAAAATATTCTATGTCTGGCTTTAAAAGTTCTGGAATATATATGTCAGAAAAATGCGATGCTGCATCGTCGCGAGAAAATGTCAGAAGACCGGAAAAGACATCCCGTTATGGTTCCAGTACGTATCCAAGATTAAGTCTCAGCAGAGCTTATGAAAGACCTGTAGAGAAAGAAAGAACTGCACCCGTAACAAGTCCTGAAGTCAGTAACATCAAAACGCATTCCTTTAGAATACATACCATCAGAGCTCCATACTGCTTCAGAAACAGTTCTTCTACCAGTGCGTAAAATTTAGGATTTATCGCAGATTTTGTTTTGCTTTCCCCTTAATACACATTTATTTGATTAAAAACAAAAAAAATGGAACGTCTGATGATTTACTAAAGGAACTGTTATAAAACCCAACCATAGATTTGTTCCGTTCGGCGAAAAACTAATTCACTGACTTTTGAAATTGAATTTTCAAAACGATATCTGAAAGTGAAGGTATGTAGTATTTGATGAAAAAAGTAGATTTCTACTTTTATGTTTTGCCAACACTTCCTGAAATTACTTCAACCATATCAAAGCATTTAAAAACTTAAACCAGCAATAAATAATCATAAATAAAAATTTTTGTTCTTTTTTCAATTTCTTGACAATGTACAGAAAAATTTGAAATATGTTATACAGCATATGCATGAATACGGTCGTTCTTTATTCCTGTGGAGCGAACCTAAAGATCTCCTTTTGAGCTGAGAAGTATGTGATGGCCAACATATATCTATAACGTCACACACAAACACACACACACACACACATATATATATATATATTTCTATTCCTTTATATTCCTTTGGAATAGAACTGAAGGGCCTATGACAAAGCCACCGAACGCGTCCTCGGGTTGCGGATAGAGGGTAATTTCGTGGGCGGGGTACCCAGGTACCCGGGTGGCAGATGCTGTGAGTTTTTTTGGGTGGCAACACAAGGGTTAAAGATCTGTCAGTGCAACAAGAACTTTTGCCTAATAACTAATTTTTATTTTATTTTTATTACAGACACCCCCTGAGCTTTTTTAGCCTAATTTCCGATAGATTTGTTACATAAATTTGACAGCTGTATATACTAATTGACAGCTATGATTATCCCCTGAATGATAAAAATTGTGGGTTGAGATCAATCATACAAGCGGTATACTTAAATTTCGCTCGAATTGCTAAAGAAACATCCAGTTGGGTGTGAAGGTTCTTCTTGCCGTTAGACAAATTTTAGGACCAAGGGCCAAACGTGAAAAGATGAATATGTTGCCCTTATTATTTGGGAAAATAAGGTATTAAAAAAAATAGCACCAATTAAAAAAAAATTGAAAAAATATTTGGCACCCTATCATAAAAGTTATCTAATTTCAACAACAAAATCACACCAAATGCCATGCTTTTGTAAGAAGTTGAGCAAAATTGAAGAAAGCATCGAAAGAAAAATAAACTTAAGTCTTTCAGAGCCAAAGCCCCGCTATCCTACGGAGCCTGTACTGCTCCTACTTTCGCATACGGTTACGCCAATGTAATGCCTTCTCATCGATTTTTACAGCTATAATTAGGCACATTGGTTAAACAGAAGAATCAGTGATCATCCGGATATTGCATCCTATTTAAGTCACAGATTACTTTCACAACGTTGTTCGTTTCGGCGGAGCGACTGGACCAAAGCATTTTCCGACCTAATTCCAACCCCGTTATGTAATTATAGAAGTTCGACTGCGTTTCCGCTTTGTCACTGTGGCAGTCAACATTTCTCGCGGTATAACAACTAACAAAGCTGCTTTCGTTTTACCTTGTGCTATTTTATCATACAAGTTTTTTTTCGACAAATATTATACCAAAAATTTGACTGAGTCGTTCGTTAGCACTCTGAAAGGATAGTTAAAATCGTTGAAGTCATTAGGAAACCCGAACGCCATTATTTTATAATGGCATGACTTTATTACGAATATACAGAAAATTTTCTCCTTTAAAACTCCTCGTGTTTTTCTTCAGTAATTTTAACGAACCTGCATGAGAACGAGTTGCTTTGAATGTTTACGCTGTACCACCACGATTTGGGCGACTACCTTTTTCTTCTTGTAACTCAAGATCTTAATCTCGATAATAAGGAAGGTAAATTCTTTACTCTAAAGTAGGTTGAAAGTAAACAAAATTCTATTCAAGGTAAGCCAAAAATAGAAGAATTTCTTCAATATTCCGTAAGTAGATATTGAAAAATATTAACAATTTAAATATTTCTTTCATTCGTGAATTTAATTTAAAAATGCTTTCTAAATCAATTATTAAATGACTTGACACTATTTCAAAAGTAACTTTTTATTAATTCTAATTTAGAGAAACGGACGTGGATTTGAAAATATCAACTTTTATAAAGACTTTTTTATGACATTTGACTCGACGTTATATTATATATATATATAATTAAAAACTAAAGGTTAACAACCACCTCAGGGTCCCACTGGGAGCAACTGTCATCTAAAAAATGACATCACTACTTTCCAACCGATCAATTCACGCCTACCCCGAAAGGGAAACGGCTTAATGATATAATAATAATAATAACAATAACATACACGCAAATATAAAAACTATCAGAATAAGAATTTTTCAAATCACACTTTTCTAACGCTCGAGTTGAAAGTTTTCATCAATCAGCATCACATTAATTACGAACTGTCTATACCGTTACGGAATTTTTCGTATAACTAACGCCTGTTCAAGCTAACGTTAGGGATAATTCCGTATTACTAGCCCTATCGCTATAATTGACCGGTTACTCGGTCATTCTTACGGAAAATTCCGTAATACTAGTCAGTGCCAATTAATTATACTTTTTCAAGGTCCTAATACACTAGACTAGTTAACTAGTATTCCATATAGTTCCAATTTCGATTTCCATAATATTGTTTTTTCGACTCACCCTAATATGTAGATTCTAGAAAAATCATAAATCAAAATTGTCATCTTTCTTCTTCTTCTTTAATCTTCACACATTTGTGAAAAAAATGTTATCATCTTATTTATGAAATATAGCCTGATTTTTCTATATTAAAAAAATTGATGAACTAAAACAGTAATGAAAGTCAGACATTTGACTCACCAGGATGGTATTTAGACTAATTACAAAATCTCTTCTACGATATCAGGCTTTCGGTTAGTAATATTTTATAACTTACGTTCTCACAATGAAGAATGACCTCCCACGAGTATTTAGTCTTGTAAATATCAAAGATCAAATTATCAAGAGCTATCGAATGATCACAAGTTCACCGACAGGGTCGGTTCTTTTCATTTTTAATCTAGCAGTCGGTCGCCAGTCAGACATAATAATATTTTTATTCAGTAGAAAGAATGAGTAATTATCATCATAATATTCAGAATAATAAAATTGATACTACGTTCTCGGCTTCAGTAAGAAACGCCTGTTTAATATAAAAAGTATATTTTCCGAATTTCCAACCGTTTGATTATAAAATCATCCAAATTAAAGATTTTAAAATTTATTTCTCAAAAATGGTAAAATATGAGTGACTACACAATGCATTTCTCAAAAATGGATATCGTTACTGTATAAAATTCAAAATCAATGTAAAATTTCGAGAATAGACTAAACAAGTTCATAAAACGGAAGAATTAAAAGCACCCCGAAAAAAGTTAACTATAACAAAATTAGGTGCAATTGCAGAATAGGGGCGTCACCTCTTTTTTGGCTGGAAAAAAGTCTTTTTTCGGCAACAAACTATCAGAATCTTTAGCTAAACGATAAATGAAGCGATTTGACGAGGAAAAAGTTTAAAATTATTGTTACTTTTGTTACTCCGATGTCTCAAATGTGGGTCTGTCACGATATAGGAATGATCATATTTAACTCATCCACATCAGTTGTCACGTAAGAAAGTCACAGTAATAATATTGTTCAATCCTTTCCAACATCTTGTGGGGACGGGAAAGCATCCATTTGACTGCGGTCACAAAAATGATTCTGATATGTTTGGATATATATCTCGATGCATATTTTGTATCAGCTTACTAAGTACCGTAAGTAAAATATATTCAAAAATACTTATTCGTAGGGTAATGGAAATTACAGAAGAATGTAACGCAGTTACTGTAAGGATACGTAACAGTTCTGGAATTCTGTAATGTAACCAATATAGAACTGAGTGATAGAAATGTTATGTCACTAGAATGGCACACGTGTTCCAAGAAAGGAACATAAAGGTCACACTCTTCTGTAACGCTTTTACTCTAAGGATATGTAACAGTTCTGGAATTCTGTAATGTAACTAATATAGAACTAAGTGATAAAATTGTTATGTCACTAGAATGTTACACGTATTCCAGGAAGGGAACATAAAGGTCACACTGTTCTGTAACGATCTCAGACCAGAGTTGTGCCGATGGTCGGGCCAAACGTGAAGAAAATATTTTTTTTTATAACTTTTTTTGTTAAGGGTATAGCCGGGTAAGCATGCAAAAAATTCCCCTGAAGGGAATCAAATGTTGAGCCAGACATTTGAAAGCATACAATCAAAACAAATGTTTCCCTCAATTTGAAACCGTTAGCCGCCATATTGGATGAGATGGGGGGGGGGTAATATCAATTTTTTTCTCTGTTTATATCGTTCGAAACAATGTGAAAAAATTCACAGGACTTCTTTCAATCATTTTCAACGTCCATGATTATCCAAAAATATATTGACGGGAAATTCAAACTCAAACAAATTTTCAAAATTGTTTATGAATTTCTTTGTGTGACAAAACTCAAGTACCAATATGGCGGCTAATGGTTTGAAATTTTGGAACAAAATTTTTTTGATTGTATGCTTTCAAATGGCTGATTCAACATTGGATTCCCTTTGGGGGCATTTGTTGCATGCTTACCGGTTATAACCTTTTTTGCACCTCACAATTGTTTAAACCCATCTTCTCATAATAGGCCTTAACTAAAAAAATGACGAATATATTTCTGAGATGACCCTGGCTTTTTCAACAAAAAAGCATAGCCGAGATTTTGTCATGAACGTTCAAGCGACTCCATAGCGCAATTGGCTGAGGCATCGGCTAGGTACATACGGGTTAGGTAGTTAAGGCAGGGTTCGGATCCCCAGCGAGTGCGATTTTTCAGCGGATTTAAGCATGCGATTATATGTGCAGGGGACTGTGCGTGAAATTGTATTATTTAAAATATAAACTAAGTGCAGCAATAATACAAAAAACAGTTTTTTGTCACATATCGTTGTAATACTGTTACGGAATTGATACAATGAATGCAAAAACGTTGTAAAACCGTCATGGAATTGTTACGGATCGATTACAGAAGAAATTTACATCGTAACACTATCACATATGTGTTACAGCACTATTACGGAACAATGTTACTCTGTGAACCTGTTCCTAAATTGTTCTAAAAATATTTTTTCACATATAACGCTGTTCCAGAATTGTTACAGAACAATGACAGAACAAATTTCCATCGTAACACTGTGACATATGTGTTACGGCACTATTATAGAACATGGTTACTCTGTAACCCTATTCCTAAATTGTTCTAAAAATATTTTTGTTACATATGAAGCGCTCAGAGGAAAAATGTGACGCAGAGAGTTTTGAGGAAAAACAGTATACAAAAAGTTCCGAGGAAAAACAGTAACCGAAAAAGTTCAGAGGAAAAAAGGTAAACAGAATCTCGAGGTAAAAATGTTTTTTTTTGCATCACACTTCTGCCTCTATCTCTCGCACTAAGAAATTCCTCTGGATACCTCTGTGGCGACACTAACCATCGCGAGCATAAGGTCACTCATGTATTTTTTATGGATGACCTGAACATCTATACCTCTGGTTAAAGCAAACTTCAAACTGCTATAAATATCGTCAAGAAGTACACAAAAGAGATTGGGCTGCACTTTGAATTGGATAAATGTGCCAAAATTCATCTGAAGAAAGGAAAGATTGTTGATGTTCCCAAGGACCTTGATCTTATGGATATAAGTGTTATTAGACATCTCAACACTGTAGAGAACTATACATACCTGGGCCTACCTCGAAGTCGTATTCAGGACGTAACATCAGTTAAAGATTCTCTCCGAAGCAGATACAAACATCTCCAATTCACACCAATCGATAGCTTTTTATTCGCTCCTTCATAATAAAAAATATTATTCCTATATCTGAAAAATTCGAATTGATATTAATTTGCAAAGTGAAGACCTCTTATGGAGTTCCTGCATTGGAACGCCTCTTCAATCGCCCATCCTGTAAAATGTAGCTATCGCGCATTAGGTCCCTTTCTTCGCGGACGGTCATGTATGCATATAAGATCAATTCGTCAGTTCCGCGATTATACATTTCGCGTTGTCAAGGCATACGCAGACTTCTGAATCTCCAGTGTCTTCATAGCCGAATTGTTCTAAGTACAGCTTATATCGTTGCCAATGGCAGAGATCCTCTCCTAAAAATGGTGAGGAACCACGAGATGATTGGTAAAGGAGCGTTCCTTTACAAAGCCGTGGAGCAAGCGGCCGAGACCCTTGTCCTGCATTTTAACATCAGAAGTGAGGAAAGTGCATTACTCCATCTAGATGCTTCACTTCTGAAAGCCATAGTGAAGAAAGCAGAAGTTGAAAAATTCCACCAATAGGTACTCGACAAGAAAATGGACGGAAATTTTCTCAGGAATGTAGAAAAACAGTCCTTGTCGAAGGAGCAAACTGTTGCTTTTCTCAGATCATCAGGGCTTAATTCAAGTACAGAAGGTTTCATTTTCGCATGCCAGGACGGTGTCATTTCCACCTTAGTATACCGTGACCGCATTTTATATCAAGAAGTTCCCAGCGAAAGGTGCAGAGCGTGGCATGCACACGCAGAGTACCTAGAACACATACTACCTGGGTGTCCCACCCATGCGGGAACAACGTATATCTACAGACATACACTCGAGACCTGACATTGTTCTAAAAAACTTCGAGAAACGAACCATATTCGTGATCGAATTTTCGGCCCCGGCTGACAACAACATCACTGCCAAGAAGAAGGAAAAGGAGGAGAGGTATTAAGACCTTAAAAGGGAGTCGCAACGGCTGTACCCAAAATATTGGGTTAAAGTAATTTTCCTTGTGATCGGTGCCCTCGGAGGTGCGAAACTATCACTGGTTCGTAACCTTAAAGCCATTCACACGTGCCAAAAATATGCAAAGGCACTTGCGAGATGGATACAGAAAGCTGTCATCCTTGGGTCTCTTCGTGTCCTCAAGACACACGAGGGTTTCGCCGGCCTGTCGTCGTAATTTCATCATGCCACCCATCTCACGGTCGTGCCTCGAGGTCCAATGGGATTCAAAAGAGGACGTGGAGGGCTAAGCAGGACTAAAGGAGGCCTTAAATGGAATCATGCAGGGCCATGATGTTGGATCATGATGTAGGGCTAAAGTAGGGCCAAAATTTCGACTCGGGTATATTTTTAAATTTGAAAAAGAATTGTCAAAGTGTCTTGTGATATCCAAATTTTAAAGTTCGAAAAACTGAATAAAAAAAATATCGACTTGTGGAGAGTATTAAAATGGAACTTTTTTCTATTTAAAGTTTTTCTTCCCGATGTATATTTTTAATAATAAAATTGAAAAATTGGGAACAAATTTTTCCCAAATTCAATTATTTTTTAAAGCATAAATCGTCTTTACTCAGACAAATATGATCGCAACTGCTTGAAATTCGGTTCACACATGCATTATACCCTAGCGATGCCTACAAGATGAAGAAAAAAGTCAAAACTGTCAATTGTTTAATAATAATTAATTGGAAATTGAGACCTGGCGGTAAGCACATTTTCTTAGCTTCGGCGAAGAAAAGTATCGAGGGAACTTCAGAGTTGAAACAATTTCCAGTGAGACATTTGTTCCTCACTTTCGATGGAAGATTCCTGGAAATTTTTAGGTCAATTCATTAATAATTGGCGGAAATATCCATTTTGTAAGAAAGTACGCGATGCCGTCTACGACTCTCGTTAGCAGATTCAAACGCTTCTCAACGTTAGTAGTCTCGCCTGCACTCTCCTATAAACATAAAGGACTCGTCTTTTCAATAATTAAACATTAAAAAACCTGGCCCTTTCCCAATTAATAGAAAATCCACTGCTTTATATTTTGGAAATTTCGTTGTTTTCAGTGAATTAGCAAATAACTAGAAATAAACAAATTTGTGCTTCGCAAGTTGTTCCACCCTTTACTTTGTTTTCTTCTTTTTTAATAATAAGGAATGTAAACAAACCGTCTAGTGTCTTTGTTTTGAAATTTTTACTATGAAAAGCACTCAGACCATATAATTATACATTTTTAGTTATTTTTGTGTCTGTGAATTTCTAACACATAAAATATTAATTTAAACTGATAATTAGATGTTTCAATAATTTTTTCAAAGAATATATTATTGTTTATAGCCATTTGCTCTTAAAATAGAGTTAGAAAGTCGCGGGTTTTTCTGAATTTTTCCGCTTTTGGTCTACTTCTAAACTATAGTGAGGTAATAATTAATTCACGTTAACGAGCATGACTTTTTAAACAACTTATTATTATTTTTCATAATATTCTCGTTGAACAATATTTAGAAAGTTGCGGATTTTTTGTTGTTGAAATATTCCACTTTTTGTCAAATCTTTGGAACAACTTGCGAAGCACAAATTTTTTTATTTTCAGTTATTTGCTAATTCACTGAAAACAACGAAATTTCCAAAATAGAAAGCAGTGGATTTTCTATTAATTGGGGAAGAGACAGGAGTTTTAATGTTTAATTATTGAAAAGACGAGTCCTTTATGTTTTGTAGGAGAGTACAGGCGAGACTACTAACGTCGATAAGCGTTTGAATCTGCTAACGAGAGTCGTAGACGGCGTCGCGTACTTTCTTACAAAATGGATATTTCCGCCAATTATAAGGGATAAGGTGGTGCAGCTATCCAATGTCCAATATAGTTATGATCTACTGCAATGACGGCCACTTCTTTTGCAATTAAGTTATCTTCAAGATCACGAGAGCCTTGAATATCAATCACGAAGTCCATCATATTTTTCACATAAAAAGAAGTTTTGTTGGTGATGAGTTTGAAGAAGAAGACGACGGTGACAAAGAGTAGTGAGCCACGCACAGACGAGAAACCACGTGAGAAAACAACCGACTTGTAAGACAACTTCAGACGAAATGAAAGATGGTTTGTGGGTTTCAAAAAAGACGCATATATGATGACGTATGTTGAAGATTTTTTCTCATCCTTTTTCCAATGTTCACACAGCTGAATTTTAGTGAGATAAGGACAAATGTGTATAGTAGGCTCATATCCTGCATAAGCCTGTCCTAAGTAAACACAGGTGTACATTAGGATGTCAGATGTGTGAAATTTCGAGAAATGAAGCCGGAGGTAAAAATTATTTATTATCCTCCAAAATCAACAATAACTCGTCTAAACGCATCAATTTCCAAAACATTATCATATTCTGCGTATACGATACAATTTACAGTGTTTGTTAGTGGTTCTTCGAAACGCACCTCTATTCTTAGACTTCTATGCTTTACAAGATTCCAGTGAGAATAACAATTTGCAGAAAGATCAGGGGTAAGATCAAGTGCAAAAAGACAGAAACCTTTCGAGTAATCACCTCTATCGATAGCATTACCCTCATTAAAGGCAACTGTCCGAGAATGACATTATCAAGAGTTTCACCGTGAATACCGCCGTGTAAATAAGGCGCTTTAACCTCGACTCTTGTTATCATGTATTTTGCTGCTCCTTAAGCTAGAGCTTTTGCGTATGCTAGTAAAATTCCTGGGCTTATTTTTCAACGACGAACAAGGAGGGATGCTTCCAAAATGTGTGAACTACATGTATTGACAGGATCCATTAAACAAAAAGCATCTTCTATACGTACGAGTCGAAGACGCATCTCGACTCCGTTGAGAAGAAATTTATTTTGATTAAAAATGTCGCAATGCAGATGATCGATTAGGTCTATTGTTGTGCCTGCACCAAAATAATCTCGACGGGTATCGATGCCTGTATCTTCACTGGACAAATCTTCCATTTTTCCTGCAGTATCTACACACCAGAGAGCGGAAGTCAGATGGCTCTTTTTTGCAGCTATTCCATAATTGAGCAATGTTTCCAGGTAAGCTCTGTACGCATATGCGTTGTTTGGAGGAGAAATGAGTTTTTGATTGAAATACACGTCCACCTGATTGAACATCGAATGAAGTAAATTGTTTATCACAGTTAAACTTTTCAGACTGGCTGCATTTGCAGAAGTTTCTGCCGGTCCTTCCAGTTTGACGCGTATACTGAGCTTTGTATAAGCAAGATCTATGTATTCTTCGCCGTGGCCTGGAATGACAAACTCTATCGGCGAATCGTCGGTCAGCGATGAATCGGGCTTGTAATGGACCCATTGAGATCTCTTAATAGATGTTTGAGTAGCTGGAAGAGAGAAAAGATCTAGTTCAGTTTTCAAACACTCGCTAGAATGTGAGTGTAAAAAGGACATTATATAATAATTAATGTTGAAAACTTTATATTTCTGCCAGCGAATCTTCCATTTTTTCGTTGTCAAAACTGTTTTCTGCATAATTTTTTCTTTTACAACGTCAATTTTCAAGCTTTTGGTAAGTGACACTATCTCTTTAATAAAATAGGTTCATTTAATGCAAAGTAGAATTAAAATTGTTAAATAATAGCGATGTTATAAGCAAATTCACCTTTGCCCCACCGGTCGGCGCTGTCCCTCCTTACCCTACATAAAATTTTAAACATCATTTTTTAATAAAAATTAACTGACCATTCAAAAATGTTTTTTCTTATTTTCAAAAAATTCTAACCTAAACAAAATGAATATTTTTTTAATTACAATTTTTTATTAGAATTCAATACCAAAAACTACAAATAAAAAAATATCATAGTATTTTGGAACCCATAGGGAATTAAAAAAAAAAGTTTATAATACAAAATTATTTACCCCATTGCGACACCATAGGACCATTTTTGATTTCAAAAAATCATGAGAGATTTTTATTTTCAATAACACAAAGCAACTATCTAACGCTAGCCATTTTGGATTTTCCAAAAGTTTTTTTTTTCGGCCCACCCTAGTATATAGAATAGAATTGTTTTAAATTTTAAGTTGTACTGTATCGTAAATTGAGCCGCTGGATAGTGTAAGGGCATATAAAATTCACATGGCCGTTCCGGATGGCCCCTGATGTCTTTAAAATCGATTTTCAAACTCAAATTTTGTAAACATATGGCTTTATAGGAAAATTCATGGACATATGTTACAAAAATTTAATTTTAAAAATCGATTATAAAGAAAACAGGGGCCAACCTGAACGGCCATGTTAATTTCATATGCCCTTACACTATCCAGCAGCTCAAGTGTTCCTTTTTCGTCAGCAAAATAAAAAAATAATTGGACAATATTCAGGGGGTGCTCAATCGATATTTATGTTTTTAAGCCACGTTTCTCGATGAGCAATGAGCACCCTCAAAATCTTATCCGATTGCTTTGAAGAAATTATTTATTTTGCTATCAAAAATGGACAACCCTAATAAATAAATGAAGCTGCCCACTGCGCAAGCACATTCTCATCAGGCGCCGCTCGCTTCGCTCGCAAGTTTGAGCGCGCCTAGGGCGTGCGACTATTGGTTCTCGCGCTTCGCGCTGCACACGCCTTTCAAAATTAAAGGTCAAAGCATCTTCAACTATAATTTGGTGGTTGTGAATTCTCTTTAGTTAAAGCTTCTTCGGCTTTAGCGAACACATTCTCATCACGTATATCGTGCTTCACACTCGATTCTGTAGAAAATGCGAACTTTTCTAAATTATTTTTATTACTTGATGTTATGTTTTTTGACCAGTAAATTATTTGAATAATATCATGTTAATTTTTTTGTCTACATGGTCGATAATCAATATTTTTTTTAATATTGATTATTAAAATTGTGAAACACAACTTTTTAAAGTTGTGAACAAAATCTCTCTAGCTCCGCTGGGATTATATTATGTTCAACTCTATTATATCAAATATTGAAAACTTACAGAAACCAGAAGTGCGTATAGATTTTCAGAATAAGATAAATGAACGCATAGATGAGGCAACTTGGGAGGCGCTCATTAAATTTTGACTTTTTATTTTGAAAAATTACATAATTTTAAGAGAAGGTATAAAAGTATGGGAAGACTGAAAAAGTTTCGAAAGGGATGAGTAGATGACTGAAAAATCCCGAAAAATTAAATCTCCGACACTACTGAATTGCCGAATTGGAAGATTTCCGAATAATAAAATTCCCGAAATTATAAAATTGTCGATGTATAAAAATCCCGAATTGAAAAATTGAAAATACCCAAATAATAAAATTTCCGAGCAGTTTATAATATTACCGATTTGGAAAATTCTAGACAGAAAATATTCGATGTAAAAAATTCCCGAATTATGGAATTCCCGAATTTAAACAACAAAAATTGTTTTTCAATAAATATTATTTATTTATTAAAAATACAATAACCAAATATTTTTATGAAAGAATTTTTTTAATATTAACATTTTTTTAAAAGTATCGTTTGAATTTCAAAGAACAATGATTGTAAACAAATTGTATTAAAAAATAAATTAAAAAACACGTGCGCTTCGAAAGAAAAAAAATTCCTCCCTAATTTTCTTCGAGCCTAATAGCATTTTTCAAACAAACTTTGCGATTCGATTTTTGAGATCATTTTTCGTATTTTTTAAAAAATACTATGCGCATTTTAAAAGAATTTTTTTTTCATCCAGAAATATATATATTTTTTAATTATTTTTATTTAAAATTCAAACAATAATTTGGGTTAAACTTTATGCATTAAAGAAATTTCTTTGATAAAAGTATTCTATTATGTATTTATTATAAACAAATAATATTTGATGAACAACAATTTTTTAAATTGTTTACATTCAGGAATTTTTTAGTTCGGATATTTTATAACTCGGCAATTTTCTGTCGGGAATTTTCAAATTCAGTAATTTTATATACTTTCGGGAATTTAATTATTCGTGAATTCAATTCGGGAGTTTTATATTTCGGGAATTTTATTATTCGAGAATTTTGCAGTTCGCGAATTGTACAGTGTAGAAAATTTTATTTTTCGGGATCTTTCAGTCGCTTCTTCCGAAAAATTAAATTCCCGTCACTGTATTGCCGAATTTGAAAATAATCGACAGAAAATTGCCGAATTTTACAATATCTCAAATAGAAAATTCCCGCTTTTAAACAATTAAACAAATTTTTTGTTAACAAATACTTTTTTAAATAAAATAATCAAATATTTATATTAAAGAAAAAACCTTTTTAATGTTTAAAGTTTAAAAAATTAATGTTTGAATTTAAAATAACAAAAAACGTTCTCAAAAATCAAATTATTAATTTTAAAAAAATAAGTAAATAGAAACTTCGAGATGAATCAGTGCTGAATTGAATCTTGCAGAGCTTTTTTTGTTCGAAGCACACGTGTTTTTAAATTTATTTTTTTTATAACATTTTTATACAATTATTGTTATTTTAAATTCAAACAATAATTTTAAAAAAAATGAATAATATAAAAAATTTGTATGATACAAATATTTGATGATTTTATTTTTAATAAATAAATAGTATTTATTAAAAAAACATTTTTTAATTGTTTAAATTCGGGAATTTTCTAGTTTGTATATTTTATAATTCGACACTATTTTTTCTGGAATTTTATCCGATTTTCAGGTTACACCGTTACAAAAAATCAAACTTTAGTATTTTAAATTTTGTTTGTCTCCCAAATTGTGGGAATGATTGATCAAATCGAAAAAATTAGATCTGTTTTTAATTTGTGCAAATCTTGAATTATTTTTTTCTGGAGTACGCTTAGAAGCCTCCGTCAAGATTTGCAGAAATTAATAATAGATATATTTTTGTCGATTTTATAAATCATTTTAAAGATAGGCGATTGATTGTACGTAGTGTACATCCTTAAATTTTAAATCTCAGGATTTTGAACGGCTATGTTACTTTCGGGGGCCAAAAATTGGTAACGTAGTTTATGGACGGTCCCTTAATTGAAGCTGAAACTTTCGGCCAGAATAAATTATAATATAAATATATATACCACAGGCTTGCCGGTGGACATTTCTCATTTCCGGAATACTTTATGGAGCCTACCATCACAGACGATTTAGCCAGAAGGAAGCAGTGCTTCGAGAAATTGAAGAAAGGGAAAGGCCAGCGAAGGAAGCAAAATTAGCTGCCGAGAGGAAGCTTGCTGTTGCAGGTAATAATATTTGCCTTTATTTTCATTTTTACTTTCCAAGTAATAAAAAATTATATTTCAATTCTAATAAAAATTACAAGTTTAAGGTATATTTCAATTTACATAACTGATTTTGCGCCAAATAATTTTTGGTCATTTCAGTGCAACAAGAAAACCGTGTACCCTAATTTTATTAACTTCTTGTTTCTTTTTAATTTCAGCGGAACAACGAATGCTTGACGAGCTCTTGAGCCCAGCTAAAAAATAAACTAACTCGTCAAGTCAAACTAGTGTAAATTATTGTCATTAATAAAGTAATTTCAATGTTACTGAAAATTCGAGTTTCAAGATATTGCTGTGCGAATCCACCCATCGTTTATGTACATTTTAATTTGCAGCGAAAAAATGTCGCTTTTGAGATAAGCTTTTATTGTTTAAAAATATGTTGAAATATTAAATAAAGTGGATTTACTTAAAACTCAAATCAAGCATTTTTTATTTAATTTGTATAAAATGGATATTTTATCAAAAAAGTAGCGAATGCACAAAATTTATTAATTAAAAATAAACTTTAGTTAAATTCAGGATAAATTTTATTAATTTAATCAAAGACTTATTTATTTATATATATGTATATATAAAGATATATACCACCCATCTCACGGTTGTGAGACGTGGCCATAAATGGGATTTACCCCGGTCCTACTGGGAGCCGATGTAATTTTTTAGATGACAGTTACTCTCAGTGGTACCCTGCGGTGGTTGTTAACCTTTAGTTTTTAATTATATATATATATAAGATGAGGAAGCGACAATAATACCAACCGCGAAAAGCAGGCACTTTTTGAAAGATGATCACGATTTCAGGACAAGAAGGAACATTAAGGTGCAACTTCCTCCTAAGCCCCAAGATCTGGCCGAAATGGTCACCTCCCTCCGTGGAGAAATCTCGCAAGAGTCCAACCTCTGGACCATCAATTGCTCAGTTTATGGTGCTGTGAGAGCTTTGGCTGATTCAAATCGAAGGCTCAAACCGACGATGGATCAAAAGACCAAAAGACGCTTGCATCAACTGAGACACTTTTATGGAGACCTAGCACAAGTTGTAGATCTAGTAAAACTAAGAAAAATTGTATAGGAGAAATTTTCCATATACCCCCAAAATCTCATTTTTTGGCCAAAAAATCGTTTTTGGGAATTCCATGAGAAAAATCACTCATAACTTCCCTAATTTTTATCCAATTTGAACTTTTTCTTTGTTTTAAAGAGAAAAAACAGGCCTTTCAGACTGTGTGTTTCTTATTGTGTTTAAATAAAAACTGACAAGACTGTAATTGAAAGTATTTGCGATTTTTCCATTTTTTTCTATTTGTCCAACTTTGACTATATATTTACGATATTATTCGGTTTTGAAGATTTTTTTTAACACATTATTTTGAAAGTAAATTTAATTCTGCGTAGAATGAGCTATTTTTGAATCAAATTCGAAGAGAATTGACGCAGTTGTGTGAGTTTTAAGATTTTAAGAACTTTTTGCTAAATTTTCAAGTTCATAGCGGACGTGAAATTTACATCAGGGTTTGTCGCGAGGGATGAAAATTATATCAACCGTCATCAAAGCTTTGTAATTTCTATTGTTCTTAAAATCTTAAAACTCACACAACTCCGTCAATTCTCTTCGAATTTGATTTAAAAAAAGCTCATTCGACGCAGTATTAAATTTCCTCTCAAAATATTGTGTTAAAAAAAATCTTCAAAACCGAATAATATTGTAAATATATCGTCAAAGGTGGACAAATAGAAAAAAATCGATAAATCGCAAATACTTTCAACTACAGTCTTGTCAGTTTTTATTTAAACAAAATAAGAAACACACAGTCGAAAGGCCTGTTTTTCCTCTTTAGAACGCAAAAAAATGTTCGAATCGGATGAAAATTAGGGAAGTTATGAGTGATTTTTTTCATGAAACTCCCAAAAACGATTTTTTGGCCAAAAAATGAGATTTTGGGGGTGTATACAAAATTTCTCCTATACAACTTTTCTTAGTTTTACTGGATCTACAACTTGTGCTAGGTCTCCATAAAAGTGTCTCCAAATTTTTTTTTTTGTAACTGCACGTAAGTTAATTCGGAATAAAATTATCTATAAACTACATTATATAACAGAAGTTTGAATTTTTGATAAATGCCCTTGTGGTCGCAGTTCACAAATACTATCACCAGAAGGGCCTATAATTTCACTCATAAGCCCTTTTGGTTTCTAAAAATGAGGTTTTTTTTTCATCATGTTTTTTTATTCGTGACGTCAACGGGCCAAATATATAAACCAGGCGCCCTTCTGGCCCCCGGGGCCAAAAACGCCTATAGGTATGTATAGGCCTATGTATGACTCCTGTAACGAGATATTATACACTCGACGATTATAAAGTGTAGATATTTTTCTGGTGCAGATATTGAAGAAATTATCGCTATTTCTCGCGAATCGTCTTTATCAACGCTTTTTCTTCTCTTCAGAAAACAAAATGTCGGAGCAACCCTTATAGAAAAAACACCTAAGTGGTTCGGAAAAACGTAAAAAGCGGCTGGAACAACAAAACAAGCGTGATGATCTATTAAAAAAGACACAAAATCTTTTCCAACTTGGATTTAGTCGCGAATCAACGGAAAATCAACCTTCTACCAGTACGACGGTTGTCACGCCTCCGCTTAGGGGTTATTCCTTCGGGACCATCCCTGGAAAATTGTCCGCGACTGCTTATTAATTTTTGTAACCATATTGAGCGGAAACCCTTGGTACAGGGACCCTCTATCCGCAACCCGAGGACGCGCTCGGTGGCTTTGTCATAGGCCCGCCGGTCGATTCCTAAGGAATCAAAACCGAACCGAATATATATATGCCTATGACAAAGCCACCGAACGCGTCCTCGGGTTGCGGGCAGAGAATCCCTGTACCAAGGGTTTCTGCTGAATATGGTTACAATTATTAATAAGCAGTCGCAGACAATTGTCCAGGGATGGTCCTGAAGGAATAACCCCTGAGCGAAGGCGTAACAACCGTGCCGAAAGATGAATGGCACCTGGGCGAGGTGTCTTGAACGGTGTCTCCGGGATACCTGGCGACTTATCAGAGTATGCAGCCTTATCCTTCATGCGGGGCTCTACAAGGACGGACAAACCCTTTCCTAGCTGCTCCTGGGAACAGCAATAACACCATTAAACGACGAACCGGCGAAGCGCCCACATTGAGTGGACGAATCAAATCAAAGACGACGTGCTAGACTGCTATGATGCCACCATTATCCCTGTTCGCGGAGGTTTTATGGCGCGTATGCACACTCTGTGTTACCAGAAACACCCAGAGGTTCAGCACGTTTCGCATCAGTCTTTGCGAAATCAACACGCATACCTCTTGAAAAATGGATATTTACGCGGAGCGCTTCCCTAACCGCTGCTTGAACAAGCTGCAGACGAAGATAAGGAAGCAACATTAATACCAACCGTGGAAAGCAGACACTTTCTGAGAGATGATAGCGGTTTCAGGACAAGGAGGAAAATTAACACTCAGGTTCCTCCTAAGCCCCAAGATCTGGCTGAAATGGATCCCTCTCTTCGTGAGGATATCTTGGAGGAGTCCGGCCTCTGGACCATCAACTATACAGTTTATGGTGCTGTGAGAGCATTGACTGATTTAAATCGAAGGCTAAAACCGACGATGGATCATAAGACCAAAAGCCGCTTGTATCAACTGAACAAGAAGATTAGATGGGCAAGACGGAGTGCGTCCCGTATTCAGTCAGAACAAGTCAAAGCTGCTGACAATCATGCAGCATATTGTTGACAAAATACGGGTGTTATCTGACGCAAGGAGGAGAGTACAGAAGAGCGAGAGATGGATCAGGGAGAATCAAAAGTTTCCCGCTGACCCATCTCGCCTCTTCAGTGATCACCCTGTTTCTGTAAAAAATCCAACCAAGACCAACGAGGTAGAGACTTTTCGGAGAGA
Organism: Andricus grossulariae; assembly: GCA_011634705.1. NCBI lineage: Eukaryota > Metazoa > Arthropoda > Insecta > Hymenoptera > Cynipidae > Andricus > Andricus grossulariae. The sequence continues at coordinate 164,042,200 of JAABKJ010075445.1, read as the reverse complement.
GGTATACAAGATCTCGAAAACACTAAAGTTGATAGATGATACTGGCAATATCATGCGCTTCAATTAATTTTGCGACAACCTCATAAATTCTGATGTGGAATGTCTATCAATCACTGCCGAAGAGGTGAAAAAAGCACTTAGACGCACGAAGAACTTTTCCGGTGCTGGACCAGATTGTATCAAGAACTTCTGGTGGAAGAAGTTTACTTCTACACAGCAACATTTGGCCCGCATATTCACCTCATATTTAAAGTCGGAGACGCCCATTCCGCAGTGGCTGGTGTTAGGACGCACTGTCGTCAGTGGACGCGGATATTTATTGAACGATTTTTGTTTGCTCCAGGGCGGAATTTACTTATCTTCTTTGTCTCATTTTGGGGGTTCTCGTGCGCGAAAGATCACGTTCTTTACAAGCTCACAAATTTGTTAGCGTAATAATTCCTATTGTTTTTATTAATAAAATCAATGTTTCCTATTTTCCCCTTTTCAATTTTTCAACCATTAGAATTATTTCTATGTATTTAAAAAAAGGTAAACAAAATGTATGAGCAATAATATTACATCTATTTTGCGGGGTTTCGTGCACGAAATGTCATCCTTTGCACCTATAAGTTATTTGAAATAATAAAATAAATGTTTCAACCAATCCAAAAAATCATTTTGTATAAAAACGTTTCGTTTGTTTTTCTGAATTATGTAAGTTATTATATTCACAAGATTATAAGCAAGTAAAAAAGCGTGACCTTTTGCGCGCGCCAACCTCCAAAATAAGTATATTACTGCTCATACATTTCTTTTTCTTTTTTTAAATACATAAAAATGATTCTCATTGTTGAACAATTGGAAAAATTGATTTTATTATCATTGACTGAAAACATATCTAAAAATATACAACCAGATTTTTTACCCTTCCTTTATCTTTATAAAAAGATAGTACAATTTTGTATCAAAAACACAGACAAAAATTTTTATTTTGTATTGTACTTACTAACCCGACCAAAAGCATAGAGCCAAATTTTTCTTAACCTATATTTATTTACCTGAAACGAGGATCAGCGCCAGCAAAGTGCGCGCAGGAGACACTGCCCCCTGGTAGATAAATAGAAATCTAAAATTTAAATCTTAATAGTTAGATAATCTAAGAATGAGCAACATTATTTACAGTAAAATAGTTGATATCAAGGACCCCCAAACTGTTATGTACTCGCAGTAATAACCTCATTCACGAATTGCATTTTTTGCAATCCACATCATTTTCAATGTGATGTCTGATCTAATAATAACCCCAGTAAAAAAGGTCAGGAATCGTCACAAATTGTCAGAATTTCTGACGATTTCTGAGCATCCTGACCATTTCTGACGAGTCTGACGATATCTGAAGATATGTTATTAACATCGTATCAGGTAGCTCATCCGATAGGACTTCAGGTGGGCTAACCGAAAAAGATTAAAGATGAAAAATAATTTTTTGTCCGACCCCCCTTGAAAACGCGCCATTGCATACGCGTGGAGCAGGCGTAATGTGTCTGCTTCCAGCCAAGTGACGCTCGCATATGCGCACTCCGCCGCACGGCCAACATGAAACTATACGCCCGCTACACATACACTGCACGCAGCAAGTGAGAACATGGAGGAATTGATCTTTATATTTGAAGAAATTTTATTGCTATACGCGAAAGTCTCCCTTCTGCAAAGTACGCTATTTCTTCATTTCACCTGTAATCTAAAATTGTCAAGTAGGAGAAACCACCCTACAGTAGATAGCAAAAATTTCAACAGCGTTTTAATTGCATCAGAGTATAAAAATAAAGTAAGGTTATCGTATTCAAATAAAGCTTACATATTCAATTGAGTATTCTTATAGAAAAAAATATCACGAAATTAATCAATTAGCTGTATTAAACGTTAAGAATAACACTGTAAAAAATTTCCGGAATTGTCCCTTACATTCTGCATAGATTTCCGCATTTTCTTAGAGAAAATATTTTTTTCGTGAAAAAAGGTAATTTTCCCTAATTTTCGGAAAATTTCAGAATAAGTGGGAACTATTCTTGAAAAAATCGGAAACACAATAAAATTATAAAAAAATAAATGAAAATAAATGAATTTTCAAGCAAAAATAAATTTTTTTCATTTTTTATTTATAAATTTGTATTTTTATTTTCTCTATTTCTGATATGTGAAATGATCTTTTTGAATATATATTGTGTATATTCTGACAAAAAAAAAATTTTAAATAAAAAATAAAATAAAATTTAGGAAATGTTAAGAAATTAACAAAATCATATGAAAATCAAAAATTCTTTGGGACGACTGAAAAGTCCCGAAAAATAAAATTGAATATTTCAATGAAATATCATGTATTTTGTTAAAAATTTATATTTCTGGATTGCAAACTCGACTGTTTTGTGAAAAATTCGTCTTTTTGACCAGAAAATTTAACATTTTGAATGAAATTTTTTTCTTCATTGACTAAAAAAACTTTTTTGGTTGAAAATTCAACTATTTTGTTGAAAATAAATCTTTTCAGTTGATCTTTCATCAATTTACTCAAAAATTCATTTATTTGGTTTAAAATTGAATTATTTTCTTGAAAATTCATATATTTTGTCAAAAATTCATCATTTTTGGTTACAAATTAATCTTGTTTAGAAATTTATCTCTTTGGTTAAAAATGTATCTTTTTGGTTGAAAATTCAGTTCTTTGGTTTAAAATTGAATTATTTTGTTGAAAATTCGTATATTTTGTTGAAAATTAATCTTGTTTCGTTAAAAATTAATCTTGTTGGTTAGAAATTTATCTCTTTGGTTAAAAATTTGTCTTTTTGATTGAAAATTAATTTCTTTTGTTTGAAAATTGAATTATTTTGTTGAAAATTCGTATATTTTGTGTTCGGTGGAAAATTAATTTTTTTTGTTAGAAATTTATCTTTTTCTTTGACAATTAATTTCTTTGGTTGAAAATTTTACTGTTTTGTTGAAAATTCATTTTTTTGGGATGAAAACTCAACTTTCTCGTGAAAAAATTGTCCTATTGACTATAAAACTCAACATTTTGGATAAATTTTTGTTCTTTATGGACTGAAAAATATTTTTTAATTGAAGATTCATCATTTTACTTAAAAATTTATTTCTTTGGCTTAAAATTGAGTTATTTTATTGAAAATTCATATATTTCGTTAAAAAATCATCTTTTTTGGCTATTAATTAATCTTGTTGGTTAGAAATTTATCTCTTTGGTCATAAATTTATCTTTTTGGTTGAAAATTCATTTCTTTGGTTTAAAATTGAATTATTTTGTTAAAAATGAATGCTGTTTGGTAGAAAATAATTCTTTTTGGTTAGAAATTTGTCTTTTCGTTTGATAGTTAATTTTTGAGATTGTAAATTTAACTATTTTGTTTAAAATTTAACTATTTTGTTGAAAATCTAACAATTTTGTTAAAAATTCATCTTTTTTGGTGCAAAATTAATCTTGTTGGTTAGAAATTTTTCTCTTCGGTTAAAAATTTGTCGAAAAATTTGAATCATTTTAGGCTATTTAGAAGTGTTGAAAAACTTTAAAAATAATTAAAAATGTTAAAAAACTTCAAACAAAATGTAGATTTTTGCAAACTTTGAACACCAAATTTAACAGCTTTTTAAAAATTTGGAAAGGTTTCAAAATATTTAAAAATGTTCTCAGATTTCTCGGAAAACTTAAAATGATTTTTTATTTGACAACATTTATTTTAAGAGATTATTTAAAAAGTTTTCATTACATTCTAAAAGATTTCTAAAATTATCGAAAGAGAATCTGGAAGATTTGAAGGAAATTTGGTCAATTTTGGAGAATTTTTTCATAATGTTAGGAAAAATTTAAATCATTTTAGGATATTTAGAATTTTTTTTTAAATTTCAAAAATAATAAAAAAATGTGGAAAAACTTTAAACAAAATGTAGATTTTTGAAGATTTTGAACAAAAAAATTTTTCTTAAGATTGCTTGGAAAATTTGAAATGATTTTTTATTTACCCAAAATATTTCCAAACTTATCAGAAAAAAAAGATTTGAAGGCAATTTTTTAAACAAATTTAGGAAAAATTTGAATCATTTTAGGCTTTTTAGAAGTGTTGAAAAAATTTAAAAAACAATAAAAAATGTTAAAGAACTTAAAAGAGAATGTAGATTTTTGCAGATTTTAAACAAAAAATTTAACAGCTTTTTAAGGATTTTGAAAGATTACAAAATATTAAAAAATGTCTTAAGATTTCTCGGAACATTTAAAATTATTTTTTATTTAGGAACATTTATTTTAAGAAATTATTTAAAAAGATTTCATCACATTCTAAAAGATTTCTAAAATTATCAAAAGACAATCTGACTTAAAGGACATTTCTTCAATTTTGCAGAATTTTTTCAAAATTTTGAAAAATAATCAAAAATGTTTTAAAAAAACTTTAAACAAAATGTAGATTTTCAAAGATTTTTAACAAAAAAAAATTTCACAATATTTCTCGGAAAATTTGAAATGATTTATTATTTAACAGCATTTATTTTAAGAAATTATTTGAAAAGATTTCATCACATTCTAAAAGATTTCTAAAATTATCAAAAGATAATCTGGAAGATTTGAAGGAAATTTTTTTAATTTTTCAGAATTTTTTCAAAATTTAAGGAAAAATTAGAATCATTTTAGGATATTTAGAAGTTTTTTAAAAATTTCAAAAATAATAAAAAATGTTGAAAAACTATAAACAAAATGTAGATTTTTAAAGATTTTGAACAAAAGAAAATTTTCTTAAGATTTCTCGGAAATTTTAAAATGATTTTTTACCTAACAACATTTATTTTAAGAATTTATTTAAAAAGATTTCATTACATTCTAAAAGATTTCCAAAATTATCAAAAGATAATCTGGAAGATTTGAAGGAAATTTTTTTACTTTTTCAGCATTTTTTTCAAAATTTTATGAAAAATTTGAATCATTTTAGGATATTTAGAAGTTTTTTAAAAATTTGAAAAATAATAAAAAATGTGTAAAAACTGTTAACAAAATGTAGATTTTTGAAGATTTTGGGAAAAAAAATTTCTTAAGATTTCTCGGAAAATTTGAAATGATTTTTTATTTGCCCAAAAGATTTCCAATTCGAGTCAGTATAAATGATATTCAGCAATTTGAGAACTTTTAGAAATTAAAAATATTTTAAAATTTGAAAAGATTTCCGAAAATTTATAAAATAGTTTTAATTTTCTTCCAAACTTCTAAAAGTCCTAAATATCTTTTAAAGTAACTCGAATTTCTCGTAATATTTGGTAAAATCCTGTAAAACAAAAAAATTTTCTTCAAAATTTTCTAGATTCTTTTCGGCCAAATATGCAATCTTCAAAAATCTTTTAGAATATTGTCAAAAATTTATGGAAAATTATAATTATATAACTCAAAAAACAAATTGATAATACTTATTTTAAAATCAAAATTTAACTATCTTGTTGAAAATTCCTGTTATTTTTAAATTAATTTTTGGTTGGAAAATTAACTATTTTGTTAAAAAGTCTTTTTTTTTAAATATAAAATTCATTTTTAAAACTGAAAATCTAAGTATTCTATTTTTGTTTCAAAATTGATAGTTTTGAGTTGAAATTTGAACGAATAAATTTTTTATTGAGAAATAATCTTTTTGATTGAAACTTTAACTACTTGATTGCAAATTAAACTGCTTTGTTAAAAAGATTTTAAAAGATTTTAAAAAATTTCTAAAAATTTCGACTAAAATCCGTAGGTAAGATTTTAAGGCAAATTTTAATTTTGAAATATTTCTCAACCTTTTAAGAAAAATTTGAATCAGTTTAATAGATATTTAGGAATTTTTGAAGTCTTAAATAGATGAGAAATTTAACAAAAATTGAAAATATTTCCGAAATTTTTTTTCAATTTCTTCCAAACTTCTGAAAGTCCTAAATAACTCTTAAACTGACTTGAATTCTTGTAATATTTTGTAAAAACCTTTAAAATAAAAAAATCTAGATTTTTTTCGGAAATATCTTAAATCTTCAAAAATCTTTTTGAATATTCTTAAGAATATTAGACAAGCTTCGATGGACTTTATTACTCTAAAATTTGAAGATTTTTAGCTTGGAAGACGCGTAAAATGAAATTAAATAAAAAAATTATAATAATTAATTTTTTTTGGTGGAAAGTTAATATTTTTTGTTGAAAATTGACCTTTTTTTGGTTGAAAGTTGAATTACTTTGTTAAAAATTCTGTTTTTATGCGAGATTAATATTTTTGGTTGAAAATTTAACTTTTTTTCAAATTCGTTTTTTTTTAAACATTTGACAACTAGTTGGAAAATAATTTTTATATGTTGAAAATTATTTTTTTAACTGAAAATGTAACGATTCCATTTTTGGTTGAAAATTCAAGTATTTGGTAAAAGTATTTGTAAAATTCATATTTTTTTATTGAAAATGCATCTATTTGAGGATTCAACTATTTTGTTAAAAATTCGTTTTCTTTTGTTTAATTCAACTCGTTCAGAATTCGTCTTTTGGTAGAAAAATCGTATCTTTGACTCAAAAATTCAACAAATTGTTAGGAAATTTAACTGTATGGTTGAAAATTTATATATTTTTTTGAAAATTCGTTTTTTTTATAGAAAATTCAAGTGTTTGGTTTAAAAATTAACATATTTTGGTAAGATATCTTTTTGGTTGAAAATGTAACTAGTTGGTTGAAAATTCAACTATCTTACGCTTCAACCAAAAATTCAAATTTTTAAAAAATGACATAAATTGTCAACTAAATATTCTGAACAATGGATGTGATGTTAGCCCAAATGTTATTTGATTAATTTTTAGTCTATATGTTTTTCGTTTCTAAAAATTTTGAAGTAAATAGTTGAATTTTGAAGCTAAACAAGATAAACTTTTAACCAAAAATGACGTAGTGTAATTTTTATTAAGGAGATTTAATTTTCAGTAAAAAAAAAAGAATTTCTACAGAACTCTTTAATTTTGTACTAAATAGTTGAATTTTATACTAAATTGTGAAAATTTTAAGTAAAAAAGACGATTTTTCTACAAAGCCGTTGAACTTGTAACCCGAGAATATGAATTTTCTACAAAAAATTTATTTTACAACCAATCAGTTGAATTTTCAGTTAAAAAAATATATTTAAGAAAAAAGTGACAAATTTCGAACTAAAATTATAAATCTTTAACAACAACAAAAAATAACTTTGAAAAAAGTAGTTCAACTATCAAACAAGCAGTTTAATTTTTAATATAAAAAGATGAATTTTCGACGAAAAATGTAATATTTGATATTTTAACAAAAAAGATTTTATTTCAATTTAAACAGTTGGATTTAACCAACAAAGGTACATTTTTAACAAAACATATATCAATTTTCAACCAAATAGTTAAATTTTCTACCAAATTGTTTAATTTTCAAGCCAGAAATATGAATTTTTTACAAAACAGTTCAATGTTCAACCCAAAAATGCGCATTTTTAACAAAAAAGTAAATTTTCAACTGAAACAGATTAATTTTAACCAATACAGTTGCATTCTTAACAAAAAAAAAAGATTAAATTTCTACAGAACGAGATACATTATCCAACCAAAAAGATGAATGTTTAAAAAAATAGTTGAATTTTTAACCAAAAAGGATGATTTAAACAAATTTGTTGAAGTTTTAACCAAATAATTTAATTTTGAACCAAATATTACATTTTTTAACTAAAAAGGATGAATTCTTA